>OZ014485.1:29553536-30153536 GCA_963965965.1 Trididemnum nubilum
ACAGTACCTAGGGAGAAAATGCTACAGCAGTGATGAGTTGTTGGCAGCAGTGTGTTCAATTTAACAGGTCCGGAACTTGAACCTTAGACCTACCATAAAAGGTCAACGCATTACTGGTTGACCAACTAACCAGTATTAATTTGGTTATCTCACAGCAAGTGAGACCGCAATCAGCACCAAAAATTTTATCTCATGTATATACTGTAACATTGCAAACAAAACTCAGCTACAAATAATTATTTAAAGACCTTACCCAGACACTTGGTAATTCTTGTTACATTTTTTCATCCAAAAGATCTTTTAAAAAACTTCTTGTAGTATAGCCAGAAAATTGTGGATTGCCTTGCATGAATTATGCATTGAAAATGCAATTCCTCATTCATTAAATCAGTCTTCCTGGGTAACACAATGGCTTAAAAGTCGGTATCAACCAATCAATGCCATATGGCATACCGGTAGTTTGGACAATTATTCACTACAGCAAAAACTGTTTGTTTAAGCAACCACATCAAACAACTAGATTTCAAGCTAGCTTTAGTACGGTAGGTTATCTTTTATGCCTGAAATGCAATTTTGTATTTTAAGCAATTATAAAATATGTAATTCGAAAATCTCTTAACATCGAGCCGTTACTTCTCCGAATTGAAAGATCTCAGCTTAGATGGTTTGGCCATGTAAGCAGAATGCCTCATGAAAGACTCCCCAAACATGCTTTACATGCCAAAGCAAATGGGAGAAGACCAGTCGGACGACCTAGAACTAGATGGACCGATTACATTGAGGATCTTGGATGGAATCGCTTGGGACTACGCCCAAGTGAAATGATGGAGGTGATGGAAAACCGTGAGGTGTGGCGGCTCAATCTTGAGCTACTGCCCCCACAACCCTCACGGAAAAGCGGGCAATGAAGAAAGAAGAAGAAGAAGAATTTGCAAACATCACTTAACTGGTTAAGCCTATGCAAACACTCCACCAGTACAGAGTACAATGTAACACTTAAATAATCATATAAAACTTGCATTATGTCACTAACTTTTATCTGTCAGTGCCAGATCTTTAAACCTTGTATGCATAGGTGGGCACAAGTCCGTTAATCGTTAAACCCTTAATAATGAAGCTAACTTTTTCATTAACTCGTTAATCCGTTAAAAAGTTTTTTCATGTTAACTGACAAAATTAACTTCCGTTAAGGTTTTTATCGTTAATATCTTGCACCATTCATTCATCGTACCGGTACAAACCAGAAACCAGTTTGCACTGGTAACACTTGTTGCATATTAGCACAAGTTTTTTAGAAGAAAGCAAAGAGAGGAGGTCTTTTTTGTGTCAAATAATAAGCTGCAGCGTCACAGGTCTATTAAGTCTCGCTGTTCACAATTTCCAAAGATTTTCCCATCGCAGCTTCGTTAGTGCATTTGAACGTATTTTTATCTTGAAATTAGATTAGACTGTAAATTGTATATAACTTCCAAAACACAAAAAGACCCCCATAGCAATAAATATTTCCTTACGATTAGGTCAACAGCGCCAATACGTGTGCTGGAAGCAAGTGAATAAAAAGAAATGTAAATTACATGCAAAATGTTAACAAATTAATGGACTTTATTAACTTCCGTTAATTAAATCTGAAAATAACAGATTAACGTTAACAGAGGTGTCAAGTTTGTTAACGAACTGGTGGTTAAGGAAGCTAACGTTTTGCATTAACTTGCCCACCTATGCTTGTATGGTATCTGCTACTGTACACTACTACGGTGCAAAGCTGATAAGTGCTAAGGTTAGCAGCCGACGTAAACCTAAACGTTTTCACAAGTTTTCGTTTAAACTGCTTTAACAATCTATCAGTTTAATATCAATTATGAAGTAAACTTTGTTTGTTTCAATTTCATTCACTATGAATACCAGTATGTATGAGCAGATCAGTGATGAAGTCAGTAAATGTCTAATGCTGAATGGAATCTGTCTCGTTCATTCTGAGCATAAAATTAAAACCAATCACAAAGTTGGTTAAGATTAATAAAATGACTTTAACATTTCATTTTCATGATTTTGACATTTCAGTTTTTCTGATTTGACATTTTATTTTCCAAATTTACCAGTTTACATTTTAGATTTTAGTCATTTATCAGTACCTATAGCCAATTGCTCTAGCTAAGATCTGCTAGTACTAGTGTAGTAGGCCTACCATGGTGCTTTTGCAATACACGTAGGTGTAGCCAATAGTAACTTGAATGAAACTGCATTAATTAATAAATCATGGGACCTTAGGCTTCCCTCTGGTATTCTATCTATAATGCAATACTTCCAAAAAACCCAGCAGCTCAACCCTAAAATTAAGAAAAAGATTATTACAGTAGACTAGGCTTTTTTGACTTGTTTGCTTGAAAAATTTTATCTTAATATTTTCACTTGATCATAAAACGTAAGTCTAGGCTTATTGACCATCGCTTTGTGATATTCTTCCAAGCCTGTTCTACCACTGCCTATGGTAGCCTACTTTACCACAAACTGAAGTCTAGCCTAACTTTGCCAGTACCATTGTACCAAGTTGCCTGTAAATAGAGCGGATCAAGTCAAAATTGAGAGTGGAGTACGAAACTCAAGGTTGGGACACAGGATGTGACGTAATAAATCTGCAAAACCATGGTAGAAAAAAAAATTTCGCAACCCGGGTTTCGAGGTTTTCATTCCGAAAATCTTAGTTTTTCCGGGTTTATCTTTTTTCAAAAGTTGGTGGTTTTGTTACTTAAATAGCGAAAAAATAGCATACTGCATTTTGTACTTTTACTTTTCTGAGCGTATTATGAAAAACTAAAAAAAAAAAAGCAAAAACACGCGACGAGTGAGTTAATCGTCCTAGTATACAACGTTCGAATGTTTTTTGCAGAGGAGAAAATTATATTTTTAAGCTGAATGAAAAAAATTTTTACTCAGAAAAATGGCAGAAAGCATATTCAAAATATGCTCCTTTGCCCTTGAGTACTGCCAGCCTTCTCCTAGGTACGTAACTGGTTTTGGGATATTCTTGACCACGTTTTAATTAAATTTTATTGTTAAGATTTCATCTTTTTTTTCTCCAAAATTTTTTCACCTGAATTGTTGAGCATTGTAAGAGTTTTTGTGCTATACAGTAATACACTGAATTAGTCTTTACGTTTCGTTCAACAAAAAACGTTCAGATTTCCATGTTTCAGAAACAACGCTCTCATGACAAACGACAAAGTAGAACTCATTTCTACTGCGTCGCGCCGTCGCTAAACGCGAGTTTTTCTGTCAGCACGTCATGGCAAACCCGTCGTTATCGCCAGAAATTGTTCAGTACCGTACGGCATTGGTCGTTGCGCTTACGCGTCAGGATCGTTGAAAACGCTTCATCGGACGCGATCGCAACTCCAGTATAATTGGCCTTAACTCTCTCGAAATACGATACCTTAACATCTTTCCTGTTTATGTTTGGAATAATCGTCGCTTTATATCAGCGCTTGCTTAACGAGCGGAAGACAAAATCACTGAGGGGATCTAAAGTTGGGGCTGATTAGATTGTAATCGTAATAGATTGGCGTTGACTATATCCCTCTTGAGTCTTGACCCAGCCGTTCCAGAGATATTTTACTTCAAACACGACGTAGGTGCCCAACCCTAATGCTGATAACATCGGCGACGCTATTTTGCCTCTCCTAAGGCAACGCCGCAACTAGGCTGAGCCACAGAAGCTTTTTAACCTATATATAGATTATTATAGGTCTGTGTGGGCTAGGCTGCTGCATTAAAACGTCAGTGTTGCCAATAAAATTTATGATTAGAGAGACTCCGACGTCGTGTTAGAAGTAGAATATCTCTGGAACGGCCGAGTCGAGAAGGATGGAGTCGATGCCAATCTAATCTAATACGATTGCTCAAACTTTAAATACCCTCATAGATTTTACCTTTAGTCCTCGTTTAGTAAGCAGTGCTGCACTGGTTATCTTTGTCCTATTGGGCTGCCTGATTTTGTATTATGTGTAAACTACAATTATACGCAAAACTCAATTCAAACTTTATGCAAAGTTCCTGACTTCATGCTTCGTGCAAGCTGATGTACATAAAACAGTTTAGTAAAATTTTATCCTATCCGATTGCAGTGCGTAATCACTTCAAACTTCACAAATTACATGTTACTTGATTTCTGGCATTTGCGTGCACGTTGTCATTGTAAGTTCGCTACAAGGAAGCACTGCAAATTTCTGATACGACGATGTGGTAAATTATAATCATTTACGTGACAAGTGACTCTCGAATATGCTAATGCCTTTGGTACATAATACGAGTATGCCCAATTGCCCATCTTTCTGATAACGTATATTTTTTCTCGTTTATTCTTCTTTTCTATGTTTTTCTTCGGTTTTAGTTAGACTTTCGGCAAAGTCAAGTTTATTCGGCTTAAGTTTTTTGGACAGAACTCTTCGATAAGGTTTTCTGTTTGCGTCATTTTGACTTTCGAATTGGGTGTGTAATTGCGCTCTCGTGGGGGGTTAATAAATCGATGATTTTGATAGACTTCTTAGGAACAAAAGCACGCAAGACATTGGCACTTTCATGTTCCTACGAAATTCGCAACGGCAAACGAAAAACTTTTATTTGTATGTTGAAGCCAGAGTTGTAAACGGGCAGACTGGTTTAGGCCCGAACCCGAAAACTAATTTGAAGCCCAAATCATGCCCAAAAAAACCCGAAAGTTAAGTCTGAAAATTTAACAATGTTGCCAAGTTATTTTGATTGTATTTTTGTGCACCTGAGACAAAAAGTACGTTTCTCGCCCGAAATTTTTGTCAAGTTTAGGTCCGAACCCCAACCCGATCCAAAAAGCCCGGCCCGGCTTACAACTCTGGTTGGAGCCCGACCTAGCGTTAAGCGACCTGGTTGGAGCCCGACCTAGTCATCCAGCAGATAGCAGAGAAAGATTTATTAGCAGGCTTACAATGCGGTGAAGGCAAAAGGGTTTTTACACACAGCAGAACTACTACAACTGGAAAAGATCTTTTAAAGGTTTTCATCAGGAGATTCCTGCTGTTTTTTCATTCGTGTACTATTTCGCAGGCAAATAATTTTTATTGAATTAGGTTTCGTTTCACAGTTGGAATAATTATCCTAAAATAATGCATATTTAGCAAAAATTGTAGCTCTTACGTTCGAAATAGTGATTAAGTTTTGTTATTTTTGTGATGTTTTCGCCTTTAGGCTACTAATCGGCTTATGGAGGAATTGGCGAAGATGCAAGAATCTCTTCATGGGATTAGGATGAAGATAAACATAGCTGATCCAGGTTACACGCATCCGTTGCTTCACCTGTGGAAAGATGCCGGCAGTATCCAAACTTTGATCAAGCAATCAAAATCGGGTGATCTAACTACTGGTCAGTTCCAAATACAAGGTGAACGTCTTCATGCGTCAACCAGTGTGAAAATAGAAGTCAAAAGCCCAAGACGTGAAGAGCAAATGAATATTAGCGCTGGTAAGCCGCAAAACATTGGTAGTGCATGTCGACAATTCCTATTGTTTTTGACACGCGAGGTTTTAACGTGGCTAGTTTTAACCCAAACCCTTACCCCAACCTCTTAAGACATTTTGACGTAAAACTACAACCCTAACCTTAACGTAGCCGCATCAAAAAGAACTGATTCACCGAAGGGAATGGGTAATGCCAAGTCAAAGTCAGCAAACAAACTAATAGAATTTGCGCGGCCGTTTGCGTTCTAACCTGAGTCAATTCAAAGCATTTCACAGTGTCCTCTGGTCTCGCCTATCACCGGTTGCTTTTGACGACCCGCCACGTTGGCAGCTTTTCCATTTTGCCCCAAATTAAATATGGGGTTCTTCTGTAGCTTCTGATGCAGCTTTTTTTATTTGCTTCGGCCTTTGTCTTTTTTTTTTTTTTTTTTTTGTCGAAAATTATTCAACTTTGCTTTTTAGATGAAACTGCGACAACCACAGATGATGCTAGTAGCGCTGCCCGTTATGCTCTTGAATCAATAATGTTAGCGATTGAATGTTCGACGTCATCTGAGCCTATCAATTCGAATTCGCATTCAAACACTTCAGAAAATGAAGAAGGTTTGAAAAGCTCTTCTGAAATTCCCACAGCATCTGATTCTGTAAGCAATGTAATCTCGGAATTGGTCGATAAAGTAGTAGTGTATGAAGCTGAACTACATCGTGGTGAGAATGTATCAAACTTATCAGGGGATCCAAATGGCATATATCGAGACAATTCAACTATGGATGTTGCCAAAGTGCTTTCTGAAAGCAACGTTGAAAACTTCCCTACCGACCCCTCTAAATCCTCGGGCACTGTGTTTCCCAGAATGGAGAAAAGTCATGTCATTCAGCAAGAACCAAGCTGCTCAGAATCTATCACCACAACCGTCTCTCCTTCTAGTCAAACTGAAAAATCTCAAAAGTGTGAAAAACCTACCACTTCAGATTCTAATAAGTTTGTATCTGAGACTTCGATAGCAGCATCACAACTAAGCGCGCTTGCTAGTACAAGTAAACTTTCTGTTCCTGCTGATTCCTTATCTTCAAGTGGTGAAAAACTTGGAAACAACATTGTCCAAACGTATTCAGAAGCAACCTCTAATCCAGTGGATTCATCAATAGATGAGGTTGGACAAGGTGGATCTGCTTCAAATATACGGCGCTCCCTGTCTCAGCAAGAATCTGCTTCATCAACTCCGCCTGGGAATCCTCAAACTCAGGATTCTGGATATCATGATTCCACTGTAGATTTACAGCCTTCTGTATCTTCGGGATTTTACGAAGCCAGCTCAAGTGGATCCGCCAATGGTGGAATGGAATCTGGTGGAGTCGCAGAAAGCTCAGCTTCCGTCATGGCGCCTGAATCACAAACATCTGATCCTGTTCCGGAAGAGCAGGAAAGTTCCGCTATTCCTCTTAATTCAAGTTCAAAGGAGGATTCATTTCCTGACCAAGAAGAGAGTATTGAACAAACTCCACAGCAAAAAGAACGCATGGAAGTGGATTCCCTTGATGAATCAAAGGAAGCTCATGCTACACATACGGCTCTTGTTGCGCCATCTGAAGAGACCTCTTCGTCAGAAAAGCAGATCGATCAAAACAAAACTGCTTTTGAAACATCTGATGAAACTGCTGCCTCGTCCGAAAAGCAGATCAGACTTGATTCTCAAAATAAACTTGCTGCTGAAACATCTGACGAAACTCCTGCTTCGTTTGTAAACCAGGTCGGATTGTCTGCGTCAGACGCCCCAAGTGACTCGAATACGACGCAAACACTAACACAGAATTCTTCAGAACAAGGGTCAGAAGGGGACGTTGATCGATCAATAGTTTCTAAACAAGGCGAAAGTAAGTACTGAACTTGTTTCTGCGCCGTAATTAAAACTTTTATGTGATTTTACTGAATACGTCACAGAAACCAAAACTATCATAGCTTGAATACTTTGAACGATAGCTTCAGTGGATTAGTGAAATGGCCACAGTATTATCAAACAATTTCTGTTTATAGCTTAGAATATCTCCGCCATGAAAACTAGACATTTGAACTCGAACCAAGTTAACTGACCACCGCAAACTTGACAACTGACTGCCAACATTAGGTTTAGTTTGGTGCTGTAAGTTATCGCGGACCCTCTGAACTAAGAGTAGGAATTTCAAACTTTATTTATAAGATTCGTAATAATATTTGTATTTCCCAAGCGGGAAAAAATAGAATATGGAAGCTCTAATCGCAGCGTTAAAAGGCTGTTTGCTTTGAGTGGTTAGACTTGGAATTGACACTCAAACTTGGGCTGTAATGTTTTTATGAGTGAGATGTCCACTTACTATTTTTTTAAAGCTTAGGTTGTGATTGACAATTGACAAAACAAAAATCTTGACAAATACTAATTAAAAACGATTGCAGAAACAAAATACTCGGATGAAAATATGGAGGGCCAAACTGGGGGCGGTTCGCAAGCTCATATCTTAACTGGTGGATCAAACGAACATGCAACCACACCCCTACACCCTGATACTGCCAATGTTGGTGGAAAAGATGATTTATGGACTTCGATTCCGGTAAGAATAGTTCTTGTTGAATCTAATGTTTTAGTTCAACTGTTAAGCATATTCAAAATTGCTCCGAAATCGATAGAAGTAGAGGTTTTACAGTTGTCAACTGACATTTTTGAAGTTACCTCTTCCAAGTGGCATCCCATAGGAAGCGTGCAAGTTACAATGCTCTCTAGAGAGGGAAAAAGCCACCACATAAGAACAGGGTAATCGAGAAAATTGTAAATGGCATATCAATTACGGTACAAGGCAAGACTAAATTTTAACAACAACCGTTTTTGATCTTTAGCGAAGAGTTGATAAGCTGTACCAATATCAGTGGTCGAGTGGATAGAGCATCTGCGATTGAAACGGTAGGCTCCTGTTCCATTCCCAGTCTGGTCAAACCAACGACTACAAAAATTGGTATTCACAGCTTCCCTGCTTGACGTTTAGCACTACTAAAGAGACAGTGTGAAGTCTCCACCATTTGTGGTAGACAGGTGGGCAGGTGGCAGCTTAACTCGAAGACCAAAAGGTGCCTTTTGCTGTTTCCTGGCCAAGGCAAGTTGGTAAATAAAGACGTAATTATAATTACCAAACTTTCTACGGGAAAGAGATTAACGTACCCCGAAAGAATGCCAGAAGGAAGAATAAAGGCGTCAAAATTTTCTTTAAAAGATTGTAATGTGTTTGAACATTACTGGTAGCGGCATCTGTATTGTATCTCTTCATTTGTATATAGTATCGGTATTTTAGATCATCAAAGAACGTCGGCCACTTGTGGGCGATGCTATACATCGTAGCCGTTCTAAGTCGGAGGACACCCGGGAGGAAGAGACCCTTCGAAGCAGGGGAAACCTCTTGCAACACATACACAGACTCGAACTCGCGCTGTCTGAGAGATTGACCCGCATTGAAAACTATGTTACTACTGTTGAGTCTGCTTTCAATCAGTTGGTTTGCTCTTCACCGACATCTAGTGGATCTATGACATCAACTTACGACAATCGTTTGGGGGAGTTACAGAGTGATTTAGACATTCTTCACAAAGACGTTGAATCTGTCGAAAAATTGTTTCTTGCCTAAGTCAAATGTTTTCACCGAAATGGTAGTGCTTATATTTTGTGTTTCATTTTGCTAAGCTCTGTCTTAGAAAAACACTGCCTTAGTTTTGAGCAAAAACAAAAATTTTGCGCGATTTAATGGACTTCATTGCCATGTAGCCACGCAATATAGTCTGTTGCGGTCTCGTATTTAAAATAATAGATGTAGCTATGAAGTGGTGTTTATTTTCTGCTGCTTTTCTTGGACTGATATTGTAAAATTGAGTTTGCCACTTGCTTGTATTCATTGTACAGTAGTTACCAATTATCATATACTTGCCTAGTAACGGCTATTCTTCTGATGGCACATTTTGCAAGCTTCTCTAGAAGAGAGTCTTTTCAATCGTAGAAATTCAATTGTGGGATAAAATATTTGGCAAAATATTGAATCATTCTTAAATTCAACTATTGCTGTCTGCCATTTTAATCGCTTACATCCGTACTTTCATAATTTTATTTTAATCATTAATTGTAGTAACATGTTTATTCACCAAGTAGCTTCGACAGCGAAGGAGCCTTTTGATCTTCGAATCAAGCTGTCTACCATGCACGGTGAAGGCTTTGCTGTTTTTTAATGCTAAACTTCAAGCAGAGAAGCTCTGAATAGCAATTTTTATCTTCATCGTCGTTGGTTTGACCAAGCCGAAAATCTAACCCGAATCTACCATTAATACTACAAATTATGCCAATTGCGTGCTGTATTGTAGGGAGACGTTGCATAGAAGATAGAAACGGTTCTTACAAGACTAAATACATTCAACTCTTACAAAAATATCTCCAAAATATAAGCCAAGGCAATGTATTGTATAATTTAGTTACACCAAACACGGCACTGGTAGTTAATTCGTGAAATATCATTTCTTGCTTCGTTTTCGATAAAAAGTGACTGCAAAAGTGTAAATACGTTGTTGTTAGAAGTTGAATACCGAAAAAATTTAAGCTTTAATTATATGGGCTTGGGATTTATTTTTGGCATTAAAATCAACAACTTTTCGTAATTCGATTGTGGAAATGTGCTTTAGACTCTTTACGAAATTGACAAAGGCAAAAAATTTAATAAGATGGAATATACACATCACAGTTCGGTATACGTATAATCTATAGCCAGTGGTGTAAAGTAACGAAATACTTTTACTTGAGTAGTTTTTTTCGGTAGCGAGTACTTTTTTGAGTAGTTTTTTCTTAACTACTTTTACTTAAGTACTTTTAGTCTGTAGTAACGCTACTTAAGTACTTATTATTTGATAAAAGTACAAAGTAGTTTCAAAATTTGAGACGCAGTGTTGACTGCACTTTGACTGTAAGCATCTGCAGTCAATCATTCGTAAACGCGCTGTCAGGCTATTCTCTATTGGTTCTTTCTTTAAATTCCACGCTTGACTGCGTTCATGTGCTTTTGAAAACGATTGCATTTTTTCTAATCAAGTACTGGTAGACATCGACTTCTTAATCAGTACTAGGAACCAAAGCTCTACCGAATAGTTAGCCTGCAACATTATAGGTTAACCTTACCATTTTAACACCAATAAAATGCAAACGAATCGTCAGTTTTCCTGAAGTCATGAGTAGAGTTAGTAGGTTAGGGTGCATTTACAATCGGGCTGTTTGTAATTAGGGTGAAAGATCCATTCCCGTTTTGCTGTTTTGTAGGACTGGAGGATTAGGCAATTGCAGAAATTTATTGATAAGTGGAGATATGAGATCCTGGCATGCGCATAGCCAAAAATTTGCAATGGGGAAGGCTAATTCAGAGGCTGGAAACTACATCAAACGATCTTATCCCAGATTTTAATCGGTTTTCACGCAGATTGAGTCGGTTTTACTGTCCAAATTTAGGCGATCTCCAAAAACAAAGGTCTTCAATTTTTTTTTCTGGCGAACAACAAAATTTTAACAATTCAAAAAATACTGCTGTCTTCGAGCCGAGGACAGGCATTTTTCGAGGACTTGAGGCTTCGAGGCCAAGGACTTCAAAATGTGTCCTCGAGACCAAGGACTCCACCTCTGCTGAGTAGCACTGTAGCAGTAAAACTTCATCATTGAGTAATGAACTGATGAAATGTTTAGTTTCTCTGTTCTTGAGAACAGTGTCTTGCAGTTTGAGAGCCTGGGGTTGAACTGATAAATA
This sequence comes from Trididemnum nubilum, assembly GCA_963965965.1. NCBI lineage: Eukaryota > Metazoa > Chordata > Ascidiacea > Aplousobranchia > Didemnidae > Trididemnum > Trididemnum nubilum. Next base: position 29,564,817 of record OZ014485.1, read on the forward strand.
TGCCGACAAGATTGTATAGCCTAGTGGTTAGAGCATCTGTATATCAGGCTGAAAATTTGGGTTCAAATCTGGTCCAGTCAAGCCAAAGACTTAAAAATAGATAGCCTACTGCAAACTGTATTCACATCTTCCTGCTTGACATTCTGCATTGAAGGTGATAATGTGCTGCTCAGTGCTTACACCTTTGTGTGGTAGAGAGGTGGCAGCTTGCCTCAACGACCCTAATATCACTGCGGTTTCCTGGTCAAGGCAACACGGTGAATAAATCAGTAAAACTGAAAACAAACTTGGTGGAATTCAGGAATTGCATGATAAACTTCGTCTAAGCAGGCAGCAGGTTTTCTAAAGTGCAGCAAGTAAATTGAATTGGAATTAAATTAAGCTGCAGTCTAACCTACTAATGCTGTGACAGAACTCTGGTATCACTATCAATCAATGAATGACTGTGCTTCACTCACAGTTTCAGTTATGTTTCTACCGGTTTCTATCTGTCTTCACATGTCGTGAAATAAAATCAATTAAAAAAAATTCACGATAATTTTTTCTTTAATCCAAAAAAAGTTTATCGCAGACTATTGAATTGCCTTTGGTGCGTGACTTTTGGCGCACCCTGTGGATACAGTAGGCTTGATTGATTGATGCATGTTTATTCTCCTTTCACGAGAAAGCGACGGTGGCGCTATCCTTTGGTCGAATCCGCACCCGCTTAGGAGTTAACATTAATTTCCAAGTTTTCCGGTTGACCTTTGACTTCTTTCCACATAAATTTGCTGCTTGTTCAAAGCCACTAAGCAGAGATAATCGTCGTAAAGCGTCTTATCCAAGGACGCAGCAACATGACCAGGTAGTGCGTTGAACCCATGTTCATGCGACCAGGGTCGTCGTAAAAACGACGTCTTTACCCTCTTGGCCACGCTACCGACACTCTAATAAGGCACTTCCGCGGTGTTTTTACTTTTTAGCATATAAATTTAACAATGGCAGTGAATGAGTATTTGAGCAAATATTTTATGAATTGATTCCTTGAATATAGTAACAAAAAACTTGCACAATTAATATTTCATGACTTCTTAAGATAATGAGGGGTTAGAAAATCAAGCGCTTGTGCCAGTGATGTGAAGGTAGTCGACCAGTTATCATTGGTCAATTGAATAGTTTTGCTTAATTTGCGTGAATACTTTCAGAAATACTTCTACTTGAGTAGTTTTAAAATGACTACTTTTTTACTTTTACTCAAGTACTTTTTTTGGTCTGTACTTTGTACTTTACTTCAAGTAGTTTTTTTGTCAGTAACGAAACTTTTACTTGAGTACAATTTTCGAGTACTTTTTACACCACTGTCTATAGCTCATGTGCTTGAGTCGATCAGATATTAGCTAGAAATGCAACCAAAGGCGAAATATGCAGCTGAGGGCCCACATCTCGACATTCACATTTGCAACTCAACAACACATTTTGAAGGCAATCAACATGCGTAATTACTGAATAACGAGATACTGATTAATTAATTAATTACTGAATAATACTGAACAAACTTATTGTGTATGAGATCCAGAAAAATCAGATCAAGTCTACGAACACAGTACAGCCAAAGCTAGAAATTCTGGTAAAAAACAGTAATAGCCTACTATTGCGATAACACAAACTACACTCATATACAACGCTAATTTCTGAATGAAGAATATTGGACCACTTAAGTTTATGAAAGAGTGCATTCGTGCGTTTGGGACAGTGAGTTCACTTACCGTATCATTTTATCACAAACGGTTATTTTACTACTGAACATCTAAAAAATTTGATTTTGACAATTGACATCGAGTTTTTTTCAAAATTGACATACGGTAATAAAAATTGTCATTGCGATTATTTAGAAAAAAAAGAGAGTAAAAGTGGCACATGTATTATGTAGAAGTGGCACATGTGGTAAGTGGAAGTGGCTCATGTGCCTGAGAAACTGAACTCTGTTCTCTAGGCTGGGAGTTGGATGCCTTTTGCCGTTGTGTATTTCACATGTGCGTATGGTCTGTGTTGATAAAATTGTCTTGCGTTTTTCGGATTTTATGTTCCAAAAAAGAAGTTTTTTAATCAATGGCAGATTAGTCAAAGGGATTTCGGGAAATTATATGTGTACTACCTGAATAGGGTCGCAAAGTTTGAATCGCCTCGTAAGGTAAAAAAAATTTCGTTCTTGCGTTTTTACAATCTTGGTTTAGGTGAGAAAGCGGGCTGCACTTCCTGCGATTTGACGAAAAATATGGACCAGATGAGTAATTGATCTTTTAGGCCAGGAACTGGCGCTGTTCCGCTGTTAATTGGCATGAGCAGCAGTATTCATGTTGGTGTTGCTCGTTAGTTGTTAGGTCTCTTCGTGTTTACACTGCGACAAGAGCATGGTTGCTGTATTCTTGCTTCGTTTCACCAACCATCGTCCACTGATCAGTTTGCGGATTGTAGCATTCTATAGTTTTGACCACTTCATCGTTTGCATTCTTTCCTCCCACTACGTAGATCTTTCCCTTTAGCACACAGGCCGCGTGCTGATATCGTCCCACATGCATGCCTTGAACCAAAATCCATTCACTTTTATTAGGGTCGTATTTTTCAACCGAGTCTAGTGCCTTAACTGAAGACGAATAACCTCCAATTGCAAAGATGAAATTTTTCCATGTCACCGCGGCAAATGAAGATCTTTTGCTGTTTAACGACTTGCCTCGTTGCCATGCCCCATTAAGGCCCCGAAGTTCTTCTACTGATGATAATTGACCTAGAATATGAGATCCTCCGATTGCAAATAAACAGTTGTCTATTGCCACGAGCTGGTGTCCAGTTCTTGGTTCAATCATTGATTCCATCTTTTTCCAGTTTTTTGAGCTTGGTTCATACAGTTCAGTTGTTTTGAGCCGAGAAAATCCATGGTTTCCTCCGGATACAATTAGACGATCATCATACACAGCAGCTGCAAAATCGCATCTTTGTTCGGTCATAGAGGCAATCTCCTCCCATTTTAAATTTGGCTTGCTCAGATTCAACTTGTAAGCCTTGTTTGTAGACTGAAAAGCTTTCCCATCAATTGCTCCGCCCAAGCAATAGACGAGACCATCCAGAGCGAGGGCGCAATGATTAGTCAGGACGTTGTGTAAATCCGGGTATGCTTCGGGCGGTTCGTCCTTTATCTTAAAGACTTCGGATACTGACTTATTTCTCTCTCCTCCCAAGCATAACACTCCTGCTTCTGGAGAATTTCTTTTTCGAACGCTTTTTGACTGCTCTGCAAAGTATGACACCATTGCACTTAAACATTCTTTGCTGTTCGTAACCAATGGTTCTGCAGCAACTCTTTCCACTACAAAGTCGGAAGGGAGGTTTTGAAGATTGAGGGCCAGAAATAGAGAAGAAAATTCTGTCTCACGAGTTTTATCATGTTTGACCCAGTTAATTGCAGCTTCAAACAAGGAGAATTCTTGCACTTTATGAGGATCCACGTTCGCAAAGAGTGACGTCACATCGTCTTTGGAAAGCTCTTTGAAGGTGTTTCCTCCCACAATATCTTCAAAATTATCACTGATGTATTGGTACGTTTGCTTCCGTGGCGCTAGATTGTTGTACATGGTTGACGCTTTTACAACATCAAGACAATTCTCAATCGACAACGAAGTTTCCAAAAAATCAAAACAAATTTTTTTGACGTCGTCAACTTGGAGAAAATCCGCGGTTCTAAGCAGCGTTAAAACATTGCTTGTTTTCAGACTGATTTTGCCGCTATAGATGTAGTCAATTACGTTCTTTACAGCTTTTCCTTCAAAATCCTTTATCACCACTGTATTTTGATACCTTTCTTTGAGTGGAGAGAGAAACATGGATTCGAAGAATTTGGAATAACATGCCAGCACCATCCGGTTTGCTGAAATGCTCTCGCTTCCTACCTCTATGGTGACATCATTAAAATCTCCTGCGATTCGTTTGGTGTTGGCGTATTGCAAAAGTTTTGCTTGCCGAGTTAGATGCTGTTGCTCTACTCGATTTAAAGACATATTTTTTAAGTTTATTGTGCTCTTACTTCTAAACCTACCAATACCTCTTATCAGTCCAAAATCTCAGTCTGAAAGCACAATGGACTGCTACAACATCTGATAGCAAGACAAAGAAGAAACATAGAATTGGGTAAACATCAAGCACAAACAAAAATACGAAACAGGGTAAAGGCCAATTCACACTGGCGTCGTGATCGCCTCACATGACGCGTTAGCTTAGCGCTTGGCGATCTCAAAATGTGGGCATGATGTGACGGTGCGATGAGTTATTTGCTTGCAATGCACACCAATCGCGATTCGTCAGTTGCTACTGGAAACACCAAATATTGTTCAGCGGAGGTGTGAGACTGAGATGATTGGTCAATTATTTCAGCCTGTTTTTTTGTATATCCTTCGCGTTAAAAGGCTTACGTTCAACGCCAAGCATGTAAAACAGTCTAAATTCGCTGTGATTGAAATTTTAAATCAAATTTCGGTAAAAAGTTTCTAAACGTTGGGCAATCTCTTCCCATAGTTATAAGTTAAGATTACTTGTTTTAAATAGGGTGTTTGATTCGAGTCTGTTTTTTCTGAACCCGGGTTCGAGGTTTTCATTCCGAAAATCTTAGTTTTTCCGGGTTTATCTTTTTTCAAAAGTTGGTGGTTTTGTTACTTAAATAGCGAAAAAATAGCATACTGCATTTTGTACTTTTACTTTTTTGAGCGTATTATGAAAAACTAAAAAAAAAAGCAAAAACACGCGACGAGTGAGTTAATCGTCCTAGTATACAACGTTCGAATGTTTTTTGCAGAGGAGAAAATTATATTTTTAAGCTGAGTGAAAAAAATTTTTACTCAGAAAAATGGCAGAAAGCATATTCAAAATATGCTCCTTTGCCCTTGAGTACTGCCAGCCTTCTCCTAGGTACGTAACTGGTTTTGGGATATTCTTGACCACGTTTTAATTAAATTTTATTGTTAAGATTTCATCTTTTTTTTCTCCAAAATTTTTTCACCTGAATTGTTGAGCATTGTAAGAGTTTTTGTGCTATACAGTAATACACTGAATTAGTCTTTACGTTTCGTTCAACAAAAAACGTTCAGATTTCCATGTTTCAGAAACAACGCTCTTATGACAAACGACAAAGTAGAACTCATTTCTACTGCGTCGCGCCGTCGCTAAACGCGAGTTTTTCTGTCAGCACGTCATGGCAAACCCGTCGTTATCGCCAGAAATTGTTCAGTGTGCATTGGTCGTTGCGCTTACGCGTCAGGATCGTTGAAAACGCTTCATCGGACGCGATCGCAACTCCAGTATAATTGGCCTTAACTCTCTCGAAATACGATACCTTAACATCTTTCCTGTTTACGTTTGGAATAATCGTCGCTTTATATCAGCGCTTGCTTAACGAGCGGAAGACAAAATCACTGAGGGGATCTAAAGTTGGGGCTGATTAGATTGTAATCGTAATAGATTGGCGTTGACTATATCCCTCTTGAGTCTTGACCCAGCCGTTCCAGAGATATTTTACTTCAAACACGACGTAGGTGCCCAACCCTAATGCTGATAACATCGGCGACGCTATTTTGCCTCTCCTAAGGCAACGCCGCAACTAGGCTGAGCCACAGAAGCTTTTTAACCTATATATAGATTATTATAGGTCTCTGTGGGCTAGGCTGCTGCATTGAAACGTCAGTGTTGCCAATAAAATTTATGATTAGAGAGACTCCGACGTCGTGTTAGAAGTAGAATATCTCTGAAACGGCCGAGTCGAGAAGAATGGAGTCGATGCCAATCTAATCTAATACGATTGCTCAAACTTTAAATGCCTTCATAGATTTTACCTTTAGTCCTCGTTTAGTAAGCAGTGCTGCACTGGTTGTCTTTGTCCTATTGGGCTGCCTGATTTAGTATTATGTGCAAACTACAATTATACGCAAAATTCAATTCAAACTTTGTGCTAAGTTCCTGACTTCATGTTCGTGCGAGCTGATGCACATAAAACAGTTTAGTAAAATTTTATCCTATCCGATTGCAGTGCGTAATCACTTCAAACTTCACAAATTACATGTTACTTGATTTCTGGCATTTGCGTGCACGTTGTCATTGTAAGTTCGCTACAAGGAAGCATTGCAAATTTCTGATATGACGATGTGGTAAATTAAAATCATTTACGTGACAAGTGACTCTCGAATATGCTAATGCCTTTGGTACATAATACGCTCAATTGCCCATCTTTCAGATAAGGAAAATTTTTTTCTTTTATTTTTCTTTTCTTTGTTTTTCTTCGGTTTTAATTAGACTTTCGGCGAAGCCAACTTTATTCGGCTTAAGTTTTTTGGACAGAACTCTTCGATAAGGTTCTCTGTTTGCGTCATTTTGACTTTCGAATTGGGTGTGTAATTGCGCTCTCGTTGGGGTTGATAAATCGATGATTTTGATAGACTTTTAAGGAACGAAAAATGAACAAAAGCACGCAAGACATTGGCACTTTCATGTTCCTACAAAATTCGCAACAGCAAACAAAAAACTTTTACTTGAATGTTGGAGCCAGAGTTGTAAACGGGCCGACTGGTTTAGGCCCGAACCCGAAAACTAATTTGAAGCCCAAATCATGCCCAAAAAAACCGAAAGTTAAGTCTGAAAATTTAACAATGTTGCCAAGTTATTTTGATTGTATTTTTGTGCACCTGAGACAAAAAGTACGTTTCTCGCCCGAAATTTTTGTCAAGTTTAGGTCCGAACCCCAACCCGATCCAAAAAGCCCGGCTCGGCTTACAACTCTGGTTGGAGCCCGACCTAGCGTTAAACGCTTAATTTTTGTAGCTCTTACGACATCTAGTAGATATGTAACTCTTTATTGCAATTCCGCTTGGTGAAACTTTTCAAAAACACGATGCGGCATAAGCTCCTTGTACTTAGTGCAGTGCAGCGCTATAAAATCGGGCTTTGACTTTCGTGGCTGATAACTACTGACATTCTAGAACCAAGTTAGATAATCTGCAATGCTACTGCTTGATTGCGTAAGTTCATCATTTAACTTGACGTTACCATAGAAACATAGCTCTGTAAAAACATGATCTACAAAAACATGCTGGTTACAAAAAACATGGATCATCGAGGAGACAATGCTGCAGTAAAAAAGATTTACTTGTAATACTCTTATTGTAGTTTGATTCGCTTTTTCGCTGACAATAGTTTGTCAGCATCAAGGTTGGAAATATCGATTAGTAATCGATAGTCAATACTACATACTTTGCTTTTCTGTTATCGATTATCGCAGACTCTGAGCTTTCAATTTTTTTAATCGATTATCGTCTTTTCTACGCATTTTGTTTGCATGCTATCGATTAATAGAATCTTTATACTTTACTTTTGTTCTTGTTGAGTCTCCTAAGCTTACATTGTTTCGTTTCGCTTATGCCAGTGGTTCTCAACCTTTTCGGAACCGTGGCCCACGTCGTGCTTCTTGAAAGTTTGCATGGCCCATTGCTGTTTGGACCACGCTGTTGGACCATAGCTCTGTGGCCCTCCGCCTTGAAAAAAAAGGTCTCCACTTTCGAGTCAGCGTTGTTTGCCCAGTGATTGCCCTGATCTTCAAAAATAAAAGGAAAAAAAGGTCTTTACCTCTGGGAGAGCGATTTTTGTCAATAATCCAAAAGATATAATAACTGAAAGAAGACTTTTTTGAACCAAGCAGCCAATTTTTCGAATAGCTTTGCGGCCCATCGCAATATCTCCTATGGCCCACTGGTTGAGAAACCCTGACTTATACTATATTGCCCTACATAACTATCCTAAAAGTGTATTTTTTTATATTCTTAGTAGTGCAGTAATTATAGCTTTTCCACTCACAAGTTTCATTTAATGACCAATACAGCAAAAATTTTGGTGAATCTAATGAAAACTAGGATAAAAATTTTTGTTGACATTTTGGCATCGATTACTAATCTTTAGTCTTTACTTTTTGCTTCTGATATCGACTATCGACAATTCTTTACCTTTTGTGTGAATTATCTGTATGAATTCGTCTTTGCTTTTAAACAGCATCGACTTCCAGCCTTGGTCAGCATGAACTCTACTGGGTATGCTTACAAGTGAAAAGGATGGTAGAAATCTAGCTTCTCAACAACATGTAACAAAACACAACCAACAAGTTCCCCAACCCCATTATTTACACGACATTGTGCCTGATACCTTAAAATGGGCAGTTAAGAGTTGGTGCCCCTACCAATTTTCAGTTTTGCTTATTAAGTTTTAAAAATTGTTTTTGCAACTTGAAGGTCTAGTTTACGAAAAAGTAGTTATAATTTTGCGCAAGTATTGATATTTGATAAACTGGTGGCTATACTTAAGTTGTATAGCGCTTTGTAGCTACAGATATTGATTTTATTGGCGTAGTTTTTTTAGCTCTCATTAAAATAAAGTGGAATTTTCGGAACATTGAAAATGAAAACTCAATTCGTCAATTGGTTGTTTTCCCAAAAGACTCGCAGATGTCACCATTTAAAAACGTCTTTAGGAGGGAATGTTACGTCAAACTACTTTCGTAACTCAGATGTCTTATTAACTTAATTAGCACCCTTGACAATGTGTCACACAGTATTGTTGATTAAATTATGTTGCGTAGACCAACAGAGCAAAAGAAAGTTCCGGACGACCACAAACCAGTTGAATCAATTCACATTAACGATAAAGGATCTGGGGTAAAATCGTTTAGGACTTTACCCAAGCGAAGTAAATGTGGTGGAAAATCGTGGCCACGACTTAATCTTGACCTTCAGCACACACCTCGCAACTCTCGTGGAAAGCGACCAATAAAAAAATGGAGAATAGATACGAAGAACAACAATTGTCAAAACTATTTTTGAACGATGTCTCGTCCGACTATATACTGTATTTTTGGCCATGTCTATTTTGTTTTGCTGTAAAAAAATATATCAAACGCACACCTAGAAAATTCCCTTATGTGTTATTTGCAATTTTGATCGTAAGCAAAGTTTCTGCTCTAAGGCTTGTTTTGTCAATCACGCTTATTTACGTGCAGTAAATGCACGCTATATTCTTTCCAATGTAAAAGCTAAACAAGAATAATACGCACTAGCAGATTTATACGCCCTTGTGAAAACAGGGACAGCACAACATACAGCAAGGATGCGGAATATCGTATTGGATACATTTTCCTTCAAAAAAATCTGAACATTAATTAAGTCCTGCTTCCAATGCAATCAAGCTTCAAAAGGTTGATGGTGGTTTGGTCAGTATTTGTAAGCGCTCACAGATACCACTAATCAAATACAAGAACATAGCTCCTCAACATTTGTAATAGTGGTATTGATTTTCAAGACAAATATTTGTCAAATCATAATTACATTTTTATCTTTGCCGTATGGCAAATGAGACGCAGGTCAATACGCAACATAGCAATAATTAGGTACTTGTAGATGCGAAAATTTAAAATATTTCCAACAACATGTTAAACTGCCTGTTTTGCTCTGCGTTCAAAATCTGTTAAGATTAGCGGCTTTTGCGCCTAGAGGATTGACAATATATTTTGAGAGTTACCATGATTCTTATCAAACCAATTTTTAATACATCAGATTGACTATTAGCTGCGCCTCTGAAACTGGTGATCTGGGGTTAAATTCTCGGGCTGGCCAAATTCAACACAGTTTTTTACGTACCGGTACTTACGTTTCTGCATTCCTTTTACTTCTTTAATACCAGCTTTTTTTTCGATTTTGCTGTTCTTTTTTTTTTTCAAAGAAAATCAAAGAAAGTACCAAAAAAGTGTAATTTTGGTTTATTTCAACCAGAAATTTGTTACGCCGGACGTACTGCCTTACCAGCGTAAAACCTGCTATGAGGATATGCTTGTACGCTTACGATTTTACGCCAAGTGTAAACCTAAGCTAAGGCTGTTTCGGTGAAAAAATCAAAAATTGGAAAGGGAACATAATTATTACTACATGATGCAAAACGAAAGATATAACTTTGTGTTTAAATCTCTTGTTCTATTTGAGCATACGCCAGTTGTTTTTGAAAATCGATAACTTTAATCCAGCACCTCTTTTCATTCAACACCTGTTGTTATTGTATAAACAATTGCAAAACGCATTGATATTCATAAATTTTTCAGTGAAGCAAAATCAAAAAAAGAGCCATTTCGTCTTTGTGAATGCTGTCTCTGTTACAAAATGTTTTTAACTGTTTACAGCTCTCTTTCTTTCATGTGCATGAACATGAACCATCAACATGAACCAGCAGGCACAGCGCCTTTCGAACCAAACCAACGCAGAGTACCCTTTTTTGAATTGTGTTTGCAAGTCTTAAGTCAGCCTGGGTCACCACAGCGGATAGATTGCTTGACCCCCACGGAAAACAGACATAAAGTGTTTTTCCCAAAGACCCAACGACACATTGTTAGTTCAGGAATCGAACTGGCAGTCGCTGTAGGGTTGCCAACCGTCCCGGAATTGACGTCTGGCGTCCCGTGTCCCGGACCGGGCTACGTCTGTCCCGGAATTTACTGACAACCAAGGCGTTCTAACATATAAGGCCATGTAAGCATGTTGGCTTCGTTCAAAACTGGAAACGGATGTAATTCACGCGAATTATTTTTGTAAATAAAAGCAATTTACAACATTCTGTATGCGTCAATCAAATAAAAATGAGTTGAAAGTAATGTTGTGGACAAGACGTTTCGTCAACTGTGACGTGATGATGACATAACAATCAAACAAGTTGTACAATCGTAAAATGGAGGATAAATCACCAGTCCCCTTAATTTGAGACGATCATTCGACTTCGTTTATCGAATAAAAAAAACGCTGGTACATTTTAAAACGGTTTTGTAGCTGTAAGCGTAAAAGGCAAGTAAAGAAAGCAGTTTAAAAGTAAAGGTGAAGATATGACTAGATTTGATTAGTTTGTATAAAGTTAGTTAATAGGCCCTTATTTTTTGTTAGAGTTAGAACAAATGGTGTACATTTTTTCTGTTTTAGTGTTTTTTGCATTTATGCTTCAAAGATTCACTATTTCACTCGTTTTTTTGATTATGATAAAATTATTTAGAGGCTGGCAGTTGGTCAATAACGCTGCTCGATCATCACTTTATGACGCGCAGCCCGCACTGTGTTGCTTTTGATGTCATTCGTGTGTCGTAAGCTTCTGTTGCATCAGTTTTCAAATTCTAAGAATTAAGGTGTCCCGGAAAGGTTAAACGCAAAATTGGGAACCCTAGCAGTCAGCAACTTTCCGATCATAAACCGGACGCTCTACCACTGAGCTATCGCCGACGCTATAATACAGACTTCTAATGTTGCGTCAGATTGGACGCAAAGCAACACGTAATATACACTTTTGCAATGTTGAGCTCCTTCGCAAGAGACCTGTTGCAATATTACGCGCAAAATTGCGTTTCAAATCAACAGAGATGGAGTCCTCGAGGAAACAATTTGAAGTCCTTAGCCTTGGCCTCGAAGGTCAAGTCCTTGACTTTGGCCTTGAAGCCTCAAGTCCTTGAAAATTGGCCTGTCCTCGGCTCGAGGACAGCACTATTTTTTGAATTGATAAAATTTTGTGGAGCGCTTGAAAAAATTTTTGGAAGACGTTTTTTTCTGGAGATTACCTGAAAAATTTTTGTGAAAACCTTTTTTTTTTGGAGAGTACTTGCGCTTGTGTCCTTGGTCCTTGGCCTTGGCCTCGAGCATTCCTGTCCTTGGCCTAGAGAGGGTCAGTCCTCGGAAGGGCTGTCCTTGGCCTCAGATTTTTTTGTGTCCTTGGCCTTGGACTTGGCCTCGAGCCTTGTGTCCTCGACTCCAATTCTGTAAATCAAATCTTTCATTCTACTCGCTGTAATACGTCGGAGCGTGTAAGGAGTTGGCGTGCTCATCTACGCGTCATTGCGCCTGTGCAATGCAAATCCTTTCGAAGAAATGTCGCGGCGGTGGCAAGCCGTTGGCAATACTGTTTTGAGTTGACCGGATCAAGATTTAAACCTCCGACATCCCGCTTCAGAGACGAACGCGTTACCGCTCGACCAACTGGTCAGTCAACATTGCGAATCAATGTAAACAAGTTACAACAGTAAAAAACGACTTCGTTTAAAGCTTCCATGGAATTATTACACCACAATTATTATTATGACGTCACAATTGATAGAAGTAAGTATATTTATTGCGGTATACTAGCAATAGCCGTACACATTTTCAGACCTAAGTTAACTTTCGGACTTTTTCGGGCGAAATTTTGACTTCAAATCACTTCTCGGGTTCAGGGTTATGTTTTCGGATTCGGGCCTATACTTGTCGACTCGTTTACAACTCTAATTCACTTTACAATAGACTCCAAAATAGAAGCGAAATCAATACAAAAAGACTTTTGAAATTAATTCATGATACCATCTTTAAATATTTGAAAATGCTAGGAACAAGTTGTAAGTTCACTAAGAACTTATTTACAATACGATTATTGACTTAAGCTATATTCAATATTTTTTATTTTAATAACAATCGATTCGAACATCAAAGATTACGCCATTCTCCTGACACCCAGTTGAGCTGTTTTGCTATAACAACAATTTTTTGTACATAAGACTGGTTTGGAAAACAAGGTGTTAGCAAAAACGTTATAAGGTGTTTCTCGATTCTATTCAGAATGGATCCTATCAGTTGCGCAACCAGAAAAGGCGCTTCAGCCCCTTCCTCCCTTCAGCCAAGTCACCTAATAAATTTAACCTAAAATACAAGCGCTTGAACGTGTTTTGGACTTTTTCTGTAAGTAGGTAAGAGGGGCTAAACTTTTTCTGTAAATAAGTAAGAGGGGCTAAAGTAAGAGGAGCTGAAGGGACTGGACGATTTAATTCGTGCAGATAACTTCCAATTTTCACAATTTAGTTCTTCAAATGACTTCGAAAACTTACAAAATAAGATCCAAATAGCATTAAAATGGAGTTTCTCCACAAAATCACAAAAATCGCCTAGGTTTTGCCCCCAGATCCACTTCTGTAATGCGCTTAGTTTCACCAGTTTGTTCAGTACGCCGCTGATTAGAGACAATTTTCGAACAAAAAATTTTACCTTTGGGTCCAAGCCCCCTCCCACTTTGCAAAATCCTGGTTGCGCGCCTGGATCCTAATGTAATAATTGTGTAATCACTTCCGCAATACACGGATAGACTTACCGGTTGCTGAAAGTCAAGTTGTCGTTTTAATCGAAAACTGAAAATGTACCAAATCAAATCTTTCATTGTACTCGCTGCATTGCGCCGAAGCGTGTAACGAGTTGGTGTGGCCTATCTCCGCGTGATTACGCCTTGGGCAACACAGCTCCTTTTGAAGAAATGTCGCAGCGGTGGCGAGCCGTTGGCAACACTGTGTTCGATTTAACCGGCTTGAGATTTGAATCTCAGACCTCCCGCTTCAGAGACGAACGCGTTACCGCTCGGCCAACTGACCAGTATTGAAAATGTAATGTAAGCAATTGAGGAACAGTAGGCCCAGTACTTAAATTGGGAAATTTTTTATGGGTGGACGCTTTTGCAGCCTTGACAAACCGCATTTGGCATGCGAAAGTACTTTAGTGAAGATTACGTGATTCCGTCGCCGAAATTGAGAGCACACCAAAAAAAAAGGTCTTCGCCGGAAATTGAAGTGTTTTTTTCGCCAAAAGTATCTGAAAAATTAGGTCATTTTCGTCTGATCATCCAGCGCTCAAATCTCGATGGGGGTACGCTAACTCTCGATGGGGGGACGCGTCCCCCTTACAATTTAAGTACGGAGTAGGCCTATAGTATTCATTAAAAGTTTCGATCCTCTTTTGTTAGTTTTACCTTGGGCTCTTTAGATAGTTTTCTTGGTATCTTTTTCGAAAAGAACTAAGATGTTGCCAGAAAGTGAGCGAAAAAAAGGCAATTGTCAACTGGAAGCGATTATCGTTACTGTAAGTTTAACATGATTTCAAGTCATAATGTATTATAGGTAATGAATGAACAATAAAAGTTAATTTTATGAGATCAAAATCCTTCTAAAATCTAATCTTCATTATACTCGTTGCATTACGCTACGCCGTAACGTGTAACGAGTCGTTAGGGCCCATTTCCGTGTCATTGCGCCCGTCATTCAACTAACGAAGAGTTGTGCCAGCAGCACCAAGCCATTTGCAACCCTATGTCTAATTTGACTAGCAAGGAATAAAATCCTAAATCTCGAAAGGTTATAAAAAATGTATGAAAAAGTTAGATAATGTTGAATGCGTTCTGTATTCGGCAATGAGAATAATATCGAGTGTGTTTTTTATTATTTTAACGTGACGATGAGTCATTGGAGTCAGTAACCACGGTTGAATAGGATATCGTCAATGATGTGTCACGTGATGACGTCATCACATGAGTGTCAGCGAGCGTTCGAAAAATACATTAAAAGGTGTGAAATGATACATTCTTGGTCCCGTTTGATTAGTTCAAACAAAGTTCAACAAAGTTAATAACTCGGACATGCATCTAGAGAAATGCAGCCAATTCTGGAATCTACCATCTCCTTGTGATGAGGCATCCAGCAAAGGCGATAATTTTTTGCAAATTTCAAGTTCGTTCGTAAAAACAAAGACAGGAAACGTTGGAAGCGTTAAGACGATATGATTAGCATTCTCCTAATTCGAAATGAAGTAATATTGATCTAGGCAAGGATATAGAATTTTAATAACCAAAACTTTATTAAATACGGGGTGAAAAAAACTGAAAGCTTACAAAAATTAATTCTTGAAACGCAGGTATGTCTATGAAAAACAATAACAAAGTTACAAAATATCAAACCTTAGAAGGTGTGAGTCCTAGGGCCCGCTACATGGCCGATGTTGTGTAAGCAAGAAAAAGTGTTTACTAAAGCATTTTGTAAGGAAGCAGTGCGTTATTGTCAGTGGTACTTTCAAAACGAATTGTATTCGCTTCGCGCCGTGCAGCTGTATACTGTAATAGCACATTATGTAAGCCTAGCAGATTATTGTAAAGGAGGCAGTGACCAGTGACCTGTACTCTTTTTTTGTAAGAACGATTTCGTGTGAACACAAGGCTCATTTGTATCCAAATTTTAGAACAAATTAAGAACAATGCCAGCCTCAGCATGAAAAAATAATCAAGAACACGGGCTAGCGCTTTCGTCAGTTTTTTTTTTTTTTTTCAGCAGAGGTTCCTTTGTCTTTTGTATATTGCCACTGTTGATTTCTCTAACAGTAATCATGATTTATAACCAAAGACAACTTTTAACCAAGCAAAATTAATTTGTGTCAATTTATTCTCCGATGAAGTTAAGAACCATTGAGGTAAAAATTCATGAAAATTTAAGAACAGCCAGCCTCAATCCAAAATTTACAAGTACTAAAACGTGTAATAGGCTATTCATTGTATCAATAATAGAATTTACTGTATTCTATGATTAGCGCTACAGAACAAATCGATTTCAACATTCGCGAGGACGCAACGCTTTCCAGTTAAGGAAAAAGGAAAAATTTACAAAAAACAAAAAAATGCAAATAAAATAAAAGAAATCCAGGAGGTTCGGCTTTACGCTCAAAGCGACCCGCAGTATTTTGGATTTATATTGGGCAGCACAGCCGCAGGAAAGTATTCAGATAAAAGTGGAAAAGATTCTTCTATCTTTGACCTACTGTACACGTAGCTATAATACTTTACATCATAATATTGATCGTTATATTAAAGCGCGAGTCAGCCCTTCAGAGAGCTTTGCCTGAAAACGTTATTGCATGATTTTAAATGATTTTTAGAGTTATTTATCGGACAACAATGTTAGGGAACAAAGATTTTGAACTAAAAAGTTAGGTTTTGTTTGTGATAATTTCAGCCGTACTCCTTTCACTGTTGAAATGCGAGAGACCGTGTTTCAAAATTATCCTATTCATTCTAATTTAGAGGTGTCCAAACTTTCTCGATGATGGGCCAAGTTGGACCCAGCGCGGATGCGTTGGAGCCAATCAAGTCCATAGAAACCAAAATGAGAAGAGAATTAAGAACAGAATTTTAGCAAAACGTTGGGATTTCGCGTTGGAAAAAGACCAAAAAGAAAAGGTTTTGAACTGCTTAAGGGTTTTTGATCACGATTACCTGCGAAAATTTTAATGGCGGGCCAAAAATGCATTTATAACTCGGGCCGGATTAAATTTCTTCGCTGGCGGCAAATGGCCCACGGTCCGGAATTTAGACACCCTTGTTGCAGTCTGTTATGCCAAGTCAGTAAAAAAAGCTGTGAAGGTCACAGAATAGTGTAATTCAAATTTGATATAGAATCTCATAAATGAAAAAAAAGGATTTATGCATAAAAACATATCAAAAGCAGAAAGTTACAAAATGTGTATTAGTTGAACTGTTTCATCTGGCTTTCGACAAAATTTAAAGCACGGACGATAAGCACTATAGCCTACTATTGCCTATTTTGCTGGGCTTTATTTGTTTTGCTAAGGATTATCATAACAGAACGCTAAATTTTTGTGCCAACCGTAACAAAAAAATTTTCCTGACAAACTCCACAATCAATTTTTTTCAAGCGGGACCTTGAAATTGATGGGGTATTGAAAACCATATAGTTTTAGATAATTGTTGATAAACGTTTTAGAAATATTGTCAAAAATCTTTGTCGCGCTCTGACGCCGTTTAATTCTCACAAATCAACAACTAACACAATAAAGTGACAACGATGTGGATATACACACGTAAATTCGTGCAAATTATAATATTTTAGGTGTTACTGAATTGCGCCCATAATAATTGCATCTTCGCTCCATCTTAACACGTCGGCTGCCATCGAGCGTTTTTAGCTTTTTTGTGACCACCTCTCAGGTACCATTGGTTGATGTGCAATTTTTTGTAAAAAAATCGCGCATGTCACATCTCGCTTAATTGCAAATTTGTAAAAAATTTTTGTAAAAAAATTGCAAGATGTGTGTTTGCTGGGTTATTGTTAGGTTGAAGAAACTTCATTTATTCTTCTAGCAGGTGTTACCACGGGTCGGTCCCGCAGCACCGAATGAGCAAACGATTGCTCATGTCAAAGTGGCGCGGGACCCATTGGTGGATCACGCTGCTCTAAACTTTATTTTGCCTCTCAGGTTTATATGAATAACTATTTTATTGGTTGTAGCATTAGAAGTTGTGATGATAAATTCTCGCCGATTTTATGGAGCAAATGCTTAGCAAAATATATCAAATGACAGCAATTCTGAGGATGATATATCAGTTGATGAATCTATAGCTCTTACTCTCCGAGTAAAAAAATTAAATTTTCGTGCAAAATGTCTGCAGTGTTTTTTTCATAACTGAGGTGCCAATGCAGCAAAGCCAAGCCCTGTGTTTAAAGTGCTAGAGCAGCGTTTCTCAACCTGGGGGTCGCGACCCCCAAGGGGGTCGCGAAGGTGTTTTCAGGGGGGTCGTAAGGTTATTTGTAAAATACTGGTATTTCTTTAATCGCAAAGAATTCTGAAATTTTCAAAATTTTTGCAGCAATCGCTTTTCAATTATATCGTAGCAAGCTGTCAATCGGTTGTAGGCCTGCAATTCCAAGTATTACAATACCATGTGCAGTTTAGTTTGAAAGCCAAATTTGCTAAATGGTACAATGAAATATTGCCATGTTTGAAAATTTGTCCAGTGCTATTAAAGAAAATGAAGAACTCGATGAACGCTTGAATACATTGACTAGACAGCATCTTCAAATTCTTAAAACCGTGTTAAAACAATATTTTCCTAAGCTTAAAGAACAAGAAGCCGCATTCGTATGAAATTCGTTCTTAACTGCTTTGAATGTTAGTGATATTCCCGATGAATTACAAGACCAATTTTATGATCATCAAAATCATTCGTCCGCACGTGATGTTTTTTAGAAAATGGCCCTCTCTCAGTCAGTAGCAGAGCCAGGAGGTGGGGGGCGTCGGGGTTACAGACCCCCCACCCCCATTGGTATGTCGACCAAAATGCAGAATAAGACAAATACTACACTTTTAGCTCTTTTGAGACTGTTTTATGCACTGGAATGGATTAAAATAGTGATTTAAAACATCTTTTGAAACTTATATTCAGGAGTAGAGGAGGCTAATTTGTCAAAAATAAAACTAACAACTACACGAAAACTTTGAAAAATGACCAAAAGCAACCAAATTTGATCGCTGGTGTAAAAATGCTAAACATAGGTGTCATCAACAATTATACTATAAACTTAATTAAGAATAGGGGGAGGGCTATTCAGTATTAATTAATTACCAATCGTTTCTCTCAAATCTCTTTTCATTAGCCCCCTCATCCAGTTATTTTTCTCTATAAGCGGTGGACGAAATAGATTATTCGATGTGAATTTTATTGAACCACACGATTTTATAATTTACCAGCATCTAAATACGAGAATTAAAATTTTGCCATTAGCCACCTCCCAGATAGCCCATTTTTGCAACCAGTTTAATCATGTTTCCACTCCCAATTTCAATGCCATGTTTTGAAAGCATTATTTTTTTTATCGATATAGCTCTAAAATTAAGTTATTTTGCAAAAAAATGTAAAAATTTCGAGCGCTAGGGGCACCGCCTCCAGACCCCCAAAACAGCCCCCACAATGCGAATTTCTGGTTATGCCCCTGCTCTTAGTTCTTATGTGCTATGCGCGAATCCTACCCACAAGTATCCGAACTGCCTTTTCAAATATTACTTACATTTGCAACAACATACCTCTGCAAGAGCGGCTTTTCAGCTCTTGTACTTATATCAAACACGAAATCAAAGGAAAGTTAAAGATGATATAAAATTGGCTTTATTTAGCACTAAACCACGAAGCCCTATATTGGGTTTGTGGTTGCACAATGCACATTGCACAGTCCACCGTCGCACTAACAGATGTGGAATTGATCAGTTATTTGAAATTAAACATCTTTGAAGTGTTTTTTGTTGCAATTTCTATCCGCATAAAAAGCAGAACAGGAAGGGGTCGCTGGCGATATGGAACTCTTAAAAGGGGTCGCGAACCGCAAAAGGTTGAGAAACACTGTGCTAGAGAAAAAAAAGCATTTGAAAAAGAAATGGATGCGTGACCCACTGGTGGATCACGTGGCAGCCAACGTCTTAAATTCTAAAATCTCTAATTGTCTTGTTCTGGAATGTCTTGAATGCAGCGCAACCTGCAAAAAACGAAGCAAAATACTGCATAAATAACACAAAAAAGAAGCTCTAATACAAGAATACTTATAAAATTATTATTATGTAACTTCAAAAATATGACTAAGATTTAATTAAACGCAGTTTAGAACCGTAATTTGCATCATACTAAAGGCAGTCTTGTAGCAACAGCAGATTGAAATTTCATGACAGGTTTATCAGTTGCAATGTCACCCTGATATAACATCTGGATAACTGGATTGCATTTTGCAAAATACATGTGTCATTATGTTCTACAATTTAAGGAGATGTGACGTGCTCGATTTTTTCGACACCTTCGTCCACTACAGAACCACCAAATTAATTCTTGCTGATCGACGCGGATACAAAACTGGAAAGACTGTCGATCAAATCAATGCTTTTAATTTTATCGCAAAAATTGGGTTAAAAAAAGATTTAAATTATTAAGTTTCATTATCAAGCAGTCGCGTAGTTCAGTTCGTACCGTCGGGTGCTAGAGATCGAGAGGTTGCTGGCCCTCAGTTCGATTCTAGGACTAGCAATACGTAGTTGTGGTTTTGAGGAAGACATCTGACCTTTGTTCCATTGGGGTCAATGAGTTTACTGGTCATGGTGGCCCAGCCTGACGATAATTAAGCAAACAGAAGCCCCAAAACGAGGGTTTTCACCTCTAAAAAACGAAAGTGTTTGGTTTATTTGGTTGAACGAATGAATATATTTTCATCATCGTTCTCTGGCGGCATTGCGCTGCGTTAGAGTTTATAATGTTGCTTTTAAACATCTGCAGATAGTTTGCCCATGCTAATTTTGTTGATGCAAAAACAAAAAAAGAACGCATTCCAGTAAGACTACGCGGAAATGTATCGCAATTAGATAAAATAAGTTATATCCATAGGTGGGCAAGTTAATGCAAAACGTTAACTTCGTTAACCACTAATCCGTTAGCAAGCTTCATGCCTCCGTTAAAGTTAATTCGTCATTTTCAGCTTTAATTAACGGAAGTTAATGAAGTCCGTTAATTTGTTATAATTTCAAGGTAAAAACAGGTTCATATGCACTAACGAAACTGCGATCGGAAATTGTTTGGTAGTTGCGAACAGCGATAAATAATAGAACTATGAGGCAAAAGCTTGTATTTCATTGCCACAAAAAAGCAATAGATGTCAGGAGTGGAGTCCTCGAGGACGTCCTTGGCCTCGAGGACGTCCTCAAGGACACATTTTGATGTCCTTGGCTTCGAAGGTCAAGTCCTTGGCCTTGGCCTCGAAGCCTCAAGGTCCTCGAAAATTGCCCTGTCCTCGGCTCGAGGACAGCAGTATTTTTTGAGTTGTTAAAAGTTTGTGGAGTGCCTGAAAATTTTTTGGAAAACCGGTTTTTCTGGAGATCGCCTAAAAAATTTTTCTGAAGACCTTTTTTTTTTATTTTTTGGAGATCGCCTGAAAAATTTTTCTGAAGACTTTTTTTTGCTGGAGAGCAGTTGCGCTTGTGTCCTTCGTCCCTGGCCTGGGCTTCGAGCAGGGGTGCCGAAACCCGGGGGGGATATATCCCCCCAATAATTTGACTGTATCCCCCCCAATAGTTTGAGTATGGTCTACATCTGCATCCCCCCCAATAATTTGACTCTGGTGTGCATCTGAGCGTAGGTGTCCACTTGAATGCGGGGGAAAAAAGAGTTCCATTTTAGGTGAAAACCTTTTTTTTTGGTCTTCACTTAATTTGCTCTCCTGAACAAAATCGTGGTCGAGGTTCATCCCCCCAATGTTGAAAATAGGGCAAAATTGGGGTAAAATTGCAAATTATCCCCCCAATGCTCAACAAAGATCGGCACCCCTGGCCTCGAGCATTCCTGTCTTTGGCCTCGAGAGGGTCTGTCCTCGGTAGGGCTGTCCTTGGCCTCGGATTTTTTTTGTGTCCTTGGCCTTGGCCTCGAGCCTTGTGTCCTCGACTCCACCTCTGATAGATGTACTCGTTAATTGTTTGGCACTTTTCTGGGTACATCATGGGCCTACCGCAATATAGCAGTTTAACTCATCTAAGATGTAACCCACTTTTTACTTGTATGATTAAAATTATATTTGCAACATTTCTTATCGCGCCTGCTCATTTCATCCAGAACTTGATCTTTTTATCGTGCAGCTTCTTTCTTCGCTTTTTCTTCTATAAAACTCGTGCTAATACTCAACAAGTGTTACCAGTGCAAACTGGTTTGGAACGGTACGATGAATGAATGGTGCAAGAAATTAACGATGAAAACCCTATGTTAACGAAACTTAGCGTAAGTTAATGAACCATTGTCGTTAAGTTAACGGGAATTTTAACGGAAGTTAATTTAGTCCGTTAACATACAAAACACTTTTCAACGAATTAGCTAGTTAATGAGAAAGTTAGCTTCGTTATTGACGGATTAACAAATTTGTGCCCACCTGTGGTTTTATCCATGAAGCTTTTTTCACAGAATATGTAACTGTGAAGCTTTGGAAGGTAATGCTAATGTTGGTTTAAAATAGCAACATCATGTTCAAGTCAGTGGTGAGCTTATTTAAGAAGAGCGCCAACTGGAGGACGTTTTTTTTGACTCTCTTTGGAACAGTCTATTTGGTCTTGGGAGCTGTGGTCTTCAAGTCCGTGGAAAGTGAAAATGAAGTGGTAATGAACAACCACCTTTCTGCAGAGCAAGACGAGATGAAGTAAGTTATTTTTGTACCTCAAAATAAAATTATAGGTGAAAAGTTTTTAAGTCTCACAAAATTAAAAACTTTTAACTGGGTTATAACTCGCAGTACTCGTAGGCAGTTACCAAAGCTGAATATACGCGACAAATGAGCTCTAATAGAGTGCAACGATTCTATTCTTGGTTAAATATATTTTTAAGAATTATATGATTTTATAACCTAAGTAACCGAATTGCATGCTTTTGCAACGCCTGACATGCAGCTTGATATTGGCAATTCAGGTGTTCGAGACGCACAGCCTTTCCGTATTCTGTGCTTTCACGCTAATGATTCCAGTTAGAAATTTGAGAACCAAGTGCAAAACGCTTTGCAAGCTTTGTGGGATATTTTTAGAATCTAACTAAAAGATGAATAAATTTGATTTTAAATCTTCTCGATGTGCAGGTTTTCACAAAAACAGTTTCCTAAATTTATTTTTTTGTTTATTTTGATGCGGTTTGTTTGTTTTAAAAGGCAATCGCATTTACGTCGACAAAAGAACAAGTGTCCTTTTATTTATAGTCATGATGATTTCGGTCGAATGTGGAAAGGTAGGCCTGTTTAGAATTGCGTGGTTCGATCTTAATCTAATTCAGCACCGTCGCCGCTTCTGCTTTGTGCCAGCTCAAGCTATCGATTACAGATAATAAGCTTCACTTAAGCCCAGGTTTTCATCGCGCGCCAGAAAACACATTTCGGAACAAGCTTCTTATATAATGGTTTAATAGATGAAGCGACTGATATTGAAACTGTAAGCTTTGATTCGATTCTCCTTTGATTCGATTCTCGGTTGAGTCAAATGGAAATTTTTCTAATTACCGCGTAAACAACTTTTCTGCCCTGTTTTAGTATGTATAAGTCACGGTCTGCAGTTTGCGTAAAAATTTTTCGCGTACGAGCGCGTTTCTAGTTTTAACAGAAATTCGTTACGCCCGGGGTATACTTAGTGTTGTAAAAAAACGGTTTTTTTGAAGGGCGTTTTTTTACCTTGTTTTTTTTTGTTTTTTTTGTCGTTTTTTTGTTTTTTTTGTTTTTTTTATATGTAATTGTAGTTTTTAGATGATTGAGAATACTTAAATGGTTTTTCAAGATTTGGTTAGGTACTGTGCTTCTTTTGAGCTACATAGACCTAACAATTGCTTGCTGAGAGAATAAAATGCAGAAGTTTCGGTATTTAAGGTGAAATGGCAGCTCTGCTACGTTCTTACTCACTGACTGGTTTATTTCACGACAATTCGCAGTGGCGTCGCTAAGGATAGTGACGCTCGGGATGGAATTTTGTAGTGTCACCCTTTATAAAGTATAGCAAGTTGCAAAAGGTGTTATTTTAAAGATAATGGTACTACTTCATTTCCGTAGATAGCGGTTGTTATTTGGCTAGCTCAATAAATTCTCATTGTAAGATTCGATAACTTAGGAGTATGAGCAGCACCGTGGCAGCACACGTTTATATTCAGGCGTGTAACTAGAAATCTGCAATGGAGGAGAGGCTGTTTTGGGGGTCTGTAAGCTCCGCCGGAGGCCATTGGTGGTCTGGGCGTAGAGCCCCGAGCACTCGAAAAATTTAATTTTTTTTTTGCAAAAATAACTTAATTTTAGGCTTCTTTTGATAAAATGCTTTTAAAACGTGGCATCAGGGAGAATTCTGGTGGCATAGAAATGAGCAAAAACATGGTTAGACTCTTATCCAGAAATCTGCAATGGGGCTGTTCTGGGGATATGGGGGCGGAGCCCAGCGCTCTAAAATTTTGTGTTTTTTGCAAAAATAACTTAATTTTAGGCCTATTTTGATAAAAATTGATGCTTTTGAAATGTGGCAAAGAAATTAGCGGTGAAAATCATCATTAAACTGGTTGCATACATGGGCAGTGGCTATATGGAAAGTGACAAAAGGTAAAAACCAATGTTTAATTTGTTCAGTGGACATATTTAAAGCATTTGATTTTGAAGTTTAAACTTTTGTAGGTAGCCGGCTTTAGTTGAAATTTACCAGGAGCAATATAAGCAGCTTATATAACTTAACCAATCTAGAAAGTTATGCCTTTTGTGAAATCTCTTCGTCCATTGTGCCTGCTATTGTCTACTTTGCCCGGTTTTTGGCTTTGGTTCACACCGTAAATATGGCCATATCCTAAAATACATAAAATTTTACGCCACAGCGATACCATGCGATAGATTAACGTTTAAATCAAGCACTAATTACGAATAATTGTTAACACCACTAGTTAAAGTCGAAATAGATGCAAATTAAGGCTCGAAAAACATTACACTGAGGGCAGTTAAATCATTAGTTTAAACTTAAATGACATACCTACGAAATATAAGTCAATGAAAACAATAGTTTATGCGTTTTGACTTATAAGCAACCGTAGCGCTAGCCGTTAATAACAACACTAAATCCAAAAAATCAACATAGATCCTGCAAAATAGACTTGAAAAATTACAAAAGTTTAAAGAAGTGCTAATTTGGTCACAAATGAAGGAGATACAACTGTTCTATTTCAGCGCCGTCAATAATAACCTCGAATATGATCATGATTTGATAACCGAAGATAAATACCACCATCTTAATTACATAATTCTCGTGGTTACAAGACAGCAAGCCGAATTTACATCACTGAAAAAAGCAAACAAAAACCGAATTCTGACTAATTAAATTCTTTTTCAGTTTTTGCAAGCTTTTATCTGCTATTCAACTTTGATTTTACAAAGAGTCAACTGTTTTAAAGCCTGAAAATATGCCCTATATCTTAACTATTACTGTTTTTAAATGCATTTACATAGGACCGATGTGCAATTTTGACGTCCAGCGGTTTGACTAGCAGCGTGATGACGTCACGTGCAATCCATCAATAAGAAAATATTAGTTTTGATGTCTTTTTTCGAGCTTTAATTAAACCTGTTAAAGATTTTCACGGTTTTCAGGACCGGCTCGCTAAAGGGTGTTACAAAACAACAATGTGATATTATTTAAAAATAACAATTAAAAACAAAAAAACAATCTTTTTTTTGAAACCAAAAAAACAAGCAAAAAAAACCGTTTTTTTTTTTAAAAAACAAGCTTCGTTTTTTTTATTTACATCACTAGGTATACTGCCTTACCGGCGTACAAGCCTCAAGTTGGTCGAAATAAAGTTAGGATACGCTATTACGCTCACGATGGTGAAGACTGGGTCTTTGATCTTACGTGATTTGGGAACAAAATTCATTTTTTTTCTTTTTTCGTTCGTCATCTTTTTGGTAAATGAATGCAATGAATTAAAAATAGGCAATAAGAATAAAGTGCTTTTATTTTTACCATTTGTCAGAGATGCAGTAAAGACTAATTTGAATGAAGCGGCATAATTCTGAGCATTACGTTCGAAAGAGAGATGGGCTCTGCTGGAATAGCTGAACTGCCCAAATGCATTTGCGCCCGTTATCAGTTTCGAGTAAAATTAGAATTTTTCTTTTAGCTCCACCATATTTTGTTTAAAATATTTTGCATAGGTGATGTTCAAGTTGGTTGCGCTCAAGCGCCACTGAATTAGCCCTTGGGCAATCTTAAACCACTTGCAAAGCATTTTTTGATTTGTTGAACTAGAGACGCTAATAGCAACATCAAAAGAAGACAAAATTTTCCAGTAATTTCTGAACAACAGCCTGTAAAGATCTTAGTCTATTTTGACCTCTATAAGCTCTAGTCTTTACTAAGGGCTCAAGAGCTTATTTAAAAGCAAAACCGTAAGCTGTTAAAAGAATTGCTTCACCACAAAAACTACTACATTATAATAAAGCTTTTGTTTTTTTAATCAAAGTCATTGGCTGCTAGATGCCGGACACGCGATGTTAATCACGTACGCTATTGCTCAGTCTTATGTAAAGGCAATTGTAACGTAATACAGTATTGTCTTGCATAATCAAAGTCACTTCTTTCGACCTATTTTAGTGGTAAGTAGTAAATTTTAAATTGACATAAGCAAATTGATATATGCTATACTTATGTTTGGAAATAACTCTTTACATGACAATAGCTGTATCTCGAGCCTCATACTATCACAATTTATTATGTCCAAACTGTCTGTTTTGTCCGTGTGGGTTCTTCAGGGGACTATAATTTGATATGTCTTATTTCAGTATAATCTCTATAATGCAGCAAATCTTGTTCACAATGACAGGTGAATGCAGCAAAGTATAATGTATAACGCTTATTTTCATTAAAAAAGTTTTGTGACTGGAAAATAAAATTAAGGCAAATCGGAACTTATTTTAAAAGTGTGGACAAAATGATTAGGGATGGAGAGTCTATCCAAATCATCTGGCTGGTACTTCAGACTCATTTACTTTTTTTCAACATCTACTGCAGAGTCTTATTTAAACGAATCCTCGGCTACTTTACTTTCGAAAGTTAGTTTGTATTTCGAAGTTCGAATTCAACAAGAAATTAATTCTCACCTCTTACTCTGATTCACGAAAAAATCATGGATTCCTGGTCATGAACGTGTGAAAGATTGCGCGGTTTAATTAAGGGCATTTTTTGGAGTTTCGTGGTGGGCTTTTTCAATCCTAGTAGGGTTTGTCCACACTAACAACCTGTTGTCCACTTTTCTGACCGTTCCATGATGGTAGTCCAAAAATAAAGTTTAAAAGTGTTAACTTTTTGACTTTCTGTTTTGAGTTCGAAAGAGGATTCAAAATTAGTGAAAACTTTTTCAGATCTTTACCTGATTTACCTCCAGTTTGGCAATGTGAGCGAGGCATCTGTAAATTTGCTCAATCTATAACGTTGGCTAAATTGCTTGACGTTGTAAAATTTATAAAATATTACCCATCTTAAATCCAATTCTGAATCTTAAAAAAAGACTCTATGGTTTAATTTCTTTGTTTTCGGAAGCAGTTCAGGGTAAAACGGCTTTGGACAACCTCATTGTCTTCGACCCAAACTGAACAAATTAACCTTTGAAGAAAACATATAAATCGGATTTATTTAATTAGCATGAGGGAACAATAATTTGAGTTTTAGATTTAACCCGAGTCCAGCGATTTACCTCAACCCTAATTGCCTTAATCTTTTGATTAGTTGCATCTTAGCCTTAAGTTTTTGAGAAAACAGGGCAATTAATGAATTTTCTTTTGGAGAAAATGTTCTTTACTATTTATAATTTTATTCACAGTCAAAATTTAGAATCCCTTAACTGTATGTTTTACCGTTACTGGATCATCGGAAGAGAACTTCTAAACAATATACATAAAAAGCAAATTGATTAGTTACACTCGAAACATAAATTTGTTAGCGGTTATTACCGAAATAATGCTTCTGCTTTGCCTGGAAAGTTTATCAACGTAAGCCACAGGACAACTGTTATAGGACTTTTCAGTAGAAAGGCGGACAACATTGTGTTTACAAAATACTACTCTTGTTGAGTTTGTCGTCGGTTACGTTTCAAACCAGAGTGAATCATAATTAGGTAACTTCCATTTGATTAAATTTGAAAGGTAGGACGTTAAAAGCACGAAAACGACTAATTTTTTTTATTGCTTATTTAAACATTTATAATTTCCTATAAAACCCAGTTACTGATTTTTCTACGTTTGAAAAATTGAAAGCAAAAATATTAAAGCTAGTAAAATAGAGCTGATTTATAGAACGGTTGTGCGCTTTGACGTTTAGCAATTAAAGGGACAGTGTGAAGCCTCCGCCGTGTGTGGTAGATAAGTGGTAGCTTGACTCGAAGACCCAAAGGTCCCTTCGCTGTCTCTTGGCCAAGACAACTTGGTGTATAGAGATGGAATTACAATTGCATCACTGAGCCACGTTAGGATAAACTGTATGGGTTTTAATACTCCATGCACTTACATCGTTGGGTTTCCCCTCTTCCTTAAAATTTAGGAACCCATCTCCCAGAAAGAAAGGAATTCTTGACGTTTATCATGGACAAATCTTGTAAGAAATGGACTTGGGCGTTGCTTCAGTTAAAAGTTTTTGCACTTCTAATTACTTTTGGTGAAAACTGTATTTTTTAAAAGGAAAAGCCTTTTTAATTAATTTACAATACCATACCTATATCAAAAAAATAATAAAGCAATGTGCAAGAGCTTAGAGCAGAATTTTGCACTCTACCTTTACGAAAACATATTATTGAAATCGCTTGTGTTTAGTCGTCTGTTTATATGCCTCTTTTTAAAATTTGAGAGGAATTGACTCATTTTTATCTTTTCATTTGTAAAAAAGGTATTGTTTTGCTTTGCGATTCTATCGCGCAGTTAATGGAAAAATAACTGTAGTTAAATAAATGCTTTACGTCTTAAAGACCTTCTAAAACACATAAAAATTTAATGATATTTTTGTTGCAAAATTTTGTTAGAAATTGTGTCAAAAATGAATTCATTAAGTTCATTTTCGATTTACTCTTCTGGCCTGTACTTGCTTTGATCTCTGATAAGGATTCTCATAGACACGCGATTACATTCTGTTTGATGGCAACATTAATAATGCATTTGCGAGTTGAAATGCAGCATCAAAAATAAAAAACCGCACCAATCAAGGTAACACGTATCAATTTGAAGCAATTCAAGGTGATGTTTCCGTCGCTAGTTCTTGAACAGTCAGCAGATATTGACTTGAAGAAAGATCAAATGGTTATTTAATTTGCTGTTTCGTAGCTAAGATAACTAGTACGGCCTGCAACTTTTTACGCGACTGGTTTAAAACAGCAAGAAGTTTTGACACAGTTAGTTTTACCCTGACCTCAACCTCAACCCTAATTCTAAGCCCTTAAATGGTTTGACTGGAAATTCTAACCTGTCCGTGTCAAAACTACCTGCGTCAAAAAACCCTGTCCCAACTTGAACCGAACATACTATTAATAGCCTATATTTTCAGAATGAAATACAATATATCAGATGATGATTTTAATAACTTAACAATGACCATCATGCAGTTAGAACCCCACAGAGCAGGAGTGCAATGGGGATTCAGCGGGTCAATCTACTTTGCCATTACAGTTGTGACGACAATTGGTGAGTGAAACTTGACGAATTACTTGAACTCAAGTTCTGGTGCCATTTAGCATGTTTGCAATGAACTTTGTCGGCGATAAATCAGTTGATAGATCAACGGGTTAGAGAATGGAAAGGTTGCTTGCTGTCGGTTCGATTCCCGAATTGGCAACACGTCGTTGTCTATGGGAAGAACACTTTTACGATTATTTTTCATTAGGACCAAGCCACCTACTCGTTGTGTTGGCTTGTAGCTTGTCAAAAGACTCGCAATAAACCTCAAAAACGTTTTGTGTTGATGTGGTTAAACAGATGCTGGAAGTCAGGTTCACACACATGAAATAATGACTATAAGGCATAATTATGCTTAATTGGTTCCTTTGTTCACGTGACTGTCCAAGGTTTTTACTAATTGGTTACTTTCTTGTATTTCCATGATAACCATTTATTTTGGGAGATATCGATTAACTGAATATTTTTTCCAAATTTATTTTTTGTATCAAAATTTTACAGTAGATTTTTTGTTTGGTGTTTAGCTCAAGAAAAGTTTTAGTACTTTACCGTTTAAAATTGCTTCAGTTTTGTTTCACTTTCATTAATTTTTTATGGATACATTTGATGGCATTTAAACTACAGCCTATGAAAAGTTATCTGACTCAACTTTTAAGATCCGCCGACACAATGTTCCTAACTATTTTGGTATCGATTTCTTAAAAAAGAAACAAAACTTTCCTTAACGGATGCTGTAGCATAAATAGGTTTAGCAAAGCCTCTAAATAAACTCGAGTATTTTTAGGCCATTAGCAAGTACCAAAGCAGCGTTATCGACTTAGACGGAGCGGCTAATACAATTAACTTTAATTCTTGCGTTTCTTGCAGCGAACCGCAACAATTTTTTCAGAGTTTCCATTTTTTTTTCGGATTCAGAGCAATATTGCTAATGCAATCAACAAGTCTCTTAATTCGAATTAATGTAAGGTACAATCAATTTTTTGGATCTTTCAATTATTAATATTCTAGAAATGATTGCAATTTTCGAGCTAAAAATAGCAACATCAATTAGCTCAATTTTCTTTCACTTTGAAATTTGAACCGACTTGAACTTAGTAAAGGTATTTTAGATTGGTGTGTTTCTTAGAGCCACCCAACTTTTGTTGATATCTTTTCCAAAGGATCATGAAAAGCTTGTATCAATAATTAATAAGCTGTGCAATTTCATCGTGAAGACACCACAATAAAAAGTGACAATGTCTAAAGAAAAGTAGCTTTATATACAATCTACCTTGCGTAACGTTAGAGCAAATTTTAAATTAAAATTCGAATTAATGAAGCGCTCTGCACTACAGTGTCTAGTCTAAAATTTCATCGACAATTTTCATAAAATAACAAAATGTAGATGATAAAACAATCTTTTTGACGTGTAGATGATAATTTTGACGTGGACTGTGTTATGTTGTGATGTAGATGATAAATATAACTTTCAATAAAGAATAATTTGACTATTATTCAAAAGGAATAAAATATCTAAGCTTATAAAAATGCAAAACGTTGTCTTTCTAGTAGGTTCGGTCCACACTATATAGATGTGATATTGAGTATTCGTAGTTCATTTAACCAAAAATTTGGCGCGCTCGGAGTACTAACTAGCCCATGAAGCCTACAAGCTAACCAGGGTAAAATATTTTTTAAAATAATCAAAGGTTATCATATACTCTCACGCCAAGTATAGACCAAGCTTTAATGACTTTTCTTACGATTGAATTGAATACCAGGCATTGTCGATCGACCCCACTTTTTTCATGTTTGGATTGTTTTGAGTCAAAACTGGGTCACTCTCAGAAAATGAATATTAGGTGATGTGCTTGGACCTTTTTTAGCAATTAAATATTGTTTTAACTTTATTAAACCAAAATATAACTTTTTTAACAACTTAAAAGAATGGACTTTACGTGTTTTCTTAAATACCGTACAACTGATAAGACTCTCTTATTCAAGAAAAAAACCTGGACCAAGCCATCGTTTGTTTATGAACGTAAGGCTTTACACAGCTGAGCTGTCCACCACTTGCCTCGAAAAACGCTAAAGATAGATAATAAGAATAAAGTTGCAGCGAAGAAAGGGGTGTCGAAAGTCAGGCCTCAATGAAATTGTATCCGGCCCGTGCCCGATCTTTACCTTTTTTCTGAACGAATTTACCTTGAAGATACGATCATATTGGCGCGAAAAACATGCCAGAATCTTTTTTTTTGTATTTTTTCTGGTCACATTGGCCATTGGTTTTGGTCTGATATTGTGGCCATCAAAGTAGTGTCATCAAAGAGCTGCTGTACGCGGGCACCTTAGCAATTGACTCTAATTTGGCACTTTTTAAGAAAATGCAGACCAACTACCTAACACAAAATAAAATTCTTGAGTTGCTTGGCAACAAATATAAGTTTATTTTTGAGATGATTGCTGAATTCTATTTTTAATCATAATAGTCATAAAATGAATTGCCAATGTGTTTAGTTTTAATTTAAAAAGGTTGTAAAGATATTATTTTATTGCTTTAAAAACAGACTTTTATGAGGATGAAAAATGTTCTCTTCTCCATAAAAAAATCGATGCGTTTTTTGAATAAACTTAACATTTTCAAATTACATCCACAAAGTTACGTAGTAAACGGACCACACGTGATAATATCTTTCGACCATTTGTAAATAACATTTAAAGTAAGTGATTTTCCATGCAGGGGTTAACGTAAACAATTAACATGTGTTTTGGAAATAATTCAAATAAAAATGGGCGTGTTTCGATATTGTATTTTTTTATTGAAGATCTTCATGCTGGATGAACTATAGTATGCTAAACAGCCCTTGTAAGTAGTACAAAAGGTATCAAATAATAACCTATACGTGCCATAAATAATCTGTTTGCCCATCAACCGTAATATAAACCTACAACATAGAATTTTTTTTCGTACTCTGCTAGTTGGCCCCGTTATACAATTTACACCCAAAGAAACAATAAAAAGAATATTTTTGATTGAAAGAAGCATTATGACCAAAAAAAGTAAGTTAGTAGGAAATGCCACGTAGATCAAAGTTGGTTGCTGATATTTACCCTCCTTGTTCGGGCAAAAAATAATGATTACACGTCCTGAATTTCATAATTCATAATGACGAGGTTCTTAAGAATATTGGAAATTATCTTTGCAAATTAAATTATATTGTTGCACGTGATATCAGGTAAAAAAAGAAATATATATAGTAGACTGATAGTGATCTCTTTACTACTTTAACGTAAAATTCGCCAAATCTTGTCCTTGTTTTTACTTACAATAACAGCTCCTTATTTTTTAGTGTGAAGGCGGCTCCACCTTTGGTTCTTCTGGGTCCTGAATAGTAGTTGTGCTGGTGATTATAGGTGATGCCTCGAAACACGTGTCTTCCGCGATGAAACTTTATTCAACGACTTTATTTGTAAAATACCTGTTTGTTTATTTTATTAAAGGATACGGGCATTCTGTTCCACAAACACCACTCGGAAAACTTCTATGCATTTTCTACGCCATATTCGGCATTCCCTTATGGCTTGTCACATTTCAAGGTATGGGGGAAAGAATCAACACTGGAGCCAAATATGCATTCAAAATTGTCGGCCATAAAATGGGCTTTAAATTTGATCAAGTGAGTTAAAAAAAGTATACTTAAGTTAAATTTTACACCATTTTGGCCTGGTCTAGGTACCGTGTGTAAAATTGTGAACGTACAAGCGTATCTTTAGTTTGTTTGTTTAGTTTGTAAAATTGTAAACGTACGAGCGTATTCTTAGTTCGCCATTTACCGCGGTTCCATTGTTACGTATTTGAATAAGGTAATTTTTGAATTATAATGAATATTTCTGTTAGTCACTTCAAAAATATTATTAAACCTTACTTTAATCTATCAAACAATTAGCGACTTCTGTCACTTTCTTGTTAGTGGAGGATAAGACGTAATTTCTACACTAACAAACTGTCTTCAACTTTGTATTGCGTAGCTTTAAAAAAGTAGTGGCGGCTAACGGACACAAAACCAAACGTGTTTAATTTGAGCACGTTTTGTCAATTTGAACTGGTATAATATAGAGAATGATGTTTCATTTTCATTTGTTTCGTTTTCAAGTTTTTAGCTTTATTCATTTTTTTTTTAATGTGTGGTTCAGTACTTCGATGGCGAGGTCGTTGCGTAACATGACAATCAATTTTAACAGATCAATTTTATATAGCTGTGAACCGTGCTTAATTAACTTTTGGTATTGATTTTCGCACTATCATCCAAGCTGCAATTTTCCTGCCCTTTCCAATTCTCAAGATAATTAGCTAACTTTATATCTTATTTTTACCTATGGTTTAAACGCAAAGGAATTACCTTTGTTCATTGAACACTTGAGTTACTTTAATCAGAAAAATTATAGAAAATCATTATTTTTATTAAGAATTTCTAAATTTAGATTTTAAACTTTTGTACGTAGTTTCATAAAATTTTGACATTTTTCTCTTATTGGAAAAGTTTTATCTTTAAAAGCAATCTCATGTATCTTATTACTCTGTAATGCTTTCCATAAAAATTATCCTTTTTTTGAGAAGAGTTTCTTTGCCAAGTGCTACACATAGAATGCGTTTTCATTTTCAAATGTTGATAAAATATCACTTTTTATGTTTTAATTTTTCGGTTTATGAAACTTGCCCTCTTCACTATAGCTGTAAGTTTGTGAGCCTCGGATGGCTTATATAACCGATAAAAAAAAAAACTAAATTAGTTATATTGTTTGCAGAAAAACCTGCATAAATTTCAATGAATGTTCTAAAGGTTTGATTTCGTTAAACAACAATTTTCGCTTCACAATTTAAATATTTTTCATTGGCAGCCTAATTTATATTTCATAGATTTATGTATGCAAAATTTTAATCAGAAATAGTCAAGGTAGAGAGGTTTTTTTCAATACCATCTCTATCAAAGCTAAGGATAGCAACACACTAGTCAGCACCACTTTTTAGTTGCTTGTTCTAATTGAAAATATCGATCTAACATTTTTGGCGTACATCATTGAACCTTCATCAGGGCAAAAATGCAATACAGTCCAACCAAGTAAGTGACTAAGACAATGATATCGTGTTTTTCGGTTACGTGTACCAGAGGTGATTTATTGAGTTGCTAAAGAAAAATTCTAAGACCACCTCTACTTTTCTTAAAAAGTTCTTCATAATGTTAACACTTTATCTATTTTTAAGCTGCGTTTATACAATTCAGATCTAATAACCACAAACGAAATTTTACGTTGTTAAAATGACTTTTGGATCAAAAAAATTGCACAAAAATAGAATTTCAAAAAAATGGTTAATAACTTGATGATTATGTTATGCTAAACAGTCGAAGAATCAAAACCTATTTTTGGAATATGTATACAGTAAATGCGTTTTTGCCATAGGTGGGCAAGTTAATGCAAAACATTAGCTTCGTTAACCACTGGTCCGTTAACAAACTTCACACCTCCGTTAACGTTAATCCGTTATTTTTGAAAATTGTGAACAGCGATAATTAATAGACCTATGAGGCTGCAGCTTATTATTTGCCACAAAAAAGAGCTCCTTTTTTGGCTTTTTCTTTCATAAAACTCGTGCTAATACGCAACAAGTGTTACCAGTGCAAACTGGTTTGGACCGGTATGATGAACGAATGGTGCAAGAAATTAACGATGAAAACCTAAGGGAAGTGAAAGAAACTTAACGGAAGTTAATTCAGTCCGTTAACATGAAAAACCTTTTTAACGGATTAACGAGTTAATGAAAAAGTTAGCTTCGTTATTAACGGATTAACGATCAACGGACTCGTGCCCACCAATGGTTTTTGCGAAGTAGGTTTTATTCCAGCAGATGGTGAAAACTGTATCGTGTAAACGCAGCCAAAGTCAAATCCAATAATTCTCTGCTTTCCACTATGACGTTATCTTTAAGTATCGCATAAGTGTTTGGTACAGTTTGGAATACTCACATGCGTCTTGACGGGAACATTATCATTTGCGCATTTTAAAAATTGGTCATTATTTGACTATGTCAATATCTTTAGATATCACACAAGTGTTTGATACCATTTGGAATACTCACATGCGTCTTGACACTTTTAGTGGGAACATTATCGTTTGCGCATTTTGAAAATTGGTCACATCTTGATAGTGCTTATTATTGTGTAATGACGCTTTCAACCATAGGTAAGTAACAACAACAAGATAATCTTTCCGCTGGCATTTAAAGCACGGCACATACAAAATAGGTGCATAGCCAGAAATCTGCAATGGGTAGGGCTGTTGCGGGGACCTAGGGCCAAAAAAAGTCTTTTCCTAAAATTGGAATGATTTTTTTGTCCAAATTCAGTTGAAGACCAAAAAAAGGTTTTCACTTAAAATTGGAACGATTTTTCTGTCCAAGTTCAGTTGAAGACCAACAAAAAAAGGTCTTCATCTTACTGTATTTCGAACTCCCAATGAGGGGGCTATTTTCTATTCCTGTGCAAAAATTGGTCTCAAAAGCGCTAAAAACGTGGTATTTTTCAAATTCTGCATGATTCTGCGAGAAATTTTAACCCTTTGTCGCCTTGTAATGGTTAGTCACTACCTCATTTACAGTTACGTCTTCGTAAGTAAAATCCAAGATGATTTTCACGAAAGCGCAGCGAGACATAGCTTAAAAAGTGCTTGTATTGCTGTAGCTCATCAGTCATCACTTAAGCTCACCTATTTTCTGTTACGCTTGTGTAGCCTTCCAATACAACAAACCATCCATTGGAGAGCGATTGAAGTGTCATAAATCAGTATTGTGTTGTTGACGTTTATGTGTTTTACAGCAGAGGTGGAGTCCTCGAGGACGTCCTTGGCCTCGAGGACACATTTTGAAGTCCTTGGCCTTGGCCTCGAAGGTCAAGTCCTTGGCCTTGGCCTTAGCCTCGAGGCCTCAAGTCCTCGAAAATTGGCCTGTCCTCGGCTCGAGGACAGCACGATTTTTTGGAATGTTAAAATTTTGTGGAGCGCTTGAAAAATTTTTTGGAAAACGTTTTTTAGTGGAGATCGCTTGAAAAATTTTTGTGAAGACCTTTTTTTTTTTTTTTTTGGAGAGCACTTGCGCTTTGTGTCCTTGGTCCTTGGCCTTGGCCTCGAGCATTCCTGTCCTTGGCCTCGAGAGTGTCTGTCCTCGGAAAGGCTGTCCTTGGCCTTGGCCTCGGATTTTTTTTGTGTCCTTGGCCTTGGCCTCGAGCCTTGTGTCCTCGACTCCACCTCTGTTTAACAGGTTTCAAAAAATGTTTTCATTTGATCTACAATTTTCAGGTTTTGGAGATTATGTTGCGCTTCAGAGAGGGAAGAGTTTAACTCAGGCACCGGAATATGTTGGTTTTACACTAGTATACATCATGATTGGTCTAGCAGTTATTGGAGCTTTTCTTAATCTTGTCATCCTTCGGCTTATGGTCACTCTACCTGTCACTCCGGAGCACTCTGTAAGCGGAGGAAGTAAGAAGAACAGCTCTCAATGCAGTCGAACTCTTTCCATCAACAGCAGAAGATCACAATTTGATGACGTCAATTCTACTGCTGATGATGATCGAACGTCACAAAGAAGTTTAAGGGAGTGCTGCGAGGTAGTTTTTGCCTGTTTACAATCACAGTGTGTTCATTTGTTTTTCTTCTAATTGTGTCAATTTTCACCTGCAATGACGTTACACATTAAAGGCGCATTTACATTGGACGCAACGCTATCCTAAGTCTTCGTGTTCGCTTACATCACTTGCTCAAAATAGGCCAACCAATCACCAACAATCTTGTCTAAATAAAGTTAATCAACCGCTCGTGAAGATTGCGACCGGTTGCAACATTTCGCAAGTTGTCAATGACGTCATATTTTGGTTGCTTTGCGTAGCTTCTCGTAGCTTCGCGTGCTGTGTAAACGCACCGTTACGCCGGACGTGAAGCAAAATAATTCGATTCAAAACGACTAACTTGATACCTTCGTCAACTTGGGCAGTTTACAGTACCAAAATATTGCTTTGATATTAATCAAATTTTTAAAGATTTTTTGAGGTAAATGGCTTGTCCAATGTCCATTCAGTAAATCAAAATGTTTTAGGTGCACTGCTGTTGCTTGGAACGGGAAACTTATCTTCATGATCAAAGATACGTACCCCTTGGAGATGAAGCTTCTCCAGAGACTTGCGAAACAATTTCAAAAAAAAACTTAGGCTATTGGGTGACTGATTATGGTGCAGGGACATCAAAATGGACAGATAAACTGTGCATGAATTGTAAACAGCACATGTGTAACCTCTGTGAAGACTGTCGTGTACTGCTTTTTCAATGCTGTGTTTGCTGGGCGAATTACTGCTCTGCTTGCCCCTGTCCAGAGGAGGCCAACCGTGACAGCCTTAGCCAGAATGAAGACGGACCTTCTTCCAGTAGCGATCCAACAACATCTTACTGCTTTACATCTTACCCTAGTCAAGCGAATCAAGAAGAAAAATGTCATCATCACCAAAACGAAGAAGTTGAACCAAGGTACACTACCTCCTTTATTCCGAGTACAAGCACTACCGATTCTTCATACCAAAACAGCGCATGCATTCCTGAAGTAACTGTTTCACATATCAAGGTGTCGGTGCCAGAGCAATCTTACGGCAGTAACAACACAAACGCTAACAATGGGGAGTACGCCACCTCGAATTTTCTCTCTCCTGCTGATTGCTATCTGAGACGAGATCGCTTTGGATCTGGAGATAGTGGCTATTTAGGAGGAGCACAAAGTTCTACTGGTAACGTTTCAAATGAAAACGATGATGAATCGTCTTACTGTCCAAAATCGACAGAATCAGGTATGAACTTTGACATGAAAACAAGGCCTGTGTCTTTACCACCAAAGTTCGACCATTTGGTCCTATCTCAAACTTTTTCCGATTCAAGTTACAAAATTAGTGATAATGACTCGTACTCGAGCTATGTTACGGAAAGGCCTACACCAGAAAATTCGGGTCACTCAACCGTTATTGAAACTACAGAGATTAGTAACTTGTCACCGAATAAGCTATCCGCTTTCTCCCAAAACAATTTTAAACGTCACAGTTTCACTAGTTTACAAAAAGTTGAAAATAACTGGAAACACTGGCGTAAGAAACATTTACGACGAGAAACAAGCATGAGTTGTCATTCAGACACGGAAATTGGGTACAACCGGACTGATGAAGTGGTGACGCACGACAAAGACCTTGTAGTCAAAACTCATGAATCAAAATTTTTACCTATGGCAAACGAACAACAAAAGAATGTATCCAAATCAGAAACCTTATCGCTTCGAAAATTGTACCAGACAGTTGCGTCAAAACAAAGAAAGAAACGAGAATTTTCAACGTCCTTATCTCACCAAGAAAGGGATGAAACTTCAGTCGCAATTCTAAACAGCGGGTAAGCGTAAACGATTTATTAGTTGTTGGACAAACAACCACATATAATGCATCTGCGAGTATTGTTATTGCTATCAATTGTAAATTGCTTTCAAAAACGGAAATAGTTTCGGTAAACATTTACGTCATTTTGTGGACGATTTTTGTTAAAACTGCTTTTGTCAATGCAATTTTTCATTTTACAATTTTTTGTAGAGAATGGGAGGATCATCACCTTTCGTCATCTCCAGTATCACGTGAATCTCATTTGACTGCCGTCATTCAAAAATCCAATTATTGTACAGATCAACACAAAATCAAATTTTTGCATCAAAAGCCCACGATATCAAATTCTTCGATCGTGATTTCAGAGAAGCCATGTGAACTCTACCGCACGGCTACAAGTAAAAACAACTCTAACGCGATCTTGATGACAGATTCTTCAAATTTGGTTAAAAAACGCTCCTATTCTGATTCCACTTTGACTTCATCTCACCAAAAATGTTGCATTATGAGCCATTGTTGTCGTTGCGCATTATTGGCTTCTGGAGTTGCCCATCATTTTTTTCATGTGCCGCATCATAAACATAGTTGTCTGTGTGCAAAACATCGTTTTATACACAATCATAATTTCCATGGTTGCCACAAATGGAAATCACATCTTAAAAGTGAGGATCCTTACGAAAAGAAAGAAAAACCTTCCAATCTTCGGCATCGACAAGTTGTCCCAAGTTTCATGCAAGAACGATCCGAAGTTCCTATATCAACAGTTTGTCAAAACGAAACAAATTCCATCCATAACAAGTAGGTCTATCTACGTGAAAAAATGCACAACACGACCAATTATATGATTCAAGTC
Organism: Trididemnum nubilum; assembly: GCA_963965965.1. NCBI lineage: Eukaryota > Metazoa > Chordata > Ascidiacea > Aplousobranchia > Didemnidae > Trididemnum > Trididemnum nubilum. Next base: position 29,603,983 of record OZ014485.1, read on the forward strand.
GGTTGTTATATCTAGCAAAAAACAACCATGACGGTCAAAAGGTATTTTTTCTGTCCACTTGATGGCGATGATGGTGCTTTACTGTAATCATCCAGGGATTTTCAATGTTCAAGTGATTTCTTTTATTTCTTTTTACTCGGGTGAGACGATCAGCTCTAGACTTTTTTTACCGCTCTATGGTCGAAACTAAGGACTACAAAAATTGGAGTTCACCATTTGTGCTTGAAAATTGGTAAGAGGCACCAAACCCTCAAATTTATGGTGATCTGCCCAATGTTTTGGATTACGGTTTACCATTATTTTAGTAAGCCATCCCTGCTGATGGGCTTCGGAGTTAAGCAAAACTCCCACGTCCAGGGCAGTGCTTCGGGAAAATTGCTCCGGATTTGTTTGTAGGCTTAAATTTGCCTATAGTCCCATAGCCAGTTGTTGGTTGAGAGACCTGCTGGTTGTGTTGAATTGCATGTTGGAGGAGAGCTAGATTTCTGCTACCCTTTTTACTTTTTGCGCTTGACGTTCAGAATTTAAAAAGCAGTATGAAACTTCCATCAAAGTGTAAGATAGACAGATGGCAGCTTGACCCTGATTACGAAAGACTCCCTTCGTATTCTGCTGCTGGCCAAGATAACTTAGTAAACAAAAATATAATTACAATTCAACAAGAATTGACTCGAAATGTAATCACAAGACTGTAATTTGTTGTTTCAGATCAAATTCGTCAACCCCACGAAAGGTTTTGGAGCTTGCAGTGTCATCTCGTAGCATGCAACAAGATCTGACGGACGACGTTTTTACTGACCACGTCCCTAGAGAATCTTCTTCAGACAATGAATTAACAATTATTGAGCCCATATATGTTCTTAAATCAGAGTGTGAATTATCAAAACATTCGTTACCATGTTAGTAGACTAGTATGGGGCGCCGTTTGTCTAAAACATTTTTTTCATTTTATAAGGACAAATTTTGCCCCAATTTGATATATCAACTGCGATATGACATATTGCAACAATATGTAACATGTTGCAGCAATATGTAATACATTACTGCAATAAGTGACATATTGCAACGATATGTGACATATTGCAACAATATGTAACGTATTGCAGCGATATGTGACATATTACAACGATATGTAACATATTGCAAGAATATGTGACATATTGCAGCAATATGTCACATATTGCAGCAATATGTGACATATCTACTGCAATATGACATATTGCAGCAATATACGACATATTTACTGAGATGTGACAAATTGTAGCAATATGTGACATATCTACAGCACGTGGGAACAATTGGCGCCTTTAGGGTGCTTTTCGTTTGCTGATCTATTTGACTACCATAATGACGTCATGTGTGTTGAATCGCTTAAAGCGCGAATAACCTTTCGCGCCATTTCTGCTGGTATATTATTATTATTACTTGTTTATTTCAGACACACGCGGAAAGCATAAACAGCACGAAGCAAGGTTCATAGTAAGCAACAAACACACACACACACAAAAAAAAAACAATCAGCATAAATAATGGCCAACAATATAGTCTAGCCAGTCTAGGGTATGCAGAAATGGCAGGCTAGATCGAGCTGCGATAGTGCCGGTACGAGAGGTAAGTATCTCTGTCAGTCTGGACTGTGGCCTAGTCAAAAATAGTATCTGCTATTGAGCTTGCTAAACGCTCAGCAATTAAGTGTAGCGCTATAGATGAAATAAACAGAGTAAATACGTTACCATAATTACGACAGTGATTCAAATCAAATTCAGTCCTGGCGCTAAAATTCTAAAATTCCTACCGAACGCCTGATAAAAATTCCCTACTCGGGTGAAATCCCTATGAGTGGTAACTTCCTGCATATTCCCAATGTCTCAGACTGTCAGACATGCACCAACTGCAAGTAGCAGTGCTTGATTTCATTCTGCATTGATTCCAGTAGTTGAAACACTGTGAAAAGATCCTAATTGCCTTCAGAAATGGTGCGAAAGTGTATTCGTGCTCAAGTGATTCAAAGTACTTGACGTCGTTATGGTAGCGAAATAAATCAGCAAACAAAAAGCACCCTAAAGGCGCCAACTGTTCCGAAGTGCGGTAGATATGTCACATATTGCTGCAATATGTCATATCGCAGTAGATATGTCACATATTGTTGCAATATGCCATGTCGCAGTAGATGAGTTCACATAGTGCTGTGGATATGTCACATATTGCTGCAATATGTCATATCGCAGTAGATATGTTATATATCGTTGCAATATGTCTTGTCGCAGTACATAAGTCGCATATTGTTGCAATATGTCATATCGCAGTAGATACGTCAAATCGGGACAAAATTTGTCCTTATAAAATGAAAAAAATGTTTTAGACAAACGGCGCCCCATAGGCTAGTGCAAGTATGTTTTTGTTTTTCACGTCTTGGGACGGGATTGAAGAACTAACAGCACTAGCTTGAGAAAAAATGCTTTGCTTTGACATAGTATAAACTATGAACAGCAGAAGCAAAACGTTATTTAATTAATGCTTTACTTGACTGCATTCTGTTTGTACTTAATTTCTCCTATTCTCTTAGCAATTTATGCTATATAGTATGTATATAACATTCTACATGGGTACCTGACCCGAACAAGGCCCACCTAACACATTTTTTACTCTAACTGCAAAACTACTTTTGATAATCGGTTGAAACTTGGTATTATATTTGTGCAGATTCATGGTACCAATGTACTAAAAGCACAATACCAGCTGAAATTTTGTCTGTGTTTTATAGACAAAATAAAAAATTACAAAAATGGGCTTTATTAAGAACACGCGCTCCTAATAAGGCCCCATCTTGTTCCCTTACGCCTCGTAACAAAAACACTACAATCTAGTCGTAGTAACACTTGTAATTAAAGTTAACCACGAGCAGTTTACAGAAATTACTGGAACATAAGTTTAGCAGTAGGCTACTGCAGCACTAGTATATGCAAAATATTCTTCAGGGGGACATAAGAAAGCATGGCTTTTCAACATATCGAAGACACACAAAGCTGGACAGCGCTGTTTTGACCTTTTAGCTCTCATCAGCAGCCCTCAGCATATCTAACCAAAGGGGAGACTTGATTTCCGTGGTCACGCAGAGGGGAGCCCTTGTATTAAGGATAGCCTATGGCTGTCCTTAATACAAGAGCCCCACAATTTTTCCGTTGTTTTGCAAAGTACCACAAGTGAAAAACTGTTTATTCCTTACAAACCCTCTGACATTGTACAGACCATTATGGCTTGTCCAATTCGCTGTGAGGTTTGTCCATCTGCGAAATACCTTTGATTAGATATGCTGAGGGCTGCTGATAAGAGCTAAAAGCTTGAAACAGCGCTGTGCATCGATGACTCAAGCTGCTTGCGGCTGCAGGGTTGGCGGTTAATCTGGCCCCCTAACTGCCAGTGGAAGACGTTCTGACTTCCCAGGAGTCAGCCACGAAGGACGTCAAGCTTGTTCAATATCAAAGATATTTACAAAAGCACATATTTAATCGAAGATGATCGAACACTTCTAATCCAAGCTATAAACAGTCTTGTTGTACAATAAGCCATAATGCATCACATTAATAGCATTTCATGCAAAAGAAATTGGCCTCGTCATTTGATTCTAAGCCTACACACTCTTCATGCTTTGCACAATGAGCACGGATGCTTGCTCAATGCTGTGCCTTTGCAACAAGCAGCACAATACCATAAAATATTGTTGGAAGCCAAAGCAGTGCGACTCTTTTTTCTTGGTTTTGACTTGGTATTTTTTTTGCAACCGCCTTTGTCAGAGGTGCCCTTGCCACAAGTGACCGTAGCCTATGTGCAGCAGGCTATCATACCGTAATTAACAAATTTATATAATTTAATTATCTCTTAGACGTTACTGAGCTATCATGTACCTATTCCAACAAGCTTTCGCCTTATGTACTTGACTGTCAGTTCCCAAGTACTGCACCAGTACCAGGTAGCTGTCCCCCAAAGCATGGCAGATTGACTCCTGCCATGGGCCTTATTAGGAACATGGACACAGATAAAAAAACATTTACCAGCAAATTGTGACAAAAATATTTACTAAACCAAACAGCGTTTTTCTGTTTGCTATTAAGTCTATTTTAACCCAAAACTTTTAACTTTTTGAAAACTCATTCCTAACGAGAAGAAAAATTGCATCTCGTTTTCATCGATTTAACAAAAACGTAAAAATGGATACATAAAAAATTATTTTTGCTCTAGCAAAGTGATCCTTTGATGAAAAAAGTTGAAATGTGGTAAATCACAGTGAATTTATATTAGCTTTTATTTAGAGGTCAGAATTTTTTTTATGTGACCCATGAGACAAGATCTGCGCAATGGGCCTTAATAGGAACCGGGCCTTATTCGGGTCAGGTACCTATTGTGCATGTCAAAAAAATGTTTTGCACGTTTTAAATGCAAAAAAATAATAATTAATAACTTACGCTTTCGTTGCGGATGGTCTCGGATTGGGAAAAGCTGTACCCAACCATTTTTAATTACTCTGATTTCTTAAAGTAAATGTGCACCCACAATAGAAAATTTCGATTTACTGTCACGTGTTATTTTTATTTTGTAGGAGGGCTTGACTTTTTTCAGTTATACACTTCCACAGTACCACTGTTTGTGCTGGCCATTTTAGTAGAACAGCACCAATTGGCTTTTATGAAGCTGTACTACTTAACCTGGCATACAGTACAAGATTTTCTGCAGTATTGGTTATTTATGGTGCTTTTTTATAATCTTGCGATCATACTAAGAGTTACGTCATCATTTATAAACACAGTGCTATGTGTACCTTTTGTGCTATTAGATGTATTTTACTTTTGTATTAGTTAAAAAAACTTCCGCTTTAAACTGATAATGTATTACAGTACTACTGTATAAAAATTAGTCGAAAATATTGTAGAATATAACTTAAAACCTCATATCTCGCAACGGTGTAGTCGACAAATTCGTCAGTTCGACTAATTCGTCATATTTTTGTTGTTCCGGCAAAAGTTCTATCTTTTGTGTGGATTGCAGTTTGCTTAATTCGTCACCGTCATTAAAAATAATTTGCAACAGACAAACTGCTTAAGCCAAAACGTCCTTAATCAATGTACGTTTCTAAACAACACATCCTCAGAGGGTGTCCATGATTAAAACCAAAATCTTGGCCAAAAAGACTGATTTCTTCGACCCGGCCAATGATTTTTGCCAAGTTTTTGTCTGTGCGGTCTTGCTTTTGAAATTTCCTTGAGATGACGAATAAGGCGAATTCTGCTGTAACTTGGATGCTGAGATGATAAAAACTTACGATTTCTACAAAAAGTAAGCAAAAAATCAGCAGTGAGATTTTTGTTATGTATTTATTACATTATTATTGTTTTATTTTACAATCATTTTACGATTTTGGTGGTGCGACTTTTTATAAATAAATTCCGACCGGGACATACTTTGCCGCAGAAAATCCCTCAATTAAAATTTATAATCTGCAGAACCAGTAGCGTACGCACGATTTTTGAAAGGGGGGGCAGGAAATTTGAAAATAATGAAGACGAAAAGAAAAATTTCTCCACTCAGAATCAGTTCGTTTTCCTGCCCAAAAATAAGGTCTTTACCCAGATTCTGTCCTTTTGTGTGCTCAAACTTTCTGCCCAAGTTACAAGGGGAGGGGCCATGCCGCAATTTTGCATACTATTCTATGCTAATTATACTATTCTGGCAACCCAAAGGAGGCCGTGGCACCATGCCCCCCCCTAAATACGCCCCTGCGCAGAACTATAATCTAAATGATAGTTTTTCTAGAGTCTAGATTGAAATAATTATTTTATCAAAAGCGGTAGGCGCCCCAACTTAGTCGGTGAAGCTTCACGCAGTAAGTCAAAGGATTGCTAGTTGCAGGCTCATCCATGTTCAAGCTATTATTTTCTCCTAACAAAAAGGAGATGCAAGTATTATCAGTATCATAGCCTCCTTCAGGCCATTTTAAACTAAATACAGTACTTTCGCAGTGCTTTCAGATAAAAAAAGAAAATTGTTTAAAATCCTAACAATTCCTTTATGCGTATGTAGCCCTTTGATGAACCTCACAAAAGTAAAGTTTGTTTTTGTTATTTTTAACTGCTCGAAGTAGAAAAAAAATTTTTTTCTAGAAAGATAAATGTAAAAAAGAGCACAAAAATGACAAAAATTGAAAATGCAACGTTGAGGAATCCCCCAAATTGACTCTCAAAAGTTTTAATTTTCTTTTTTTTTTGACCTTTGAGCTAGAAAGCTAAAATGTTCAGGAAAGGTTGATGCAGTGCCGTCACCAGTACAAACGAAGCGTGGGGGGGGGGGGGGGGGCCAAAGCACAAAATAAACAGGCACTAATACAGTATAAAGTAAATTTGCTTATTAATACTGATTTTTATAAATGTTAATACAGTGCAAAAGCTTTCGCTAGAACTAGTCCTTACGTTACAATTTCATCATTTACGTATAGAAACATCATTAGCCTATACCAGGGGTGGGCAAACTTGTTCAAAGAAAGAGCCGCTTGCGGAAAATCATAAACACCAGCGAGTCGCAAAATTGGTTTACACAAAATAACATAACAGCAATAAAAACACCAGGCCCGTAGCCAGAAATTCGCAATGGGGAAATGTTTTGGGGGCCTGGGAGCGGGGCCCCTAGTACAAAAAACTTCGCATTTTTTTGGAAAAAATAACTTAATTTTGGGGATACTTTGATAAAAATTAATGCTTTTAAAACGTGGCTTTAAAATTGGCAGTGCAAACATGATTAAACTGGTTGCATAAATGGGCTATGTGGGAGATGGCTAATGGTAAAATTCTGGTTCTCTTGTTTACATGCTGGTAAATCATAAAATTTAATAGTTCGATAAAACTCACACGTAGTAGTTTATATTTTATAGAGAAAAGTAATTGGGGAGGGGGTCTAATGAAAAATATTTGAGTGAAATGATTGGTAATTAACTAATACTGAATAGCCGCCCCCCCCCCTCCTTCCTGAGTTTATAATATATTTATTGCCGAAACCTATGTTCAACATTTTTACACTAACGATCAAATTTGATTGCTTATTTTGGGCCATTTTTCAAAAGTTTTGATTGATTCGTGAGTTTTATTTTTGACATATTAGCCCCCGACCCCCCGAATATATGTTTCAAAAGATGCTTTAAATCACTTTTTATTCCATTCCAGTGCAAAACCAAACAGTCTCGTAAGTGCTAAAACGTGATATTTTTCTTATTTTGCATTTTGGTCCACAGGCCAATTGGGTGGAATGAGACTATAACCTCCCTCCTTGGCTACGCTACTGAAAAACACAAACAATCGCTGCCCTCTAAGGTAACATTCACCTTTGATTGTGCTCTTTGAAGTGTTTCACAACTCCGAGAAAATTATTCTACCTTGATTCTTTGAAGTGTTTATACTGCAATTCGTCATCACAGTTGGTATAACCTTGGTTGACAGCGCTATGAAAACATATACTTGTTTTATCACTCTAAAATACACTATAAATGAAAACAATTTCAAACATGAGATAACATATGTATAAAGTATAATCTTAATTTTTTCTGTAATATTACAATTCAATACAAGAGCCACAAAATTTACGTCCGAGAGACGCAGGCGGTTCCCGAGCCGCAGTTTGCCCACCGTTGGCCTATACCATGATGGCATCACAACGACTATGACAGCATTCATGTGACCAACAAAAAGCACCAACTTCATGATTGATAATCGATTACTGATCATGTAAATCCCACTCGTTAAGGTGCAGAAATATCATAAATTGGGGTGCGTGGACAAAGCTCTGACGTTGGTGAAAAGAATTTGCCTTCTTTGGCAAAAAAACGTCTTTGGCAAGCTGATAAAGAATTAAACTAGCCTAATAATGACTTTTAAATGTCATTTTGAAAGTGAGACTTTATGCTGAAAAAAATTTAACTTTTACTACAATAATTCTGGATTTCACGGTGGTCAAAAAGATTTAAATAACGTCTTTTTTTGTGGGGTTTTAGCCACCTCCTTATCAATCTCACAAATTCATTGTGCGTCACAAATTCGAAATTCATCCTCCAAATTCATTGCGCAGTTTCACAAAAACGATGGATCCCATGAAGGTCTCCCCTAGAAATAACTAACAAGATGGTTACAAAATAGACACACTATCATATCCGCTACATTATGATGCTGACATCTCCATTGAATTATACCGCATAGAGTATTCCATTCATCGGACCCATTTTAACTTCTCCAAACGAGTTCATTCATACACCATAATTTCTCTATAAAACAGCGCTGTCTACTAGTTACGGTAGCCCGCTTTGATAATAATCTGATCAAAAAACATGTAAGCAAAATCAACGAAATACTGTAGTGCCTTACGGTTTTTCATCTCAGTTCTGATTTTGACGAGAAAACGACTGAGTGCCTTGAAAGCACTCACAAGCTCAGACGTTTTCTAAATTCAGATGGATTTTAATTATCCAGCTACCGTAAATTGGCAGCTTTTTCATAACTTCATAACATGGAAACAAACCGTTGCAATCAGTTGTTTGTTTTTCCTAGAGAACAGCATTGTAACCAGGGCGAGAATTGAACCCACATCAAGCGATCAAATCCATCGTAAGAAAATAATACTTGAATCAGTCTTTGGAAAGTTACGCAATAAATGCAACGGTACAGGCTTACTGTAATTTTTGCTGACCAAACGTAAAAACTTTGTGCTGCATGCGTAAAAACAAAACAGAAGCTTGTATGCGCAGTTGAAATGGATCAGAACAAACGCAAAAAAAAAAAACAGAAATACGTAGATCGAAAATAATCTTGGTTGAAAATATTGAGATGAAACTGTATTTAAATATTTATGAAATACTGCAGACAAGCTTTAAAATGACAGAAGCCCAAAATTAGCTACAAAAAGCAGTTTGATGTTTTAGATGCCAGGCATACTTTGAGTGTCTCGGAAAAAACAGCACTGGCAAAGGATTGCAAATTTGATAGTTGACAGGTTTAGGCTTGACACAGCAATTGATTCTAGAACAAGTTTAATACAACTTAAAAAGTTTGCGCAAATTAAAGTGATAAACCCAATAAAATAGGAGCATATCTACACTAAAGTATAACTCTATCGGTGAAAATGCTTCATGTATTGGCTATAGCAAGAGAATGAGATTGTCCTAGTGTTTTCTCCACTGAATGTTGAAAGAACTGTGAAGGAATAGGGCATCGATACTATGTCTGTCATCTTCCTTGAGAACTTACTACGAAACGCTGTGCATTACTTCACAAAAGCAAAAATGTGTGAAATAGGGTGGCCTTGACTCGGTGAGCGCTTCGCTCTTTCGTGGTCTCCCTATGTACCGTACTCTATTTACATGCAACTGTATATTCCAAATGTGGATTTTTTCTTTGTTTACACTGACACTGACTGAACATCTTCTTCTTTCTTTATTGCCCCTTTTCCTTGAGGGCTGCGGGGGCAGTAGCGCGAGATTAAGCAGCCACACTTCATGGTCTTCCATCACCTTCATCATTTCGATTAGGTGAAATCTCAAGCGATTCCATCCGAGATTCTTTACTTAATTAGTCTATCTGTCCATGAACATCTTTCAATCTTATTAGAGCTTCACTCTGTATCAGTTGCTAATTAGTAATCAGCTTGAAACAATGCTGTGACAGATACAAACTAAGATGTAATAGTTTGGGGGAAAGGATAAACATTAGGAATACACGAGAGCCTTGCCGGTTTTCACATAAATTGCAATTTTTCTTGCGTAACAAAACACAAAGGTTGATTGTGTAGCATTTTTGGAAGCTAAAAAGTTGTGTTTGATTTAGTGGGTTATTATAGAATTTTTTTAATGATTTCGGAACTGATATATTCATTCAGAATTCCCAAATATTTATGATTTTGTAAATCTTAACATTCTTCAGAGAATCACAACAACAGCTAAATACTTTCAACACGTGAAGATGGGATCAAATTACCGATTCTTTAAGAACAATCGAGTTCGTTTTAATTCTGTATCTTAATTATTTCAAAATAATGACATTTTGAACATGAGCTGAGGTGTGAAACAAAGCCAAAAGCCAGCTGTCAGCGAGCGCATTTGTGAAGCAGAATAAAACGTGAACTATTTAGCCTAATTAGCGAACATATTGTCCACTTTATTGCTGTCCTACTAGAAGTGTGAAAAATGATGCCGAATCCATGTTTTACAACTAATTAGGAAATGTTTTGCTTGTACAAACGGAAGAGCATAGCAACGTATAAGTTCAAACCAAAACAGAGTGAAGCAGATGGAGCAATTTTTTCAATTTACAAAATTAGAGATAATGAAGTGAGGGGAGAGGTGTTTAGCTTCGAATACTTTAGTCAGCAGATCATTAAGAACAAATTTAAGTTTAAACATTAAACTTTGCCGGCGATAGCTCAGTGGTAGTGCCTCGGGCTAGTGATCGAAAGGTTGCTGACCGATGGTTCGATTCCCGAACTGGCAATGCGTCATTGTCTCATTGGAGCGAAGCAGTCTACCCGTTGTGGTGGCCTTGCCTGACAAAAGGCTCGCGAACAGAACCCAAAAAAGTGCACTGCCTCGGTGAGGCTATACAGGCGCAGAGTGTGTGGTTCATATATGACCGAACGAAAGTTTAAAAGATTAAAAACTGTGTATAAACGTTTTCGTATCGCCACCATAGTGGCCCGTGTCTGGTCATCTTTAGATTAGGTAGACAGTAACATATGAGGTAGATTCAGCTTAAAATGTTGTAACTTAAACGGTATCTGGTTTGTCTGTCGACTTGTTGGAAAAGGGGAGGGCATTTTGAATGGTTGGACATTATCATTCAAAAGAATCATGTTAATGCAGAAAGTCGAAAAGCAAAAAGTTTTTAAATTTTTGATATAATTTATCACGTTACGTCTTGCGGAAAAAATCAATTTTATTTAGTTTATTTAGAGTTTATTTAGTGCAGCATTCTGTACGATTACACGCAGTTTTCGAATTTGCTGCAGTTTGTACTGTTTAATGTTTATGTATAGTTTTGGACATTGTTATCATAAGCTGTATAATACTAATCTCAATCTGTATCACCAGCAGAGCTGGAGGGCCCTGAGGAAACCACGTTGGGTGAAAGCTAATGAAAAAGTGCACTCTTTCTACTAACTTACATAAACTTGACTTTCCTTAGTTTCGTTCTTGTCTTTTTTGCGACAAAAAGTTTTAAAGATTTTCTTGGTCTTTACGTCTTGTTCTCACGCCCTAAACTGTGAGGTTGCCTTCTTCCGGGGGCCTTTTTGTGACTGAGCTTTTGTTTGGGGGGGGGAGGCTGGGGCAATTGCCACCATCTCTTCCTCTTAATACGGTTTTGATAACGAGTAGGTGCAGTGCGTGTTTTTGAAAAATTAAGAAAAAATGCATTGAGACTTTATTTTTTCGAATAAGAACGGTCATTATTTGTTCTCGTATAAATCAATTGTGAACACAATTAGCTGTTAGTTGTCGTTTTTGAAATTATTTTATATTTCTATTGTCATGGAGCATTGACCTAAGATTTTTATGCCCACTTAGAATGGTAAATATTTTCGTAACCGTCTTAAAGAATTAGCGACAATCAAAAACAAAGGTCAGTCTCAATGGAATTTGACTTCAGCCTTGTTTGATTTCCGGACTGCATGTACTTGTAGTTTTTCTGCTGACGGCTGTTTTTTCGTTAGCTGTAGCTAAATTTTATAGAAAAGCTATCCCTTGCAACTCCGGTAATTTTTGACTGGAGACCAAAATCATGGCGAAGTATAAAATTAATATCTATCTAAATTCTAGAAAGTTCAAGAAAAGCAGAAGTGAAATTAACCGTATTAGACGAAGTATTCACGCTCTTTATAAAAACATAGTAAAAGTATCCTGCCACCTTTAAAAATTTGCAGTCAAAATATTTCACAAAAAATCACAAAGTCATCCGGTGGTTGGTAGCAATAATTGGCATTACTTTACCTTTTACGTTGAATAAACGTATTTTCGTTCCAAAAGTGGTATAAATATTGCACAATATTTTGTATGGAACTTTTGTGATGCTTTGGTACATTAGAAACGGCAATTATTTTGTTTTTGATAAAATTTTCTGATATTATTTTCAGGTAATAGTGTTATACATAGGTGGGCACAAGTCCGTTAATCGTTAATCCATTAATAACAAAGCTAACTTTTTCATTAACTCGTTAATCCGTTAAAAAGTTTTTTCGTGTTAACGGACTAAATTAACTTCCGTTAAGTTCTGTAAACTTCCGCTAAGGTTTTTACCGTTAATATCTTGCACCATTTATTTATCGTACCGGTCCAAACCAGTTTGCACTGGTAACGCTTGTTGAGTATAAGCATGAGTTTTACAGAAGAAAGCAAAGAAAAGAGCTCTTTTTTGTGGCAAATGATAATCTGCAGCCTCATAAGTCTAATTATCGCTGTTCACAATTTCCAAAGGTTTTCCAATTGCAGCTTCGTTAGTGCATTTCAACTTAATTTTACCTTGAAATTAGATTAGCTTGTAAAATGTAACTTCCAAAACACAAAAAGACCACCACAGCAATAAATATTTCCTTGCAATCAGCTCAACAGCGTCAATACGTGTTTCTAGAAGCGAGTGAACAAAAAGAAATGTAAATTACACGCAAAATATTAACGAATTAACGGACTTTATTAACTTCCGTTAATTAAAGCTGAAAATGACGGATTAACGTTAACGGAGGTGTGAAGTTTGTTAACAGACTAGTGGTTAACGAAGCTAACGTTTTGCATTAACTTACCCACCTATGGTGTTATACTGTATATTTCCTCATTGCTTCAGTGACTGGATTCTTTCAAAAATTAAATTTTTACCTCAACGAAATGCGCTTGTCTTTCAGATCAAAATGATTTGATTGGAAATAAATGCCATCTAAAATGCGTTATGCTGCATTTGAGATATTTAAGATTTTTTGTTACGCACTGTACCTTTAAAAAGATAATAACAAAAAGTGTTAAAATTCGTCTGTCAACGATTAATTTTTTTGTTAGTTCTGTGCGTGACTAGACAAGTACATGAAAACAATTCTTCCATGGGAAGGGCAAAGTCATTACGAGGCACTTTTAACTAAGGTAAGCTACTTGACGACAGCTTATCAATCGCTTTGCTTCAAAAGAACCCCAGCACTAACACACTGTTTATTTTGTATTCAAAATAGCTTAGGAAGTCAAATTTGACTAGCATATAGATTCATAATAAGCAATTAAAGTGTGCTGTTGCTGCATGAAGAAAATTAATGAAAGATGTGGTTGGAAAAGCTTTAGGTTTGATTTTTTATTCTGTTTTTTTGTTTTTTGTTTTTTTTTTGTGGTAGTGACGGTCGACAAGTTGCTTGATGATAATAATGCTTTAACAACACAGAAGAAAATTGTTACAAAAAGAAAAATTTTGACGAAAAAACAAAAAACTACAAGGCGGGTGTCGGCGAATTTTGTTTCTCTTTTATGGCAAAATAAATTTTGAATTGTTTAGCGCTTAATAACTACAGTATATAATCGTTTCAGAAAACACTTTAATGGATTGATAAAGAAGTTAAATATTGCTGTTATTTTTGTATGACTCATCATCTAACCTGTCAAATTGACACATTGAGCCTTACAATAGTTTTAAAAGTAGTCTATATACCGGTCTTATGATTCAAGATAATAGTCTATTTTATTTAGTTTTAAAAGTGGTCTATATACCGATCTTACTATTCAATTTGGCGTGAAATAAAAAGTCAATAGTGGCTAGATTATTATAAAAAAAGCTATTGTGAGATTTATCAAAACATTTCCTACGTCGCAAGGTTACGAGAACACCTAGTTATGCAGACGGAGAAAAAACTTTAGATTTTTAAGGAGAAAAAAATTAATTATTTTGGTAGGAGCTGCAAGGACAGTACTTCAGAATATGCAATTCTGATAAAAAAAATCGAATAGTGAATTTCTGACAAATGTAAAGCAAACAATAGAGTATTACAAAAAAAAACAAGATTACGATTGAGGAATTCAATTTGCAATATACGTACTGTAATTGATGCAAAAGTGATAAGAATCTACTTGGCATTGGGAATTTACGTCTATTATTTTGAGTTGTTTACTGCATTTTCAATGAAGCGTTTTGTTCTTTTGAGCCCAAAAATTGAAATTTTGGTAGAATTATATAAAATAACAGATAATTGATTGTGTTGAGAATGAAAATAAGAAAAGTTTTTAAGCATAAATTGTAGTCAAACGTTGCCTATAGTAAGCTTTACGCGAACTGATAACACGGTACCAGCACCTCTCATCACGCTGTTGAAACCTTTGAGCGATATCGGCTACGGTGGTTGCAGTATTACATGCCGACTGATTTTTTTGAGTTTGATTTCGATTTGAAAATATTTATGTTTTGGTACTGTTGAGAAATTACTGAAAAAAACACGAGAGTTCGGTGTTAGTTCTCACCCAAAACAATTTACAATTGGGTTAAATTTGCAATTACCGTTAAGTCTATAACTAGGCGAGGACTTTTCATACCTTGTATTGCCCCTCTACTCCCCATTCTTGTGTGCGTTTGTAATATGACAAGGCATGGAACCTGTATTATTGAAAGAAAATATGCATGCTACTGATTTTCGGAAAATTTCTTCTGGCCTATCCCATACAATAGCGTAAAGGTTCTTACTTCTTAGCGAGTTATTTGTTAAGATGATTTTAAGTGGATAAGAAGTAATATGCGAACAAAACCGAGTCTCAATAAGTCAAGTACCATTAACTTAGTGTCGACATCGCATTAAACGTTTTATATCGTTTGTATAGCAGAAGACAGAGCTATACGGTAGAAACCAAAAACTTCTCTATTTCATTGAGCTTTCATGTTCTGTTTCTCCTATTTTCCATCTTTGGATTTTTGTCTCCATTTCCAGCGACCTTACTCCTATTCACTTTCCTCCCTGTTATGAATACTTCGTTGAGTTCGTTCGTCCGTATGAACCAGGCACTCTGCGTAACCACACCAACGCAGAGCACTTTTTGGGGTTCTGTTTGCAAGTTTTGCGTCATGCTGGGCCGCCGCAACGGGTAGACTGCTTGGCCTCAATGGAAAATAAGTGTAAAAAGTGTCTTTCCCAAGGACACAACGACGCATTGCCAGTTCGAGAATCGAACCAGGGGTCAGCAACGTTTTGTTCATATGGGTTGTGTTCACGGTTAGATTAATTTTCATGCCCCCTCTTGAAAATTATCCACGCATGACGCAATTAAGACTTTTATATTGTAGCTGTGACATTTTGAAAGAAGTTGCTCATGAATTGGGTGAGACATTGTTCATGCTCTCTGTCATGCCTTCTAAGAATTATTAGTTGCAAACTCTAGTTCGGGACCAAAAAAGTTGATTGATTGTTAGGTTCTATTATTACTCTTTCCATGACAATATTCCAACCAAAAATAAGTAGTCTTCTGTAGACAATAAAAATAGCTAATAGCGTGTGATTACTGTTCACTTAAAAATTATTCTCGAAAAATTATTATTATTTTTTTTACATCGCTGCACCTGGAGACTAGAATTCGTACGTCATGAGAACTACTGCAATTAAGTGAAGTGAGTATTTTTATAACAGCTGTGAACTGTAAAAGTTGCTTCTTGGTGTTAAAGTGAATTTTCAATGACAGCTTTGATAAATAGGCATATGCTTTATACGTTTGCGCAAGAACTTTTTTCGGATTTGAATGAAGTTTACCTATAAAAAAGTAGAGGATATGCTTCTAAAGTTGCTGGCGGAGTTCGATTCTCGGGCGTGTTATAACAGTCAAGTTAAAAGACCTTAAAAGTTTATGTTCACAGCTACACTTCAGCATACAGAATGTGGTCAAGTGGATTAATATGAAGCTCCTCATCATAAGCGGTAGAAAAGACTCGAATTCTGCTAGCAGTTATTTATTTTTTTTCTTTTAGCCAAGGTCAGAGCCCATATAGCGAATAATGTGCCAATACTGAAACATGATGAAAAAACAGAAATAGCCATAAAGCATCAAAACAAGCTTGTTTACCAGCCCAATTGACATAATATTGAAGGAGCTTATTACAGGTCTGTGTTGGTCAAGCATTTTGCCTAGCTGAGATTGCATTTGAGATATATTTAAAACGCAGTCAAATATATCGTTAATATATTCTGCGGTTGAGTTGATGACATGCTTTGATGCATTAATTTTCAATTTAAAATCACATTTTGAGAAAAACTTATTAGTTCTGCTATAGGGAGTGTCGCGAAATGCAGCGTAAACTCAAAAGAAGCTTTATTCTGAATTTGCTTGCAGCTCATGAACTGTTGACTGTGAAAACTAATATTTTGGTCAGATCGAAAAGTTTAATAAGCAAACGTACTACAGGATATTGATGTTATTGTGATTTTGGTTAAAACTTTTGTATTTTCAAGTAGAGAGGATCCTAACTTAAACGAAACTACTTGCTTCGTTATTTTGTGCTGAATTTGCTAATGGATTTTATCATCATGAATTATTATTTTCAGAAAATTTTGCATTTGTACTGATATAACTTGCTTATTTTCAACTTAAATTTGTTTTGAAAAGTTGTGGTTAGTGTTTCGTAAAACATGTCAGCCCTTACGACGCCCAGAGAAGTGAGAGCGTCAAGACGAAGAGGCCTTATGGCCAGAGCACTTGACCAATCGGCGTCCATTGACCTTCATAGGGACTCATCTAACTTTGACAAAGTCATATCCCTTCCTCAAAGTTCTGCTCCTACAAATAACGTTGAGCTTCGAACCAGTGAGAACGACAATTCGGAAAATATGTCTTCATCAACTGAAGCGAAAAAGTCCGTTCAAAGAAAGTTAAAGCCAACACTGTCCATCACTTTTCCTGAGGAATGCTCTCCTTCTGATACATCCAGTATCTCCCCTGGAGTTCCTTCTCCTTCTTCCGACGCCGTAAGAAAGCGCCGGGTGAGCAAGCAGGCCTCCAGCGAAGGTCTTTTGAACCCAATCCAGGAGAACAGTCAAATGAACGAAGAGACTTTGTCCTCCACCCAACATCTCAGAACTGGATTTTTTCGGACAATTAAAAAACAATACCCGACCGTAGCCTTTGAAAATCTCGGTCTAAATGATTATTCAGCGGACCGTCCAACAGGAGATAACGTCGTCAATATAAAAAATTCCCATCACAACTCATCACTTTTATCTTCAGGTGAGTTATTCTTAACTTTAGAAGCTCTTAGAACGGTAATGTGAATTATTTACTCACGAGTCAAAGCTTACCTATTGCACCCATAAAACGATCATAGGGGAGGTCCATCTTCGGCAATGTGACTGTGCTACAAAACGTTTTCCGAACAGTCTCAGCAGATGGTTCGAATTGACAACCGGTTTGGTAAGCTGGGAATTTAATCTCTTTTTTCAATGCGTCAAAAGCTATGTGATTACTAACAAACACGTAATTATGTAACTTCGAAATCATATTTGTTCCGAAAGCGGTACTATTGAGATTGCTAAATTTTCAAAATCAAAGTGATAACTTGTTTATTGTTGCCCTTATTTATGCTTCTGCGTACGGACTACTTATGTCGAATTCAGCCGGCGTAAACGAAGCAAGAGACAAATGGAGTTGCGGCGAGCTAAAATGTTCACTTTTTTTACAAATTTCTTATCTTCTCGCATTTATGCGGGTTCAAGAGCGTAATATTTGCTTTTTAAATGTGTCCAACAGCAGTAAAATAATGATTGATCGTTCCTTTCAGATCGAGTACAAGAAGAAGACCTACCTTTCATGAGCAGCATGGCAAGAAAAAGATTGAGAGAACTGAGAAAAGTAGATCCTAAAAAAGTTGACGTAGCCACTGGACTGCAATGGATAAGATTGGAACTTGTAAGCCAAGTAGTAAAGCATGCTGAAATGGAAAGCATACTGATAGCGCCATTAAATATACTGAAGTTTATTTGCCAAATACTGTATTGTGTACTTAGATAAGCATAGCATGAGTCGCCAAAACATTATAGAAGAGACTATTCCATCGGAAATTTCTACTTTTTATATTAGTTTTACCCAAATCTAACCCAAACTCAAATCCTTATTCTAAAACTAACTCCAAACCTAAACCAAACCTTACCTCAAGCCCCAACCGTAACCTTTAAAAAAATAGTAGATTGAAAAATGCGTGGAAAAATATTCCTCATTTTCGTTTTATTCTTTCAATTTGAAAATTTTCGGTGAAATAGTCACTTCCAAACATCATTGGTCCTTGTAAGGCTGCAGTCTTTCCACGAACAAACTGCAGCTTGTGTATCTAAAAGACCGCGGGTGCCAAAACCGCCGTATTTTATAGGGCATCTAGCCAGCTGGGCTGTTATCAAGAATTGTGTGTTGATGTATTGTATCATTGTATGTTATCCAGAATAACTGGCAAAAAGTAATAGAAAATCACGACTTATGGCGCTTTCTCGTACGCAACCCTTCATTTCAACAACGAAGTTTCATGGGATAAAACGTGCTTCAGTTTTCAAGTTTAAGACGTTCATAAGTGCTTATTATTTTCATTGTTATTCAATTGAATATGCGTCACATAACGGTGAGTGCATGATACAATACAGTATGATAACGAACGAGTACTGTATGGGGACATTGAATTTGTTACGTGGGCTTTAGCCATAATATTATCCCTTTCCAAGCACTATTTATCGATTTTCTCCTTTTGTGGGGATTTTCATTGCATCTAGTGTCGCTGTTGTGCCAGGAAATGCTATTGTTACATCCATTGCAAGAAAAGCGAAAGCAATTTAGTACACCATTAAATCAAACATTGAATTAAGTCGGAAAAATTACAGTATCTAATTTTGTCTATAAACTAACTGAAAGTATAGGCCTACATAATTAGAAATTTCTGCTGCTTTACTCTAAGTTTTGAACATTTGATGATTTTTAATAAAAAACAAGCAAAAATAGATCTAAAATGCTCTTTTAAGATTTTTGAATATTGGATAATTTTTATCTAAAACTAGAAAAAGTATATCCAAACGCTCCTTTAAGGACTTCATATTAAAGGCAAAAATTTAACTTTATTTGGTCGTATTTACATTTAGCATGAGATGAGAGAGCAAGATAAAGCTCTCTTTCTCCAGTTGATTAAACTCCACACTACGATAAAAGAAATTCGATCTGAGATGAAGTTTATGGAAGAAAACTGTGACAGCCCGTTTGATAGCTACGATGGAGCAACATCATACTGGTGTAAGTTAAAAATTAATTTGAGAAAACTAATAACTTTGGAAAGTTTGTGGCTAACTTTTTTAGATCGTAGAAAAGTGCAGTTTTTTAAAGCGAGGATTAGGGTTTCGGCTAATATGATAGAAATGCTGCAGCATAGCTTTTCAAATTTCTTTTGTCAATGTGGTTTTATTTTTCGCTTCATATCAAAAAGTCTGCAAAAAAGCATCTAAGGTAAGTTAAATCTAAAATCCTAGTTCCGTTGCTTTTCGATAACCATTAAGTGCAACAACGCAAGCCGTGTTTAAAAATTAAAGTCTTATTTTGCTTACAACAGGGCCTCGGAGCAACGGGTCGTCATTCCTTCCTGACTTCTCGTCGTCAGATGGCGCTCACCTACTTACGAAGCAACCTCGCCCCATGATGCGAAGGGGGTTTTCCTTCAACCAGCCAAGATCTCGGACTATGTATTCTTCCAATCTTAACGCGTCGTTGCATTCCGGTTCAGCTAATTCAGTTTCTTCATCTTTGTCGTCATCACTCAGCGGCACTGCGCTGTGACGTCATTTTTGACTCCGAACCAAAGCGAGTTTTGTTCCACAACAATTATGCATACAGTATCCATTTGGTTTCTATTTATTTGATTGCATATCTTGACTTTCTGTCTGTTGAAACTGTAGATCTCGCAAAATATTGGAATTCTGTAAAAAAAAAAACTTCAAAAGTATAGGTACCAATATTTTTTTTTCTGCCTGTAAAACAAGAGTCCTTCAC
This sequence comes from Trididemnum nubilum, assembly GCA_963965965.1. Classification (NCBI taxonomy): domain Eukaryota; kingdom Metazoa; phylum Chordata; class Ascidiacea; order Aplousobranchia; family Didemnidae; genus Trididemnum; species Trididemnum nubilum. The sequence goes on from OZ014485.1 coordinate 29,624,015, forward strand.
ACCGCTTGATATTGATTACCTCCCAATGGTATGCATGTAAGCATTGCAGGGCCGTAGCCTGATTTGTTCAAGAGGGACTCTGCGAAATTCAGAAAGGGACGTAACAGTATTACTGATCGAAAACTTCCCAGGCCGGGCTCAAGTAATTCCAAGTGGAGCTGAGCCCACCTGCCAGCCTTTGGCTGCGGCCCTGTTCATTATTCCACGATAGGTTTGGGGGTAACTCCGTTTGCGTGATATTATTTAGGTGCCTTTTTTATTATTTTTTTGAGATATTTCTGTATGATTCGTATTAGTGAATTATTATTATTATCACCAAAACGGTACTTAATACTTTTAATTGATTGCACTGTTTAAAACTTTTGTTCTGTATCTGATTAGAGCTATTTTTGTGAATCGTGGCTACTTGTTTATAAGTGGTAACCATTCCAATTCTCACGCAACCCAATGTACAAAAGTTTTACCGACCTATGACATTTAGGAAAAATATGACTGGAAAATGTGGGTTAGCGCAATTAATGTTTGTTTGTTTTGCCGATAAATTAGCCTAAACGGAACGTTTGCTACGGAAAGGTTGATCGTATATGGTTTGGTTCCTGGTTGGATTAGGCCAGCAAATACTTTAAAGTTGGTACGCAAGGTTTCTTGCTTGACCACGGCATTAAAAAGTTGGAGTCCAATCAAGTGACAGAAAGTTGCAGGCAGCTAAATACCAAAACGTAATTTGGGAAATGAATGTGATAATTGCAACTAAAGTTGATTGTGGATACATCTTTGTTTATCAACTTCCTTTTGTCATTAATTTTTGTCATTAAACAGCGAAGGAATCTTTTGGTCTTTGAGCTGCCATCTGTCCTCCACAAACAGTGGAGGCTTCACACAACCTTTATAGTGCTGAACGACAAGCATGTGAAACATAGGCGTAGCCAGGATTTTTGATTGGGGGTGGGGGGGCAAAGCACAAATCACATGCAAAGACGTCATCAGAAATTTTCGAAAGAGAAACTTTTTCTGGGACAAAGATATTGTAGATTGGAAGATCAGAAGCCGCGGCCTGTTTTGGCACATAACCACGGTTTTGCTATAGGGATAGAGCTTACACCAAAAGTAAAAAAGGGTAAATGTGTAAATTGGGAGACGTATTGAGCAAACTACTGCAGCTCAAACGTATTATACATGGGGGTCTGGGGCAAAGCCACCTGCGCTAGGCAATTTTTTGTAACTTTTTGGTCAAACTAGCTGTTTTAATGCCAATTGGATCACAATTTGCATGTGTTTAGGGCTATTTGAAAGAACTAGATTTTTAGCATTTGAAAGCCAATTAAAAAATTAAATTGTTTGATCCACCTTTTACTTAGAATTTAAGTTCAAAACATGTTTAAAATCTTGCATTTTGGTGCTAAATTTTGTAAGTGATTTGGCCCGAGTATAGAGGAAAGCAACATACATTGCCTCGTGCAATATTTTAGCAGTAAATAATAATCTACTCGAAAACTTTCCTTACCAGTTGTAGGAGTACATGTAGGCCTACGACTAGGGCGCCAAGGCTCTTTCAATTCAAATTGAAAAATATGTTCAATAAGCATTTCCCCTAGCTAACTGCTTTTCAAAAGTATTTCGTCGCCTAAAAACTGGCGAGGTGGAGGTGGATTGTTATTCTAAAATGATTCAATAGGTGGTTACGCCTACTAACCATGCTTTTTGAGATTTTCGCAGCATCTTTCTGCCAAATATTGGTGAAGACCAAAAAAAGTCTCACTATCTGAGCGTGGGCCCCCTAGCTGGTACTGTGTCATATTATGGTAAATCCGGCCCTAGTTATTGCATTACGTTCATAAAAAGGTTAGATGAGGGCCTGAAATGGCAACTTTTAGGACAAAAACTCTCAATTTCTCTCGGTTATACATTTAAATTAGTTGGCTAAAATTGAATTGAGAGGGCCGAGCCCCTGGTCGTCAATATTGTTGTTAATTACTGTTGTAGGCGAAAAATGCTAAAAGAAACTGAAACTGCGGAAACAATCGGCTTGTTTGTCACATTTTTGTCATTGGTGGCATTTCAGTTGGAAAAGGGGGGAATGGGCCGGGCCCCCTGGCTACGCCTATGATGTGAACGAAGTATCAATTTTTGCAGTCACCAACAGAAACTTGTATCCGCACTTATCTTTTCAGTTACAAACGCTTCTTTGACTGCTGATCGATTTAGGATCAAAATATTTTTTTGTAAATGATCGATTTTAAGCAGAATCTTTTACAGTGGTGTTAGCGTAGCCTGTCGCTACTTACTTGTCCTCATTACTGGTTAACAACTGTGTAAAATTTAACTGGTTTTTAATTTTTGACGACATGTTTTTGTACTGTATTTGCATTTATCTGAAAAGTGCAATGCTATAAAAATAAAAATTTTTGGAACGAATGCTGAATTGATATTATTTGTTCTTCTAATTTTTGAAAAGGAACACAATGTAACTTTTTAACATAACAAGTGTTTTGCCGCGAGCCCGTTAAAGAGCTCAGTGACATTTGGCCGAAGCAAGTTATTAGTTTGTTTTTCTGGTTTCAATTTTAACTTCTTTAACCAGAGGTGGATTCTTCGATGACGTCCTTGGCCTCGAGGACACATTCTGAAGTCCTTGGCCTTGGCCTTGAAGGTCAAGTCCTTCGCCTCGAAGCCTTAAGATCTCGAAAATTGACTTGTCCTCGGCTCGAGAACAGCACTATTTTGTGAATGGTTAAAATTTTGTAGATCGGCTGAAAAATTGTTTTCTAGACCGTTTTTTTTTTTTTTGGAAATCGCCTGAAAAAATTTTTGAAGATCTTTTTTTTTTGAGATCGCCTGAAAAAAAACTTTGAAGAGCTTTTTTTTTTGAGAACACTTGTGTTTGTGTCCTTGGCCTTGACCTCGAGCATTCCTGTCCTTGGCCTCGAGAGGGTCTGTCCTCGGAAGGGCTGTCCTTAGCCTTAGTTTGTTTTTTTTTGTTTTTTGTTTCTGTCCTTGGCCTCAGTTGGCCTTGGCCTCGAGCCTTGTGTCCTCGACTCCACCTCTGTCTTTAACGTAGGTATACATGTACGTGCGGAGTTTAGAGACAACTGGGAACCGAACTGTCACCCTTGCGGGTTTAAGTCAGACTTTCTATTGCTGCCCCTACCCCCCCCCACAAGTGGTATCTGAACTGACTTCAAAGCTTGTAACCCAAATGAAGAGTCCATTAACGCCCACTAGTGGGTGTATGCGTTTAACTCTAAAGCCACAAGAATACGGTACCGAATAAAAGTTTAAAAATAATCGTAATTTCTAAGAATGCGAACTGCTAGGCAGATTGATGCCGGTATTTCGAATTTCTTAGCCTTTTACCGAATGCATTTGTGCATGTGTACATAAGTTATAACAATACAGACAACTACAATGAATTAATTCTGCAAATACGCATTACCACGTTTTTGAACCAGACGTTGAACGTTTGGTTGTTTAGGAAGTCTTGAATAATCTCTGAGAAGTTTTTCTGATTTTGCCTACGCTCAAGTACTATTGCAAGAGTTTAAAATTTCGGTTCTGCGTCAAACCTGTATGACTGGGTTGACCCATTTTAAGTTTAATAAAAAGATGGTGATTATTCTCCCCAAAAATATGTCTTTGTATTTGTCTTGTGTTAGAAAAATATCTTAACAAAGCTGGACACTGAGTTGCAGTTCGTTTTCTGCTTTAGCAATTAACGCGAACGTGCAGCACACTAAACAGTATAAATCGGTTGAAAAAACGCGTTTTTTGAGGGCATGTAAACCATCAGCCTCAAAAATACATTTTGAAAATAATCTCGTGGTTTTTGTTTCCAGGCTTCGATATTTATTTAACCTACTGCATAAAAAGTTATTCAGAGCTCGGGTACGAAAATAGAACTCCGATTTAACGCAATTTCAAGCTCAAAAAAACATTCAATGACCATCACTTTGGGGGATTAAACTTCAATGCTTTGCTACATTAGGCTTATAGTAGAAGCTCTTACTCGTAATTTTGACTTTAAATAAACAGAATCAAAATCAATCAACTGCTGTTTTATGAAATTTTTTTCTTGGGTACATGTGGCAGCAGCAACAGCAGGTCTGTGTTATTTTTTCGAAACCACTTGTCACCTCTTCGAGCAAGATCAAAGCCTATGAAAGTCAATGTTGACACAATTCCGACCGCCGCTATGGTGGCACTGTTTATTATCTGATACTTAAAATAATCCTTTTAAACCACCAAAAATAATATATCCAGGTGCTGAAAGTTTAAGTATTTTGTATCAAGTAGACGAACGTTTTACTTGGTGGGTCTGCTAGTATTTCAACCGCCGAAAAACAGCTTTTTTTCAGAGTCAAAATGGCTCAAAACGAGTTTTTTTCTGTGCGTTTGACATCCTGGTATTTCCAAAAGACGCCTCTGCAGCCTTTACTACTAAATTTATGCAATTATTAACGAGTTAGACTAGTTGTTATTCAAATTTTAATAACTTTGTAACAATAAAAAGACAAAATGCAATGAAATAATAAATACAGCACTAAGAAAAACAGAAGTATCAACTCAGCATAAAATTTTCTCTTGGCTTAGGAATTTGTTCTAGTTGGTTTTGACAAAATTTTTTGTGCTGTGAACGGATCACGTTTTCCCATAAGGAACAGGAGCGAAGTCGATTCTTTTTTAATCCTCTTTTGGAAGAGCAAAGAGTCAATTGGGTTGATGGCGATAAATTTTTTCTTGGTGACTCGGCTGAGAATCGAACCCGTTTGCAATTGTTTAAAAAGTTTGCCCCGTTATTTTCGTCATGTTTTCGTTTTCGGTTCGTAACGTAACCCGGCAGTGTTTCCAATTTCATTTTGGTTGTTTGGAAGATTCTCGTTTCATCTCGGATTGCGACAGATTCATCGTCTTGGGTGCTCGGAGCATTTAAAGCCTCGTTTAAAACCTGCAAAAAGATTTGCGGAAGAAATCATAACTTAAATGGAAAATCAAGCAATAGCTCTAAATGCAAAATTTGCCGCTATATCTCAATGCAGTAGATTAAAATTCAAATGGGAAGAAGCAAAAATATTAAAACCGCTGATAAAGTGAAGCGCGTCCATCAAAATAATTAATTAATGCTGTTTAAAAAATTTCACTCAATGAAAAGATTACCTTGGCGCACTTTACTACCTGAATAACGCATTACAGACTTTGATCAATTGGATATCAAGGGATTAGACTGGGCGGAACATTCCAGGAATACAGAATGGATCAACCGCAGCACCACACTCCATCATTTCATTCTTAAAATTGATACTATGGCGTCAGAGACGCATCTTCTAAGACGTTTCTGGGCCCGGCTGAATCGTCTAGGCACTGGTGGTGGGCGTTTCGGTTCTGCTCTACGCAACTGGGGCATGGCTACAAATGCGGCGCTGGAAACCAAACGGCAGAGTACTAAATAGACTGTCTATTCTGCTCTCCATCTCACGGCGGAGATAGATGGGTTCGTTTGGATGAGGACACAACTAGCTGCGGATGCTAGAAATCTTCCCAGTTATTTGACGAGATGCCCAAACAACCGAACAAACGAGCGTACTTTGTCTAGTAGCAAAAAAATCAAAGAACTCTCTTTTCCATGAATGAAATCCTATCTTGCTGAAATCTTTGCGTTTTTTAAGTTCACGAAATCCAACTAATGGTAATGCTAAATTTATGTGTTTTGGTTTTCTTATGTCTCGAAAAATGAAGTTTGATTTGATCTGAATCGAGTCTTGTTTGAAAAAATATTTTGTTTTCAAAATGTTGTTTTCAAAAATATTTTTGTTTTTAAAAATCTTATCTTGTTTTTAAAAATAAGTCAAAACTATATTATGTGCGCTAACTTGATACCCAATGAGCCAGTGGTTTTCAACCTGTGGGCAGCAGGAGCATTTTGCGGTGGGCCACAAAGCCATTTGGAAAATTAGATGTTTGGTTTAAAAAAGCTGTATTTGAGCGATAACCTCCTTTTTCCCTGAAATCGTCCCAAAGCTTGCGGAAAGATGCGGTGTCGTCTGGCGAAAAGACCCCTCCTTTTTTTGAGATTGCTTGAAAATACGCAGAAAAATTGCATTCTCTGCTACGTTGACATTTTTCTTGGAGATCGCAAAGAGATCGCAGAATATCGGAAAATTGCAGTTTAGTAACACTTGTGAGAGATGGGCCATGGAAAAATTTTAACATTAATCTGGGCCACGGTTAGAAAAAGGTTGGGAACGTCAGCAAAATCAATATCTTCCGTAGAAAATTTATTCATAAAAATTTTTTACGTCAAAACAGAAACAAAAAAAAAAGAACCGAAAAGGAGCTCGATAAGAAGCTTAAAAAAACTTTGAACTGTAGCGCCAAAGCCGTAACCACTCCATTTAACCGGCTCTCCACCATTGTATAACTTATGGCACCTATCCTCGCCTAACTGACTTCGTATTATGCTTTAGTTTTTTTAGTTTTTTGTACATTAACTAAATTAACCTAACCTATACCTCAAAAATAATGCTGCATAAATAAACTGCAAAAAATTATACTCTACTCTCTCACCATTGCTAGCAGGGTAGATTCGTCGACCTGCTCATTCTCCACACAGATTCGGGGTAGAGACATTGCTAATTCAATGTAGCGACTCTCTTGTAATTTAGAAGTGAGCGCTGTATTTGCGACGTGTTTTGCTAATAGAGTAGTAGCAAATGAATAAAATTTATTTCCAAACTCTTGTCCTTCAAATTTTTTTTTTTTTGCTTTCTTTTCCCCCGAAAATTTATTTTAGTAAGAATTATTTGTTTTATAAAAGTTGAAAAATGGTAAAAATCGAGCGAGCAAATTGTTTGTTAAACGCGCTTTGTTTCGAGAATCGCTTTTTAAGGCAAAAACAATCGCAGCAATCTTCAAAGGTATTTTTGAGCAAAAATTTGTCGCTGCGATTGCATTACAGATGATCACGAAACGCTGCGATTCAAAAGTGATTCTTTAATTAGTCATAAATTTACAACTAATTAGCTGGAATCTTTTATGTCGAGTTATTTCATTTTGTAAAGCGCGAATGAGTGGTCGTCATTGAAGTAGTTCGTGAATCGTCGAATCAAGGGGGTGCTAAATATAGGATAATTGCAATCTTTTTACATTTTCAAAGCATTTGAAACCGATAAAGTTCACATTGTTCCCTTTAACTATAAGGATCCTTTCATTTTCAATTAACTTTTAATTTAGTTCCTAAACCGCGCAAATTTTGGCTATTACCACCTTTTGCAATATTGTTGTTCTAACAGAAAATTAATAGAGAGCATTTAAACTCGAGGTATGGATGACAACATTAAAACAAACAAGCAAACAAAATAAAAATCTGTTTGGCAAATAAGACTAAACCTCCTTGCGTTACGCTAAAAGTTAAAATATATCGTTTTAACCATACTTCATCTCATGTCCAGGACCATAAATACCATATTATAATAACCACGGGCATAACCAAGATTTTGCTAAGAGGTGGGGGCTTGGCCCCAAAGCAAAAACGAGCCTGCGTCTCACCGGTGGGGGTCAGGCCGTTGTGAGATTTTTGTGATTTTTTGGAAAAATGGCCATTTAAATGCCTTTTGGATGACCTTTTCCTCGTTTGTAGAACGATTTAAAAGCACTAATTGCTAAGGTTTGGAAGTTCTTTGACAAAGTTGAATTATTTAGCCTCTTCAGCTCTTTTCCTTACAAACACGTTTTGAAGCATGCATATTTGGGTTGAACTTTCTAAGTGACGGGGGGGGGGGGATTCAGCCCCCTTATCCCCCCTGATTATGCCACTGATAATAGCCATTTATTTCATTTGAAGCCATATTCAATATCTATAATTTTTCTATTTATTTTAAGCCATATCTGCCATAAATCACATAAATGTCTGTAAATGTGCATTAAGCATTTAAAAAAGTTAAAATTTTTGAAAGTATACTAACCACTACTTACATGCAATGTTACCTCATAAAGCGAAATATATCACATACAAAAGTATATTGACATAAGCTAAAAATTAATCCTCTCTGCTCAACAAATATTCGAATATACTAGTTTGAAATATTTCGTTTCTATAGTGACATAAACGCAAACATGTTTTAAAGCAGTAATATCTGTCTGTAGAGGCTTTCAAAATCTTTTTCAAGCAGTTCAAGCGATTTGAGTTATTTGGTGTGAAAGCAAAAAATTTTGTAAATGTTATTTGGAGGATAGAAATCACTGCACAACTATTCAAAAATTGCAATTGGCAGTCGTGCAATCAGGATTTTGTAAAAGGGGGCTCGAACTAAAAGTTAAATGTCTTTTGCCCGAAAAATGTATTCAGCAGGCGGTGTGTTGAACAAACTGCTGTACTGCTGAATGAGGGTTTGGAGGGAGGCTCTCAGTGGCTGGGAAATTTTTGTAACGTTTTCAAAAAGGCAGCTGCTTTAAAGCCATTTAAATGACAAATCACACGTTTTGTTTTCAAATTTACTTTAAAGAACTAAATTGCTATGATTCGAAAGTAATTAAACTATAACTTGTCCAGGCGCTTCAGCCCCTCCTCGGGCAAATCCATTAGTTCAAAACACATTTAAAAGCTTCCATATTTGAGTGAAAATTTTTAAGGGACTTCAGATCCTTAGTTTCTCCCGTGCTATGCCACTGGTAATTTTTACAAAGTACTTGTACAGTATAACTTTTTGCAAAATGTCCAGAGAAAGTTTGTGGATTGGCAGTTAAATCCTTGAACTTTTTTGGATTAGCCAAGAAAATAGCTTAATAAAAAATCTTTAATTTTATCGAAAAAAAAGTATTAATAACCGGTTGTTCGTGGAACACTCGAGAAGCCGTTAGAACGGAGTTGACGGTTCGATTCCTCAGTAGGGCGGCTTTTAATGATAACGCGTATTTGCGCACAAAAATACGCGTGTCATTTGACTGCATGCAATTTGCTTGTTTCTTTTAGCGGATTTCAGTTCAATTACCGTTTTTTCTGTTTGGAACGAAAATCTGCAAATCAAAAAAAATTATCAAGTCACGCAATAAAACGACGCAACAAAAAATTACAGAATGCTCTTTCTGATGAGAGGTTGCGAAAAGACCATTTACATTTCCTGGAAATAGCTCAAGGCCCCTTCCAAAGAAAAATACAGTTGTCGAGTCTGCCATCTCTCATCATCAATATAAAGAATTTTAGAACACAAAATTGATTTGTACAGTATACGTGCGAAAGAAAACTTGCACTGAAAATTTAGAAAAAAGGATTTACATCGCTCGTAATTACGCGCGATCGGTAAAAGTCGCCTAAGCCTGTATTGTCAAAGCAAGTACAAGGTTAAAGCAGCCATAATATTATTTTTCTGAAACTTGTTAGCTAAAAAATTTTACCAAACTATATTTGAATCAATGATTTGTTGCCCTGTGCACAAAGATTTTACGAAGGCTTTTGATTTAGGGTTTTTATTTTGCTCAAAGAGTCAAATATTGGACTAGCGCGTAACAAACTTTGGCTCAGCGTGTGTCATTGTTTCTAGTTGCTCTGTGTGATTGTCGGATACGCATGACTTTATTCAATGAAATAACCAGATTTGGAAAACGCAATAGGGATAGGGCACTAAAAGTGCAAGCCATGGCAATTTAAAGTCTTGAAGATGTAATACAATTCAGCCAACGAAAAATATATTTTGCGAAAACAAATTTAAACAAGATACGTAAATTAGATTATGTAACAATATCTTTTGGGTTAATTGTTGCTATAACTTGATTACAGTGAACCTAGATGTAGTAGTAATATTTGATCTATTTTGACCCATAATTTTATTACGTCGTCACGCATTTTAGCAAATAATAAACAAGATAGAAAGGTTGCTTTTGTTTGGGAGATTTAACCTTTTTAATAAAAAATTGTTGAATAGAGCTCAGAGCAATCCTGTTTCATTGAACGTTACACAATGGTCATGTGATGATACCTTTTGTAAGCAAAGAGTGCGTGTGTTTGATCGGTTTTTAACGAAATTTGTTCATCAAAAAATACAGGATCACAGAAGCACTTCTTTCAAAAACATTTTGTTGCAATATTTTAAGAGTAGCAAAGTTTTCAGAAACGCAGCTGTGAGATGCTAGTTCAAATTAAGTAAAATAAAATTAAAGCTAAATTAAAGTCAGTCAAATTAAAATTAAACCGGTCTCTAACTTGAGAAAAATTTAGAAGCGGAAATCTTTCTTTGAAGATTCTACAGAGCGCATTTCAGAAGAGAGACACAGTTGCTTTTGACTTCAAAAAGAAATGTTTAGTTTTTCCCAAGACAATTTTCACTCTAATTCTAATTATAACGGTTATGCAGTGGTGGGCCTATATGGACTAGCTGTGTCAATCTGTCGCTCCAACATAGAGATGATTTTATTGTTTTTCAATTAATAGCAATGAAATATATTAAGTCTCTACCATGTTGGTTGATAAAAAAGGATAATTCGTTTTTTCACGTATCCAATTTTGCTTCTGTGGCGTAACATATGTGGCGTTGGGGCGAAAGTATTTAAAAAAGCTAGCTGAGGTTGAGGGATAAGTTTTAGAGACCCACAAAATCTACTTATTATTGTTATTGTATCCACATACTTAAACGACACTTTATCAAACAAGCACATAAACAATCAACAGCGTAGCCATAGGGGAGACGGGGGGCTATAACCCCTCATTGGCATGTTGACCAAAATGTAGCATAAGAAAAAAACCACGCTTTTAGCTCTTTTGAAACTGTTTTTTGCACTGGAATGGATTAAAATAGTGATTTAAAACATCTTTAAAACATACATTCAGGCGGGGCTAATTTGTCAAAAACAAAACTCATAAATACATAAAAACTTTGACAAATGGCCAAAAACAAGCAATTAAATTTGATTGCTATAGTGTAAAAATGCTAAACTTTGGTGTCAGTAACAAATATACCATAAACTTAATTAGGAATAGGGGGGGGGGGGGGCTATTCAGTATTAGTTAATTACCAATCATTCCTATCAAATCTCTTTTCATTAGCCCCCCCAATTATTTTTCTCTAAGCTGTGGACGAAATAGATTACTCCATGTTAGTTTTATTGAACTATACGATTTTATAATTTACCAGCATCTAAATACGAGAACTAAAATTTTGCCATTAGCCACCTCTCAAATAGCCCATTTATGCAACCAGTTTAATTATGTTTGCACTGCCAATTTCAATGCCACGTTTTAAAAGCATTATTTTTTTATCAAAATAGCCTTAAAATTAAGTTGTTTTTGAAAAAAAATGCAAATTTTTCGAGCGTTGGGTTTCGCCTCCAGACCCCCAAAACAGCCCCCTCCCCCCATTGAGAATTTCTGGCTACGCACTTGCAAACAACAACTCAAATCAAACACTCAATTATTTGAAAACGATCTATAAAGGTTCATAATTTAGTATTTTTAAACTCGCTAAATCCCGCAACTTTAGCGGTTAATTTTTACTAGATTACTCTACAGTTTGAGTCAAAATGGCAAGGTGGGCAAAAATGCGTTTCGAGAAAATCAAATTTTTGCAATCCATTTGGCATAATAATAAATTATTTCATTTTCGGAGCAGTTAGTACACTCATTTTTTTTTATATGAACTAGTGGATTTTGAGTTGAAGCTGGCTGTTCTTAATTTTTTGCCAATTTTTAGCCTCATTTGTTTTTAAATTTTGATCGCATCGATGTCAATTTTAGTAACCATGTTTGCAAAACTGTTTACTTTCGAATACTCTGTCAGCTTGAGATAATGCTTTTTTGCTGCTTTTGAAGCATCGTAAAATCGCAAAAGCAAAACAGCGAGTTTTTTTTCAATTTGAACGAGAGCAAAATTTTTCTCATTGCCTGCGCAACAGCACTCTATAATTTTAGAATTGTTCATAAATACTGAAAAGTCCTTAAAATTTCATCGCTTTGAATCAGTATAGAATTTAGTTTTTTTAGATTTGAAATTTGTTCTCATTTTGTTGTTAATTTTGTTCTTAATTTTTTTCTTATTGCTGAGGCTTGCATATTGTTCTTAAGTTGTTCTTAAATTTTGAACAAAATGAGCCTCGTGTTCTTATAAAAAAAAGAGTGTAATGGTCACGCAAGATTGAAAATTCCGAAGAATTATCAGGTCGCTTTTTGGCAACAAATTTTTGGATATCGGCCAAAAATTTTGCGTGGCTATTTTTCAGCATCTATATAACGTAGGGAGATAAACTTAACAGATAAGAAGGAAGATGGATTAAAAAAATAATAAGTAATAAAGGCAGTGCCGTTGTCAGAACAATCAAAGCAAAATGCATTCTATCAATTGATGAAACTCGTATTAACACTCGTAAATACGCGCATTCAGTAACAACCGCCTTAGGCAATATGAAAAAATAAGGACAACACTGTGATGTATGTAATGTTCTTCTAGTCTTTCAAACTTTGAGCTATTTTGTGCAAATTTTTATATAGAATGTAGTATTTTTTTAACGCGAACAATTTACGTTTATCTTCGAATAAGCGACGGATGGGCCTTCACAGACGAAAACAATGTTGTGCTTGATATCACACAATTGGCTACGAAACACAGTACTGTAAGTTTAGAAGAAGAGACGCAAAATTTGACACTCAAGAAACTTTAAAACGTTCTTTACCAAGTTCAGTGACATAAATTTTGATCGATTAAATGAGTTGGCACCTGCAGTTTTTATGTTATTTTTGTAATTCGCAGAGCAAATGAAACCTATAGAAATCAACTTCCATAAATTGTTATTGTATTTGCTTTTTTTCACTTCACAAAGACTAGCCGCTCCACAATAACAACGAAACAATGAAATCCTTAGGTCGGTCAATTCACATCTGTCATCCACCTGTGTGGTAATAGGTTGATACAGTATCGTCTGTAATTCAAGCAACTATTCAATTCTCGAACATAACTTTATATTAAATGCTTTCATATGGGCTGAGTCAAGGCTGGTCAAATAACAAATACTTACACCGCCTTCGAATTGCTTAACTCAGCGACAAACCAATGCTGTTTTTTTTACGTTTACCAGCCTCTTGGTTGAATGGGAAAGCGTTCGTCACTAAAACGAAACGTCTGGGGTTTATTTCTTGAGTCGATCAAATTAGGTCAACGGCTTGTCACCATTGTACGTTTCGAAATGATACTAGCAAACTCGTTACTCGTTTGGCGTATAACAACGATCAGATTCTATTTGTTACCTTTTTTTTTGCATTCACCCGGTTGCTATGTTCGTAATTGCTATGGTAAAGCTTTTTGGTATTTATGAGTTCAAATTTATATATTAAAACCGTAAAAAGAATTACACCCTTAAGTTGAACAATTAGAATCAATGTAAGAAATTTGAAATGGTGTTTTGAAAATGTGGTACGCGATTTGGAATAGCCGCAAGATTGACTAGAAAAGTGTGCCAAAATGGCAGAAGGGATAAATACCGAAGCTGAAATGGCATCTCCATCTTCGAATTCTATAAACGAAGACTTAAAACTACAATCTTCCATATCTCCAGAATATAAATCGTCTTGGAATGACGTCAACATAAAGGTAAGGTAATGTAAGTTTTTTGTTTTGTTGTTAACCTCCTTTTCATGGCTCCACATAAGGCTAAGCCTTTTGATGATTAAGACATTGTTTGAATAACGAAACTGAAATTTTTGTTTTAAAAAACACCGAAGCACTTAGCGATGGAGATGCAAAAAAATGGGTTAATTAAGGCTGAATAACATATTGGTAGTTGGTACTCTTTAGTCCTGACCATAAGCGAAGCCAGGATTTTTGACTGGGAGGAGCCCAAACCACATAAAAAAAGTCTTCACAGTCCAATTTAGGACTTTTGATTGTGGGGGGGGAGGCGAAATGTAGTTGGAGTTCAATTTTCGATTGTGGGGAGGGAAACCCACAACTTATATAGTGAATGACCTAAACAAAAAAGGTCTTTACGGATCGAAGGGCCGATTTCGTCCCCAAAATTAGGTGAAGACCAAAGAAAAAAAGGTCTTCGCGTAACAAATTTATCATTGCTGGCATTGCGATTGGGGGAGGGCGGGTTCCCGGTCCAGATATGAAAAAGAAAAACGGCTGAGGGTTTCTTCCTCGGACTTTGTTCTTTTTGTGCCTCTACGATTTTTGAGACTCGAGAGTCTTCAATCAATTTTTTGGAAATTAAAGATCTTCAAGGCATTTTAAAAAATCCGCCAGCTTTGTAGCCAAACAAAAATTTCAATAATAAAAGAAATTCCTTTTTACGAGGATTTTCGGGAAAGAAATATCTTTTGAAAGTTTGTTGTGATAACTATACTAACATTGAGCTTCAGATACTTTTAAACCAGTTTTTGCTTCGTTTGTGCAATAGTTTCATGGTCAGTATTTCAACGCTAGCTTTCCGTCAGTGGAGAAGTTGACAGATTTTAAATTTCAACATGAGGGGCGAGCATTTAGTAGTCATTGACCTTAAGCAAGACATTGATAAGGGGCCTGAAGTAAGTTTTGTTTCTTTTTCTCATTGCATTTTTTTTTTTAGTGTGGTTTTGTGCATCTTTTGCGGAACTAGAGTGTAATAATATACCGCAGCAGTTGCGTTACCCTTATACTGCTACCTTCATTTTAGGAAGAGTGATTTAATATCAGTACCGGGATCATTACTGGTAATGAAGATGTAACCGAGTTATTGACAGACGGGTGGCAGGTTGGGCTCAGCCCTGCTTGGAAAATTTTCACTCGAACTTACTGCTGAAGCTGTTTTTGGTGGGGAATTGGGAAGGCTTCTTTCGCCTAAAATTTGTGCGCTCATTTTGCGTTGTGTGCTTGTTTGTTTGTTCCGTTTTCTGCGCAAAACAATTGCCTTTCTTTTCTTCGAGTGCTTTTTAGCGTAAAAACACCTCTAAAATCCGTAAAAAGTATCTGATTTTAGTGTGCATCTTTTTGTATCCTGAATTTGGAATCCCTCCTAAATGCGCGGAGTCTCGCTAAGAGAACGACACTGACTAAAACCATGGCCTGGCTACAGCACTGGCTAAGGCAGAAAAAATCATTCATTTTTGTGTATCAAAAGAACTAAGAACAAAACTTTAAAAGTCTATATTACACATAAATTTAGAAAAATAGTTGAAAAAACAAGCGTTAGTGCTGTAATATTTGAGATTTATCAATTATTGTGTTATTTAGCCGACCAGTGGTCTAGTGGATGGAGCGTCTACTACTGTAACGGTAGACTCTGATTCGATTCCCGGTCGGGTCAAACCAAAGACTACAAAAATAGGTATTCACAGCTTCCCTGCTTGACGTTTAGCTATAAAAGGAACAGTGTGAAGCCTCCACCGTGTGCGGTATATAGGTGGACAGGTGGCAGCTTGACTCCAAGACCGAAAGGTCCCTTCGCTGTCTCCTGGCCAAGGCAACTTGGTAAATAAAGTGTAATTACAATTTAGGCTGATTATGATCAATACGCGCGATCTGTTACTTCCAGCCGTCTAACTGTTCATGACACTACACCTCCAAACAAAATGAGTTCTTTAAGTCCTCGAACGAACGGAAGTAACGAGTCACCGGATCGGTCTCCCTCAAAACGGAGTCGAGTGAAGCTCAGTAAAACCAACGGACAAACACTCCGACAAACTCTAAACTTTGCTACCGAAAAAACAGCTCAAAAACAGCAGCCAGAGACGGAATCAAGCGTTTCTAAGCAGCAAAGGAATCCAAAGGAAAAAGATACTGTCCAGCAAAAGAAAATTGACATTCAATTGGTTTCATCGGAGCTGAAAAATCCACAAAATAACGAACTAAAACGTAATCAACCGGAGTATTCCGCAAAGACGATGGAGAATGAAGTGGAGATAGTCAAAGTTGCAACAAAAAACGCTCCTGCAGATAATGATAATTCTAACGAAACCAAGCAAAAATTTGTGCAGCAACAGTAAGTTCTAAAAAATTTTAGATTATTTCACGTAATATCATCTGTACACTCATTGTAACTTACATGCAACGTATAAAACGAAAGTACGTTTATCAATTGAATTGCGGCAATACTGTAATAACCAGTCTTGTTATCTTATCAAGAAAACAACGAATAAATGTTGCGATCTCCAGATGCCACAATCTACAGGCTATACCCCCAACGCTCAAACATAGAGTTCAAAAAATGTCTATTCCCATTGCCACTCGTGAATTAGAATACTGTTTTCGCAAAAACAAACTTTTAAGTTATTGGATATACTTGTCTCGAAATCGAACTCTAATCAACCGTTCCGTGAGCAGCTAGCAAGTCATGCGATTAAAAGTCGTGGGAAAAAAAGGAGTTTTGCTTGCCATAGAATATTCTGCATATGCTATGTTTATACCAGAAACTAAAGAGTACTCTTTTTTTTTTTTGTCTAGTGGACGGCAATCAGTAAAATCGAACGCGGAATTTACTCCTCCCATTGTCACGGCCGTGGACTTCCGAGAGCCTACAATGTCACAAGCTGTCCAGTACGCAACAAAGTAAGCTTTCTGTAAAAGATTTTGCATATTACGCTATATAGTAGGGAGCGTGGCCAAATAGGTAAAGACTTCGTTATTACGACGACCCTGATCGCATGATCTGGGTTCATCGCCCCATCCTGGTCACATTGTTGCGTACTTGACTAAGACGCTTAACGAATATTAGTACGTTTGCTTGGTGGCTTCAAAAAAGCAGCAAATTCAGTGAACAAGAATTCAAAGAAATCCGCAGGAACGTTGGATCACCGGAAACTCCTAAGCAAATGCAGATTCCTCCAAGCACGAAGTAGCCAATGCAACGAAAAGTGTGCAGATCGTCAAGTAGTTAGCGTCTGACGCTATCCGGTGACAAGTAGATAAATATTCAATACAATAGACGTAGCCAGGGGGGCCACGGGGCCCGGCCCCGTCCCCCAATTGAAATGTCACCAATGATAAAACTGTGACAAAAAAGCCTATTGTTTCTTTAGTTTCTTTTAACATTTTTCGTGTTCAACATTACACGCGTATAACAGTATTTAACAATAATATTGACTACCTGAGGGCCTGCGCGATTCAATTTTTGCCAACCAATTTAAATGTATAACCCGAGTAAAATTAAGTTGCTACTTCAGGCCCGTATCTATCTTTTTCTAAACGTAATGCAATAACCAGGCCGGATTTACCATATAGCACAGCAGTGCCAGGAGCCCCGCGCTCAGATGGTAAGACTTTTTTTGGTCTTCACCAATATTTGGCAGAAGATGCTGCGAAAATCCCCAAAGTACCACTGGCACCGAGCAATGTACATCCATTCTGGGCAATAACATGGTTAGTAAGCGTAACTATTTATTTAACACTTTTCAAAAGCAATTTACCTCCACCTTGCCAGTTTTTACGCGACTAAATACTTTTGAAAAAAAAATTAGTCAGGGGAAATGCTCATTGAACATATTATTGAATTTCAATTGAGGGAGCCTTGACCCCGGGCCGTACCTTTACTCCTACAACTGGTTGTTTTCATGATAAAAAAAAGAAATCTCTAAAGAAAATCTTCGAGTGGATTATTATTTAGTGCTAAAATATCGCAGGAGGCAATGTACCTTACTTCCCCCCACCTGGACCAATCACTTACAAAATCTAACCCCAAAATGGAAGATTTTAAACGTGTTTTGGACTTAAATTGTACGTATGAGGGGGATTGAACAATTTAATTTTTTCAATGGGCTTTCAAACGTTAAAAATCTAGTTCTTTCAAATGACTCTGAACTCGTGCGAAATGTGATCCAAAGGCATTAAAATAGCTTTTTTTCAAAAAAATTTTTAAAAATCGCCTAGCGGCTGGGGATTTCGCCCTCCAGACCGTCATAGCCTCCAGTCCTTGGGGCTCTGCCCCCAGACCCCCGTCTGTGATACGTTCGAGTTACACTAATTTGATCAACCTACGTATCCCAATTTAGACATTTTCTCTTTTCAAGTTTTGGTTTAAGCCCTCTTCCTTTAGCAAAATTTTGGTTAAGTGCCAAACACAGGCCATGGCTTCTGATCTTCCATTTTACGACATGTTTGTCCCACAAAAACTTCCTCTTTCGAAAACTTTTGATAACGTCATTGCGTGTGATTTGTGGTCCCCCCCCCAATCAAAAACCCTGGCTACGCCTATGCGTAGTACTGCAACAATACGAGTACAACAACAAGAGAAGTTGAATAGTGTGATGTGCTGTTCTAGTAAACTTGTTTACACTGTTAATGATGTCCTATACACAAGAATTACGGTTAAAACTTCATAAAAAGAACTTTAAGAATTGTAATTTTAATTAGATTGTTATTCACCAAGTTGCCTTTGCCAGGAGACAGCAAAGAGCTCTTTCGTTTTTCAAGTAGAGTTGCTGTCACTAGCCCACCAATCTACCATGCACGGTGGAGGCTTCAAACTGTCCCTTTTTATTGCTAAACATCAAGCAGGAAAAGCTTTGAATACCAATTTGTAAAGTCTTTGGTTTGACCCGACCGGGAACCAAACCTGAGTTTATCGTTTCAGTATATCAGATGTTCTATCCACTCGACCACTGATCGGTTGAGCTGAAACCACTAAAAAAAAAAAACAAAAAAAAAACGGTTTTTAGCATTGTTCACTGAGTTGAAACTGAATTACAATATATCTTGTATTTTATTTCCGTGATTTACCTTGGCGAACTTAGCTTGTTCGTTTAGAAACGGATTGCTGATCGAAAGTCCTGATTTTCGTGATGAACGTCCTCCAGATGGCAATATTACTCGCATGTCTACTTTGCTTATGGCCAGCTACCTTGGTATGGGCTATGATCCGAACCCAAATATGATTACGTCATTTAGCGTGAAGCAAATATTGCCTCCTCTACATCCCAAGAACAAGATCAGACGAAAACGCGTTTTAAAACGAAAAGATCTGGAAGAATCTCCAGAGTTCAGAATTGCTCCTCAGAAAAATGACGTCATTGTTTCCAAGGGTAATGATACCCGAGAATTAGCGCCATTGAAGGATGCTCACCTCTACAAGTGGAAGCATGATTCTTTGGTGCACCCTGGCGGAAATCAACCTTCCCGACACGTGGAAAAAGATACTCCTTATCGACTGCCTCATCGCAATGGAGAAATCGAGACCATTTTTGATCAAATCGTAAGGTGGCGCTCCAAAGTACGTCACTGCGGAAAACCAGCTATGTACCGCCGAATAACCTCACCAACCCTGGGAGAGGTTGCTTTGAGGAAAAAACTCACTGACAGATTACCGACAAGACAGGTTAGTGGTCTAGTTATATAAACAACTTCTTGCTTAGTTGGAGCTTTTTTTTTGTTTTTTTCTGGAAGTGATGTATGGTGCTGAGTATGCTATTAGACTCCAGCGACATGCTGGAGAATTGAAGAGGGAAGTAAACAGTTTTTCGCTAGTCCAGCGTGGTCACGGTGCACCAAATTTCCCCATTAAAGTCGCCAATAAGGAAATAAGTTGGCCAGTCTCTTCTTTAAGTAAAGGTAAGGAATTCTATCTCCGTCTTGCAACTATGAAAGAGCCATTGCTTAGTTTGCTATTAGACTGTCACATATTAATTCACCATCCCAGAAACAAACCATCGGTAATTCTAAATATTAATTCTGCTCAACTCAACATTTATTGCGTCTAACAAATGATACAAAACACGTAATCGATTAATGTACATAATTAACGAGGGAAGGTCAGGGGGACTACGAAAGGAGCGTTGGTCTTCTTGTCAAGCAGTCACCATAAACAGGAATTCCAAGTATCCTTTTAAATTTCGATTTCAATATTTCTCCGAGAACATTTATGGAATTTAATGAAGATGAGTACAAAAAGATTGTTGATAGACTTGAAGGATTATTTATTTTGTGAGAATGAACCAGGCACTCTGCATCTGTCTAACCACACCGATGCAGAGCACCTTTTTAGGGATCTGTTTGCAATTCTTCATCAGGCTGGGCCACCACAATGTGTAGACTGTTTGGCCCCAATGGCAAAATAATCGTTAAAGTGTCTTTTCCAAGGACACAATGACGCATTGCCAGGTCTGGAATTGCCGCTAAGAAGGCGGATTGTTTATATGTTTATGTTTAGACACGAAAAGCTCATCATGTCTCCTATAGTCATCAAATCCAAGAAGATGCTGATGCTGACTGGAGGCGTCCTCCATCAAAAGTTGTTCCTACAAATTCAGTCAAGCAGTATATCAAGGAAAAACTGTATGACGCTCAAAAAAACGGCGCTTTGACGTCACCAACTGTCATCGAGGGCTTTTATGACGTAACCATGAAGATGAAACAAACTTCGCTTCGACGCCGTTTGGAATCGAACTCACAGACCAATGAAATTCTAAAACTGCCACTGCCAGATCTTTCTCTGAGAAAAAGACAGCCTGTATGGCAAAGAATGCGATAACTCAACGACCAGCATGCTTTTGTTATTTCGGGCCGTTACTTTTTCATTTAAATTCAGTTGCTTGAATATGGCTGCCTTTTTATTTATCTTTTTCTTTACGTTTTGAATGATTGTTATTTTGACGTTTTTGTTCGAATTCGTTAACGTTCGGTCTTATTTATTCAGAATTTAAATTAACTTTGGCAATGAAATAAGTTAATTCTCGAAACGTCAGCAATGAAAAAAATGCTTAGTGTTTTTGACATTTTGCTTAATAAAAATCATTCGAAATCCCGACTACTACAATATTTCGTTTCATAAAACATTGTATTCTGTGATTCATTTTTAAAATCATTCACTAGCGTTTTTAATTTGAGATAACAGTGGGACTTTTGACTGTGCAGAGAGAGAGATTTTAATTTTTTGCCAAGTATAGCACTTACAAACAATAATAAACAAAAACAATAACACGCAAACAATACATTTTATGTTCGCAATGACAGGGAGTACCAAAAAACCGTTAGGTTATTAAGCCAGGATGCTCTCAACAGTTATAAAATCAAGTGTACCAACAATTTATTTTGATAAATATTTTTTGCTGAATCTGATCGAAGAGTCTGTGGTCAGATAACTGGAGAGCGACATAGTAAATATCTTGCCTGTCAGAATTCACAAGAGATGTACTGTCTGCGGAAGAACCATCCTGGATATGGATGAACACTGAACGGCGATTGTTCGGACATGCATCTCGAGCGGTACCAAAAGGACTTATAAAAGCTTCTGTTTGAAATTTAGACTAGATATCCCTGCTTTAAGAAACGAAATAGGCCTCCGGCACACTAGACACTGTATATGCATAGGTGGGCAAGTTAATGCAAAACGTTAGCTTCGTTAACCACTAGTCCGTTAACAAACTTCACACCTCCGTTAACGTTAATCCGTTATTTTCAGGTTTAATTAACGGAAGTTAATAAAGTCCGTTAATCCGTTAACTTAGCGTGTAATTTACATTTCGTTTTATTCACTCGCTTCTAGAACACGTATTGACGCTGTTGAGCTGATTCTAAGGAAATATTTATTGCTGAAGTGGTCTTTTTGTGTTTTAAAAGTTACATTTTACAGTCTAATCTAATTTCAAGATAAAAACAAGCACAACGAAGCTGCGATCAGAAAATCTTTGGAAATCGTGAACAGCGATAATTAACAGACCTATGAGGCTGCAGGTTATTATTTGCCTCAAAAAAGAACTTTCTTCGCTTTCTTCGACAAAACTCGTGCTCATACGTAAAAAGTGTTACCAGTGCAAACTGGTTTGTACCAGTCCGATGAATAAATGGTGCAAGATATTAACGATAAAAACCTTAGCGGAAGTTAACAGAACTTAACGGAAGTTAATTTAGTCCGTTAACATGAAAAATCATTTTAACGGATTAACGAGTTAATGAAAAAGTTAGCTTCGTTATTAACGGATTAACGATTAACGGACTTGTGCCCACCTATGAGTATATGCATTGGAATGAGCCAATGTGGTATATAGCTATATTTTCTGGAGGAGTAATGATGAACCTGTAAATGAATTTGAGCAAAGCAGTGAAGACTCGAACATAGCGCAGACAGGCGCATAAGCAGAATTTTGCTAAAGGAGAGCTTGACCATTTCTTGCGTAAAAACACTTAATAGCTGTCTTATTGAGTCGCTTAAACAAAGGTATTTCGGTTGGATTACGAATGGTGGTCATCGGGTTTGGGGAAAAGCCCCTGCCGCTAGGTAATTTTTGAGATTTCTTTGGAAAAAATTGCCATTTTAACCCCATTTGAAAGAAATATTGCGCGTTTTCAAGCTAACGGTATTAAAACAAACTACTAGGTTAACCTTCATTACGTGGTCAAGTTCAAAACACGTTTAATAGCTTTTTACAGTAGAGTATATGATAAAATATTCTAAGTGACTTGGCTAAGAAAGGATGGGCTTTAACCCCTCAAGCCCAGTAGCGTACGCAGGATTTTTGAAAGGAGAGGGGCAGGAAATTTGAAACCAAATGAAAAATTTCTTCACTCAGAATCAGTCCGTTTTCCTGTCCAAAATTAGGTGAAGACCAAAAAAAAAAAGGTCTTCACTCAAAATTAGTCCAGTTTTTGGCTTTAGGTACGTGAAGACCAAAAAAAATAGGTCTTTACCCAGATTCTGTCCTTTTGTGTGCTCAAACTTTCTGCCCAAGTTACAAAGGGGGGGGGGCAAGCCGCAATTTTGCATACTATTCTATGCTAATTGTACTATCCTGGTGACCCAAAGGGGGGGGCATGGCACCATGGCCCCCACTAAATACGCCCCTGCTCAAGCCCCTTCTCTTCTGATTGCGCCTCTGACTACAGACAGTAGCTTAGGTTTGCAACATGGTTATACATTACTCAGACGCAATAAAAGACGATGTAATAGCAAACAATCCACCCGATGGAAGCAAAACTGTAACGCCGCAAGAAAATTTCCTCTCTACTCCCACCAACCAGTGTCTTAAATTTGTGTTTTATGACGATACACTTGAGCAATGATATCCTGACCTATAGTTTCGGTGTTGGAAAGTAATTCACATGGATATGATTGACGAAGCGATCAAGTTATTTTACATTATTTTGCTTTTTTTCACAACTGTGAGGTAGCACTTCTCTCACATAACTGCTTTCCCATTAGGCTAGTGTTTCATCAGCATCTGAATTCACACATAGCCTATTCTTATTTTGCTTTAAAAGGCGATACACATATCCAGATATGGGCAACCGGCAACCGCTCCTTTTGAAGGAGCGTCGCTTCCGCTCGGTACTTCCCTACGCTTCCGCTCCTCAAAATAAAAAGAAGCACTCCCTGCTTTTTTCGTTGCTCTTTTGATAACTTAGTAACCCCTGGCCTATACAGACTAAACTGTTAAATCATTCATTTTTAGTTACTTCGCTATTGTCCGAAAACTATCGCCATTATACATAAGTGGGCACAAATTCGTTAATCGTTAATCCGCTAATAACGAAGCTAACTTTTTCATTAACTCGTTAACGTTGATTCATTAAAGGCGGTGAATCATCCAGCCAATTCCAGTGGTTTACAATAGCTAAAATTGAACTATAATTTTTGATATTTTTTGTTTTGATTTTGGGGCTGCGTTTGCAAAGACGTTCAACAAATACAAAAAGATGTCCCCCCGAAAAAAGTTTTTGGAAACTCTGAGTTTTGATCTTTCCGCCAAAACCAACAGTTCTCTAAACTTTTAGGCCTACTGTAATCTTATTAAACTATTAGGCCTAACTATCTCTAAACTATTAGGCCTAATAGTTTAGAGATATTTAGGCCTAATTGGGCCTAAACTATTTAGAAATAAACTATCTCTAAACCATTAGGCCTACCACAGTTCTCTAAACCATTAGGCTTACTGTGGTTTTGGCGGGAAGAACAAAACTCAAGAGTTTCCAAAAACTTTTTTCGGGGGGACATCTTTTTGTATTTGTTGAATATCTTTGCAAACGCAGTCCCAAAACTAAAACAAACAATATCAAAAATTATAGTTCAATTTTAGCTATTGTAAACCACTGGAATTGGCTGGATGATTCACCGCCTTTAAAAAGTTTTTCATGTTAACGGAATAAATGAACTTCCGCTAAGTTTCATTAACTTACGTTAAGGACTTCATTATTAATTTCTTGCACCATTCATTCATCGTACCGGTACAAACCAGTTTGCACTGGCAACACTTGCTACCTATTAGCACGAGTTCTATAGAAGAAAAAGCGAAGAAAGGAACTGTTTTGAGGGTAAATAATAAGCTGCAACCTCATAGGTCTATTGCTTATCGAGGTTCGCAACTTTCAAAGATTTTTCGATCGCAGTTTCGTTAGTGCATATGAACCTATTTTTATCTTGAAATTACATTAGACCGTAAAACGTAACTTCCAAAACACAAATGGACCACTATAGCATTAAATTTTTTCTAACTATCAGCTCAACAGTATCAATACGTGTTCTGGAAGTGAATGAATAAAAAATTTGTGGGCTAAATTACACTCAAAATGTTAACAAATTAACGGAGTTCATTAACTTCCTTCGGGGTCGTATTTAGTGGGGGCCATGGTGCCATGCCCCCATTTGGGTCGCCAGGATAGTATAATTAGCATAGAATAGTATGCAAAATTGCAGCATACCCCCCCCCTTTTTGTAACTTGGGCAGAAAGTTTGAGCACACAAAAGGACAGAATCTGGGTAAAGACCTATTTTTTTTGGTCTTCACGTACCTAAAGCCAAAAACTGGACTAATTTTGAGTGAAGACCTTTTTTTTTTGGTCTTCACCTAATTTTGGACAGGAAAACGGACTGATTCTGAGTGGAGAAATTTTTCATTTGGTCTTCATTATTTTCAAATTTCCTGCCCCTCTCCTTTCAAAAACCCTACATACGCTACTGACTTCCATTAATTAAAGTTGAAAATAACAAATTAACTTTAACGGAGATATGAAATTTACTAACGGACTAGTGGTTGACGAAGCTAACGTTTTGCATTAACTTGCCCACCTATGCCCTTGTTTGAAAACAATCGTGAATTTATCCGTGGAGAATTATTCAAATTTTTTGAAATTATCAGAAAATTCTGGTTAAAAAGAGCATGTAGCGACCGAAGGACTGACCATTAGAAGAGCAGTGCGCTTCCGTTGACCTTACTTTTTTCAAAAAGTAAAACTTTTCATGCGTGCTTCTGCCCAGCTTTGCATATTTCAATGTGCAGCGAATTTCAATCGAATAAATCCGAATGTCTTTCCACCGAGAAGCATCGAAATGACCTACAGTCCAGTTCCAATAAAATTGGCGCACTTGTCACATCTACAGTTTCTCATAACTCTCTGATACAAAATTCTTTAAATTTTCAGACACATCATTAACTAATGCACAGTTCATTTAGGACAAGTCTCAAAGAGAGGATGAAGCAAGAGCTGCAACTTGCAAGAATTCGACATCAAATTTTTTTCCATTGCAAGGCGACTTTTACTTTTACCGATCACATGCATTTACGTGCGGAAATACGCATGATATCTTTTTTATATAAATGCAAAAAAAAAAACGAAAAAAGGCAAAATGCATGTAGGTAAAGAACATGCTTATTTCCGCGAACAAATACGCGTGATTGGTAAAAGCCGCTTAATTGGAGCGTGCTATCTGCCATCAATTTTCATCGGCGTGGCGCGCGACATAAAAAAGTGCTTAATTGGCGCAAAATTTCGGCGCAGTTTATCTTGACTACTAGAGATGTGCCGGGCCGACATTTTCAGAGCCCGGACCGCCCGCAGCCCGTGATGTCTGACCCGTTACCCGCCCGCGACCCGTGACTTTTATCAAATACGAAGCCCGGACCGCCCACAGCCCGTCTTACAAAAAAGTTATCGTAGAAACTTCAACCTGTTGCTTATTGGCAAAATAGGCACATTTAGCACCATAAAGACTGAAAGTGAGCTATTAACATCCAACCCGCATTCACCATCACCGGTATATACCGCTACTATGTCAAAACTTGTCGAGATTAAGAATGCACACCAGTGAGTAAATACCTGTATTACTTTGGCAGTAGTTATTTTGCCTCGAAAGGCAAAATAGCCCTAACCCAAACCCTAACCTTAACCCTTACCCTAGTCTTAACCCTCAGCCTAATTCCAACCCTAATCCTTACTCTAACTGCTAACTCAAACATAGGGAAAACATTATTTCAGATTTTGCCTACAAAGGCAAAATAACCATTTCCTATTACTTTTTATGTCATTTCTATCTCAGACCTAGGCTAGAGCCATGATTGTTAACATGCAATGTAGCAGTAGGATAATATCGGTAGGCCTAAATTCTTAGATTCTGTAAATTCGGTAGGCCTAACAATAAAAGTGAATTGAGCAGGCCTAGCCTATTGCCAGCAGTTCACACTGTGCCATAAAGGAATCTTACCAGGTAGGCCTATCGATACCATACCAGATACTGGTAGGCCTACAGTCAAACAGTGATCTTTGATACTGTATTACTTGCCACCTTGCTTCAAGTTAAATCTGAATTACAAATTGGCTACTGGTACTAGTGGCCCGTAGGCTAGCCTACCGGTAGAACATGTGTAATAGCCTCTGACTCTGAGACTAGCTCAGTTGATTATGCCATTGCCAGGCACTGAAGCAGCCACCACTTAGTTCAGTATTTAGTAAATCATCTCAATACTGAACAATGGACACTAGCCTATGATACTGGCACTAATCAGCTTATTACTATTTAATGACGGTAATTTAACAGTCGCAGGCCATAGTCTACTCTACCGGTACCTTACAGGACCAGTGCACTGCTGGCAACTTTGAACTGCCTAGCCTACTCAAACATGCTCACAAGAAGGTCCAAACTTGTAATATAAGCACCAGCAACTCATAAAATCTCTATACAGTACCGGTACTCAAAACCTCTAGACTAAAACCATCCAGTAGATTTCTACAACCTCAAAAATCTCCAACTGTCTTTTAGACTACCGGTAGGGCCTATGTCATTGGTCAGACTGTGGCAACCTGCACCAGTGCGATTGTGAAAAACGAAGTAAACTTTGAAAACAACTCAAGCGTAACATACCGCAAAAAGTTTTAAAGTTTTGCAAGAAAAACTTTCTGAAATTCTGAAGACATAATTTTTGAATGAAAATGCTTAGCGGACCATTAGCGGACGGTAACCGTTAGCTACAGTTGTTAACCGTTAACGGACGGTCGCAAAAGTACCGTTAACGGCCCGTTTGCGGGCCCGTTGGCGGGCCCGCCCATCTCTATTGACTACTATTTGATAGAACTGCCACAGAGTTTACCGTAAAAACCACCCGCAGACTGTAGCTGTGTGTGCGACTGTGCGTGCAAGCAAAAATAAATTACCAATAAAACCCGAGCATGTCACTTAATGATAACTGACAGATTGATAACGCTGTAAAAAAATAAATAATATTTCCATTTACTGTACAGTATAGGCAGTACTTAAATTGTAAAATTTTGCATGGGGGCCGCTTTTGCAGCCTTGACCAACTTTACAAAAAGCTTAGTGGAAATGCAGTAATTCGGTCGCCGAAATTGAATGAAGACCAGAAAAGATCTTCGCCGGAAATTGAATTCATTTTTTCCCGAAATCAGGTGAAAACCAAAAAAAAGGTCTTCGCCGGTAATGCAGGCGCATAGCCAGAAATTCGCAATAGGGGGTGGTTAATTTGGGGGCCTGGGGCAGAGCCCCCAGCCGCCGAAGGCCAATGGAAGTCTGGGGGCAAAGCCCCCAGCTGTTGGAGGCTGGGGGTCTGGAGGCAAAGCCCCCAGCCGTCGTAGGCACGGGGGTATGGGGGCAGAATCCGCAGCACTCGAAAATTTTGCTTTTTTTTGCAAAAATAACTTAATTTTAGGGTTGTTTAGTAAAAAATAATGTTTTTTAAACGTGGCATAGAAATTGGCTGCGCAACATGAGTCAACTAGTTGCATTAATGGGCTATGTGGAAGGTAGCTAATGATGACATAGTAGTTTTCTTGTTTGCATGCTGGTAAACCATAAAATCTTGTTATGCAATAAAACTCACACGGAGTAATCTATTTCGTCTACATTTCATAAAGAAAAATAATTGGGGGGCTTATGGAAAGGTATTTGATAGAAGTGATTGGTAATTAACTAATACGGAATAGCCCCCTTCCCCCCTCCTTATTCCTGATTTTATAATATATTTGTTGATAAAACCTAGTATATGTTTGGCATTTTTACATTAGCGATCAAATTTGATTGCTTATTTTTAGAAATTTTTCAAAGTTTTCATTGATTTGTGACTTTTATTTTTGACAAATTAGCCTCCCTCCCAGAATTAGAGAATACCGGTATATGTTTCAAAAGATGCTTTAAGTCACTTTGTAGTCCATTCCAGCTCAAAAAACAGTCTCAAAAGAGCTAAAAATGTGCTATTTTTCTTATTCTGCATTTTGGTTGACAGGCCAATGGGGTGGGGAGAGGGGGCTGTAGCCCCCCTGCCCCCCCTGGCTATGCTACTGCAGTAATTGAAGTCATTTTTCCCCGAAATCAGGTGACGACCAAAAAAAAAGTTCTTCGCTGCAATTTGCAACCATTTTCGGCAGGAAATTTGTAGGCTGTTTTAGTCCTAGCTGGCTATTTTTCCTCTATCTGGTCATCCAGTGCTTAACTCTTGATGGGAGGACGCCTAAATCTCGATAGGGGGACGCTAAATCTCGATGAGGGGGGACGCGTCCCCCCTACAATTTAAGCACTGAGTATAGGCCCCTATTAAATTTGTTTGGTAGTTACCTAGTGTTTGTACTACGTCTACAGTACGGGTACTGTTATTGTACTTGTAGCGTTTGTTTCAAGATTCAATTCTGCTTTTTACTAAATCATTCCACTGACGTTGCAATCGTAGCATGTACCGGTAGGTTGTAGTAATCAGGTGACAGGGTAGGCTATAAATAAGTGGACTTGTACTTAGGTAGCCTAGTTCTGGGTAGACTAGACTTTTATTACTGAGTATTAGCCTAGCTAAGCTGTTGACAAATTGTTACGGTATGCATTTGTCATGCAACTGCAAGCAGTTGTGGAATAAATTGACACAGAATTCAGTTATTTTAAAATCAAAATGGATTAATCCATTGTCCATACAGAAAATTTACGATCACACTCAAACTGAATCAGATATTGAAGGTAAATGTCTGGCTACAGTACATGCAATAGATCTGAAATACAGTACAGTCAAACACCTATACTGGTTTACAACTGTACGTGTCAATGCTTTGTGCGGAAGTTTTGTGTTACTGGTTCATGAGTTGTAGGCAATGTGTTTGATTATGGCTAAGTTTTCCTTAATGTTTATCTGATAATAAATTATGACCATTAATTACAAACAAGTATGCAATATAATGATGTTGAGTAGGTGTTATGTGTATGCAGAGATGGGCATGATCTTGATCTTCAAGATCAGATCGTGATCATCAAGATCGTGATCTGATCTTGATCTTCAAGATCACATCATTTTAATAATCTGATCTTGATCTTCAAGATCACATTTTTTGTGTGATCTTAATCTTGAAAATCAAGATCACGTGCATTTTCAAATGTCGCGTAAAGTAAGCATCGCTGAGGCCAGGTCTGAGGTTATGTGATATTTTGAAGCTATTTCAAGGTTCCGACACGAAATGGAGTCTAAACTGGAAAGGAGTTTAATGGAAGGAGTGGATAGAGTCTAAAAAAATTCTTTTAGTTCAATGTTTATGATCTACAATGCCAATGTCATAAAATATACAATGTCATGAAAAAGGATTTTGTTCTTGACCGGCGGAATGTCCGAGTGGCAGATGCGTCTGGCTTCAATGGCAAATCTTGTGTGAGAGACCAGGTTCGATTCCCACGTCAATCAAATCTAATACTAATTGCCAATGGCCCGCCACTGTAGTGACGTTAAATTGCGTGCCCGTAGCATTTTGAAGCAGAGATGGGCCTCGCAAGCTCGCGGCACACATAAAAGGTATTTAAGCTTTAAGCGAGTAAGGCCTAATGAAGATTTGATACTTATGATTTGATTTTGTTTTTCAATTTCGTTGTGGTTATACAAAACTAGCAAAAGTAATCTAAAAGGGTTTTTGTGACTATTTAAACTTCTAAAATAGCTACAAAAAGTTTGTCAGTGTCAAACGTCATACATTATTAGTGAAACCAGCACTGCCATTGCCCATTGATAGTCAATACTGATACAGCATTTAACATTTATAGCTTACCTTCTCCCCCCATCATCACCGCTACCTATCTTTGAGTACTAAAAGTAAAGTGATCTTGATCTTCAAGATCATGATCTTGAATTTGATCTTCAAGATCACAGCGTTTGGATGATCTGATCTTTGATCTTCAATATCACATTTTTTGATGATCTGATCTTGATCTTCAAGATCACCAAAAGGTGGTGATCTTGCCCATCTCTGTGTGTATGTACATGCGATATATGCCAATTAGGTTGTCATTAGGTTTAAGCTGTCACTTTTTTTTTTGGAAGCTCTGCGACTTGAGTAAAGTGCGTGTGTGCTCTCTCCGATCTATGCTATTCCCCAAATCTAGCCCTAACCCTAATGAGTGCACGCATGAGAGGAGCAAGAGCGTGCGCATGCTCATACACGAGTCGCAGAGATTCCAAAAAAAAAAAGCGGTCGGCTCATACTTAACGACGTCTGCCAATTGTAGCAAAGAGACATCATGGACACATATACATATTAACTTTTTTGGACCACCTTTCAGGACCATTTAGATTTGTTGCACTTAGTCACCACTGTCATTTTCGGTTTAAATACTTATCTGCTATTGAGTAGTTCTACAGTATTTCAAATAATTCTCCATGAATAAGTATTGGTGTAATACTGTACATAGTCATGGGTGGCTGAGTTGCCAAAGTCAATTTTATTGCTTAGCTGATTTGGTTTTATTTGTATGTGATAATTGATAAGCTTAGCACTAACTTAATACAGTATATACATGCCACTTCAGAGTTTGTTTGTATGTGACGTGTGTTGAGTTGTGTTATTGCTAAGCCTATCAATAATTTCTCAGTACATTGTTTTTAATGAATTTTAATGCTTTTTACTAGTTAATTAAAGATGTTTAATAGTAGTTCAGAGTTGATCGATTCTTTTTTACAACACATCTATTTCCATTGTTTAATTGAATGAGGAAGACATTTTGGTAACCGTACTTTATGTATCAAGTAATTTTAATTTCAGAGCTTGTTGAAGAAAAAGATGCCACTGCCAATCTTCCAGATAATTCTTCTGAAGTGAATTTGGATCAATCTTCAACCTCAAGTTAGTACTGTGGGAAAGCATTTGACTTTTACACTTACAGTGCATATTACAGTAATATGGCCTCTACAGATTTTTAAATTACTTATAATAAATTAAGAACGATATTACTGGTATGCTGTTAAACCGGTTGTTTTGATCGGGTATAGTAGGTTATGGTTGGTGGTGGCAGTGGTTTACTTGTACTTTGCCCTATGTTCTCATTAAGCCAATTGTTATCAGTGAATCAGAGTTTTTATTGGGCACACGCCGACTCGTTTTTGAATTTTCTTGTGTTGGCTTTTAGAAAAATCGTCAGTTTTTTTCATGCGTGCTGACTCTTTAAAACCTCAGAGGGAACACTGACTGTGCTGTACTATGTCTATTTAGTCTGGTTGTTCTAAATAGGCATAGATGGGTTATGTATTATGCTTCTGTAGAACAATCCTTTTCAAACTGCTGTTAAGGATTTTAGTTTAATGACAATACTTTGAGATACTTGCTTGGGGGGCAATACTTTGAGTTACTGTGGTACATGTCTTACTTTTGATGCTCAGTTTGCTCACATGGAACACAGTGAAATTTTTAAGATACTAGATAAAGGTATGGTTTATAGGCGAAAGTAAAGAATGAATTAGTAAAGATGAATTACAGTTTAGTATTGTTTTGAAGATATGCTTGGTCAAGTGGCTCTTTTACTGCCAAATTTGGATTTCTGATTAAAAGAGAATAAAACAAAAATGAGGAATATACATTTGAGCATTTTTATTTGCCTATGTAAGGATCAAAATAGAATTGATTTTGAGTTGGCTTTAAACTAAAGATTTAAATTTGGTTAGATTTGAGTCAGAATTACTAAAATTTGATAGAACTTCCAATATGATACTTTACTTGAAAATAAGATTAAACTTCTGGAATTTTCATGCTCAAAGTTATTGATTTTTAAACCACTCCTGTTATAATTCGGGTTGAGGTATAAGCTCTGATTAGTAGGTGATCCATTTTATTGCTGCACAAATCTGTTTTCGATGAAGGTGTTTTAATCAAGATTTATTTTGGGCAAAAATCTTTTTGCTTTGCCAGTTTGCATGCATTAAAGGAGTCATTGTACTGCCTTTGTATTCACTGTATTTTAAAATAAATTAAAAGCTAAACAGATTTATCATATTTTACAATATTTGATTTATTTTTGCATGTTTTCAACAGTAGCATTATATTTGTCTCTACAATTGCAGCTAACAAATTTTTAATGATAATTTTTGCAGAAACCAAATATGTCGTTCCCAAACCATATTTTGATAAACATATTCTGAATGAAAAATCCAAAGCCTTTGCAAGGACTAAGGCATATAATGCCTTGTATATGAATCCTCCTAATTTTGAAGAATTAAATTGGCCAAATAAATGGCCCATTTCAAAACCATTTAATCCTTACTTAGTTCCATTACCTATCAGGTAGGTGTATAACATCATTGGTATAGTGCAGTGTAGTAATGCTTAAATAAGTTTTAATTCCTATACTTTTGAAACTTATTCATTCACCTGACCAACTTCTCTCTCAGAAAAAATTGAAAATATGTGGTATGAGTTTTTGATAGTTTAATTGTTTGAACATGATGTCATTCATCTTTTTGGGTTTTTTCTAAATTGCTATTTTGAGCTTTTTCTAAATCAAAACGACTTTTAACAACTGTAAAACTGGAAATATTGTTGCTGAATAACTTTTTCGACGTAGCAAGTAAATCCAAAATAGCAACTTTAACTTGGCACTTGATCTCTAAGATGCACTTAAAATACTAAAAATTTCTTAAAAGTGCACTTTATACTTCGGTGCGCCTTTGTGTGGATCAGGTTATGCTCTCTTTCTCTTTGTGATTTAGTTTAGAGCTTTAGAAGAGTTTTTAGAGCTTTGTAAGTTGTATTTAATTTAGTGCGCCTCATACTCTGGTGCACCTTGTAGTACAAAAAATCCTGTAACTAATATGTGACTACAACACTCACACACTTTTTTGTTGTATGTTATTTGTTAAATACAGAATGGGCTATGCTCAAAACAAATGTGTAACGCCTGACAAATATGCGAATCTGGAACTGATGAAAGTACAAAACTTTTTGCATTTGACTCCCCCTGCAATTGAACAGCATTGTGAAGCTTTGAGAAGTAAGTGTCGTTAATAAATAATCTTTTTAAAAACTTTCTGTTTCAGCAGTAAGTATTGTTTTTTGTTTTTGAGATGGCAAGCTTGTCCAAGACAATACAGCTCCTTAATCAGATTGAATGCGTTGTTGTTGTTGTTGTAGTGCATATTTAGTTATTTACATAGATGGGCAAGTTAATGCAAAACGTTAGCTTCGTTAACCACTAATCCGTTAACAAACTTCATACCTCCGTTAACGTTAATCCGTTATTTTCAGGTTTAATTAACGGAAGTTAATAAAGTCCGTTAATCCGTTAACATTTTGCGTGTAATTTACATTTCGTTTTATTCACTCGCTTCTAGAACACGTATTGACGCTGTTGAGCTGATTTTAAGGAAATATTTATTGATACGGTGGTGTTTTTGTGTTTTGGAAGTAACATTTTACAGTCTAATCTAATTTCAAGATGAAAACAAGTTCAAATGCACTAACGAAGCTGCATGATATTAATGATAAAAACCTTAACGGAAGTTAACAGAACTTAACGGAAATTACTTTAGTCCGTTAACAGCACTTAACGGAAGTTAATTTAGTCCGTTAACATGAAAAAACTTTTTAACGGATTAACGAGTTAATGAAAAAGTTAGCTTCGTTATTAACGGATTAACGATTAACGGACTTGTGCCCACCTATGGTTATTTATCCTCCTGTCACTGGGCAGCGTCAGATGCTAACTATTGAATGATCTGCACACTTTTCATTGCAACAACTACTTTATGCTGAGAGGAATCTGCACTTGCTTAGAATTTTTAGTGATCCAATGTTCCTGTGGATTTCTTTGAATTCTTGTCCACTGCATTTGCTGCTTGTTCGAAGCCACTTAGTAGAGATAATCATTGCAAAGTGTCCATATCTAAGGACTCAACAACGTGATCAGGATGTGGGTTAAACCCAGATCATGCAATCAGGGTCGTCGTAAAAATGATGTCTCTGTCCTCTCGGCCACACTGCCAACAAATTACCATTACTGCAGTTAAATTTTAAAATTGTAGTTGCTAACTTTGTCTATTCACCATGACAGTTAGAAGCCAACCTTATGTGCTTGAGAAACCAACCTTGTAAGGTGCGCTGTAGCATGGGACAAAATTTTATTTGGAGCTCAATCGGCCAAACTTTGTGTTAAGATTCCAAAGATTGCTTTCTGCTAGTTCGATTTCAAAACGGCATTGCATTGTTGTATACTATTCTTTAGGAGAACAGTTAATGGTTATCTCTCAATGGTGCTAATTTAAACAATTTGCCTATGTGGTAGTCCAGTTGACTAAAGTAGCAGAATTCATATTGCACTGCTATAAGGCGCAGTTGATTTTCAGATTAAGGTTCAAATGTGCTGTAACTACTGGCTTGTGCTTGGTTCACGCAAATATTTCTGAATTTGAGTACCGATATATTTCAGAATTTTGTACTCCTTTTCCTTCTGAATTGAAGTCTGATGAAATGTGTGAGAAACTTTTTCCTGTTGAAAGTCATTCGGTTGATTATATCGCAGCTGCTAATAGTGTTCGCGATGATCGTGCG
Source organism: Trididemnum nubilum (assembly GCA_963965965.1). Lineage (NCBI taxonomy): Eukaryota > Metazoa > Chordata > Ascidiacea > Aplousobranchia > Didemnidae > Trididemnum > Trididemnum nubilum. The sequence goes on from OZ014485.1 coordinate 29,658,952, forward strand.
AGGACAGTTACAAAAACGGTAATACGTCAATAACTTTTAGGCATTACAGAGTATTTGCTCCTGGCTTCTACAGGTTTCTGTCCCATACGTTTTTTTCTCTTGAAAAATTAGATTGATTGTAACCAAATGGCACTATTCCGGAACATAGAAGACGTGAAGTCACAAGCTGGATCAGTCTCTGATTGTCAAAAAAATTAACTACGGATAGTACTCGAACCCATGCCTGCAACTACCAAAGACATACACTGTTTCGAACGCATCAGTCCTTCAATACAGGACAGGCGTTAGACCACTCTGCCACCGTAGCTCAAGTGTTGAAACGAGCATGCTAACATACTACAACAAAATTAATGTTGATCTACAGTACATTATACTCGATACGATATGGCCCTATTCACCAATTCTATTAATTTTTTTCATTTGCGAGTTTGAATTATTTGACAGCAGCATAGCTGTGTTAGTAAAACTTAGGTGCAGTAATTGACAAGTTAATAGATCCTGGTTTGCTGTGTGTCTGTTCTTGGCGCCAAATATTCTGTAGTCTTTTCACCGTGGTGGCCAAGGGCGAGAAGTTGGTTCATTATTGGTCAGATGAACGTTATTTAAATGATTAGTTTCTAACACGGCTACTTCGTATAAATGAATACTAGAGTTCGACTGATAAGACTTGTTCTGGCCGATACCGATATCTTAAAAATGATTTGGCCGATGCCAATACCAATAACCGATATATTGTAAATGCCAAAAATTATGAAGTCAATTTTCAATTGTCTTAAAACGTGCCTAAAACACGCACAACATTCAAAAACATTTATGACAATGTATAAAAGTAATTCAACAGTTTTAGATTGTAGTTTAAAAAGCCGAGCTTTTCACCATTTATGTCCCCAAAAGGATCGCTTATAATCATAGTTGCTTTCTTGTAATGCTGAACACCCAATCACTGAGAACTGAAGTAGGGATTTTTGATTTTAACTAGTTACAGATGCAGAGCAACCGTGTGTTCATGCGTGTTTTTGCAGGTCGATGTTCATTGGCAGAGAAAACCGATACGATATTATCGGCTTGTCCATTATCTGCCGATAAATATCGGCTAGCTGATTATCGGTCGAGCTCTAATAAATACACCATTACTTACTTGGTTACGCATCAGAGTTTTGGTGGGTCTGCGTTCGTTCCCAAAACCAATGATGTTGCTATAATAAAAATGTTCAGCAAAAAATTAAAAAATAGGTTTGGTTGCGCTTGATAAGAAATGCTGATTCAGTGATAGAAATACGCGTAGTTAGCGACATATAGTTACCCATATCTTATGTTTGTGTGAAAAGGTTCGTCTTTGCAATTTGGTACTTAGTGATCATGCTCGTCGTAAATTCATCAAACTACTTGGCAAAGATCGTTACAATCGAAAAACAGACGTTGCTACCATCAAATCAGAACGATGTCCTCTAAAGAAGCAAAACAGCGATTTCATTGACTACGTCTTAACAGCTTTGTACTTTGAATCATGGGTGAGAATAGTTAGGCTTAATAACAAGAGTAATTCTGTATAATACAGTGGTTGCCCGAAATTTGAACCTTAGACCTCTCACACTAGAGACGAACGCGCTACCGCTCGACCAACTAGCCGGTCATTTGATTTGATTTGCTATTTCGGTATTGTTATTATCATATTAAAGCCTATCTACCAAAACTATATACAGAAATGCGTAATGCAAAGTTTAGCTCACCCATGTTTTAGCGTGTTTGCTTTGGGTAGACTCAGTACATCGATGATTTTACAGCAACAAACAAAGGTTGGACTTAAATAGTGACAAACTTGTCATTACTTGAGTCGTGTGAGTAGTGACAATTTGTAATTAAACCATTTTCAATGAATTTGGACACTATTTTTTTAATTTGTAGAGTATGATATTTTTTTTTTGTTAAAGTTGTTTCACATTACCGAAAATTTGAATTAAATTTCAGGTTGAAGAAAAATGGGAAACAAGAAGTCAAATGAATGATTATGACGGTTATTACTGGTGGGAGGAAAGCACATCGCATAAAAACATACGGAATATATTTAAGAATGAAAGCGACGAAACCCTAACAAAGCGAGAGGAAGTTGAAAATTATCGCAAAGCCGTCACTTCAATTAAATTAGAGCCAGAACCCGACCAGGCTGGCGAGATGACAGAATCCCGAGCCCAGCTGTTAGAAAACTATAAAGAATCAGTTTTAAAATTGTTAAATTTAAATCGGCTGACTTAAAATGCAATTGAGCGAGCCGTTTATGGATTTCAGTTTAATACAGCTGCAGGATAAGTTTTGTTTTTAGCTTTCTCTGCATTGAAAAATAAAGTAAAGTTAAAAAAATGTGGCTGGTACTGCTTCATCTTGCTTCAAGATCAAAGTAATATTTAATCGATTTCGGTTGGATCTGGACTTGACGGTCCCATTGTGGATTTGAGCATGAATTAGTGCATTAAGTTGGGAGTTTTGCGATTTTGTTTTCGATTTGGATACTGTTATGGCATGAGTCAGAATTTTATGTTCACATTTTCTACATCATCTTCAAGAGAATATTGTAACATCAAGAAAGAGTATTTTTGGACACTTGACAGTACATTGTGTTTTGAAATGATTTACCAAATAGCGTGATTATGCGTTTCATTCTTAGATTAATTGTCATAAACCGTCATTCGAGTTCTCAAGATATGCCAATGTCATTTTGACCAACAAATTAATTTTTTTGGTCGGTTATTAAGTGACAAGACTTTAAAAGTCGAGAAACTTCCTGTAGTACTATTACCTACATACAGTTCTACATTCGAGCACAAATAAGGGCTAAGTTGTGGATTGTTTTGCTATATTTTTAGAACTTTGTTTTGTTGAATTGCCGTTAAAATTACGTAAAATTTAAAATGTTACGATCATTTGTGCTCAATGGAATCGTAAAATGTTGCTTATTTTGTCTCGCAATTTTGCTAGCGCATCTTTTTGTTTTTTATTTAGCTGCTAACTGTAAATTAGAAGGAGATATTACAATGTAACCTATGTAGTTGTTCTCATGCTGTAGTGCAAAATCATGTGGAATTCCGGCAACCAATCAGACAATGACTTGTCGAAGCAGGTCAGTAATATGTCGGCTGCCCTTCAGCTTCGTCCTGATTGTCTTCAGCAATTTATGTCCGGAAATTTGAGCATTGAAGCTCTGGCAGCTATGCGTCCAGTTAACCCAACAAATGAAGGTAAAGTAGCTTTCACTGTAGCTTGTTAAAAAACCATGTGTGTTTCTGGCTATATGCCTCTTTTTTTCTTGAGTTGGCGGTCATTGCTTCCTTCCCTAACCCTCCCACAAAAAAGTTATTTTCGTCATAATAGTCCGAAAATTGCGTGATTTGCAGGTGAAAGTAACCAGAAAAAATTGAAATAGCCGATAAATGCTTTCTTAGTTACGTAAAAAGGTATTATGATAGCAGAACCAAAGCATTTACTGGGCAAGGACTAAGTTACATTTTGTATTGCAGCTACCTCTGGTGACATGCCCGGTCCATCACAAATGTGGGAAAGTTTGCATCATAATTTGTTTCCCCATCAATACGAAAGCTCCTCTTTTGCTAACATTTTGTCTGGGGCCTCGCAAGGAACTCTGCTGCAACAATCGACTGTCACCTTGCCAGACAGCTCTTACACTGATAGCCCTTTCAGGTATTTTACTGTTCCAGAAGGGCTTTGACTTAGCTACTGAAAAATTCAGGTTTTAAAATCAAGAAATAGAGTTCATATTGGATTACTTGCAGTTTTTGATCTCTCAAAGTCAACGACCTTTGCTTTAACGGCTACTTTTACCGCATAAGCTGGTGCACTATTGCACATCATGCGAAAGGAATGCGCCACCCTAGCGTGTGACAGGAGAATAAAAATGCAACAGTTACTACTCACAATGTGTAATTACACTTTTTCCTGTATAGCCTATAGAAAGTTTTGCTGATATTATGTACACTAGTGCACCACTGTATAAATGACCACTTCAATTTCTTTTCGTTAGATCACCTCCATTTACCGCAGAATCGTCAAGCTTAATGGAATTAAGCACCGTTACGCCAAGCAGGATCAAAAACTCACCATCTGCTATAAGTTAGTGCAAATTCAAATTTTAAACCACTCAAGCCAAGCTGATCGTTGTATTATCGATATGCTTCTGCCACGAACCTAGTCAACTGACTGCCAACACTAGGTTTAGGGTTAGTGGGCGGTCAGTTGTCGTAAACACCCCTCCTGCCTTTTGAATTTCGTTTTCTTTTTCTCTTTAATAAAGAGTTTACTTTTTGCAGAAACTAATAACTCACAGATTAGTTAAGGCCTGATAAGGTAAATTTGGTTTGATGATATAATGATAGCCTTTTCAACCTATTTGGAAATATAACTAATGCATTCTACAATTACTAGTAACAAATAGCCCAACTTCGTACCCTTAATCCAAATACAAATATTAAGCCTATGGTTGGTAAATTCATCTTTCTATAGCGAGACTAAATGTCTTATTTTCTTTAGGTAAAGGAGTACCGGTCAAGGATACCAGTGACATTCCCAGTACATCCAAGTCCAGTTTTCCGCTTGCTTCCGCTCCTACGGAGTTGATGGTTCCTTCACTCCAGGTTGAATATGCTCCGTCTTCTTCCAGTACTTTATCGGAGGATCAGTTTAAAATCGTAATCGGCAACAAACCTACAAGCAGCTCAGTTACTGACAAATACACTATTAACTTGGACGATTTGAATTCTCAACCAGAAGTAAGTTTGTTTTTTGTTTCTATCTTTTGTAAAGAAAGTTGTAAGTTTAGAACTGCCCATTTCGAACTTGCTCTAAATAAACTTTCTTTGAACGATGCAAGAGGCTTAAAAATCAAATTTAGCCTAACTGTGTAAATTTGATTTTTAATATTTTATAACTTCGATGTCGTGTCGACTGAGAAAGTTATTATGTTGTAAACCTGGAAAAATTTTACTCGTTTTCTTTCTTCCAGATCGAATAAGTACTTTTTTACCCCATAAGTTTGTGCTTAATGAAATCTTTAGCTAATGTATTTTATATAAAAGAATCTTTATAAATATTTGATAGATATATACAGTTATAGTTTTACTACAATACATAGCAACAAAATCAGCTTTATTTTAACAATACTAAAATTAATTGTTTTCTGTAAGACTATATAATAGGGGTTTATTCAAATGCTACTTCATCTGAATAGTGATGGAGTTGGTCGTCAACTCAGCAGAATAGTTCAATGCTACACTAATGCACCCAAGGACGTAATTTGTGCTTGTTTTAGTAGTTTTGAGTTTTTAGGTTAGCAACCAGCCAATGGAAGTAGAAGAAATGTCTGCTGCCGCGGTACAAATCGATTCAGACGAAGGTTGGTTTTTAGTAGAATTCCGTTAAGTTTAAAATCTTTACAAACTTTGTGTCTTTAATTATATTTATTTATTATATTTTAGCGAACATTATGCAACATTTGTGCTGTTTCATTTTGCATCCTTTTATCTTTTTGTTTACCTCAACTAACCTAAACCACAATTTGCCATGGCTGAGTTTCGAACAAAGTTTGTCAACTACATGGTATATTGAACCACTTAATCGCACATCGCCCCTAGACTTCGGAAACTTTATTCCAGATGTTTCATCCTGTGAGTACCCATGGCACTTTTGCCAAGAATCGAGGCTGGACTTATCACAATTCGAGGCATAGTTAAATGCTACACCATGTTTTTAACCAATTATCATTTTTTAAATTTTTTATAGACAATATTGAGGACGCCGATGTTACCTCTCAAAGCGATCAAGAAACAATAAACAAAGAATTAAAGAAAAAAAGAAAGGTGAGCTTTTTTTGCCTTATGCGTATTGGCTAGAATCCATTTGCGGTCAAAATCAAAGGAATAGATTCAGCAAGAAATCAAATTTTGGAGAAGCAGAGCGTTTTTGTATATTCACTTTCGACGTTACGGTGCGTTTACACTGGACGCGAAGCAAAGGCTAGCAACTTTCGCGGAAAACAGGCAAACTTCTCATCAACAATTTTGTGTAATTGAGGCTAGGAAATCACTCGCGAAGTTTGCAACCGGTTGAAACCCCTCGCACGTTGTCGATGACGTCAAATTGTGGACGCACTTTTATTGTCAACTGCTCACAATACAGAAGTAACCACGTTCCACAACCTCTCTCCCACTAATAATTTATAAGCCAGTCTATCTGTATTTGTTGGCCGGATTTCGTATGGTCATTGTCTTTACCACGTCTTGCCACTTTGTTCGATCACATGCATCCTCTTTCACCAGTCTATTTTTCTTCATCTCATTCTCTACTTGCTTTTTCCACGTTTGTTTCGGTCTTCCTCTTCCTATACTACCGCTTACTTCAAAGTTCAAAGCCTTTACTATCACATTCTAATCTTTCCTCAAAACATGACCGTACCACCGCATCCTACTTGCTGTAGCCATCCTACTTAAAGACTCCTTTATAACAAGACTTCAGAAATAACAAGTCCCTATAACAGTAGCAAACTAAACGTAAAAAGCGAATCATCATTAAATATGAATGCTGAACTATCGAAAGAAACCATTGCAGCTGTCAGAATGAGCTGAGCCAGAAGTAATCCACTGAGAAATTGCAAACAATAAGTTGTAAATTATTTTTCTTTTTGGGGCCTGTACAAAAGTGTACATTTCACAGTACTATTACAAACATTTTTTTAGGCCGATATGAGCAAAATTCCTAAAGCTTTGCGTGGTTTAATGGGAGAAGCAAACTTGGCCTACGCTAGAGGCGCACATGAGGATGCAGTGAAAATGTGTATGGAAGTTGTGAGACAGGGTGAGTATTGAATTTCAGTTTCTTTTAGCTTGCGAATATGATAAAGTAATTAAATCTTCATCCTTTTTGTTGCCTAATTGGCGTTTTGAAAATATTAGTTTGATTTTTAACCTGAGCTTATTTTTTCGCCCAGAACCTTCAGCCAAATACTGAAATTTTGATATGATTTTTTGGTCATATTCGCAGTTTCAAGCCCTATTATGCAAAATTGTTTTAGTTACGTAGACGAAATCGCTAAACCTTTATTTGTTATTTGTTAAAAATTTAGGACAATAACCGTTAAATGATCGAAAAATAAGCCCAAAATTAAACAATTTTTTACACTTTTTTCAGCCCCCTATGCTGCTGAACCTTATGAAACACTGTCGATAATTTACGAAGAGAAGGGCGAAACAGAAAGCGCGTTGCATTACAGTTTATTAGCCGCACATCTGTCTCGGACCACTTCCACCAAATGGATTACCCTGGCTGGTATGTGTCTCAATCAAGGAGACGTGGACAAGGCTATAGATTGCTATACGAGAGGTGAGCTTTAATAAAATTAATATTTTTGTGATTTTAGTTACATCTTTATCAAGTTGCCTTGGCCAGGAGACAGCGAAGGGACCTTTATTTAATCTTTGTGTCAAGCTGCCACCTGTCTACCACTTTTAATGGAGGCTTCACACATCCCTTTTTTTGTCAAACTTCAACAGTAGGAGCTGTGAAGACTAATTTTTATAGTCTGTGGCTTGGCCCGATCGGGAATTAAACCAAAGATTAGTTTTTAACTTTTGCTTATATCGGGTCTGCCACTGTTTCCCATGAATGAGTTTCGAAGGAGTTGAAGTTGTCTATTGTGGTTGCCTATTCTGACAAATACCATTAGTGGTTTCGGCAACAATCGAACCCGGTCTTGCATTTGTAAGATGCAAGGTCCAATCGTTTAACCTCGTCACTACTGTGACCACACATCAACTATAATAATTGAGCAAATTTAGTTGTGTATTAACAGATCTACTGCACCAGAGCAGATTCTATAAAAGATTTTAGCTGAGGTCCCTTTGGTAACTATCTTACGAGCTGGCTACTTTTTGTTAGTAATCTTCGATTTTTTTTCAGCTGCAAAAGCTAAGCCGAGCGACTACAAGCTTCAAATAGAAGTCGGAAAGCTTTGTATGAAGCAGATGAATTTCCAGAAAGCTATCTATTTCTACAGAACTGCTGTGATGATAATGCCACCAGAGGAAGGCAAAGAGGCTGTCGATTTAGCCAGAGAACTTGCTAGGTCAGTACTAGTTGTACGGAAAGCTTTTCAACAACAGCTGGTGATAAAGTTGTTGTCAGAGGTGGGAATTCTCTTAAGTCGCTACAGATTTGACTGCATGGCACCAAAGAATGTAACGGTTTGGAAAGTTCCATCCTCTTTTCATTCCAGTGGAACTTAGCTTTTTTAAAGAGTTGTGATAGCGATGGCTAACCATTTAAAACTCTTTAATCGGTGTGGCTGGCCAATGCAAGACCTATTTTGGAAGCGAGCACTCAGTACATTGATGGTTGAAAACAGTATTGATTTGCCAATGATTATGCCTGTTTCAAGTTCTTAAATCGACTTCGTATTTCTAGAATGTGCCACAATGCGAACCAGAATGTGTGTGGAATCGTGTTATTGGAGCAAGCGTTTGAAAGCCACCCGACCCACGTGTCTGACGAAGATGCTAATCTACTGTGCGAGCTCTACTTATTGGAAAACCACTGTGTTGATATATTCAGGGTAAGAGCTTTGGGAATGCCGGATTAGTGATTAGTTACCGATGAAAATAGTTACTTTTTGTGGACAAAAACTGTAGGTCAGGTGTATATTTGCTGTAGCAAGTTATGTTAGTCGTTGGGTAGTTAAAGGTTTACATAATGTTGGCCATTTTTTATAACTTCAGAAGACCATTTTGTATTATTTTACGAGGTGTTAAAGCTGATTGTACCGATTGATTTTTCTCTTTAAATCTATGTTCAATCCGCCACTAAAATTAATTTGCATTTTCCTCTCAATCTTTGCCTTTGCTCCTGACCTTAAGATATGGCCTGGTTGTTGGGTCTTCGCGTCCCTTATCCCTCGGAAGTGGTTGGGTAGCATCATCATACTCAGTGTAACCACTAACCAACGTTGAAAGATTGCCTGGACTTTGAAACTAAAAGTATATCTCGTGTTGTTGTGGCATGAATTCCAATAATTATTTTCTAACATGATTTAGGCTCTTCTTTCTTCATTGCAATTTGTCTATCATTCATTCATTGGTCTTCATCCATTTTGCAATTGACCCATTTTAGGTCGTCCAACTGGTCTTTTCCCGTTTGCTTTGGCAAGTAAAGCTAGTTTGGGGAGTCTTTGCTGAGGCATTCTGCTTATATGGCTAAACCATTTAAGCTGAGATCTTTCATTTTGGAGAAGTAACGGCTCTTACCCAAGACTCATGACCGTAGATGAGAATGGAGAAAAAAACTGTTTTGAAAATTGATAACTTTGCCTTTTTCTACAATTCTCGTTTCATGACAACCGAATAGTTCAAAGCTCTCATTACTACATTAGCCTTGCCATTTCGGGTATTCAGTTCTTCGTTTTGCCTTCCGTCACTCGGGAATGGCAACCACAAGATGCTTGAACTTCTCCACCTACTTCAGTGTCATTCCATTCACTTGCAACGAGCACTGATCAGCGTTTCTTGAAAGATGAAGTACCTCAGTTTTGGCCGTGCCCATTTTCATTCTGGCTGTGTCACATGCATCTGCAAAGCTATTTAATGCGCGCTGAAGGCCAGATTCTGTGGAAGAAAGCAGAACCAAATCATCAGCGAATAGCAGACAACTGATTTTGCGATTTCCTATCTTTGCAAACTCATCAGCTTGACTGAATTTGTCGATCCAATTCATATAAACAATGAAAAGGAGAGATGGCAACACGCACCCTTCCCGGAATCCAACACCCACATGAAACGGCTTTAATTGCTTGCCCTTTACGCGAACATAAAACCTCTGGTCGGCAGTAGAATGACTTAATGGCGCGTAACGGCTGACCAATGACCATCAACCCCATACTCCTCTAAAACCTTCCAAAGTTTATCCCGAGGAACTCAGCCATATGCTTTTTCAAGATCGATAAAGCAGGCAAAGAGATAATTGCCATACTCCCAATATTTCTCGAAGATTAGCTTCAGAGTGAAGATCTGGCTAGTGGTGCTGCGACCCGGACGAAAACCGCACTGGCCATCATCCAGTTTTGATTTAGGCTCTGCTTATGAAACCAAGTCTTCTATTTTTTAGGAAAAAGAAAAATTCTAACTCATTTTTATTTGTTTGTAGCTGCTGGCAAGACATTCGGAAATGAATATCGTATTTGAAGACTTTGATAACCCCGGTAAGTGAAACTAGCTAGGAAAAATTTTTTGATTTCATGTATGGTTTTTCATAGTCGATGTCCAATTGTCCGTATTCCAAATACTTAATGTTTTTAATCTCATTTTAAGTCTGCTAGTTTAATTCCGGTTGGGTCATACCAAAGACTACGGGCAGATTATTATTTTCAGTCTCTACCACGGGCGTTGGTTACTTGGACAGGTGGTAGCTCGACTCGGAGGACCACTCAGTCCCTTCGCTGTTTTTTGGCCAAGCTACTTGTTAAATAACGATTGTAATTACAGATTATAACACAATCATAAAACTCGAACCACCTGATAGTATGGCAGTGGATTTGTTGTGCAAGGTTGCTATCGCTGCTATCCAGCTGGATCGTGCGGATTTAGTGGAGGACATTGTTAAAACAATTTGTTCTCACAATGCCTCTGATACAGGCAAGTTATCTGAGTGTATGAAATACTGCAGTTTTATTGTACTCGACCGTTTGCGTTCTTAGATGAACATAGCCTCGTTACTATTGCAGTGCGTGAACTGATGTTAGCCGATTGTGGATGAAGTCGATTTTATTGTCAACTGCCTATACTAACTAATATTCTATTCTGAATTATTGGCTGACGTTTCTGAATCATACACTTCTACTGTATTAAGTTGTTGAGACGGCGGCTAACCTGCTGGTGAAGCATCAGTTCGTAATCAGCGGTTTGTGACTCTTGGCTCAATTCCTGTGCTGACAATGCGTCATAGTGTCTCCTGACCAAGGCAACTGGTGAATAAATGTGTAATTACAATTTTTGCATAGTTTATTCGTTACCGATGCATTTTAGGCGATATTCAGTTTGAAGTTGCGGAGGCTTACATCAATGCTGGCAAGCACCAAGAAGCTCTTCGAATTCTCGAATCTCTTGTGACATCTCGCGAGTATTCTCTGGCAGCTGTCTGGATGCGGCACGCCGACTGCCATCGCGCGTTGAATAACAATGAGAGTGCAATGGCGAGCTACAAGAACTGCCTTCGACTTGCACCTGGCCACGTCCAAGCACATCTGGTTTATGCTAAATTGCTGAGACTGGCCGAGAAGTTCTCTCAAGCCTCTCAGGTAATATCTTTGGTTTGAAATTGACATATAATAGATTTAAATTAAGTAAGATAAAATGAAATCATCATTACTAAAAGTTCAGTGCTGGTCTGTTCGTAGCTACTACTGTGAGAAACCATTGTAGTAAATTATTTTTTAGTTTTTCAAATATTTAAAAATGTGCAATAGACCTATTATTAGAAAATGGTTGATGAGTATAAACTTGTTGCTTGCATTGTTCGTATCTCTACTCGGTTTAAATTTTCGCTTTGTTTTTAGACACTAGACGTTGCTGAAAACTACGAAATTGAACCGGAAGATCACGTGAGAATATATTATGAACGATACAATGTTTTTAAGACGTGGTCGGAAAAAAGCAAAAAGAAGTAAGTGCTTTTATTGCACGCAACTGAAGAAACAGTTTACATAAAAACGATGAAAGATTTGCTTCTTTGCTCCTGCCGTAAGTCGAGAAAGAGTCATTTTAAAATACTTGAAGTAGGAGATTTTGAACTTGTAGTTACGTCTTTATGTTCCAAATTGCCTTGGCCAAAGACAGCTAAAAGACTTGTTTTTTTTTAATCAAGTTGCCAACTGCCAACTTTTTAGCATACACGGTAGAGGATTCAGACTGTTAATATTGTTGCTGTATATCAAGCAAGGAGGATGTAAATACCAGTTTTTGTAGCCGTTTGTTTGTCCCGACCGGGAATCGAATGCAAGTCTACTAATCTATTTATCCGAAAGCAGTCTTTCGCTATGTTTTTTAGGAAGGATGTAATTGCCTTAGCTGGGGATGCTGCTCTCCTTATATTTGCCAACAAATTTAAACCACAAGCTTTTAAGGAAGCTCGAGTAAGTTCAATCCTTTACGACTGTTTTATTGCAGCATGATAGAATACAGTAGGCTTATGTGCAAACTTTTTTCGATTTTTGGTTATTTTGACCGAAATTGCGAAACATTTTCTGTCATTCACTGGAAATTTAGGTCAATGACTGTAAAAATTAGCGTGCATTTTCTATTTTTAAAAGCTCATGGGCTTGGAAAATAGTTGAAATGACAAATTTTACATTGTTTCAGGTGTTTGTTAAGCGACGAAAGAAGCGGTCCTCATCTAATCCGACTGCAGGTGCATTGGTTTGAAAAGCTTAGTTAATGCTAACGAAAAGTAATAATTTTGGTTGAAATTTTGTGTCAGTCTCGATTTTTTAAAATATTTCTTAAATTAGTTTTTTTTTTACGTTTTTGAGATAATTGTTGCCGTATAACTACGATTTCGCATCTTTTTGGCTGTTATTAGGTTTATTTTTAACCTATGTGTGTAGTCAAGTGTATAGAGCGTATATAGCTGAAATGGGAGACTCGGGTTCGATTCCCGGTCGGCTCAACCGCTCAAATCAAAGACGAAAAACTGATATTCAAAACTTTTGCTCGATGTTCAGTATTAAACAATAGGGTGGAGACTAGAGCTTCTTCCGTATGTGGCAAGCCCATCTTTGCGTAGTAGCACTTGGGAAACACTGCTGCTTTCGCATAAATGTTTTAGCGGTGGCGACTGGCGAGCCGTTGGCAACATTGTGTCCGATTTGACCGGCCCGAGATTTGAACCTTGTTTCGTAGACAAGCGTACGATTCCTGTATTATTTCACAAGGATATTTTGTAATTGTATTTACATTTTTATTCACCAAGTTGCTCTGGCCAGGAGACGGCAAAGGGTCCTTTCTGTTTTCGAGTCACGCAGCCAAATGGCTACCACGCACGGCGGAGGCTTCATACTGTCCCTTATTATTGCTGAACGTCAAACAGTGAAGCTGTGAAAACAAATTAATCTAGTTTGTGGTTTAACCTGACCGGGAATCGAACCCAGGTCTTCCGTTTCAGTAGTAGACGCTCACCCACTCGACCACTCCTTATTTGACTATTTAGGCGACTTGAAGTTGGTACAAATTCGCCACTTTCAACTGCCTGATAAAACGAGCCTCGACGAAAGCGACTTATATCTCAAAACACCAGTCGATATTTTTGTATCGAAGAAAAATTGGATGGATTTCTTTGACGTATGTTTGGAATTATAATATTGCAGTTGCATTACATTGATATTTACCAAGTTGCTTAGCTTAGGAGCCAGAAAAATGACTTCGCGGTCTTCGAGGCAAGCGATACCACCTGGATACCACACACCGTCGGAAAAATGTTCTTAGAAATGTAGTACTTAATGTTTATAGAATGTTGTCAGTCTCGTTAATGTTAGTTAAAACCTGTGCTGACCTGCTGAGGGGGCGTAAACTAGGCTTTAAGTTCAAAGGTACCTGTTTTACTGAAGTTAAGTACCTACAGGAGGTTGTATTTGTTCTCTATCGTTGTCGTCGCTACAAGGATGCTGCTATTTTGGCTGAAGGGGTGCAGAGGAACAGCAAGTGGTTCGATGACCTGCCTACTAGAAGACATTTTGAACATGCAGCCTTTTGCTCATATGTTTTGTCTCAAAATTACCCTCGTGCATTTGATTTGATAAGGTAAATTATTTTGAACATTGCATTGTAACCTATACTCGTATCATATTGTGCAATGCACATGTAATTAGCCCTTGATTCACCACGTTGCCTTAGCCAAGAGACGGCGAAGAGCTTTCGTTCTTCTAGTCAAGCTGCTACCTACCCACCTGTCTACCACACACGGTGGAGGTTTCACACTACCCCTTTAATTGCAGAACGTCAAGCAGGGAAGCTGTGAATACCAATTTTTATAGTTTATTGACCCTACCTAGAATCGAACCCTAGTCTACCATTTCAATAGCAGGTGCTCGATCGATTCGATTATCGATCACTATTTAGTGAGAGATGTTGCTTTTTTCGATTCATACTTCCACATGTTCACTATTGACGACGGAGACTCCACTGTCCATAGTTGTCCGTTTTATTTCTAAATGTCAAGTTCCAAGTTTTGACATCGCTGCTCTGTCTGGCAAACCGAATTATATTGTTTATGGAATGATAAAGTTGTTCGAAGTAGACTTCTCTCAAGGTTAGCGCAATTTTACACTTGATACCTTCAACGTAGTCGGACAGGCTTTTGTTAAAACTCGTGGGCTTTTGAAAGCATAAAACATTGCCTTTGCACCTACTTAGTATTTGAATGGTCTTGAGTTATCGTTGTTCTTATCTAAACTTTTTATGCCGTAGTTTTTTGGTATTATTGGCTTACTAGATTAACTTAAACCAGATCTGAAGGCAAAATCAATGGGTGTATCTAAAGTTAAGGCAATCGTATCAGATTAGATTGGCGTTGACTCCAATCCTTCTTGACCAGCGTTCCAAAGATACATATTCTTCTTCAAACACGACGTAGAGGCCTCTAATCATAATTTGTATTGGCAACCCTAACGTTGATAACAACTGCGACGCCATGTCAGTTCTATCCTGAGGCAACGCCGCAATTAGGCCAAGTCACAAAGGCCTTTTAAAACCTACAGTGTATAGGTTAATATAGGCTTCTGTGGGCTAGACAACTGTATTGAAACGTCAGGGTTGCCAATAAAAATTATAATTGCGGCGGTTTCTATGTTGTGTTTAAAGTTTAAACCGAAACGGCTGGGCCAAGGAGAAGGTCGACGTCAATCTAATCCAATATGATTAATTGAACTTTAGACCTTTCATTGGTTTTGCCTTCAGTCCTCGTTTAACGTTGTCTTGTGACTGCAAATACCCTCTTTCAACATTCACTAAATATTGAAAAACATATACAATATTTATACATTAGCGAAGAATAACAGAAAAAATGTTTTAAGAATTTGGCTTCGTAGTGAACCGAGCAACAACGCTTTATGGAATTACTTCAACCAGCTTATTCTTAAAATAGAGGACCAACGACATTATAAATTCTGTCTGCGTCTCTTAGTAAAGGTATGTTTACTGTTAGATGTATTTGTGTTGTGGATTCTTCTGATATTTCGAGCACGGATGTGTTCGTAGGCAGACCGCTTCATGGTTATTTCACTCCAAGTCTACTTCAAATAAAGAAGAGTCAACCCATTGTGGTGACACATCCAGAAATGATGAAAAAAGAACCCGAAGAGGTGCCCACTCCCCAGTGTTGATGCACAAGTGATTGTAAGCCTGCATACTTAAGTGCTTTGAATCATTTTAGAATCCCCGTCTTTTGCCGCTGATCGTAGTGGCCGCGCACAACTGGATGACGTCTGGCAACTACAAAACGGCCTTGGGCGAATATATGTACGTTCACAAGCAGGTACAGTACTTATAGATTTAAATACGATTATGTAGTACACGATATTGTGTACTTGTGTATGATAAATTGTATAAGCTAAAACAAAAAGCAAACTTTTGTAGCATGCGAAATAGTCTTCGTATTTGAGCATCGTTTGCTTTGTAGCGTTTAAGACATAATATCCATAGGATTAATTCCGTGGTTAAATCTATCGAACCACATGTTCTTACGCCAAACGTCCGCTCTTCGTTGTTCGGGCAAAAGCCTTGAGTTAGAGCAAGGCGTGACTGCTTGTAAGCCGAATGCGCCACGTAGATTAACTTGAATCGGCCGAATAACAAACTTTGGAGAAAAAATTAGACAATTACCGGGACCAATTGCAATGAATATGATGTCATTCAAAGGCAATCTTTGAATTTAAAAATTCAGTTTATTTTAGTTCAACGGTGTGGAATGTAGCAAAACTGATAATCCGTGGATTTTTCTAATCTTTATTGGCGCATTCCAGTCTAACTTTGCAATTTGACAGTCAGTTGATTGCACTTTCTTGGTTTGCAGGTGCCCACAGAGCCAATGTATGCCCAGTTGGTGGCAATTGCCTTTATCAATTTGTGCTCGCAAAAGTACACGGACTTCAAGCACTCGCTCATCACGCAAGCCCTAGCCTACTTCCACAAATACCACCAAGTAAGTTTTTGGGCATTACTGTAATGGAAGTGCATTTTAGAAAAAGAAAGCTTGGTTGCAGGGATTATTGATTTGCTTAGGAACTAACATTGTAATCAAAGTTATGAAATACTGCGGATGAAATTGCATGATATTGAACTAGTTTTTATACTGTTTTCTTTTTCCCAGCTACGAAAATTGGATCAGGAATGCTATTACAATCTAGGCCGCGGCATGCATCAAGTTGGACTTGAACACTTTGCCATACATTACTATGAAAAAGCCCTAGAGGCTGACCCTCCTTTAGTAGACGGTTACAGGACCGAGGACAGATTTGATTTGCGCCGAGAAATTGCTTTCAATCTTTCTCTCATATACAGGAAGAGCAATAACCATGCCACTGCTAATCAACTGTTGGTCAAATACTGTGCTGTGTGATAAGACTACCATATTTAGTTGTTTTTGTGACGTCACACTGCACGCTACTGTTACGTCAGAGCTCATCGTTTATGATGTTTTTTTATTTAGAGGCTTTTTGAATGTTGTTTAAGTACTGTGTTAAATCTGATCTTGCTTAAACCTGACCACATGAACTTGCCTTAGAAATTATGATTCAGGTGGGTCATTGCCAAAATATGTCGTTTTAGATCTACCAAAATCCCAAAGATGACATTCATTTTTCAAATAAAGGCAGATTCTATAAAGATACGATGTATTATTGATGCAACTTGTTAGTGATGTCATATGGTATTTTTTCCAGTAATTTTTGGTGAATTTTTAAACTTGTGCGGAAAATAATCTTTACCCGCGGATAGAAAAAGTGGTCCCAAAAGAGATGTTCACAAATCATGAATTGAATTATTTTTCTAACTTAAACTATTATTATCGGTTGTTGAAATTGTGCTAGTTTGTGCTGCCTTTTATGCTCATTATTACTGCCCGATTGTTTCCGATCAATCTGTGTCATCAATATTTCTTTGCTTATGTCAACTACTTTGTCTGCTTTTCGTGAACCTTTCCAGTCAGTTCAATCTCAAACAGCGCTTACTTTTAATCTCTGGTTTGGCCTTAGTTGTTTTTGCTTGTTGCAACTTGCGAATAACTAACCATTACTGATAAGGTTAAGTTTGATCCGATATAAACACAACTCGCACAAAAATTTAGTCTTGAATGAAAGAGGTAATGTGCTTTTGCGTTTTTTGTTTTTTAGTTTTTTTTTTTTCCCAATTCAACCCTTTTTATTTTTATACACTTTTAGCAGACTATCAGAAAAGGCCTGGTGGGCAAATCCGCACTGCTTACATGTTCTGAACATCGAGCTATGTCTTCTCACCAAAAACAAAATTTCATTCACAAAAATTCCACTGATCACAAATTGCTATTATACACTAAAAAAAGTCCTAAAATATGAAGTAAAGTTTTGCATCTTTTATTTTTCTGTCTTTTATTAAACGCACATACAGTACAGAAAAGCAAATTAGAATCGAAGTTATTGACATTCTCAACAAATTACGATGAAAAATTAAAACATTGGCGTTAGATAAGAAATGCTGGTGGATCTTGAGCGTAAAGGCTAAAATTCACTGTTTCATGAACAATTCGAACTGGTTTTATGTTGGCTTCAGTTGCTAATCGAAAGGGAGTTGAAATCTGATGAATAGGATCCCTGGAAATGTATTCCTTGTATAATTACCTCCAATAAGCCTCTTATAACAAAAGTTGTATCGGTAATATGAAGTCCACTTTGCAGTATTACTTCTGTAGACATATATATTTGAGAATTTTTAGTGGCAACTTACACAATTAAGAAAGTGTGTCGAAGTGTCAACGATATAACATTCTGGCAAAGAAGTTGCGCATGATCAAATATGTACTCTATCTCCAACTTCTATCATAGCGTATTAGCAAAGTCCGAACACAGTTCCTCCCCTATTTAAAATCAAAATGATGAACATTAAATTTGTTCACTCTTTAACAATTTGTCCTTTGCACTTTAACAAAACAAAAAAAAACGAAGCTAATAGATCAAGTGACATTGAATATAACTTGCATTATTAGTAAATATCGACAGATTTCTTCATTAATGCGGCGCACAGTTGTGGTTTAATTGATGTGCAAAAATTTGTATAGAAGCACAAGACAGTTTTGAAATTGCTTTAGATGTGAGTTTCTGGAAAAGTTCTTCGCATGTTTAAACGTGGTGAACATTCTTAGTGGCCGGTGTTGTCGCCCTTCCGAGTGCGTATAAAATACCAACGACAGCAAATACTATTAAAACCCCTCCTGCTAGATACAGCCACCCGTACTCATTGAAATCCAGGAATTTGGAATCGGGATCATAAAGTGAGCATCCCTTTTCATCATAAGACCACCAGCATTTATAAATGGGAACCTCATCTCTAACTTTCCCAGCATCAAATTCCGCCATTTTGAGTTGTGATTAGTTGTTCCAAATACAGCACATATAAACTATTAATTCCTAAATATGCTACCGGTTTATAAACAAAATATAACAAAACAAAGTTTTGAGTTTACCGCACAATTTTTACTCTAACTCAAAAAAAAGACTCTACAAAATATCCATTTACCCGAGGGAGGGTTCGGGTAGCCTTGGGACTCTGAAGTACGTTCATGTGCTGAAATAATAGCAAGATAAATTTCGAAAAAGTAGGCTTTCATCCAATTCTTGTAAAAGTATGTGTTAATCAAAAAATATAAAAAAGACACTAACAGGCTACCGTCAGCTAAGAATTCTGGTTGATTCCGAGTTTTTCAATACGTTACTGACATATCAAACCTATATCCGGTTCTTACAGCCTAAGTGTTAAAAATGCTTCCAAAATTACAGGACTAAACATTCTCTTTAGACGCTTCTCTAGTTATTTTAATTTTCAAAGTCATATGTTGAATTGTCTTCTGATATATTTTTCATCTTAAAGCTAAACTAAAAATCTGATCGTTTTCATATTTTTGAAAACTTGTTCTGCGTAGGATTTTATGACAAAATGCCAAACTATAGTTATAAGTTCGTAGAGCAAATATTTGTTTTGGTTGCTCGGCAAATAAACTTTAAACATTAACTAATTGCAGCAGACAAAGAAAAATGTTGTCAACTGGTTTATTTTGACTTATTCTTATACCTTAAGCCGGAACATTTGGAATTAAAAAAGTTTAATTTTTTAACTATTACACTGGTGTTTTGTTTTATTTTCAACACCGAAGTAAAAATCAACAAAACTGCTTGCCATGCACCAATTCGGGTACCGGTACTTATTATGGTTCATTTTTCTTTTCTTTTTTGGTAAACAAGTCAAAAAGCACCAAAATTGTGAATACCAGAGCGCACAAACCAGGGTTGTAAACAGCCGACTAGTTCAGCCCCTACCCTGAAAATATAAACCCGAACCCGGTAACTAATTTGAAACCCAAATCATGCCCGAAAAAACTTGAAAGTTAAGTTAGGTCAAAAATTTAGAAATGTTGCCAAGTTGTTTTGATTATATTTTTGTGCACTTAAGACAAAAAGTACGTCTCAGACCCGAATTAAGCCCGAAATTTTGTCAACTTTAGGCTCGACCCGAATAGCCCGGCCCGACTTACCACTCTGGCCCAAACAATGACAAGCTTATTTCCTATTCTTCTTTCGTTTGTCCTCCTGGTAGATCTAACCAATGGCTCGAGTGACGAATGATGGAAATTCACTTTGCGTTTTTTGCTTGCTTTTACAAAATTGTCAACTTTATTAAAATTTAGGTGAAATTGATAATATAAAAACAAAATTTAAACAATCGATAATCAGTAATTTTCTCGAGCGACGGTTCTGAAACAATTTATTTTTTGAAAGAAAGAAATAGGTTGCCCAATATCTGTTATAATTTAAAGTAAAGGATTTGAAAACAGGCAAACTGCCATTAACTATATGGCCAAAAAGCTTCGCATCCAGGTCCACTTGTCATCCAGCAGCTGTGGGTGCCACTTTCAAACCACGGCTTGAAATTATCCTTAGTATCGTTGTTCTTCTTACCGCGTTTGTAGATACCGATTTTTAATATTTACGCTTCAGTTCTGAAACTAAATATATATCGTAAACTAAAGCACAGAATTTCCGCAGAATTCGCACTCCGACCGGTTAGCTGCCGTGTTTTTCATTAACGACATCGTTTAGAGAGGCTTCCGCGATGTCTTAACGGCCTTTTGCTTACTGCTGAAAGATGATAATTGATGCATCTTTCTCGTTATCCTCCTGGAACGAAAAAGCGACGTGGCGCTAGTGATAGATAAATCTGCACCTGCTTAGTAGTAGTTTACCATATTCCAAGTTTTCCGGTTGACGTTTGACTTCCCAAATAAATTTGCTGTTGGTAGCCAGCAAACAGAAATAATTGTAATATAGCGCCTTACCCACCGACACCACAAAGTGACTGTGAGTGGGGTCGAGTTGATAATCCTTAAAGACGAATGACGCCTTAACCCACGTATTTTTCCAATTAAGCAATGGTGTGAAATGTAGTTCATTAGTTCTTGATTCGATTATTAAAATTTTTTCGAATTGAGAAATGTTTTTTACCGGCACAAAATAGCATTTAAGACTGTATGCTACAGTATAAACGACTAAAACTTTATTACAGTGGTAAACAGAAGTATAGGACCGTAACCAGGCGCGTAGCCAGAAATTCGCAATGGGGGGGGCTTTGCCCCCAGCCGCCAAAGGCCAATGGGTTCTGGAGGCGGCGCCTCTAGCGCTCGAAAATTTTTGCATTGTTTTGCAAAAATAACTTAATTTTAGAGCTATTTCAATAAAAAATTTTGCTTTAAGAACGTGGCATAAAAATTGGCAGCGCAACATGATTCAACTGGTTGCATTAATGGGCTATGTTGGAAGTGGCTAATGATAACATTGCAGTTCTCTTGTTTACATGCTGGTAATTAATAAAGTTCTATTATTCAATAAAACTCACACGGAGTAATTCGTCTATATTTTATAAAAATAATTGGGGGGGGGAGCTAATGGAAAAATATTTTAGAGAAGTGATTGGTAATTAACTAACGCTGAATAGCTCCTCCCCCCCCCCGTTTATTCCTGAGTTTATAATATATTTGTTGATGAAACCTAGCGATGGAATTTGATTGTTTATTTTTTGGTAGTTTTCAAAGTTTTCATTGTTTTGTGACTTTAATTGTAGACAAATTAGCCCCCCCTGAATGTATGTTTCAAAAGATGTTTTATATCACTTTTTAGTCCGTTTCAGCGCAAAAAACAGTCTCTGACAAGGGCGTACGCAAAGGGGGGTTGGGGGTTCAAACCCCCCCATTGGTCTGTCGACTAAAATGCACAATAAAGAAAATATCTCGTTTTTAACACTTCTGAGCCTGCTTTTTGCAATGACACGGACTCCAACATAATTTAAAGCAACTTTTGAAGCATATAGAGTTTCTTAGGGGGGGTAATTTGTCAAAGATATAACTTATAAACCAATAGCAACTTCAAAAAATTGCCAAAATTAGCAAATTTAACCGCAAAAACTGCTTATCATTAGCTTTATCAAAAATATGGAGATGGGGTTTTAGTATTAGTTAATTAATAATCCCCTCAAATCTTGTTTCATTCGCCCCCTCCACCCCCTTCCCCAACTGTCTCACTCTATGAACTACAGAATATAAATGCTTGTGAGTTTTTTCAAATCATGATTTTATGATTTACCGGCTAGTAAATTAGAGGACTGCAATGTTACGATTAGCCACGGCCCACATAGCTCACTTATGCGCAAAGGCGTACACACGGGGGTGGGGGTTCGAACCATCCTCCCGATTGATCCGACGTATATCATTCAAAATATCGTCTTATTGCGCAAAACAAACAAGCTCCTTCTTTACTCTCATATTATTACGAAATATTTAATTATAGTAAATAATTTTTTGTAATTTAATGCAACATTGTAAGCGACTAAATGTAATACTGAAACTCTAGAGTGTCTTGTTATGAATCAGAGTAACTTTCAGTAGCGTAGGTTGGGGTAGGGTTTATAGCGCCCCCATTGGCCTGGCAACCAAAATGCAGAATAATAAAATACCACGTTTTTAGCACTTCTGAGACTGGTTTTTGCACTGAAATGGACTAAAAAGTGATTTAAAACATCTTTTGAAACATAAATTTTGAGGGTCGGGGCTAATTTGTCACAAATAAAACTCACAAACCAATGAAAACTTTGGAAAATGGCCAAAAACAAGCAATCAAATTTGATCGCTAATGTAAAAATGCCAAACATAGGTTTCATCAACAAACTTATTGTAAACTTAGGAATGGGGGGGGGGGGGTGGGGGCTTCGTAGTATTAGTTAATTACCAATCACTTGTCTCAAAATTTTTTCCGTTAGCTACCCCCTCCCAATTATTTTTTTTTATAAAATATAGACGAAATAGATTTGTGAGTTTTCTTGAACTATACGATTTTATGATTTACCAGCATGTAAACAAGAGAGCTAAAATTTTACCATTAGCCACCTTCCTCATAGCTTATTTATGCAAACAGTTTAATCAGGTTTGCACCACCAATTTTTATGCCACGTTTTAAAAGCATTATTTTTTTATCAATATAGCCCTAAAACTAAGATATTTTTGAAAAAAAAATGCAAAATTTTCAAGCGCTGAAGCCTCCGCCCCCTGACACCCGTGCATCCGGCGGCTGGGGGCTCCGTCCCCAGACCCCCAAACACAGCCCCCTTATTTGCGAATTTCTGGCTACGCGCCTCCACACTTTGGCACTGCTTATAATCATATGGGTTTCGTAGCTTTTGTTTTGAACAATTTTTTCTTCATCGTTCAGTTGCAAACCTTATGATGTTAACTATAATAGAGGTATGGTTAATGCTAATTTGTTTTTTGTTTGAAAAGTTTAATTTGCATTACGCACTGTATGACTTTGATTCCATCTTGTTACATTGCCCTAAGTTATTTATTTGCCAAAGCAAAGATCGCGAACAAATTTTTGATGTCACTTTTGAACCCCCCCCCATTGAAAAATTCTGCGTACGTCACTGGTCTCAGAAGAACTAAATACGTGGTATTTTTCTTATTCTGCATTTTGGTTGACAGGCCAATGGGAAGGGCTATAGCCCCCCTTCCCCCCCTGGCTACGCTACTGACCGTAACCAAACGCAAGGCTCAACGTATCCGTTTAATTGTCATTTACAGCTACAGCAGTAGGCGCGAAACTCATTTTCAAGCCGCCCCTTTCTGGCTGCTGAGTCAAAAAAAAGGTAGAATCATCCAGCTATACGAGATTTTGGCCGAGAGGGGCAAAGGCGTTGTTTTTACGACGACCCTGCTCGCATGATCTAGGTTCAACCTGCACCTAGGTCACGTTATTGTATCCTTAGATTATTGGATGAGACGATTTACGACAATTATCTCTGCTTGGTGGCTTCGAACAAGCAGCGAATTCAATAGACAAGAAATCCACGGGACATCGAATCATCGGAAACTCCTAAACAGGTGCGGATTCCTCCAAGCACGAAGTAGTTACCGCAATGAAAAATACGCGGATTATCCAGTAGTAAGTGTCTGACACCGTCCGGTGACAAGAGGATAATTTGATGAAGATGCGTAGGCGCGTATTATTCCAATTTCACTTGCAAGGTTCAAGTAAGAACATGTAATACCGAAACATAAATGCTACTCACGTTTCGAATTTCTGCTTTGTTGTTAGATCAGTTTTTGCTGCGATAGTAACGTAGTTGTTGTAGTGCATATTTATCATCCTGTCTCCGGAGAGCGTCAGAAGTTAACTGTCGGGCGATACGCGCACTTTTCCTTGCAATGACTACTTCGTGCTCGGAAGAATCCGCACCTGCTTAAACAGGCGTCGGCAAAAAATTTTTCAGGGGGGGCAATAAGAATAGAGCGAGTATTAACTACTAAAAACGGAAGAATTTTTGGAATTTGGGAGATTTAAGAGAGAGAGAGACAAAGCCGATCAGTGGTCGAGTGGATAGAGCGTCTGCTACTGAAGCGGTAGACACGGGTTCGATTCCCGGTCGAGTCAAACCAAAGACTATAAAAATTGGTATTCACAGCTTCCCTGCTTGACGTTCAGCTATTAAAGGGACAGTGTGAAGCCTCCATCGTGTGTGGTAGACAGATGGGCAGGTGGCAGCTTGACTCGAAGACCGAAAGGTCATTTCGCTGTCTCCTGGCCAAGGCAACTTGGTGAATAAAATGTAATTACAATTAGTAATTACAGTGTGTGAAAATCCAGGGGGAGGCCATGGCTCCCCATGCATTCCCTTGCCGACGCCCATGCCTGCTTATGAGTTTCAAGTGATCCAATGTTTTTGTGGATTTCTTCGAATTCTTGCCCACTGAATTTGCTGCTTGTTTGAAGTCATCAAGCAGAGATAACCCACGGTGCGGGTAAAATCCAAATCATGTAATCAGGGTCATCGTAAAAACAACGCCTTTTTTCTGTGCGATGCTGCCAATTTATATCTGTGATTTGATCGAAAAGAAGCAACTTTCTCAAAGTAAAAATTCAAAATAAATTGGTTTGATCTAATGTAAAACAATCCTACCAAAGAGCATCGATTCAAAGTTTCGAACAGGTTCATATACTGTAGTGGGCATTTGGGCTTATCAGTGCTGCACACTCGATCGATTTTATTCGAGCTCGAGTTTAGCCTATTTTAACACGTTCAAATTCAAGTTCGGCAAGAATATTACTTTTCCGAGCTTAGGCTGATAAAAATACTAAGTCTACTTTTCAACTTTTAATTGTTCTCTATTTGTTTACATGCAGTTTTTTAGGTCGCCACGGCATAAAACAAGTGAACGACAATCTCAATTTACATGCCTTTGTAGCCAGTACTTAAATCGTAAAATTTTGCATGGGGGACGCTTTTGCACCTTTGACCAAACGCATTTGGCATGCGAAAGTACTTTAGTAAAGATTACGTAATTTCGTCGCCGAAATTGAATGAACACCAAAAAAAAGGTCTTCGCCGGAAATTGAAGTGTGTTTTTTGCCAAAGTTAGGTGAAGACAGACGCGTAGCCAGAAATTCGCAATGGGGAAGGCTATGTCGGGGGTCTGGGAGCGTAGCCCCCAGCTGCCGGAGGCCATTGGGGTTTTGGGGGCAAAGCCGGAGGCACGGGGATCTGAGGGCGAAGCCCCCAGTGCTCGAAAATTTTGCTTTTTTTCGCAAACATAACTTAATTTTAGAGCTGTTTTAACGAAAAATAATACTTTTAGAACGTGGCATAGAAATTGGCAGTGCAAACATGATTAAAGTGATTGCAATAATGGTCTATGTGGTGGTGGCTAATGACAACATTGTAGTTCTCTTGTTTACATGGTGGTAAATCATAAAATTCTATTAGTCAATAAAACTCAAACGGAGTAATCTATTTCGTCCTATTTTATAGAGAAAAATAATTAGGGGGAGGGGGGCTAATGGAAAGATATTTATGAGAAGTGATTGGTAAGTAACTAGTACTGAAGAGCCCCCTCCCCCCTTATTTCTGAGTTGATAATATATTTGTTGATGAAACCTATGTTTGGCCTTTTTACACTAGCGATCAAATCTGATTGCTTAGTTTTGGGCATTTTTAAAAATTTTTATTTATTTGTGACTTTTATTTTTACAAATTAACCCCCCTGCATACATATTTCAAAAACTGCTTTAAATCACTTTCTAGTCCATTCCAGCGCAAAAAAACACGAGGAGCTAGTCATGCAAAACTTACGCAGGGAGCCGCACTCAAGCGTAATGGTACGTTGTTTTCGTGAGGTAAAAAGCTACTGCTACGTAATTGCTATCCTTTCAGGCTGGCATCGCTGCCCCAACCCTAACTGTAATGCAAGGTTTTGAAGCTAAAAAAAAACCTTCGTGCATTTCCTTCCCAGGTCTTGCATACTGCATCATGTGTTCACTACCCATTGGCAAATCGAACCCGGGTGCGGAGGGTTGGTAGCTGAGCATGCTAACCACGGCACTCCGCAGCTTGCATCAATGTAGTGACAAAATGTCGTATTTAAACCAAATGTACGGAGGTGGAGTCCTCGAGGACGTCCTTGGCCTCGAGGACACATTTTGAAGTCCTTGGCCTTGGTCTCGAAGGTCAAGTCCTTGGCCTTGGCCTCGAGGCCTCAAGTCCTCGAAAATTGGCCTGTCCTCGGCTCGAGGACAGCAGTATTTTTTGAATTGTTAAAATTTTGTGAAGCGTTTGAAAAATTTTTTGGAAAACGTTTTTTTGTGGAGATCGCTTGAAAAATTTTTCTGAAGACCTTTCTTTTTTTTGGAGATCGCCTGAAAAATTTTTGTGAAGACCTTTTTTTTTTGAGCATTTGCGCTTGTGTCCTTGGCAAGGATGGCAGTACGGTACGGTACGTTGGTACGGTACGGTACGTTGGTACGGTACGGTACGCCTCGATTTTTGCTAAGAGGTGCGGTACGTTGGTACGGTACGCTTTTTTTGTAATGGTACGGGTACGGTACGTAGGTACGGTACGCTTGTTTGTAATAGTACGGGTACAGTCCGTTGGTACGCTGTTTGAATTAAAAATCTCAGACTTTTCGTACATAGCACCGGATTTTTGTATGCAGAAGCAAAAGATAGCTAAATCCGACGCTAAATGTGTGAATTATTGAGATCGTTGATTTATAGACTAGTAATTTCAAAGTCAGTTAAAGTTGCGAGTAGTTGAAAGCAAGAATGGCAGTCCGGTACGGTACGTTGGTACGGTACGTTACGCTTCAATTTTTACTCAGAGGTACGGTACGCTGGTACGGTACGCCTTTTTTGGAATGGTACGGGTACGGTACGTTGGTACGGTACGCTTTAAAAATTGAACTGAAGTACGGTACGCTGGTACGGTACGGTTTAAGGTGCGAGGTACGTAGTACAAATTCCGAACGTACCGTACCGTACTGCCATCCTTGGTCCTTGGCCTCGATATTGTCTGTCCTCGGAAAGGCTGTCCTTGGCCTTGGCCTCGGATTTTTTTTGTGTCCTTGGCCTTGGCCTCGAGCCTTGTGTCCTCGACTCCACCTCTGTAAATGTATGAAAAAAAGACAATGACACGTGCGTGAGCGTTTGCATGACTAGCTTCTACTCAAAAAAACACGAGGAGCTAGTCGTGCAAAACTTACGCATGGAGCCGTACTCAAGCATAATGGTACGTTGCTTTCGTAAGCAAAAAAGCTGCTGCCACGTAATTGCTATCCTTTCAGGCTGGCATCGCTGCCCCAACCCTAGCTATAATGCAAGATTTTTCACCATTTTTTTTGCTCTGTATTGTTCCATTCCACGTAATCGCAACCCCAATGCGAATCGAACCTGCGTTCGATGGTTAGAGGCTGAGCACGACAACCAGTGCACCATGCTGCTTGCAACAATGCCTTGACAAAATGTCGTTTTTAAACCAAATGTATGAGAAAAAGGTAGTAGAGAGTCACGCCTAAATGCGGCTCGCTACGTGATGTGTGCTTGAGTAGCTTCTACTCAAAAAAACAGTTTCAGAAGAACTAAAAACGTAGTACTTTACTTATTCCGCATTTTGATTGACAGGCTAATAGAGGGAGAGCTCCCCACCCCCACCCCCACCTTCCCCCCCTTGGCATCCGGGCTATGCTACCAGTGATGGAGTCGAGTACTCAACTTCCGAGTACGAGTACGAGTACCGCAAAAAACTTCGAGTACGAGTACGAGTACGAGTACTGATATTGAAAAATGTACTCGAGTACGAGTACCGTAAAAAAGTTCGAGTACGAGTACTTTTACAAGTTTAGAAAAAGAAATTTTTAAGTCGTATCGGATCAAAATTTGTCGCAAAAATATATACGAATACGTTTTTTTCTGTGAGTGGGATGTTAAGAAGGCGCACAACTGCAGGCGACAATTTCTGACAAGTTACACGCAAAATTACTGTTATATTTTAAACAAATTAGGTACCTTGACGTTGAAAGCAAGTGCACGGTTTTTTGCGCGTCGGAAAAAACCTTGGCTTGCAGAAGCAGCAAATTGCTCATTGTTGCAAGAAGTTCTGTTACAGCCGCAGAAAAATGTTTAACTCTAAAACTGAGCAAAGAATTAACTTTGAAATTTTTGGTAACATTCAAGCTTTGATGGAAGTTTACGGCAAAGAATGCGTGTCAAGAACCCGTGGTTTTGAATGGCACAAAAGATTTCATGAAGGCCGAACTGAAGTTGAAGATGATGAACGTTTTCGACGCCCAACCATATCAAAAACCACTTACAATAACCGAGAAAGTGAAAAAATTGTCCGAGAAGATCGTCGGCTTAGTATTCGACTGATTGCAGAGAGGATGTCCATTGACAAAGAAACAATGTGGCAAGTACTGCATGAAAATCTGCATATGACAACAGTCTGTGCGCAAGATGTTTCAAAGCTTTTAACTAGCGATCAAAAAGAAAAACGCCAAGAGGATTGCGCTGACATTTCAAAACAAATTGAAGAAAACCCTAAATTTTTAGACAGCGTGCTTACTGTACATGCGATGAGAGATAAATTTTCCAGTACGACCCAAAGACAAAGAGACAGTCCATGCATTGGAAAACTGCAAACTCACCACGAATTAAAAAAGCAAAATCAAAATTCAAGGCAATGTTAATTGTTTTTTTTATGTTAAGAGCGTTGTCGTGTTCTTTTTTTTTGTGAAAATCCGAATGAAACGCTGTGTTCATGCTAAGGGAGAATACATCAAAGGGGAAACAAAATAAAACGACCTTTTTTCCTTCAATAAAATTGCTTTATGTCACCAGTTTTGTTATTTAAAAGCGACACCTCGTATACCGTATGCTTCTTTCAATCACAAGTAAGCTTTCAAAGCCCTCTACCCCAAACACGATTACCCACAACAATTTTTTGAGAACTTTTGCGATTTAATGTTATATTCAATTAACATTTAATCATAGGTAGGCAAGTTAATGCAAAACATTAGCTTCGTTAACCACTAGTCCGTTAACAAACTTCACACTTCCGTCAACGCTAATCCGTTATTTTCTGCTTTAATTAACGGAAGTCAATAAAGTCCGTTAATTCGTTAATATTTTGCGTGTAATATACATTTCTTTATGTTCACTCGGTTTTAGAGCACGTATTGACGTTGTTGAGCTGATTGTAAGGAAAAATTTTTTGCTATGGTGGTCTTTTTGTGTTTTGGAAGTTACGTTTACAGTCTAATCTAATTTCAAGACAAAAACAAGTTCATATGCACTAATAACGCTGCGATTGGAAAATCTTTGAAAATTGCGAACAGCGATGATTAATAGACCTGTGAGGCTGCAGCTTATTATTTGCCACAAAAAAGAGCCTCCTTTCTTCGCTTTCTTCTATAAAGCTCGTGCTAATACGCAACAAGTGTTACCAGAGTCAACTGGTTTGTACCATTATGATAAATGAATGGTGCAAGATATTAACGATAAAAACTTTAACGGAAGTTAAAAGAACTTAACGGAAGTTAATTTAGTCCTTTAACATGAAAAAACTTTTTAACGGATTAACGATTTAATGAAAAAGTTAGCTTCGTAATTAACGGATTAACGATTAATGGACTTGTGCTCTCCTATGCATTTAATTAAAGACTATCTAAAACTTGTAACACTGAACTGCAAGTGACGTAGTAGTAAATGTTCTCGAAATAATGCTGCATTTCAAAGGAGGTGACTATGTTATGTGAGCATAAAATAACAGAGGTGGAGTCGAGGACACGCGGCTCGAGGCAATGGCCAAGGACACAAAAAAAATCCGAGGCCAAGGCTAAGGACAGGAATGCTCGAGGCCAAGGACCAAGGACACAAATGCAAGTGTTTTCCTAAGAAAAAAGGTCTTAAAAATTTTTTTCCGTCGATCTCCAAAAAACGGTCTAGAAAAACGTTTTTCAGCCGATCTACAAAATTTTAACCATTCAAAAAATAGTGCTGTCCTCGAGCCGAGGACAAGGCAATTTTCGAGGACTTGAGGATTTGAGGCCAAGGACTTGAAAATGTGTCCTCGAGAACTCCACCTCAGTAAAATAATGCTGCCATTTAATATCAGCTACCAGCTACAACCAAGGGCGTACGCAAGGGGGGGGGGGGTTTAGGGGTTCAACCCCCTCCCCATTGGTCTGTCGACTAAGATGCACAATAAAGAAAATATCACGTTTTTAGCACTTCTGAGCCTGTTTTTTTGCAATGACACGGACTCCAACATGATTTAAAGCAACTTTTGAAGCATTTAGAGTTTCTTAGGGGGGGTTGATTTGTCAAAGATATACCTTGCAAACCAATAGCAACTTTAAAAAATTGGCAAAATTAGCAAATTTAACCGCTAAAAATGCTTATCATTGGCTTCATCAAAAATATAAAGATGGGGTTTCAGTATTAGTTAATTAATAATCCACTCAAATCTCGTTCCATTCGCCCCCCTCCACCTTCTCCAACTGTCTCACTCTATAAACTACAGAATATAAATGCTTGTGAGTTTTTCAAATCAAAATTTTATGATTTACCGGCTTGTAAATTAGAGGACTGAAATTTTACCATTAGACACCGCCCACATAGCTCACTTATGCGCAAAGGCGTACACAGGGGGTGGGGGTTTAAACCATCCTCCCTATTGATCCGACGTATATCATTTGAAATATCGTCTTATTAATCAAAACGAACAAGCTCCTTCTTTACTCTCATAGTAATACGAAATATTTAATTATATAGTAACTAACTTTTTTGTTATCTAATGCAACAATGTAAGCAACTAAATGCAATACTGAAACTCTGGAATGCCGTGTTACGAGTTAGAGTAACTTTCAGTAACGTAGGCAGGGTGGTTATAGCCCCCCCCCCCCCCCCCCCATTGGCCTGTCAACCAAAATGCAGAATAAGAAAAATACCATGTTTTTAGCACTTCTGAGACTGGTTTTTGCACTGAAATGGACTAAAAAGTGATTTAAAACATCTTTTGAAACATAAATTTAGAGGGGGGTGTGGCAAATTTGTCAAAAACAAAACTCACAAAGCAATGAAAACTTTGAAAAATGTCCAAAAACAAGCAAGCAACTTTGATCGCTAGTGTAAAAATGCTAAACATAGGTTTCATCAACAAGCATATTATAAACTTAGGAATAGTAGTGGGCTTTTTAGTATTAGTTAATTATCAATCACTTGTCTCAAAATTTTTTCCGTTAGCCCCCCTCCCAATTATTTTTCTCTGTAAAATATAGACGAAATAGATTGTGAGAGTTTTCCTAAACTATACGATTTTATGATTTACCAGCATGTAAGCAAGAGAGCTAAAATTTTACTATTAGCCACCTTCCGCATAGCCCGTTTATGCAAACAGTTTAATCGGGTTTACACTACCAATTTCTATGCCATGCTTTAAAAGCATTATTTTTTATCAATATAGCCCTAAAACTAAGTTATTTTTAAAAAAAAATGCAAAATTTTCAAGCGCTGGGGGCTCAGCCCCCAGACCCCCAATAGCCTCCGGCGGCTGGGGGCTCTGTCCCCAGACCCCCGAAACAGACCCTCAATTGCGAATTTCTGGCTACGCACCTCTCACACTTTGCACTGTTTATAATCATATGAGTTTTCGTAGCTTTTGTTTTGAACAATTTTTTTCTTCATCGTTCAGTTGCAAAGCTTGTGATGTTAACTATAATAGATGTATGCTTAATGCTTAATTGTATTTGGTTTGAAAAGATTTATTTGCATTACGCACTGTGAGACTTTGATTCCATCTTGTTACATTGCACAAAGTTATTTATTCGCCAAAGCATAGATCGCGAACAAATTTTTGATGTCACGTTTGAAACCCCCCCCCCCCCCCCCCACTGAAAAATCCTGCGTACGCCACTGGCTACAACAGTAATTTATAGCGGTAGTTTTATTCTATATATTTACCTGTTTACAGTTCTATTATTTAATTTCAAATCTAACATCCATTTTTATAAAATAATCCTAATCAGTGCTTAGTCATATTAATATTTCAAACGTATTTTACATGCGTTATCAAAAGACTTGACTTATTATTTTATCAATTTCTTGCAAAAAAAAGTAAAATTTTGCCTACAGCTGCAACTCAGCTACAGAATAATTATGCAACTCAACTATCTCTATCTGACCTAAATTTAACACTGAAAATATTGCCTCCAAATCTAACTCTATGCTTTTTCGGATACCCCTTCCAATACTACAGTAAAACCATTATTTGGGATTGGGAGATTACAGTAATACATCTACTGTAGAAAATAATCTATCAACATTTGAGGTGAAACCGTAAAATGCTAATCCAACTGATGTCATCTTTGTAACACGCATGGCTCGATTTCTGTGCTATGTAACTTTAATTGCTAAATTAGTTAAAATTTGCGGCAACTTTCACACGTTTTCTGCAGGAGAAAGGCGTTAGTTGTCAAACAATACTATGCGCTGTCGACCCAATCACTTTAACCACATTCCACCGCTTGATTTCGCTCGTTCTCACCATTAAAAAGTTGTTTGTTCAGCTGCGGTCTGCACGGATTCCAGCAAAAGCAACTCAATAAATTAGCGGGTTTTATTGGCTGCAGTTTACTATCAAAAATTCATTTTGTTTATTACTTTTAGCAAAGACCAAATGTACTCGTGTACTCGGCTCTTTTTTTGACCGAGTACCGAGTACATTGACCTTCGAGTACGAGTACCAACCGAGTACCTGGGGTTCCGAGTACGAGTACGAGTACTCAAAAAATGGTACTCGAGTTGTACTCGAGTACGAGTACTGTACTCGAGTACTCCAACACTGTATGCTACTGGGTGAAGACCAAAAAAAAAGTTTTCGGCAGAAATTGAAATGTTTTTTTGTCAAATTTAGGTGAAAAATTAGGTCTTTTTCGTTCGATCATACAGCGCTCAAATCTCGATGGGGGACACCTAAATCTCGATGAGGGGACGCTAAATTTTGAAGGGGGGACGCTAACTCTCGATGGGGGATGTGTCCCCCCTGCAGTTTAAGTACTGATTGTAGCCACTAGAGCATCAGTACCAGAGGTGGAGTCGAGAACACAAGGCTCAAAGCCACGGCCATGGACACGTAAAAATCTGAGGCCAAGGAAAGATCTACCTAGGACAGAAATGCTCAAGGCCAGAGCCAAGCACACAAGTGTAAGTGCTCTCAAAAAAAGGTCTTCAGAAAAAATTTTCAGGCGATCTCCAGAAAAAACCGTTTTCCAAAAAATTTTTCAGGCGCTTCACAAACTTTTCAACAACTCAAAAAATAGAGCTGTCCTCGAGCCGAGGACAGGTCAATTTTCGAGGACTTGAGGCTTCAAGGCCAAGGACCTCAAAATATGTCCTCGAGGCCAAGGACGTCCTCGAGAACTCCACCTCTGATTAGTACACCAAAATACTACTGCATAATCAACAACAAATATTTCTTTCCTGTAATTTTTTAATCTTTGAATTTCATCTTAATAAACTCAAACTCGAAAAGTTTTATTCAAGTTCAAGTTCAGAAAAATAATTTTTTGAGTTCCAGTTTGGCAAAACAACCGAGTTTTTTCAAGTTCGAGTTCGCAGCCATGTGGCTTGCTTTCATCAAGTCTGTAAATTTTGATCTATTAAGTTTTTTTTTTATTTACTCCGCCTTACTCCGTTTTGTTTGTTGGTCATCAACTGTGCATCAACTACCGGTATCATAATACATAAAATAAGGCTGTAGTACGGCCACAGTATAAATATCATATGATAAATATCATATCATATGATCATATCATATAAATATAAATATCATATGATAAATATCATATCATATGATCATATCATATAAATATGATATTTATACTGTGGTACGGCTAAGGTTCGAAGTTTTGCAGGTTGTAGTAGCCTAGTGTTCGTCTGACCAAAGCAGAGAGGCAAAGTTGCAAGGTTTGGTAGAACAGCCTGGTAATTAGAAATGCATAGGCCTACCGGTGTTTGCAAATCCAACTGATTAGCTTAAAGTATGTTAGCCTTCTAAAAAAATGCTGGTAAGCGATATAAATCAGATGCTCTGGTGTTGCATACTGGTACTTGTATTGTACCTTACTGTATAGTGTATGGAACGGATAGCCTACTGTGCGTAGGCTACTGTTGCAGGTACTGTATCTGGTATCATTGGTTTCATGAATTTATTTGTTCAATGGCAAAAAAGTACATTACCCCTCGTAGACAAAGACAGATCACAAACAACTGAACAACATTACTATTCTGTAATAGCCTACAGTCAATGTGCAGGGTGGAACCCTAGTTGGCGACCATCCCAGTAACCAGGCGCATAGCTAGAAATCTGCAATGAGGGGAGGGGGGCTGTTACAAGGTTTGGGGGCAGAGCCTTGATTTTAAGTCTATTTTGATAAAAATCAACACTATTAAAACATGGCATAAAAATTAGGGGTGCAAAAACATGATTGTTCTAGCCTAATTAAATCCTGGTACCTGGGCATTGTGGGAGGTCTGGAGGTAGCCTAGCTACCGGTATAGCTAGAATTTCAGTTCTCTTATTTAGAAGCTGGTAAATCATAAAATTCTATATGAGTAGTTCAATAATACTCCAGGAGTACCGATAATCTAGATCGGTATTTTGTCAGTTTATAGAGAAGGATAGTTGAGGGGGCTAATGGAAGGAAGTTTGAAAGAAGTGATTGATAATCTGGTGTATAGTATAATCAACTAATACTGAATAGCCTCTCCTATTCCTAAGTTTTTTTATGAAACCTATGTTAAGCATGTTTAAACGAGCGATCAAATTTGATTAGCCTACCAATTTTTGGCCATTTTGTAAAGTTTTTTTCTGATTTATGATTTTCCTTTTAACAAATTAGCCCCCCTCCTTTGGCTATGCTACTGCTAGTAGTGTGACCACCCTAGTTGGACAACACAGTTTTATGAAGTCCCAAATTATTTCCTATCATTTTAAACACATTAGAAGCTTACTGACATGACCCCCCAACTTTCAAACTGCGGCCATTGTTTTTTAGTCCCAACTAGCTGTTTTAAGTTCAACTACACGACCACTTGTGCTATTCTTGCTTTCAAGTTCTTTGAATGATATGGTCTCTTTATGTCATATTTTCATAAAGAGTGTCACATCATAACGGGTGACATCACGAAATCCTGCCCCAGGTGTCCCCTTCCTTAGCAACGCCTCTGCAGAAAACAACTATGTCCTAAAGCCGTAAGGTGAAAACTTAAAACAGGATGTAGCCAGATGCATCATTGTTCAGGCAGTGCTCAGTAAAGTTTAAGCGAAACAAGAACTGAGCATAAGCTACTTAATTATATGTAATGCTGAATGGCTACACTTCATACTTTACGTAAAATAGGCTAGGCCTACTCAGTGAAAACTTTCCAGATGAGGCTGTAGCTTTTCCAGGTGAAAATGAACCTCCTTTCAACTAGTGTATCTGCTGTGGTTTTGCCTGTAGAATATTGCTGTGTGATAAAATTCCCTGCACTAAGTGATTAGCCTAAAGCTTAAATTTTAAAAGGCAGGTTTTATTTTGAATTTGCATGGTTTTCTGTTATCTGTCATGACATAAGTTTTTGTGTTGTTAATATACATGATTATTTTTTATATGTTTGTGTGATGTGAGTGTTAAAAAATGCTTCTACTAATCTGTTGTAGTTGAAATATATCTGAAATTCGGCAAATAAATTAGCCTAATTACGCCAAATTGGTGTTATCGATATCATCAAATCTACGAAATCAGAGTACAATATGGTTGGCTGTTTTGCAGTTTAGGAGATATGTTTGTATTTTACCTTAAGATTACATTTTCGATCTCTTAATCTAGCCTACTTAGTAGTAGTAGCTTAGTCTGTAATGATAAAGCGATTGAATTTAATTGTTCTTTAGCTGCTACTTTGCCTGCAAATTAATTTAAAAAAAGTCTTGAATGTTGAAGGAAACTTATCTAGAAGAGGGTATTTTGCTGGAAATTTTTATCTACTTTTTGTTACTTATATCCCAAACCCAAATTCTTATTAATTTTAACCTAAACCCAGTCCAAACTCTTTAACTTAAACCCTAGTCTTAACTCTTAAACAAGCGAATGAAAAAGGGTCAGCTAATTGTTTTTCAATTTCGTTTTATTCTTTTTAACTTAAAAATTATTGGTAAAATAGTCACTGCTAACTTCTCCATGCATTTAAATATTTTTAGATTTTAATATTTGTTTTCTGTAGTGTTTTGTGTTATGATCACATACTAAAGCTCATGATTGCCTTTTATAAGTTTGCTAAATGCAGGCGACCAAGAGATATGCTTTATTAGCAGCAGTGTTTTTTGTCTGTGTATTTTTCAAAGGCTGTCAATGGTTATTGAAAAACATTTCTAGTGATGTTGTAAGTCTGCAGCTACGTGACAACCATGAAAATCCTTATGAAAAGTTTGTGTCAAGAACTGTGCTTGAGAAACTCTCATCTTTCAATGACAGAGACTACTATTATGTAGATGTAGATAATATAAAGAGTCCTACAGAGAAACATGAAACGCGACAACGTGTTTATAAAAATCGCAAGTGCCGAATGGAATCTTGTTTTGATTTTGAACTCTGTCGCCAACGAGGCTTTAAAATTTATGTTTATCCAGATACTGGAGAGAAAGTTTCTTCAAATTATCAAAGTATTCTTGATGCTATTAAATCCTCCAGATATTACACAGACAATGCGCAGCTGGCTTGCTTATTTGTCTTGTCGTATGACACTTTAGATCGAGATCCTCTATCAAAAGACTATATTCACAATCTTGGTAATAAAATATCTCGCTTAAAATATTGGAACAATGGTAAAAACCATGTTGTTTTTAATTTATATTCTGGCACTTGGCCAGATTACTTAGAAGATGTTGGATTCAATTTAGGTGAAGCCATTCTTGCCAAAGCAAGTTATAGTGACACATATTATCGAGCTGGCTTTGATGTGTCACTCCCCTTGTTTGGCAAAACTCATGCTTCGTTTCAGGGCCCTGGTGGCTTATTAAAATCAAATTATTTTCCACCGAGGAGGAAATATTTGTTGAGCTTTAAAGGAAAGCGGTAAGTTTTTATATTTTGTGAGTGTTTGAAAGTTAAAGGCAATGCTGCATTGCCGTAGAACGGGAATACTTTGGCCTTGGAGGTGACTTATGCCAAAATAATAATAATAAGCTTTAAAGTGCTATTTCTCGAATAATATTTAACTCAGCTTAACGGTTAAAATATGTGTAGGTGTTGCACTTTAGGTAGTTTCTTTAGCACTCTTAAAATTTTTTTGAGCATTATCATGAAAGACACTGCAAGCAATTGATTGACACCCACTAAAATCACATAATTTTGTTCCCTTGCTTACTTTTACATGCAAAATCTTATTCAGAAACTCCGTGTTCAAATTAAACGCATATTCTGGTTGAAAATTTCATCATGAAATCATATTTTGGTTAATAAGATTTGCCCATCAACGATGAAAAAATTGAGAAAATAGTGAAACCCTTGCATTTTTTAAAAATGAGGTGACTTACACCACCTTTGTTCAGTTTTGCAGTTCATATTATGGTGATGATAACTGTGCCTTGTTAATTTTTGCCTTATCTGGTAATTCCTGGCAACACTGCTGCCTTTGTTTTTGCCCTATCCCAGAACTGTTATGTGTAAATACTAATGTGCATGCGGAGCATTAAAAGTTAGAGTTAAAAAAAAATACTAATTTCGTGATCAACACAGCTACAATTCAAAATTCATAATTTTTAAGTGCTTTTGTGGTGTTGCTTGACTGACGGGAAGGGAATTTTTCATGGCAAATGTGGCATACAAGATGCTGAATGCATGCAACTAATATGTCAATTCAATGCTTAATAGTACTTAAAGTTAGTAACATTTGTTATTGGGACTTAAATGAAAAATACTTCAAGTATGTTTAGTGCTAATATTAGCTGCATATCAGCGGTTATTTGCACAAGATCAGCTGTGATTTTCACCCTAGCAAACTTTTGTACCTAGGGCTAGTTGCCTTTCACAAAAATTACCATAAAATCGCTTACACCCATAACAGCAGCAAATTCTTCTTTTTAAAAGACTCAGGGTCACTTAAGCAACCTCGGTACAGCACTTAAGTCATCCAGTAGTAAGTAGCTAGAGCGCAAATCAACAAAAACTAAAGGTGGCCAAACCCACCCCAGGGCTGAACGATTTTGGCAAATATTTGCTTTCATGGCAGTTTTGTTGTGAGGTGCTAAAAAATCCGTTTCTTCTAATACCAAGTTTATAAAAATTAAGCAACAACTCGAAACCTTACTAAAAAAACTCAATAATGGTAGAAGTCACCCCATTCTACGGTGCTGATTTGTCTGCAGCAACACTGCATACTCCCATAGAACAAATTGTTTTTTCAAATTTGCAAATTTATTTTATTTTATCAGTTTTTTTTCAAAGGGATAATCAACAAACGATTTTGTTCTTGACTAATGGTAGCTTTTAAAAAACAAAAACGAATAGGAGTAAATTTTACAATACATTGAGTTTGTTGGTTACAATCTTAAAGTGAAGTGCACTTTTCTTAAGTTGCTGAATTTTCTTTTTATACTGAGCTTGACGCTATTGCTTATGAAACATTTTAATGTAAAATTGATGAAAATTGGAAATCCATGCTGTTTACATTTTATGATTGTGCATTTCCTAAAAAACTCTAAATCTTGATTTTGGGAATTGATTATTTTAAAACAGTTTGTTTTTACAAGACTGATTTGTTTATTTCAGCTACACATATGGTATTGGTTCCAACACACGCAATGCACTTTATCATATCCACAATGGTGAAGATATTATAATGCTGACCACTTGCAAGCATGGCAAAAGCTGGCAGAGTCACAGTGATCAAAAGTGTGCAATTGACAATGAAGAATATGAAAAGTATGTGATGTTAATTTGGAATTAAAAAAGTTTTAGAAGAAATATTTCATCTTTCTGTTACTTGAAAATGATCCTATTGCTCCAAAGCTTAAGAAAAATAAGTTTTCTTTATTCTAGCAGATGTTGCAAGAAGGCTACTAGAATTCAAT
The DNA here is from genome assembly GCA_963965965.1 of Trididemnum nubilum. Taxonomy (NCBI): domain Eukaryota; kingdom Metazoa; phylum Chordata; class Ascidiacea; order Aplousobranchia; family Didemnidae; genus Trididemnum; species Trididemnum nubilum. The sequence continues at coordinate 29,698,219 of OZ014485.1, forward strand.
TTTTTTTTATCAATTAGCATACACACACTCGAATTAGATTAATGATTTGACATTGCTGGCCATTTTTAACATTATGTTTGATATTTTTCATACCAACTCAACGAATTGTTTACAATCATTTTTAACAGTTTTGTTTATTTCACTGTTGCAACATGGAGTCTAAATACATTCTTAGTAGTGTGCAATTGCTATTAACAAAGAATTTAGTTTTATTGCTAATTAGTACATGTTGCAAAAGGACATACTGGCATTGTAATGTTTCACGCTTTGCTGTTCAAATTGTTTTTCGGTTTAATGACTGGTGAGGCTTGTCTTTAATTGCTAACCAAACACTATAATTTTACTCTAATGCTAATATGCTCTAAGCATGTTCTATTAATTGTTTAATTTTGCATTTTTAAACATGCATTTTTCTGTGCACATATCATTGTAAGAATATGGCTTTGAACAGTGTATTGTCGGATTTTGTGGAATGTGTTAAAATGTATTAGGTCAAACAGTTGATTCAAAGTTGAATGATTTTGAATATATTATTATTTTTTGAATACATGAATATTTTTATCTTCCTTTAGCTTTTGATTTGCTTTAGTGATGTTTTTTTGATACTGAAAGTTTAGTTGACTGTAAATCTGAATAGGTAGTTCAGGCCGTTCTGATGGATTGCCAGGTTTTTAATTAACAGGGGGCAATGGAAAGTTTGAGGCATCGTACTAACCAAGTCAGGCTTATATTTGTTGGAGGCTAATTTTAGCCTTAGATTAACTGACAAAAACTACAGTTGTCGAAACTTTCTGCTGTTTATGGCAAAGCGCAGATAAAACATTTTAAAGAATATGGGTATTGGTCGATAACATTTGCTTGAGTTCAAAATTTTTGCAAACGTTTAGTTGATATATATTTGGGTGGTTAAGATCATTTAATGCTCAAATTACAAATTATGGTAACTGAAGCCTAAGAACAACTTGAGGGGAATTTAAATTCTTCAAGTTTTCAAACTTAGACAAGAAATCACATATTTGATTTTTATTTTCACATCAAGTTTTCATATAAGTAAACATGGTCCCAAGTTTTTTTTATACAGCCTTGTCCAAATTTTTGCAACTCGTCAATGATCACCTGTAAAACCAACAGCGAGTTTAGGTCATTATTATTCTATGTCCAGTTGTGTGAAGTAATGTTAGGCTTAGTGACGTTGAAGAACTGAATTCGCCTTAGCGCTGTTAGGGCTAAATTGTAAGTGCTATTATTCTTTGGTTTAGCAACTAACACATGTGATCAACTCGCTAAGGCCTGTGATGATATAAAGTGTGGATGATTCACCTAAGCTTGGGAATTGAAGTGCTTTAACACGTTAACACAACTTTGTACTTAATGGGATCTCAGCCCATTCTTGTTTAAGTATGCCGACAAAAAGAAAGACTTCAGTGATAAGCGAACAAATAGATTCGTGTTACACTAAACAATCAACATCTTTTTGTTGTTATTGTTGGGCCACAGACGTTTATCGGAGTAATGTCTGAGTCGCGCTAACGCCTTCCGGATTAACTTTAAACTTTCTTTTTTCGCTGATCTGAAACGGGTCTTTAAAAGATTTTCATGCATCAGAATACACAAAGATTAGATTGGCTTTCACAAGAGGAAGTTGTTGATACCAAAACGTTATCTTGTGTCCACCTTCATAACATGCATGGTGTTGTTTTGAGATCACGTCGCTTTGGGACGCCCATTTCCGCGCGACCTGTTTTTTACGCAGACACGTTTCGTAGTCGTAGACTGTTTTGTTTCTTTGATAATTCTAACACTTCCCAGCCACATTGGTCGATGAAGGGTTGTGTATTTGCTTCTACGATGTTCTTTCATATATTTCTGATTCTTCTATAGCAGCCAACGGCTTCAATGCCTTTTTATGACAGGAAAATAAGCTATTTATAACACTTTTTTTACTAGTCACCCTTGCTGCCAAATGCTGTATAGATGGACGATTGAACATATTGTGCTAAATAATCAGGCGAAGAAGAATTTGCAGCGCCTAGTTTTGAATGCTGCCTGTCCTGTTCAATGTCAACTGTAATTTTCTATCGAATTCAATTATGACTCTGGCATGAGTAAAAAGCAAATGAGAATCTTTGACTCAATTCGCTTTACGAAATATATTGCAGTTGCCGATCTAAGCGTCCTTTCGCTCGGGATCCGCATATACAGTATATTCGGTTTCCCATAGTGATTTGATTAACTTTTAATCGTACGTAGTGGCTTAGATAATGCGTGAACATATGGCAGCAATCCCAAAACAGCTGCTCTTTTGCGGAGGAATGAATGGCCTGCTTGTTGCTGCTATAACTTGCTCACTGCTTCATCGAGACGATTTCCTGTCTCTTTTTTTCATATTCTGGCCGTGAGAATTACACCCGAGGCGATTTTTTTGCCCGGCTTTTCCGAAACTTGTGCAAATTTTAATCAGTTTATAACGGTGTAATTAGGTCCCATATTTCAAGCCAATGCCTTGATAGCGTCAAAAATAACACACAACTTAACACGTTATAAATCACCAATTTAACATGAATGGAATGTGCAGATTAAAAATGTCATCACATTGAGGGTAAATCATATCGTTGATAGAGTTTAGCATTGTCTCAGATTTCAAAAAGTTTGAATTAGCCCATAAATTATGCGAGTATCTTTATTTTGTGCATTTAAGCCAACTGCTTGTCTGTTTTTACCAGCAATAGTTTTTATTTTCGGTCATTTAACGGTTATTGCTGTAATTATTTAGTGAGCAACTGAAAGAAATCATTCATTTTAGTCTCAATGACCTAAAAAATTGTTTCTATTTCTAGATACAGGCTCTAAGATTGCGCTTGCTATCGCGAAATTGACCCTAAGTTTTTTTAAGATCTAAATACTTTGACAGTTATCGTAATCGGTACCCATCGTTAGTTTTTCATTCCTTTTTAAATCAACCTCTGTCCAAAATTGCCAATCATACGCTTTTTCATCTTTTGTCAGCTGAGGTTCGATCAAATACATGCAAAAAATATTTTGTTTTGGCGTTGCTGACTTTTTTGCAGTGATAAAGTAATTTATGAATGATGAATAAAACAAAAACATTGTAGCTTTAAGAATTGGATGGTTGAAGAGGAATTTCTCAACGATGCCTATTTGTGCTGGGGTGGTAATGTGGCGGAGAAGATATCAAGTGTTGCTAATGCTTTTTTACTATTAGTGTTAAATTTCGCATCCTTTTCATTACTTGTATCATTGTTTTACATCGTGTTTTTGTGAACCAATTGACCCTATTCAATTCATTATTAGGAATTATATTGTGTTTGTCGCGGGAACGAACTGAAACGAAACTACTTTTTTTAAAGCAGGATTCTCGATTTTATGTTTCTGCTTTTTCCATGTTGCAACAAATTTGGTAAACAATAAACATCAATCACAGTTGCTCTGGAGAAAAAGTCATTCATAACGTTGGAAGTTGTATATCCGTAGTCAGAGCTTCTTTCTCGTGTAAGTTGTCTCTTTAAAACTAGAGTTGACTTTTTGGTCATTTGAATTTAATAAAACTCCTCTTTCAACTATTTAAGACTCTCTGTTTGCCGCATTTTCTTGCTGACATAAAAGCTTAGAACTATCAATCAAGTTGAAATTGCATATAGTCAACAATTAGGTCATCAATTTGGGATCCACGGCAACTGACCGAAGCAAACTGACCGGAACAAACTGACCGCGAACTAACTCTAATATTGGCGGTCAGTTGGTTCGCGGTCAGTTTGTGGCGGTCAACTTACTTGGTTCATCAACTTGTGTGTTGTTTGTCATCAGAGTCAAAATATAGACTTTTTAAAAAGTGTCAGTTTCTGAATTTTCAAGTTCAATTAAAAAAAAATGCTCATGTATACACAAGGGACAGCCTAAAAGGAAATCGTCTCTGTCGTTTTTTTTTTTGTTTTTTTTTTGAATAGGGGTGCATGGCCTTATAATCTAAATGTACAATTTTGTTTCCAGACACATGGTTATCAGATTACCTCGCAGGGAATTTGTTCAACTTTCTCCTTTGAAGAAAGAGTTTCAGTCTCTAAGTGCTGTCATAAAAATTATTTAAAATAACGCGACCTGTCTGGACCTGCCCATTGCATGAATTCAATTATTTTGCCCTGACGTTTACCTTGGTGGCTGCGATGAATGAGAGTTTGGGATTTAATATTATACCGTCTGTCGCCTTGTTGAAAAAAGCTGACATTTTTTGTCTTTTGTTCTCAGCTTCGCCTCAGCACCAATGTCCAATAAACGCCTAAATTCTACGAAATATGGAGCTATTTTGATCAATGCTTCGTTTGTGTTGACACGACTTGTCGTAAAGTTGTGTGCTTATTCCATATTTTTTCTAAAGCAAATATCCAATTGGAGCATGATTTCCTAGATCTTTGTTAATCATCTTAAAAAGTATCTCCATTAATAATATTGGAAATATTGAAGAATCGTTTACTGTATTACTGAATAATGCTGTAAAGTGCAATTGAACTGCTGAATGATATTGAATTATGGTTAAATAAATTGCTTTTTCTTAAGCCTTCAAAAATTAAAGAAGCTCACTTGCCACAGGGTTTTTATTACCTCCCTGCTGATAACATAAATTTAAACAATAGTATCTTTTCATAGGTATTTTTATTATACTTGCATTATAATATTAAAGTATGTTTGCTACAATTGTTCACTCTAGAAATTTTTTTCAAATACAATCGAGAAACGGATTTTACTTATTTTCTCAATTTTTCGATTGCATGACTATGAATATTAACTATTTCTAGCTGATTTGACTAAAAAGGCAATAACTAAAGGTTTATTTTATGTTGCTTTAAAACATAAAATTGATTTAATAATGTTTAACTTTGAAAACAGGGTGGTAACTGTAGGATTACCATAGCCACCACTGTTGTATTGGGGTTGCAGGATTCAAACTTTGTGTTTTTGTTTTGTAGTTAATTATCCTGCACCCGGATGTAGCAATGCTGCGATTAAAAATTTGTCGGTACGAAGTGATTTTGTTGAGCTTTCTTCGTCGATTTAAAACTTTTACCTTTTTCGTATGGCACCCCGACTCGGAAATAGACCAGATAGCGCCAACACCGACACTTTGCCTTTTGCTGGGTACTCGTTTATCGCTTAAATTTAAGCGTTCAATTGAAATGTTATTTTTCACTATAGTGATTTCGATCTGAACCTAAAAAATTGAAATCAGAGTTTTTTGTACTTTTTTAGCTTTGAGACTTTCGCTGGGTCCGTAAGTGACTAATTTGAACAACAAACGGATAAGAGCAAGCAAGATTGAACGAGCATATCCGTTTTCGATATTCAAAGTGAACTTTGGAGTTGCAGTTTGTGTGTACGGTTGCGACAGAAGCGATATTTAACTTGTGTACTAAGTAGTTAATCATTTTATTGGTAGTGGCATGCTTTTATTGAAACTTTATTGCGTCATATTTAATGTACACACTCCATTCCTCTCATTTATTAATTTTAAGTTTTTTATACTTTTATAGCATGATTGTGCGGTGGCGAATACGTCCTTACATTGAAGGGTGTTGCGTAATTTTCAAATACTGTCGCCTTCAACCGTTTACCCAACGTTTGAAAAGTCCGTCTTGTCACCATTTTGCTGATAAGGAGCTTCTAACTTGGCTAGTGGGTGTCAAGATTGGCACCTATGCAAACAAAAAGCGTTTTGCCGTCTCAATAATTGGGTTTTCATAGTGCAAACTTTCTGTAATTTTTGCTGTACTAGTGCACGAAAAATATTTTACACTATGCGACGCTAAGACATTTAGATAAATTCTATCTCGATTTCATTGAACTTTGAATTTAATTTGTCCATTAAATGTTGGTGGAGCATAGCTGTAGCGGCTGTAGCTCATTTGGCAAAGCGTAGGACTAGTAATCAAAAGGTTGCCGGCTTTCGTCATTCGTTGTGCCATTGGGATTTGCGCGTATTTCCTCTATCGACCAAGCATTCCATCTGTTGAGTCGCTTGGTGGCCTAACCTGAAGAAAGACTTCAAACAGAATAAAAAAGGGTGGTTTGTGTTAGTGTGGTTAGACAGACGCGGACTGTTTAGTTCATGCTCTTAATGATGAAGATTTTCAAATTTAAATGCAATCCGCCGCCTTAAATAGGAAGACGGAAAAATTGGATGATGATCTAGTTCTCAGGTAACATCGAATTTTTCATGTGGTAGTGAAGACAACAACTTTCTCGAACGATGACGACTAATAGAAAGCTATTTCTACTACTTGCATCCGCCAACGTTAATACGCTAAACGTTAATACATCAATGTGTCCGCCAACGTTAATACAAAGCAGCGTTAATACGGATTCGGTTGGCATGAGGCCGCCACAACCAAACTTTTGGTAGTGGCAGCTTCATGCCAACCGAATCCGTATTAACGTTACTTTGTATTACCGTTGGCGTACACATTGGTGTTGACTGTTTACTTTGAATTAACGTTGGCGGCCCCTGAACTAACCCCTAATATCCCGCTTCCCACATATGGCTAACTATGATCTTGTAATCGTGAATGAAACATGCAAATTACACGTAATTATTAAATCGTAGAATATTTGCGGTTTGGCGTTGCGTTTCGATATTGATTTTATGTTGCGGCCGCGTTTCTTCGAAGCACACATTTTCGTTCTCACGGCCCGCTGAATACCCATCCTTCAAGATAGTAGGCGTAATATTTATAGAGAGTAAACATAAACATTTCTCTCGCGTCGCAACAGTGTGCTTGTTTAATAGCGAGTAGCGACTGCTTGTCTTGTCACCATAAATTCAAAAAACCATTTTGTGTTGCTGCTATGTTTTACCATGGAAATTAGTTGCTACCACTCACTGCACTCAATAGAGAAGTTGATCTGGTTCCAATGTCCTAAATATTAGCAAATAAATGAAAAATGTAGGTCAGTTTGCTGAAAAACACAGAATTCATCCGCGGAATGATTAAAAACGTGATGTTATTGATGAAAATATACAAAAAAAAATTATGTTTCCAAGAAATGTTTTCAACTTACCGGTAGGTCGTTTACGGTTTAATCAAGCTCTTTAGGTGAATAAATATTTTGTAAAGATTTCTTGCAAATGCTACGTTAAAAATTTAACGCCTCCTACGTTAAAAAACAAAACAAAACAGGAGATCGAAAAAATACGCTTTGTGTGGATTTTGGATAAATCACCGTATAGTTTGATATGGATTTAACGCCTTGTAGTTTCAACGAAAAAAGAAAAAAAATATCAACTTTAATCTTTATGCTACACGGTGAAAGTTTATTCGAAAACCTACAAGAAACTTATGATTAGGTAGATAATGCCTTAATTTGCATTTTGTAGAATGGTTTCATTATAAATGTTGTTGAGAAATGGTATCCTCAAAGTTTCTTCCTTTGTTTTTTCAAATAAAAGTTAATGGCTTTTGGAGTGGCCCATATAATCATATGGTATTAGAGCGATAACAATGAGTTTTTATTAATGGTTACAAGAGTTTGTCATTTTCCCACTACAGCTATGCTTTTAAAGTTTGAAACAGGAAAGAAACCCTATAATTACTGCTTTTTGAGATTGCTAAAGTTAAATGTTTATTATCAATTTTTTTTGTCTAATCCGATATATAGCATGGTAAACATCCCCAGCTGAAATGTTAAGGTAGTTGAAGAAGAAAATTTGGCATTGTAATATCAATCATCTGATGTATCATACTGATTTTGAATTAAAGGTTAACATATCTGAATTTCGTAAGTATCAAATATTCCCTATCAAGTTGATTGGTCATCTTCATACATTGCCGCGCTCAAACTTTAACCTACCGTAGGAAAATATGGTGGTTTTAGTCTTTGGTTGGAGTTCAGGATTACTTTTTCGGTCATTTGAACAATCATGGACCTAAATTTTTAGTGAATGACCAGAAAAAGTTGAACCATTTCGGTCAAAATGCCCGAAAAAATTGAAAAGTATGTATACATTTTTGCATACAACTTCTGAAATTGTGCTCATGGTAGCAAAAATGACTGAAAAATGTGTTGCAAAATTCGGAGATTTGACCGAAAGTTTTGGTGGAAAAATTAAACCAAGGTTGAATTAATATCGGTTACTAAGTGGTGATGTAATTTTTGTCCTTCAATCATCTTGACCAGTTCAATCGATTAGGTAATTACACTAATTTTTTGCTGATGGGGTACGGTGTAATGACGAAATTATAGCTTTGTTGTTGTGTGAAATTAATTATCTACATGAGCTCTTTGATCCTTCTATCTTGAAACTTAGGTAATATGAGCTGCCAAGCTTTTGATGAGATTTACTGGGTGAAGCTAAGTTAATACCAGTGTTGTGATGCCAAAAATGATCGATAATCATCACTATAACAGCTCGCTTTCAGCCTAGGTTAAGTAGCTGCGTTAAGTCGCATCTTATCTTCTATTGTCCTCGTGTAAATTGAAAGTTGGCATTTTCTGTAATTAACGCTTTCTTGCTATGAGTCAATGTGTACAGTAGCGATGATGTTGCGCAGTTACTAGAAAGAACAATAAGCTAGGCTAATCGCTTGCTCTCGCAACCAATATCTTCACTTGTCTGTTGTCACATTATTGGACGAAGTTGCATTATCTCATTGACAGTACTGATAAGAACAGAGCTTACTAGGATAATCATGGAGCTATTTGTACCAGCTAATGTTAATCTTTTTATATAGCTTGCCCACCAATTTAGCTCAGGTTCTGTAAACATAAATTCAAATGCAAGTTTTGCAGTTTTTTCAATGCTGGTTTTCATTGCATTGTCAAATCAATTTTACTGTGCCCACCATCGAATTACTTTAATTTGTATGATATTTGCATAGGTATCGATGAAGAATTTACATGAAACTGATTTAACGTCATTATAAGTGGGATCAAGTAACTCAAGTTGTAGCGGCTGCATTAGTGAAACATCAGCAACCAGCTCAAAATGTTGCCTACCGAACAAACCAAGCGCAAAGATCTTGATTTTATCCATTAGTTATTCTGAGAAATTACTTTTTTCAATTTATGACTTCGTGATAAATTGTATGGTACTTAAAACACGACTTAAATTTCTAACGAACTTCTCTCCTAATCCTGATCTTTAATGACGACTAGTGGTTATGGAAGTAGGGTACCGAATCAGAAAAAAATTTATTTCGTTTTCGAAGCATCAGTTCAACAGTTTCGTGGTTCTTGATCTAAACAAAGGGTTTCTTTTCTTGTTGGAGGTCAATGCCCTGCGTCAACATCTTCATGCTTTGTGCATAGGCGAGGACCAAAACAAACAGGATAAGTCTTTTAACGCTTAAGCGTTATTTAGCTTGCTTTTAGTTTCGCTTGAAATACGAACTGGCTTTGAAAAAAATGCCACACTTCAAACCCGTGTCTGGAAATATAATCCTGACTTCAGAAAACCCTAATTTTTTGTTTTGCTCCGAATGTTTTCGACAGAGTGAGAACTGAATAGGTATAAACGCCCTTGTTTATTGCAGTGTTTCATTTTGTTTTTCGATGTTTTGCATCAAATTGTATGGCAGTAACTGGGCTTACCGATGTTACGGCAAAACATCAGTAGTTGAAAGCCATGTGGTACTGAGGCACTTAAGTCGGGTAATCGGTATTCAAAGTTTATTTGCTCATTAATTTTCCGCTAAAGTTGGATGTGGGTTCCATGGAAATACATAAAAAACTATTCTTAAATGCTGTGAATCCAAAAAAGTATTCGTCTTGACCTTTCTATCCATCAAACAACTGCAAATGGAATGCAAAATATTTTGAAGTGCTTAAATATGAAAGAGTTGAACTAAGGGTAGGTTTCTCAGAAATTGTGAGAAAGTCGTATCAACGAGGGACTAACAAAGGAATGTTGCAAAATATGAAACCAAATAAAATCAGTTTTCGGTAAAATCAAGAAGAAAATTAAAGTTGTGTAATTAAGATTTAAATGGCCGCGAAATCCGACATAAGAGCGCAGACAAAGGGTGAAGACAAAAGGACGCAGACAAAAACACGCTGCGCAAGCACAGAAATTGCATTTTCATTCGACTTTTCAGTTCGTTTTGTGCCTTTTCTCTTTGAACAGCTTTATTTGCAGAACAGTGAAATGTTTGAGTAAACCTTTTCCGGCTTGTTTGATTAGTGCTGTTTGTCTGGAAATCAGCAAGCTGATTGGACTTTTATGAATAATATTTAACCACATCATCATGACCGAATAGTATGTTGTGACATGTAGGTCGTTATTTCTAACAGCTTCTTTTTTTCGCTTGAAAAGTTGCTGATCTGGCCATCTCATCTGTTCAAAACAATCTTCGAACAGCGTGTAGCGCTGGTTTAATCCAGTCATATTAGAGCATTTACTCTTCATAGGGTGCAAATTGAGCAGTCTGCCATTCCAAGAGTTTAATTTATTTTAGATTTGAGCTTGAACTTTATTCGCATTCGAATCCAAACTCGCACACCTTAACCTAGACCAAGGTCTCGATACAAGAATAGGTCGATCGATGGCAGTTACCGTTTAGCTATTATTCCGATACAAAACAACGTTCCCGTTTTCATGTTTTAACCGGCCTATGGTATTGTACAATTGTCCAAACTTTCGTATGTTTTGATGCCTAACTAGAGAACGAAAAAAGTTAACAGGTTGTGTTCGGTAGTGATCTGAAGGAAAAGGACGACCCAAATCAACTGACCACTGCAAGCTGACCGCGAACCACCTGACCGCCAACCACCTGACCGCCAACATTAGGGTTAGGGTTCAATTAGTTCGCGGTCAGTTTGCGGTGGTCAGTTGTCGGGGATCCGGAAAAGTGTGATTTCCAACAAGTCATAATCTCGCAACAAGTCTCTATTTTAGCTGCAAAACTGTTTTAACAGAAGCATGGAAACGCAACTACCGTAGCACACCGCACTGCTCCTTTTAATTGTTTCCAAGACTATTTGCGTTTAAGCTAATACACAAGAAACGACTGTAGTCCGTGATCGGCTCTTTGAAGTTGGCGCCGAGACAGGTGTCAAGTGCATTTTTTAAATCTTGAGTTTACGCAGCGCTGAAATACTTCAGTGCACAAGATAGACAATATATCATTTTGATCACCCTTGTTTTGATTAACAAAAGAAAAATTCTGCTTTCTTACAGTAGCAACCGTTTGAACGAAATTTTGATCCAACCCAACTCTTGTGTTTACCTTCCTTGCGCCATTAGAAAATCAAGTGCTTAGCGCAATTAGAGCTGTTTATGATCATCGACGCATTTGTTAATGAACTGATCTTGTCACGGTTATCAACTTGTCGTTGTTAGTTATTAACAGTATAGTACGGTCAATTACCATTCAGTCTAAATTCTACGACCTTGTCCCCATTACTTCTCCATACCTTAGATACTTATGCATAATTCCAAAGAACCCTTTTCAAGTTTTCAGTCCAAGTTACAGGTAAGGGTGTACGCAGAAATCAGCTAGGCAAAATTTCGCGACTTCTACTGTAGTACGTACGCAACCATTAGCCAATTGCAGAACATCTCGGCAAAAATAAGATGCGAGAAGTTGATTTAACGAAAGTCTTTGAAAAATCTTTTCTTTTTCAGGTGGGATTATCAACAGTTGCTCCACAATTCGACCTTTTGTATGGTACCACGTGGTCGACGGCTTGGTTCCTTTCGCTTCTTGGAGTCTCTTCAAGCAGCCTGTATTCCTATTGTTCTTGCTAATGGTTGGATGCTACCTTTTGCTGAGGTCATCGACTGGCCAAGTGCGAGCATGGTATGGGAAGAGCGACTATTGCTGCAGGTACCATTCCAGTTGGATTGTCAGTTCCTAGTTACAGCATTATTAGGATCCTAGATTAGCACTGGTAGGTGTGTGATACATTAGGCCACAAAAAGCCTAAAAATTTGAGTTTCAACTGATTTCTACAAAAATAAAAACCCACCAAAGCCGGTCTGTCGCTGATATAAAAATCCCGATTTTCGACCACCTCGTCCAATCTAGATAGTTTTTGTTTTTTCGGTCATTTAGTGGCCGTTGACTTAATTTTTTGTGAATGACCGAAAAAAATTCCGCCATTTCTGTCCCAAAATTGCACAGTTTGCACTCGCGAAAATGACGTAAAGTTTTTTGAAGTGACCAAAAAAATATAAAATTACAAATTCGGTCATTTTACCGAAAAGTCGTAAGCGAAAAATTAAACCCAAATGGTCCAATAGCCTGCCTCGAACTGGCCTACGGTTTGATTCATCAAGAAAGCAATCCGTGTTCACTTGCATGGCAAAGCGCAGTTTAACTTTAATCCACGCCTGAAATTACATGTTATCAACACTTTGTTAACGCGCTCAGTTGAGCGATTGTGTACTAGCTGCTGCTGGAGTAAACGGCCTGATGCTCGATTTCCGGATCGGTGAAGTTGAACATAGAATAGCGAATACCTCGCCATCTCAACAACATATTATTTGAAGAAGTGCAGCCCAGACGCAGTGATGCAGAAATGGTTTCATCAATACTGTACTTCACGCGCTTTAGTGCAATACACTATAGCAAGTGTGGCGAAGATTTCATTTCTTATCAGTTTAATCTAAATTTTAAGCTGCACTATACTTGTTTACTTTCACCAGGTCCCCGGCATGCTCAGAAGTATTGATGATGATACAATCATGTCATTTCGTCATAAAAGCCAGTTTCTGTGGGAAAAGTACTTTTCTTCTGTCGACGTCATCGTAAAGACGACTTTTGAGGTAACCAAAACTTGAAAATAACATAACAAAGTTCAGTTTTATGCTCATGGTACGTACCAGCTTGTACTTTTAAGGAACCGCGTCTTATCTTTCAATGTTTATCGATCATCGCAAAAGATACATATTACGTATGCTTTATGAAAACGCATTTATCATCGCTCTAAACATTCCGATTGAAGTCGTTAAATTTTACTGCTCCCGTTAAAGCGAAAGTGGCAAAACTGTTTTTGTTGGCGCCGTCGATTATAAGGATGTCGAAAAACAACAAGTTGCCTGTCATGCCATGACCGATGCTTTTTTCGGTTGTTTAAGCAGTCATCAACCTATATATTTAATAAATGACTAAAATAAGTTTAACCAATAGTCAAAAACATCTAAAAAAATTGAAAAACTTCATATTTTTTGCGCAGAAAAAATCTTTTGTACTCGCTCACAGGCTATACGCTTAAGCATGTGACGAGTTGTGAGACTGGCTTCAGCGTTATATCTTAATCGAAAATTTTGATTGACGGGTTTAGTGAAAATAGCATTTAAAACGTGGAAGGAATTTCCGCAATTCTACAAATGAATAGAAAAGCTTCAAATTTTCCACCAGCTTTATTTTATGAGCTGGATAACTTTTAGGGCCTTTTATCCTTGAAAATGAGTTTGGCTATTGTTAAACGCCGTAGGCTTGTGGGTTAGATAATTTTTAAAGCCTTTTATCCTCAGAAATAAGTTCGATTTTATTAAAAAAGCTTTTGAGATCAGCCTGTTACAGTTTGACGACTTTGAACAATGCATTTGTGGTTCCTGTGCAAGATTCTGCTATAATGAAAGCAAACAATATAAACATATAATCTGCTCTGACTGTCATCTATCCGTCTTCGCTGATACAACAATCTTTTCCGGGATAAAATTTATTGCCTTCAAAGTTATTCTGTAGAATGTGGATAGTTTACTTTACTGAATTTATGAAATTATGGGTTGCTTTATCAAATGCATAAGGTGTAGTTTGGTGGTCATAATGTACCATTGTTAAAATCGATTTTACAAATTATTTTCTGAACTTACAGCATATGCAGTGCAATATCGTAATCCAAACAGTACAGTAAACTATCAAGACAAAAAGGGAAGCGTGCTTTGTTGATAATCTTTTTTTTTGATACTTTGTTTTTCGAGCATTTTTGTGGTTTATATTCGAAGTAGTTTTGGAACTTCCAACATTTTTACATTTTCGATACCGCAATAGAGTTAGAAAAGTTACGCATATACCACCAGGCTTTACATTATTTGACTTTTCCAAAGCCAATAGAGTTTTGTAAAGTCTTTGTCAATTGTAAAGACTTTTGTGAAGTCAATACACTTGAAGATAGGATAAAATAAGACGCAAATTAATATAAAGGGTTAAAATTCACCAAGAGTAGATGGAATCAGCCACAAAATAAGGGATTGCAGCGTCATCTCTTGAAAAGACAGAAGCCAGTAATGTAACTTAGTCACACGCGATAAATATAAAAGGAGAAATAGAACACTGCTTCGAAGCTTTACCCAATCCGAGAATTATCATTAAGCCATCAAACTTTGAGGTCGTATGCACTATCTTGGATTAACTTTGATCCTACAATTATCTATTTTCCACAGTTCTACACCATCGAACTTATTAGATTAAAATAAACTATATTCGCTAGTCCCGAGATGCTATCCTTAAATTACTTAATAATTACAGCAACCGGCCCGGCCAATTGTCTAAACTTTTCCTCTTAAGTTTTGTTAATCCTAGGATCAAACTTAATGCACGTTGGTGTATACGACCCTTAGAGATTAATGACCTTAGAAAAAATGATTTCAAAATAAGCAATTAAACTCTTTTTTCAAAATGCAATTAGTAAAATTGTGAAGTGCTGATGTGGTATGTTCATTCTGCTGCCATTCTCCAGCCAATTTGTAATGACATTTTATTCATCAAGTTGCCTTAGCCAGGAGACAGCGAAGGGACCTTTCGGTCTTCGAGTCAAGCTGTCACCTGCCCACCTGTCTACCACACGCTATGGAGGCTTCACACTCTCCCTTTAATTACTGAACGTCAAGCAAGAAAATGGTTTTTCAATTTTGCGCTGTTTACTCACAGCAACAATAGCAAATCGAACAAATTGTAAAGTATTAGCATACCTTTCAGACTCTTAAAAGCTGGAGGCAGTTAAAATCTCGTTTGCTCTCGTGCCAATAAAATTAAATACATAGACTCGATTGAATTTTAACAGAATTTAGTCGATCACAAATCATTATAGATTCCATCCTGTAACATTATAGTTGTGCCTAAATTAACTGATAATTGCTAATATTTTATTTAAATTTATATTAGTTGTAAAAAACGATTAGTGGGTATTTTCATAAATACGGTACCACATCAAGGGCAAAGTAGACTTTAATTTAAGCATCTAGCGGCAAAAATTATCGATCAAGTTTTACTTGACTAATAATGCTGATTTTTAGTTTGAGCTCTTTGGTTATAATTTGAGACTTAGTGAGCTTTGATGGTGGGTTTAGTCAGGTATTGGACTCCATGATTTGACAAAGGTTTAGTACAAGGAGTTTTTTTTTGCTTTGCTGATGTCGGTTCTACTCATTTTCATCCTTACGTACTTAATATTTTTTTCGAATAACTATTTCACTGAAAATTTTTGTTTAGAAAGAGAAAAAAGTAATCCGGATATTTTCACGCTTTAAAAGGTTAGGGTTAGGACTTACATAGTCAGGGGAAGGATTCAAGTTAAGGTTAGGATTGAGGCTAGAATTGACTAAGAAATAAATACGAACTTTTGTAAAATACTTTTTGCAAATTTTCTTTACTTGGACGTTTTAGTGACAAATGTGGCAGGATTTTTTATAACTCTTATTTCGTCGACCAATAACCAGCTGTCATTTAAAATCGAATTATCCACTGAAGCATAAAAAACGTCCTTTTTGTCAGTGATCTATCATAGTCAAGCTGTTTCAGCTTGTTATTTCTTCAACAAATTTTTCAAGAGTCTGATTAACTTGTCAACCGAAGTACCACAGCGTTAAAAGGCTGTGTTTAGGTCATTCATCAACTATCAATATGTTGGTGGCCTTTTATAACGAAGAAAATCTTAAAAAACAATCTTTTGAAAAGATTAATTTTTTCTTGCTCAGCTTTCCAAAGAATTTTAATGAAATCATGTTTTGTTTTCCGTGTTTCTTTTTTATTTTAATTACAGTCGCAAAAGAAAAGTGCTTTAAACTCCGTAATGCTACTTGCGCTAGCTTGACTATAGTGTTTTTATTTGAAAAAGAATGCAAAACAAAAACTAGGAAAAGTGATGTAAGTAGCGAACAATTCAAT
The DNA here is from genome assembly GCA_963965965.1 of Trididemnum nubilum. Taxonomy (NCBI): domain Eukaryota; kingdom Metazoa; phylum Chordata; class Ascidiacea; order Aplousobranchia; family Didemnidae; genus Trididemnum; species Trididemnum nubilum. The sequence goes on from OZ014485.1 coordinate 29,714,337, forward strand.
AGGTTATTTTCTTAAGTCCCAATTTTGCGCATTTTTATATGCCTTTGAATTTTTCGAGCTTCATTTGGTTAGAAGAATTTAATGCGTATGAGATCGCTAAAACTTTTATGCAAGCTTTCTGCCTTACTGTACGTGGAATATGAGACGTAGATGATAATCTCCCAAAACTGAATTTTTTTTTAGATTTTATGCTAAATTAAGTATTGGTCGCTTTCGTTTACAGATTATCCACGACCGGATATTTCCGGAAAAATCCAGACCAGCATTCACGTGGAACCAAGAACCCGGTGCTCTCTTTTACCTTCCGTCTTACAGCAAAGTTCCTCAAGATTATCCTTTTTACTACGGCTATTTAGGTAGGTTTTTCAAATGAAATTTTTCAAGTTTCAATATACTTACTGTAGTATGCCAAAGCGTGTAACGAGTTTGTGAGGTCCATCTCCGCGTTATTGCGCCTGGGCAATACAGCTCCGTTTGAAGAAATGTTGCTGCGGTGGCGAGCCATTGGCAACACTACGTCCGATTTGACCGGCCGGAGATTTGAACCTTTGATCTCCCGTTCCAAGTACGAACGCGTTATCGCTCGACCAACTGGGTGGTTTATTGATGCGTTATAATTGTAATTACATGCTTATTTACCAAGTTGCCTCGGCCAGGAGACAGCAAAGGAACCTTTCGGTTTTCGAGTCAAGCTGCCAACTGGCCCGACTGGGAATCGAACCTGCGTCTACCGTTTCAGTACCAGATGCTCTATCCACTCGACCACTGATTAAATTCTAAGCCAGTTCTATATAACATCAACGTAGAGCATCTAAATTGGGTTTTGCTATCAAGCTTCCGTCAAATTGGGTCAGCAGAATGCTGGGTCAACTACTTGGATATAAAGAGCAAGTTGTGTATTTCGATGGTACACTTTGTGTCACCAACCTGCATTTTACCAGCTGATATATGGGATACATTACGCCTGGTCAAAACAATACGTTTTGTATCTGTGGGCTAGGCGAAGATGAGGAACTGAATTTGAAGACCTCGATAAAATTTGGTACAGTAGAAAGAGAACCACAGTTTCGCTGCCTTATACCATGTAGAAATAAAAAAAAAGTTTTTACTCTGTCGTTATATTGACAATGGCGAATGGGAGAAATATATTTACTGAGACAAACGAAATGGATATTTTTTTCTCATTTGTAAAAATAACATAAAATGCAAAATTTTTACTTTTTGCCAAATCAACGTTTTGTTTCAGTTTTTTTGCGCACACAAATAGCATCCGAAAAAGTTATTTTTGAACTGATATGTGCCAGGGTCAAGGGTTGTGCGATTAGGGAAGTGCTTTTGTATATGTGATATCAACTTTGACGTTTCTGATGTTAAAAAGCAACAAGGTTAATATGAAATTTTCACCCTAGCTTTGAAATTTTTACGCTTCCCTGACAATTTTTTTCTTTATATTTGGCAAGAAGAATGCTCCCACTGTAGTTAGTCTGGTTTCGGTTGCAGATAACTGAGGCTAAAGGGAATTTTTTTGGTTTTAGTTAAATATGACTTTGTGGAAGTTTTTAATGAATCATTAATTTATTGGAGTCCGGAATTTGAAAAACTAGTACTTTCGAAATATAAGTAAAGGTTGTTGTTTTGAGTTTTTGAATTGCTATCAAGTTATACACATTCTGAAGGTCTAAAGAAGATTTCATCCATGTTTTTCGCACTCTTTTTAACAGTCATAATTTTCTGCTGCAAGTATTAACTCTATTTGCTAATGTGTGGTGACTACAAATTCATAAACCAAACAAACAGATCATCTTTAGATTAGATTTTGAGTTGAAACTTTGGCCAGTCTTTCAATCGTTCTGATTTAGATTCTTCAACAGTACTTTATAACTTTCACAACATTATTTCGTCTGTTCGAGGCTTTCCTTTCCCTATATCGAGGCTTTCCCTATTTGTTTATCGCTTAGAAAACTGATTTAAGAAGCTAACAACTCGTCACAATAGAGTATCCGATGTATCGCCTCTCAAAAGTCCAAAACGGGCTCTTTTATCCTGCAGTATAAAAGTATAAAATGGAGCTGTTGATAATAGACTAATGGCCACTTGCCTCCACTGCTTGGGTTTTATGGAGGTACCTGTCTGTTGTTTTAAGAACTTGGAAATGATGTGTTGGCCGGCTTTGAATTGAGTAAAAGTTATTTATCTTTTACTGTACACGACTTAAAGTCTAGTTGATCTGTCGTTGATAGAGTATTAGAATGTCACTGTTTTCGAATAAACATAGAAAAGTGTACTACAGGGTCAGCACTGCAGTAGACTACTTGACAGAAGTTGAAATTACAACCACAAATAAAATAGATTGTTTTGAATCTTGCACTTTCAGAAAGTGCAAGATTCAAAACAATCTATTTTATTTGTGGTTGTAATTTCATTGTTTTGAATCTTGCACTTTCTGAAAGTGCAAGATTCAAAACAATCTATTTTATTTGTGGTTGTAATTTCAACTTCTGTCAAGTAGTCTACTGCAGTGCTGACCCTGTAGACTAGCCTGAACGATAGAAAGCGAAAATCTCAACAATCTATTTCGATCAAATAGTAATTTACTTCTCTACTCGGATAGGTAACAAAAAAAATAATTTTCTTACTTCCAAACCGTCGTTTTCGTTATTTTCCATCGCATTTTGTATTTTAAAATCAAAGCAATCCTATACCTGAGGTTAAGAAAGAGGCTTTAAAATTGTCGATCCAAAATCAATCAATCTAAGTCGGGAGATCGATAGAATTCTGCCACAAACTAAACTATTGTTGGTTTGTAACTGAAAATCTTAAGACATTTTCTACTCACATACTGTCTCGCGTCTAGAAGGAAGCGACCGTGATGTTTAGGCGCGGCGCTTTGTTAGAAGGCTAGTAGGCCTACAGCTTCAATGTAAAAAACAACTTGAGGTATTATCTTCATTTTGTTTTTTTTCCATAATTTTAAAGAAGAGACTATTGCACCGGAAATTTTTATCGGCTTTTTTTATTAATTTTGACCTAACTCTTGCCCAAACTCAAATGGTTACTCTTAAAAATAACCCTAACCCTAATCTTAACCCCTTAAAAAAGTAAATGAAAAAAGCGCTTATGAATACTCCGCATTTTTGTTTTATTCTCTTTAACTCAAAATTTTCATTGAAATATTCATTTGCAACTTGTAGTCACACAACAAGAAATTTTAGTCGCATTATCAGAGTAACATATGACCACACAGTAATGCTCAGCATTTTTGATTTGCTTACATTGTGCTTTATTATTAGGCGAAAAAGCAATGTTTGTCATAAATGGTACGAACTTGGAGTAGGGTGACTCTTTAAAATAAACATGAATGTTTGATTAACAATTAAATACCTTTTGTGCTCTTCGTTCGAATGTGACTGTTTATTCTTAACAAAAATGTTGTATGCCTCTGTTAAAAGGTTATCGTTTAAACTTTAACACAAATTCATTCGTCGATCCTCACGTGATGCATCATAATATGTTCCACTTTTTGAATTCGTTTTGATACTTAACTACATTATTGTATTAAAAGAGACGTTAATGTTGTTTTCTTTTAAGGAGTCGCTCACAATGTACAATTACGTATACTGTTTGATCTTCAAGCTTTTAAAAGTACCGAAACGCCCTTTTTGACTGATTTTTTGTAGTAAATAGCTATGCAAACAGTTAATTGTTGAAGCGACACTATTGTAGACTTGTATTGAGTGTATTTATTGAAAGTTCAAATAGATAAATCATTCTTTCAAAGAGTAAAGCGCTTAAGTAAATACGAATACCTATAAAGTTTTCAACTCGATTGTAAACATTTAATTAGTCTATGATTTTTATCACTTATTAGTACTATAAAATACTTATTCTCCAACGTTTATATTGAAATGATTTTGATTTGATGATTTTCGGTGAAATATTACATTAAGTAGTTCAATTCATTCCAGCAAATTTTGAATTGTCTGAAACTTTTCTTCCAGTTTGAATTCGAAGTTTACAGTGCTTGAATGTTTAAAAATCAGTTCGTAATCGGTTATGTGAGGACTGCAAATTTTCACTCCTACAGAGCCCGAGAAGATTTAGCAAGTGCTCCGAAAGAAGAGGCTGCTGAATAATCAAAAGTGAAAAAGCTATGTTTTATAGGGTTAGCAAAGTGATCGTTCTGTGGTAAAACTTGATCGAATTTTTGTCTGCTTTAGGTACAGAACCCCCGAAACAGTTCACAGCAGTTATTCAAGCGGTCACGCCTGTGACTAGCTCGTCAAGCCCGCTAGTGAAGCTCGTGAAGAATCTCGTTCTTTCGGATTCATGTACTCAGGTAATTATTGTAATTACGTTTTATTTCCACGGTACCGTGGTCAGGAGACAGCGAAGGGACCTATCGATCTTCGAGTCAAGCTGACCATCTATCTACCACCTACGGTAGGGTAGAGGCTTCATGCTGTTTCTTTAGTACTGGAGTCATGCATGGAAGCTGTGAATAACAATTTTTTGTCTTCGGTTTGACAGGACGGGGTATCGAACCCAAGTATACCGTTTGAGTAGCAGCTCGTTCGACTCGACCGCTGGTCGGTAAGTGAGTGAAGGTTGTTTGAATCAGTTCTCAACTAACTAACGTGCACATGTCTATTATTACATTCAGAAAAGTTACTGATTCCAGGTTCGATTCCCGAACTGGCAATGTGTCGTTATGTCCTTTTTTGAGAGACACTTTATGCTTATTTTTCCTGGGGCCGAGCAGTCTATCTATTGTGGTAGCCTACTGACCGCAGACATGCAAACACAACCCAAAAAAGAGTGCCCTATGTTGATGTGGTTTGACAGGCGCAGTGTGCTTGGTTCACACGAACGAACGAAGATGTTTCTTACCGACGTCGATGTCGCATTATAACAATTCAGTGGAGGCAAACTGTTATTTTCTTGGCTGTTCTGGAATTGTCTTCTTTGGCAAACAAAGCAATATGACTCAGTTTGGAAAAGCCCTTAATTCGCTTTGGAATTTGGATACAACTCATCCACTTCAAGATGATTGAAGCAAATTTATTCACCCAAGTTACAGTTGCTGACACTAAAATTGAAGTCGTTACATCGAACAATCGTGATCCATCCCAAATTTGGCGTTTTCTTGAGAATTGTATTTCCCAAAATACTAAACCTGTGAAAGAACAATCCTTTTTGACGTAAGGTTTGGGAAGTTTATTTATGCGTGATTTCGAACTGCAGGTTGACAAATTGGTAATATTTTTCAATCCGGAAATGTTAGGTGTTCTGAAGACTGTCTTGTGTTTCGTCCTGGCTGATTTTGTGACGTAATAGCTTGCCGCGTAAAATTTGCTTCCAAGTGTTGTTTTGTCCAAAATCATAGCTAGCTTTTCTTGTTTTTTTGTATCTAAATTGGTTAAACCGGAATGAACCCTTTGATGGACAGCGTTTTGGAAGGTTATTGTTTTGCGTTAAATTTAGGGTTCTCTGAGTCATTTGCTTTTTGCCGCGGTTTCTTTTTATATTGGAAATCTATCATTTTCGAAGTTAACAGTTTTAGCGAAGGTTGTGCATGGAGGTCGGAGTTATCAAAAATTAGAAATTATTAAGTTATTATTTGAGTTTCAATTGTAATTGTAGAATTTGACAGTACAGTTTGATTGACATATTTCTCGAAAATTGACTTTTAGTGATCTTTTTCTAAATTACTTTTTTATTACTAAATTAATTATTGTTTTATATTATTTTATTAATTTACGCTAACTTTGCTTTTGTTTTTTAATTCTATTTGAATAAGTCTATTTGAATAAGAACGATAAGGTAATTAGTTTAGTTATAGATCGATAATAGATAGGAATAGCTCGAATAGGTGCATGATTGATCGATTATAGTCAAGGGACAATAAAGCCAGAAGACTTCGAAGATCGAGAAGACTTTGGTAACTGTCGCTTTTTGAATGGAAAACCTTTAGAACATTAGGAATTATTATGGTTTTATTGTTTGCAATATTTGAATTAACCTTTGAAATATTTTGGTTTTATTGTTTGCCTTGTAACTTCCTAGAAGACTTGCTGTTAAGACGTTTCGATCGATCATGTTACTCATCTTCTCGTTACCGACACTTCCTTTGACCTTTGCAATTTATCCTGCTTTTTCTGAGCTTTTGGTTCCCTAGTTTGTTTTTAATTTAACTTGAATTCCAATAATTGATTTTGAAAACAATTCCTTATCATTTGGGACAAAAATTAATCGATGATATCAGTATGAAAATCGATATCTCTTTAATAGTGTCAACGTTAGAATAGATTCCAATAAAGACAGCTGGCGCTTAAATTCATTGAATTCCTTTTCTGATTTTGTTCATCTGTTTTTATTTGCCTTTGCAAGGTAAAGGCACATTAATTGAAAATCAAAATAAGATGGTTCGGAAAGCTTAATTTCACCAAAAAATTTGATCTCATGCTACCCTGTATTCCCTAACTGTTAGACACACACTCACGAAAGAAATTGCAACCCAATCCAAAGGTTTCGATTAGAACACTTATAATTGACAATGTTGTTGCATCTCGTTGATCACGTATTAAATGATTTTGATAAAAACCTTTTTTTTGTGGTTTAGAGGGATTAAATAGTGTTTTCAACTCACAAATACATTGAACGCCAAAACCTAAAGCCCATTTGGGGGAAGAAAAAGGGAGATTTCATCAAGTGATTATGAGATGTGACTGTCAACATTCAACAAATGCGTTTTAACAAAACTCCAATTTCAACTAACTGCTATAAAAAACAAAATGTAAACGAAAAAATATGCTGATAAAATATTCGCAATTTTTGATGAAGTATTCCCTCGAAAAGCCATTTAAAGAGTTGAGGATGACCTTCATGGGTATTCAAAAGGTTTTAGTTTAAATAGAAATCAGTACTTTTTGTTAATAGAATTCTAAAATCGTTTAGTTTGAGGTGAGGGCGCCGCAGAGCAATTAAGCTTGAACAAGCACGAACTAACAGTGAATAGTTTTATTATGTTGACTATTATATTTTTCTGGGCTTACGTTAATCGTGTTAAGAGATCTCTTAATACTTTAATGGATTTAATGGTAACAAAAACTACGCGGAAGACTTAGGTACAAGCTACTATTGATAATAGCTTGGATTTTCTGATAAGCAAATAGTTCATTGTCATGTCTACAAACGCAAACATTTCAGATTAAAAACAATTTTTACATTGCCCCCTTAAAATGTCTAATTTCGAGAAGCTGCATTAAAAAAACATTTTATTCCAATACAATTACTAACAGTATATGTAATTGAGGACTCCAGGCTTTGGTCCAGATCTTTAAGCTGATGTCGACGTTTCGCCAGCTTTTACTTGCTAGCTTCGCCAGGTTTTACTTGCTAGTTTTACTGAGCTTTGACGTATATTTTTTCAAGTTTTGCAACAGTAAAATCATTGGTCATATTGTAGCAAGTAGCTACTGCATGAGAGTTGGCGTACAGCATTTTTCTTGTAAGCTGATTAGACATGCCTGATTTCTAATCTGCGATTTAGATAAGCAATCTGTTTTTTATTAAATTGCGAAAGATTGGAGTTGACTTTCATGCTCATATCAGTTTATTGCAATGATACGCTTTTCACACGAAAATTAACTTCACCAATCCTGAGATTGGCCCAGTCTTTCTACGTACTTGAATCACTAGAAAATTGCAAGTTTGAAGAAAAATTGAACTGCTTCCTCAACCGACCTAAGTGGTTTATCGATTTATGCTGTAACTTGCTTTTTTCGGGAAGTTGTTTGAATGCAGCTGATTTAATACTATGTATTTTCCTTTCGCTGCTTTCTAGAGCAGCTTTATTAATGAAAATGTGAGAGCGACGTTGACGCTTTTTATGGACAAATCTGTTTCCAGCATTCTTTGAAAAATAGATATTTAAACTCTTCGTCCCGAGTTTTTGCAAATAGAATTGAATAGGATATACCCCGGTGATCCCATTGGCGGGTAAAACAGACTGTTTTGTTATGTAGAATACTAAGTTTTTAATCTTTTTAGGAAGGCTTTATTTCACCGGAAATTTTTATCTAGTTTTGTATTAATTCAGACTCAAATATATCACGAACTCAAATGCTTAGTCTAAAACTATTCCCAAATCGAACCCTAACCCAAACCCTAACCTAAACCCTAATCTTTACCTCTAAAAAAGCAAATAAAAAAAAGCGCGGGTGAATATTTCTCATTCTCGTTTTATTCTCTTTAAGTTGAAAATTTTCGGTGAAATAGTCACTACCATCTTTTTAATGTTGTAGTACTGTGCTAATCTTCTGTGATATTTGCTCTAACTCTTCGTTTTAGCGCACTTTTCGAAATCTTGATATCAACCACAGGTTGTTCTCGATGACTGTGAAGTCTATGAAAGTGAAAACGTAGTCAATGTGTTTGCTTATAGTCATTACGAACATGCGTAAAGCTGATTAAGTTTTGAAAGTTCAGGACATTGTTTATGTTGAACTTAACAGAATCAAAACAAAAACTGTTAAAAATATCGCACCAAAAGTTTATGACTTGTTGCTTTTGAAATGTGATAAATATCTTCATTTTTATATTAAATAAAATTGATCAGTTGACTATAATATTCTCATTACAGTGAAATAGCAGATAAACTGAGAAATTAGTGGTATTGGCCTCAGTATTGTTTCTCTATGATCATAGCCCGAGCATTTTTGTGTCAAAAAAATGTTGAGTTGCAAAAAATTACCACAACAGCATTCCAGCTTATGTTCTTGAATCGTTACACCCGCTCACGCCATCATCATACAACATTAATCGTGTGTTCTGTCACAGCCAACCCCTGAATCGTTCAGCACACGTAGATAACTGTACTACCAATTTTTTATTTAATGAGCTTTATTTCTTTCATTCAAAGAATGTATAACTTAGCAAATTTTTAAATATTTTCCATTTTTTAGATCATCATTGTGTGGCATTGTGGCAAGCCTCCACCACCACCTGGAAGGTGGGAAGCCATGGCATTGGAAAGTGGGAAGGAGATTGTTGTGATCGATGACCAACCTAAAGTGATGAGTCGACGCTTCCATTTGTTCCCAGAAATTCGCAGCAACGCCATTTTTAGTCTTGACGATGATGCAATATTAAATGTGCAAGAAGTATGTGTTAACACTTTGAAGCATGCTCGACAAGGTTTTGGTTAACTCCTTGAAACATATCTGGTGGTTTAAAAATTCAGAATACCCTAGGATAGATTTTCTTTCTGGTACAGTGTTATAATTTATTTCACCGAATCTCAAGTCACTGCCTAGAACATAATACTTGAGTCGAAATCTGTCAATTCTTGGTAAAAACTGAACTATTGCCTTATTCAGAAGTCCATGTTTCAACACTACGCCAGGGGTTTAATTTCGAGTTGTTGTTATTTAATCATAAAATTATTTTTTTAGATTGACTTTGCATTTCAAGTTTGGCGAACATTTCCGGACAGAATCGTAGGGTTTCCAGCCAGAAATCATTTTTGGGATGAAAAAAGTTCAAAATGGGTTTACACATCTAAATGGTCCAATTCCTACAGCATGATTCTGACGGGTGCAGCTTTCATCCACAAGTACGTTTTCAATTTTAATTTTTAAAACCTGGTTTATATGGGGCTAAAGCAATACCGTACTGTAGTAGTTCAGGTCTTTAGTTAGATTGTACCACAGCATTAGGTAAGACAAAGCATCAAACGTTTTGTGATTTGTGTTTTTTTTTTTTATTCGAATAATTTGTTAAGTAAGACATACACAGGAGGGTGTGGGATAAAAAAAAAAACAAAAACTGAACGATTTAGGTCAAATTAAGTCTCCTTCAGCAAATTTTAGGCACTGTTTCCCCAATGCATTTAGTGTTGCCACGCTGTCAAATGAAAAGTCTAATCGTGTTATAATTTGTTGTTTTTCAGATACTATTTTGCCTTGTACTACGATTGGCTACCACAAAAAACTCGTGATCTAGTGGACGCGAAGAGCAATTGTGAAGATATTTTAATGAATATGTTGGTTTCGCACGTGACTCGACATCCTCCAATCAAAGGTGAGAACGGAGAATAAGGTTCCATCCTCTAACAACGTTCTGGGGCGTTTTACGAGCTCCCCGCAGCAGTAGGCGAGGCTTAGTCCAGCAGAATTTGATGTTTGGTTTTGTATATTGGGCTGGGCGGTCTTAGTAGACAAGTGAATTGAAAACCTTTTGTAATCCATACCTGTATTCAGCAGCTAAGGAGGACGCTCGCTTTCGTACAAGCAGGGTCGCCACATCTTGGAAATGTCCTGGATATTTTAAATATTCTGGAAAGTCCTTGAAAATATCTAAAAGATTTTTCCATGCATCACCGGAACAGTAATTTATTACAATGCTATACTCTTACTGGTGATAATCAGTCACTAATAATGCAAATGCTTTACATCAAAAGTTTTCTTTAAAAATAAGTGCAAAAAGTAGTTACATGAAAAAGTAATAGTGAAAATTAAAATTTAAGTGCTGTAAAATAGCTTTAAACAGTCAATGGAAAATGACCTAAAAAGTACTGGAATTTAATTTTGCAGTTTCTGTGGCAGCCCTGCATAAGGAAAATGTAGACTTAGTGAACTAACCAGTGATATCTTTTGGGTGTTCGTAGAAAGTGGCCGCTTGAATCTTGGTGGAATATGCAAAATTGGGTACAACTCTTTGTAAGTTGAGTGACTACTTTTCTTTTGAATTTCAGTAACGCAAAAGAAACAATACAAAGACACAGCTGCAAGTAAAGAAGCTGCTAAACTGGCGCCATCTGGTGGTGTGGTGATTCAGTGGTCAGATCCGAAGCATTTTGGCGAAAGACAAAACTGCATGGCTAAGTAAGTAGTTTTGTGGTCTAAACAAGTCATCTAATTGACATGGACGAATTTAACCTCACAGGTGTAGATTAGAACTAGCATTTTAGTCTCAGCTTCAAATGTTGAAAATACGCTGTATTATTTAAAAAGTACATCCGTCATTCCTATTGTTGTTTGCCACTAAAAAAAGGAGATTATGGATTGGATATGTTACTTACGTTTAACAAAAACGATTCAACCGAGCACATTAGCAAAATAGCAATTGTACTTCAAACGTTTTGGTATTTGATTATTCCGTTTTCAGTAAATAATGATTCTTCAATTTAACGTAATACAAATTTGGAGTCATTATTAAACTGAGAATAGTATGAGCAAAACACTGAAAAGCTTGAAGAACATGGTATGATTGTGTGCACCTGCTAAATCTTAATTTTTTTATCAAAAGACTAGCCTCGATGTATTGTTAAATTACTTTTTGACGTTGATGGGAATAGCCAAATTTGTTGCATGAAATGCTTTTCAAAACTTACTAAAACCTAGCTCGTAGTAAACCAATAAACGCAGTAAAGTGATAAATTACAACATTAAAAGATACCAGATCCTTAGCGTAGCCTAAGTGTAAGCGAGGTCAAGGCACAGAGCTCTGTTCAAGGTTGCAATGTTGCAGTAAGCTTTTAATGTAGCTTTGTGTAGAAAGGTTTGAGATAACCTGCGCAAACAAAGTATAACACTTCGCAATATTACTACTAATGTAGACACTATCTTGGAAGTCACTTCAATCATGATTCAAAGCAAAATGTGAAGATTTTGTTCTACAATACAGACTTTAAACTGTAAGTAATCCTGCTTGAAACCGCATAAATATCAAAATACGTTTGTAACGCCGTATAAGTTACAGGGCTTTTATGCGCCACCTTTTCCAATACTTTTAAGAACGCAGGCTTCCTGTTTGACAGAGCTACAATTTTCTTTGTACCTTCTCTTTTACAATAGCGTAGGTGGAAGTTAAAAGTTGTGTCTAATTTACGACAAATCGCGGGTATTGTTTTTGTAGTATCATTTTGTAGAACTTTAAAGCTGATTGGTTGTGCGCTGTTAGGAAATGTGATTTTAGTTTTGCGTTATTTATAGTTGATGAGTTATTCAAGAAAATAGCAATAGAGTGGAGTAGCCAGAACAATGAGCCTAACGATATGAAAGATTCCACTTGCGATCGCTTTGGACAACCTTAACCAAAAGACCAACTTGAAAAAGAAAGCTGCCAAGGAAGTGAGAAAGTTGAAATTATCTCGAAGAAATCACAGCTCATGAACTTTCCAGAACAGTTTAGACTAGCTCATAGTAGTTGTTTTTAGAGCAGTGAGCAGAACAGAAAATATAATTCTGACGTTCGAGGGAGCAAGACCATGTGGATAGCACGAAAAATAAGACATTTGTTAATGATGGAATGCCTGCTCATATCCGTTCTTCATTTGTCAAGTATAACAGTGCTAACCTCACCGCTGCAAAAAAGCAGGTTTCGTGAATTGTGACTGGCTTTGATAGACTTTTTAAACCGCGCCAGCAAATCGTTATCATGTGTTTGCAGATTTGTGGAATGGTTTGGTTACATGCCTCTGCTTTCCTCCATTTTTCGATTCGATCCTGTACTGTACAAGGACAACGTATCAATTGTGCGGAAGCGATACCCGAAAATCGAAATATGAGTTAATTTTCATCCACGCTTGGAGGTCATATTGCATTTGGTAACCAGAAGAAAGCGAAAGAAACGAGCCACGGTAGTTGGCCAAAGGAATTTACACTGGTTGTGGAACTAACAGCTAAGAGCCCTGCTGTTTCGAACTATGGCAAATGTGTACCATATGAGTTCAGGTTAAATCATCGTGGGCCGAATTAAATCCTTCATGTAGCGTTTATGCGTATTAATCATTTGCGTAACAATGGCTCGCTCACGAGAATTCTTTACATACAACTCTTTAATTTTAAGTGCCAAATTAACTCAAAATAAACGGTCTGGATTTATTTTTAAAAAACAGCAAAGCTGTATTTTCTGCCATTTTTGAACTTTTTTTTTATCATAATTATCTTATTTTTCATCCATCATAATTACGTTGTAATTTGATTCGAACAAAACTGTCACCCGGCCTTGTGCGAGTATTTCAACCTCCAACCCGACTGGAAATAAAGGTGATATTTCAACTGGCCAAAAAAGCCATGGTGTTACTTAAAACTTCAGGACTGATAATTATAGCGAATATCAGCAGGCTAGTAAAATGAGCAATTATTCCTCCCTTGTTTATTGAAAAACTCAAATCAGGCCTGACTTCGATTCTGAATACCTTTTTTGCATTTTTGTTGATCTCGTATCAACTGGCCACCATTGCTAGGTTTGATTGGCGGTCAGTTATTGTGTATCCACTTTTTTTTAGCCATATTTCGGTTCTAGTTTTAATTTTTTTTCAAAAACGAACCAAAAAAACTCCACAAAAGTGGCCACGTAGAACTGATGAATATTGCGGTAAACTTAAATTCCAGCCATGCCACTTGACCATTCTGACTCAAAATCAAGAGGCCCAGCCGCATGTGGAGTGTAGAACTTGTTCAATGTTTATTCATATAAGTCGATCAGTGAGGTTTTCCCGATTGGTCGCTATTACCATTGCACTGTATCCTTGTTTTGTTCATTTTTTACTGTGCTTCTACATAGACTACTGGCAATTCTATAGCCAGTCGCAAAAAATTTTTCAGATATTGTATCTGTTGTTCTGCTGCGTTTATTGTTACTGCTAATTTATTGTATTTCTTTTTGGTATTTCGTTGTTACAAAGTGATGTTTACAGTTTGTTTTTAAAATTTCTTATTTTGTAATTATCAGAGGTGGAGTCGAGGACACAAGGCTCGAGGCCAAGGCCAAGGACACAAAAAAAATCCGAGGCCAAGGACAGCCTTTCCGAGCACAGACACTCTCGAGGCCAAGGACAGGAATGCTCGAGGCCAAGGACCAAGGACACAAGCGCAAGTGCTCTCAAAAAAAAAGGTCTTCACAAAAATTTTTCAGGCGATCTCCACAAAAAAACGTTTTCAAAAAAAATTTTCAAGCGCTTCACAAAATTTTAACAATTCAAAAAATAGTGCTGTCCTCGAGCCGAGGACAGGCCAATTTTCGAGGACTTGAGGCCTCGAAGCCAAGGCCAAGGACGTCCTCGAGGACTCCACCTTTGGTAATTATGTTCGAGTCTTTTAACAATTTTGCTTGAGTCTTCTCAAAATATCCCCGAACAGTTATACCTGCGTACGCGGTGCACGGTCCGCGACTGTTTGAAACGATCGTTTGATGCCGCGCCGTTTTGATGCAGGTAATTTTTTCCATTTTTTCAACTTACAAGAGAGTTACTTAGGTCAAGTTTTAGAAAACCTACTTAAGTGGGCAAATACAATAAAACATAGCGCTCGTCGAGTGTCTTCTATGATTTAAGTTTCGGCCCAGTTGCTATTTTGCGAAATGTACCCTTGTAGTTGCAACCTTTTTTCTCACAAGTTAATTGTGACTTTTTGGCGAATCAAGCTAAGCATCGTCTTTGTTTCAAAATGGTAAAGCGCGATTTGGCAAGTCATGCGCCTACATTTGATTTGCGTCACTTTTTATTGTTCTTTTTCTACCGAAACTGACTTTAAAGTTAGGAATCGTATAGCTGCAGTAGTAAAAACAAACAAAAGATACGATGGTCTCTCACGATTTTACGCCCTGCGTTTATCGGGCCATAAACGTATGACCTATGAAATTAAAAACTGTAATTTTTATTACTCATTAAGTTTCAGTTAATTTATACTTGACTCTAGTAAGCCACTGCAATACTCTCCTCCTTGACGCTAACGATGTACAGCCATGCTGCCAAATATTGATGATGAAAAATAGTATTTTTGAAAAAATACATGAATTACTTCATGAGGAACACCATATATCTGTCATGAAAGCCTACCCATAAAACTAGCAGCCTGAAGTTTTTGTATCAAGTTATTGCAATGTAGCATAGCTGTAAAAAAAACAAAAACAAACGAACGATAAATTTAGTTTTTGTTGCTCACATCAATAATCAGTAAAACACACCAAGTAAAATATTCGAAAACGCAACAAGGACGCTGCGAAGTGACCGGTCTTCAAGTCGAGCAGTCACCTTAAAAGCGAAGGTTTCCACTATACAATAAAATGCAAATATCAGGGTACTACTAGGCAAAGCAATAAACTTAAAAAAAAAAAAAAAACTACTGTAGTTGAAAAACAAGTTTAAAAAAAATGGCAAAAATATAATATCAGAGTACTATTATAGGCAAAAAACATGAAGCAAATTCGTAGGCAAGCTATTTTGACTTAAATGTAAGAATGGTATTACTAGAAAAAAAGTACACTGAGTAAATTTGGAAATCTTACTGTGTGAAAGTAATCTTTAATAAAGCTCAAGTAAACATTGTGCTTTTTCTTGAAAACTTTAAAGAAATTATTTCTAGTATCAGTATCATTTGGTGGTTGATTGCCTTACCTAGCGAGTTTTGACAGATGAGAGGTGATAGTTCTTGAAATAGTAGCTCTACTACGCTACAACTTTTGCGGGTAGGATATCATAACTGACCCTCATGGAACACTGGAACAGGTATTTTTTATTTTAAATTACCAATAAATTTATCCCTTGCCAAACGGCATGGTTAAAGGGCTAGTTCCATCTTAGATATTTTTTAGGTTTGATTTTGTTGGTGTTTAATGTAGCGTACGTTTTTGGTGCTAGCAATTTTTTGGTTCTTTTATGTTATTGGTGTGGTTGGTGCGTTTGTTATGCCTAAAACGAGAGTTATAATAATTGTCTTATTGAGTTGTAAATTTCCTTCAAGATGCCAAATGCAGCATAAATGTTATTGTTGCTTGCACTGATGAATCTGTTTTGTCTCCTATTATGTTTCTGATGTGCCTAATGCAAAACTTACTGCCTTGCTAGCCATTTTTGCGAGGATAAAATTTTGAATTGAAAATTTCCGACGCTATTGCAAACGTTGAGCTGTTCACCGCTTGCGAACCCTATTTGAAATATTTTATCAAACTGTTTAATTAATGTTAGACTTGGATTTGTTTCGTCTTCATAGAATAACTTTCCAATACTATTTGCTGACCATATCTAGCCCAACTAAATACATGTCCCATTGCAAATAAAGTTTACTACATGCCAACTAATTTTAAATATTAATCATGTTATCCCCAAAAGTTATTTCATGTGTGGTAATTGCTTCAGTTTATACATCCATGCAAATTGTTCTAAGCCGTTCTAGGTACCATCATTTTGAGAGTTTTAGCAATGGCACTATGATCACAGATTTGAAAGTTTGCATTAAAAACTGTTGCAGTAAATCGTGTGGGTTGGCTTTTCTTGGCCTTGTAGCTCTAAATGCAATTATGGATGTTAAGTTTCAATTTCAAACGGTTTTTTGGTAGCGTTCTTAATGTATTGTAACTGCTTGACGTATCTCAAGATCGACAAAAAACATTAAATCATCTCACAATTTTGAAACCTTTTTACAAAATACAGCATTTGGCAAATCCGAACCAAAAATTGGTTCTTCAGGTTAAAAAAAAATTTTTGCAACTTAAAACAATATCTAAAATGGCTGTGCACAGAATTTAATCTTAGCTGGACCGTAGCAAGGGGTATTCGTATTTCATTTGACCAATTTTTTTTTTCTGACGCTTGCCGAGGTCAGGGGCACCATTATGCAATGTTATGTTAAACGTTTTGTTTATGGGTGGCTTTCTTCTTCGTCTTTTCTTTTTGCAAAAGTTACGGTTTCCTATATGGTAGCTTATTTCAAAGGTTTAACTGCGTACCATTTCCGTTGCGATGCGTTGCTTAATGCTGGTGATGTCTGAAGCAATGTGACCCAATCTCGGGGGGGATTTTTGATGTAAATTGTCGTACAAGTTACGATGTTGTATCGTAACTTTTGATGCACAGCATGATGATGCCCATCGTCGGTTTCATACAATGGCGATTGGCGAACCTAAAAGCTTCCTTTAATTAAGTTCAAGTTATTAATGCCAACGCGTATAGTGTTGGACTATTATGTTAAGTGAATTTTTTTGGTTTTTAAGTTACTTTATTTTATAAGTGACTCAGCATTGTTATGTTTCCCGATTTCCGAGTGTATGCAATGATGCTCTACTAAGTGTTTTCACTTTATTTCGACGCTTGTTCACGACTGTTACTGCTTGCAGAAAAATAAAAAAACCGTGTTCACACGTGTTGCAGACTTTCGTTTTCGGAAAGTGTTTTGCATCCTTCATCACTCTAAGTATTGATAACTGGGACCTCAGGTACAAGCCTAGTCGTTGAGAAGTCCGCTTACCGGTATAAAGCTGTGTGCTGTATGTAGTTTTTGTGTGGTAATAGTCGTCTTTCTTCACTGTTTTTGGTGAAAAAGGTTAGTAGTTTCTAGGCACATTAGCAGACACAAAAGAATATTAAATAGTTAATGAATGGCAGTTTTATGTTACTTCATCGTTATTATTTCTTACATAGTACATACGATACTTGGTTGCAAGCAGAGAGATAGTAGATTAGGTTCAAGGATGACGTTACCGCAGTGGCGTTGTTAAGGAAGGGCGGCCCGCCCCGTGTGTCACCATTTTGGGGTGACAGCATTTAATGATACCAATCGAGCAAAAGAGAAAACTACAGTATGTTTAACATCATTGGAAATGTTTAGCAGTCTGGAGTGGACTTAAAAATGATTTAAAGTATGTCTTGAAACATTTATTTAGAAGGGTGGGGAGGGGGGCGCTAATTTGCCAAAAATATAGAACACAAATCAGCAAAAACTTTGAAAAATCGTCAACACTAAGCAATGAAATTTGATTGCTAGCTGAAACATGTTAAATACGTATAGGTTCATACAAAAATATAAGCTCAGGAATAGGGGTGGTGGTAGTAGTTCAGTATTAGTTAAATTCAAATCACTTCGACTCAAATATCGTTTCACTCGTCCCCCCCCTCAATTACTTTTCTGTAGTAAATATATTGACGAAATGTGTTTAATTTTTGTGAGTTTCATTGAACTATAAGATTTTATTATTTGTGGTACCAGCTTGTAAATAAGAGAACTGAAATCTTACCATTAGCCACCTCCCATATAGCCATTTCCCATTTATGCAACCAGTTTAATCATGTTTTTGCATTTCAAAACCAATAATTTTTATCAAAATAAGCCTAAAATTAAGTTATTTTTGCGAAAAAACAACAACGAAATTTTCGAGCGCTGGGGTCTCTGCTCCCAGACCCCCGAAACAGATCCCACTGCAGACTTCTGCCTACGCACCTGAATCTAATCGTGTTTTTGCACTGCTAATTTCTACGCCACCAAAGTTCTCACTGATGCTAGTTTGCAAAGCATTATTTTCTATCAAAATAAGCCTAAAATTAAGTTAGTTTTGCAAAAAAAAAAGTTTTTCGTTTGCTGGGGGCTCTGCCCCCAGCTCCCAATGGCCTCTGGCAGAGCTCCCAGACCCCGAACACAGTCCCTCTACTCACTGCAGATTTCTTTTTACGCGCCTTATACTAGACGTGTATTCCTCCTAGTTCCAAGTTGTAGAATCTTGCAATGAAAAGTTTTTGAGCTTGCCAAATAACAGCCGTTATCTACAGCGATAAAACAATACTTCTATTTTTTAAATATAAGCTTTTGCAGCCTACAATAAATTATAAAGGGTGACATCACGAAATTCCGCCCTGGGTGTCACCATTCTTAGCGACGCCACTGCGTTACTGACTAGCATCAGTGTCAACTTTGTGATAGTTGACTTGAGTGCAGTTGTCTACGTTATTCTAAGTAACTGCTGCTGCAGTCTTGAAGCGCTTTTTACATGGCTATCCTTGACAGTTTTTGCCAGTTGAAGAAGGGTCAATCCATGCTTAATTTGACGGCCTGTCAACCCATGTTCTAGAATCTTCTCCAAACTTGGCATGGGGGTAGAACGGAGTAAAAAAACTGTTTGCAAAAAATTTCATCTTTCTAGCACAAACCGTTGAGATATGTGAATTTTGAGGATACGCATTAGTGATTTTGACCTGTTACGGTCAAAGTTGAGGCAAGAGGATGCAGTAAATTGCTACCCCTCATTTTTGACCTTGCCAAATCCAATAAAATTGTTAAAGTAGAAAAATTGGTTTTTGAGTTATTTAATAATTTAGGTGTTTCTCTTTAAGCCTCGATTATGGGGTGCCCTGAATTTTTTTTTTTTAAGACGTTTTAACCCCATCTTGGATGACTACTTTTCATGGCTAATATGAAATCAAGCTTTGTCAAATTGAATTAACATGTTTTATCAGGTATGAAAGGATAGTTAGGGCAGTGTTAAGAGCTTTTTTTTTCATTGGCCACATTCAAAACTTATAGGCTTCCTTAATCGTATTGAAATATCTTTGAACACGTTCATATCATTTTTATCACTCAATATCAGCGAGTCAAATTGGATGCATGTACATTTGCTCAGACTTAAACTTTTCTGCAACATTTGATTTTTCACCAGCATACCAAAAGGTTAGAAGTATGAATTTTGTGGCATGCTGGTATAACTTTTATCGGTGGGTGGGTCTCATTTTAAGTGTAAATGAACCACAACTGGAAGTCGATGTTAAATTTATGTGCCCACATAGCCCATTGCCATTATTATTGCTCTGAGCAAGATGACATTTGTACTATTCCTTACAACCAAAATTATTTGCGCAATTGGCACTCCTTTTACTTCATGAGTGGACGAATCTATAAACTTTCTAGACAAAGTCTGAAAACAATTGAACGAAATATTACCAACTACGTCTAATTTGCTTCAAACTTTATTGTTTACATTGGCGTAAATCCATTGTACAATCAATTCAAAATTATTAGTTTATTTTATCATCATTTGGAACTTTCGCACTACTTCGCACTGCATCTTCTTCAGTTCAAGTTCAGTTTGTGATTTGTCGTTTTAAGATGCAATTAATGACACTGTACATAAAAATAGTTTGCAGCAGCAAAACAAAAAATAACTTTTTTCCTGACTGGAGAGTGGAGGGGACCTGTTACGGTCATCTAGTTGAACAGCCCCAATTGTGCGCCTTTTTGCTCTTAAGAGCTTCAGGTCTATTTCAAGTTATTGCTTTAAGAGAGATGAGATGAGACAATTCTTGTTAGATGTTGTTAAAAAGAACTGCTTAGATTCAGATTTAAACTTAGAGAAGGAGGACATTTTAATGTTGTGGGGAATTGAGTTCCAGGTTTTAACACCCTTGTATAAGAAAGATTGTTGTAGCTTCGACTTTTCATAAATAGTATGGTAAACATGAGAGAAGTGGAACAGCGGGTAGGGGCGGGAATGTCTTGACATCAATTGGACTTTGTGAAGTATTGGTTTTGGTTATATGGATGTTGCTTATGGTATAAATTATTCAATATTTCACCAACTTCATTTTGGTGAAGTTTGCTCAGTTTCAATACCTTTAGGTTGGTACATGAAGGGTTTGCACTGGAATTCCATTTTGGGTAATGATTTTAACAGCTCTGTTTTGAAGAATAGAAATTTTGTGGAGATAAGAATTGTAGGTAGTATCCCTTATGGGAATCGCCTTGGGAAGTTGAGGATAAATTAATGCACGATAGAGTTGCAATAGAATTTTTTTGGGAAAATAGCATTTCAATTTATTACATATAGCCACTGCGTTGGCGATTTTACACTCCAACAAATTTGACATGTATGTCAAATTTAAGGTTTTCCTCAATCCATAGTGTCAAGTACTTGACATTACTATTTATAGTTATCGGACGACCATCGCATATGATTTTTGGTGTTTGTGTGGCAGTTTTAGCTCCTGGAGTTAAAACAAATGCATTAGATTTTGCAGCTTTAATAGTGAGCTTATTAGCTTTCATCCAAAGATTAGCTATTTGGCATGTCTAATTGAATTTTCAAATGGTGGGTTAAAACGTTATAAAAACCAGGTTAATAACTTGAATGCCTTTCTTTACTGATACACTATTTCTGACATTGTGTTAAAGTTTTATGTGGTGATCTTCAACCGGTATTGTGTCTAACAGAGTCAACATGTTTAGTATGACCATGTACAGCTTGCAAAATATCAAGCTAATTTTGATAAATAGCAACGACTTGCCTTTCGTGCATGCTTTAAGCAAACAAATGTTACTATTAAAAAGTAATAGAGTTATATTTAAGAAAAAAGCACTAGAAGAGTTGGTTATAGTGAGTGACATGTTTCTGAAATGAAAAACTGAAGAAATGCATGGTTATTTATTTTGGTGCTTTATAATACATGTTAAATCAGTTTGACAAAGCTTGGTTTCAACTTAATCATGAAAAGTAGTCATTCAAGATGGGGTTGAAACATCTTAAAAAAAAAAGATTCAGAGCTCCCTAATAATCGAGGCCCAAAAAGAAACACCTAAATTATTAAATAGCTCAACAAAACAATTTATTCTACTTTAAAATAACAGTTTTATTGGATTTGGCAAGGTCGAAAATGGGGGTAGCAATTTACTGCATCCTCTTGCCTCAACTTTGAGCGTAAGAGGTCGAAATCACATGCGTATCCTCAAAATTTACTTATTCGCACAATTTTTAAAAGGCTGTATTTCAGGAACGGTTTGTGCTAGAAAGGTGAATTTTTTTGCAAACAGGTTTTCTTACTTTGTTCTACCCCCATGCCAAGTTTGGAGAAGATTCTAGAACATGGGTTGACATTTCACAAAAAAAGTATAAATTAAGGATGGATTGATCCAGAGCACAACGTAAAACATTTTCAGAAAGAATTGTGCTTATTTCATTGAAACTTAAACCCTCTTACGGGCAGGATTTAATGGGCAGTATCAACAAGACGATTCAAACTTCGTTGAAGTGAAAATTATGATGCAAATCTAAAAAAATGTGAGCAGTTTAAGCACGTAGGGATTGTGAGTGGTTTAATTTTTTTAATGATTTCCTTTTCAGTTACTATGGCCCGTGCTGAAATTTTTCGTTAAATTTAAATATCGCTAGTTGGTGCTGTTAAGTTTCAAAATAAGTTTTTAACTGAAAGGTAGTCGAGTGTCCAACGGTTGATAATGATAATTAATGTACCTGCATTAGTGCGCGTTTGTTTAACATGTAAAAACGATTCAAACTATTTTTAAAAAAATATGAGCAGTGTAAGCACGTAGAGATAGTGAGTAGTTTAACTTTTTTAATAATTTAAGTTTAGTCATCATGGCCTATGCACAAATTTTTTATTAAATTTAAATATCGCTAGATGGTGCTGTCAAGTCGCAAAATAAGTTTTTAACTGAAAGGTAGTCGAATGTCCAACGGTTGATAATGATAATGTATGTAGCTGCACTAGTGTATGGGGCGCCGTTTGTCTAAAACATTTGTTTCATTTTATAAGAACAAATTTTGCTACGATTTGACATATCTACTGCAATATGACATATTGCCACAATATGTTACATATATCAACAATATGTTACATATCTACTGCAATATGACATATTGCGCTGCACTATGTAACATATCTGCTGCAATATGAGATATTGTATTTGTAAGACTATGTAACATATCTACTGCAATGTGACATATTGCAACAGTATGTAACATATCTACTTCAATATGACATATTGCTACGATATGTGACATATTGCAACAATATGTGATATATTGCAGCGCAATACGTGACATATTGCAACGATATGTGACATATTGCAGTAGATATGGTACGTAGTCTTACAATATGTCATATTGCAGCAGATATGTTACATAGTGTTGCAATATATCATATTGCAGTAGATATGTTACATAGTCTTACAATATGTCATATTGCAGTAGATATGTTACATATTGTTGCATTATGTCATATTGCAGTAAATACGTCAAATCGTAGCAAAATTTGTCCTTATAGAATGAAAAAAATATTTTAGACAAACGACGCCCTATACTAGTGCGCGTTTGTTTAACATGTAAAAACATCTCGCAAACGGATTTGCACATACTGCTGTTAAACCCCCCTGTTATATCATTGAAATGCCTTACTAGCTTGTTGACTTCCATTGTCATTGATGATCAATTCGGATTTGTGCTTGGTGATACTGTTGTTAGCATGTATCTCAGTTCTTAAGGAACGTTTGGCCTACAACTGGCATTTTTGTTCTTTGTATCTTGCTTCGAGGAAGCAAATGTCTTTGAATAACTCTGGAATGATTTTCATTTAACATCATTACTATCTGACGAATGTTTTTCTGTATGGCTGTTCGAAGCTGGTGCTAATCATAATATGCAAAAGAAAATGCAAAGGAGGTACCAAGATCTACTGGTCTCGTAATATTATATCCCATCTACCATTCTCCCAATCACCTACGACCACGTGGACTGCTTTCATGATCTTGTAAACAGAGGGTAGAGACAAGGGCACAACGTTTGAGGCCAAGGATCGACTTTTCGAAGACAGACCTTTTCGAGGCCAAGAACAGAAATGGTCAAAGCCAAGGACCGAGGACACGATTTTTCTAAATTATGGTCGGCAAATTGTCTATAATTTTTAAACGCGGAAGTGCTTGAAAGATTACATTTAAGTTTTTGATAATAATTCGAAAATAGTAGTTTTTTAAAATAATGATGAGTGCCATTTTGAAATTTTGCAAGTTAGCCGCTGATGTTGATTACGTACCGTAGCGGTATCGTGGTAGTGAAATAAGGCCACAACCCGTGAATGGGAATATAGCTAAATCATGAACGTAGAAATGGTCAATTAAGGCCTAAATTTCATCAATTAGGGCCCCGATGCAAACGTCCACTGATTACACTAGGCAACAAAATTTTTGCTACTTAAAAGTGAAAAAAGCTCTGGAGTACATTTGGGGCGCTGATTTCAATTCTGCCTTTATTTGTGTATTAGAACGTTGGATTTTTCAGTTATTTGTAAAAATATAATGAAAAAATGCATTATAGTTGGCTTAATAATCATTGTAGCTTGACCACTGCAATATATAAGAAACTTCTTTGGTGTATTCGTTAACAAACACGTGTCACAACAATTTCGGCTATAATATACTTTGAAAGTTTATTGAGTTTAATACCCCCCCAAAATATCAACGAACTGTTGCAGTTAACAGTTAAGAGTACTTTGCGCTTTTTGCTGGATTCTCACAATATGCCTAGTAAAGTAGAGCTTGAAGCCGGAGCGGAGTAGGAGCCAGATTTTGCATTTTTATTCCGGATCCGGATTGCCTATTTTAAGAAAAAATTAGGAGTCGTAGTGGAGCCGGAGTCTGATTTTAAAGTAGTCTTTTAAGCCGTTGTGATGGTTGGTAGTGGAATGAAGCACTATTTTTGCTCTGGAAATGGAATATCGGAATATGTGATTAGGCTAAGCTTATCCCAGGCTATTGAGCAGTATGACAATTTGTTCGAATTTTTCGTCAAAGCATATTTTTGTCTCGGAGTATTTCGAGGCGGAGTGTTGTTGTAAAATTTCGGTGCTGGATATGAGCCGGAGTCAATTAAAAAAATATCGGAGTGGAGCCTAAGTGTAAAAATTAGCCACTCCGCTCTGCTCTAATGCTTAGCACCACTTTCTCGCTGTAGAAACCAGCAGTACATAATCTGCCATCATAGTCCGAGTTATTCCCCTGATAGCGATCTTTCACCTGTTTAATTTTTTTGATGAAATCGTTTCTAATGTTAGAAGGGAAGAAATCCAAGGTGGAAATGGAGAAAATGAATTTTCAGTGATATTCTTGCATAATGCATAAAGACTTTTGCGGCTGCATGGAAAGTCTTAAACAATGCTTCTTTATGAAGAAGATTTGCTACCCAAAAAAATGTTGACTACTAAGCAAAACTGATACCATGCTTCTTTTTCTGATGAGCTTAGCCTTTCACCAAATCTTTCTTTATTCATTAGTTCCCAGATTTCTGTCCTAGGAATATTCCAGCAGTTATTTTGGCATCAGATTTGACAGAAAATCGCTGATAGCGGTACCTATAAACAGAGGTGGAGTCCTCGAGGACGTCCTTGGCCTGGAGGACGTCCTCGAGGACACATTTTGAAGTCCTTGGCCTTGGCCTCGAAGCCTCAAGTCCTTGGCCTTGGCCTCGAAGCCTTAGGTCATCGAAAATTGCCCTGTCCTCGGCTCGAGGACAGCACTATTTTTTAAACCGTTGAAATTTTGTTGGAAAACGCCAGAAACCTCGCGGAAAATTTGCAAATACCTTTTTGGTTTTCCGCAATTGGAGCATAGGCTTAGCCAAGCGGGCCTCCCCCCCAATTAAAATTTCACCAATGACAAAAATGTGACAAAAAAGCCTATTGTTTCTTCAGTTTTAGTTTCTTTTTTGCGTTTTTCGTTTACACCAGTAACGAACAACAATATTGAAGACCAGGGGCTTCGGAACCCTCTCAAATCAATTTTTGCCAGCCAATTTAAACGTAAACCTGGAAGAAATGAATAGTTTTCATCCTAAAAGTTGCTATCTCAGGCTCACATCTAACCTTTTTATGAACGTAATGCATTAACCAAGGCCGGATTTACAACAATATGGCGCAGTACCAGCTATGGGCCCTGCGCTCAAATCTTAAGACTTTTTATGGTCTTCACCTACATTTGGCAGAAAGATGTTGCGAAAATCTCCAAAGTACCAGGGGCCCAGCGCGATGTGAATCTGGCCCGGCAATAACATGGTTAGTAAGCGTAACCATCTATTGTACTATTTTTCAATAACATATCATTAATTCACCTCCACCTCGCCAGTTTTTACGCACAAAATACTTAACAAAAATTAGCCATGGAAAATGCTGATTGAACAAATCGTTGAACTTCAATTGAGGGTGCCTGGGCCCCCTGGCCTAACATGCACTTCTATAACTGGTTATTTTCATGACAAAACAAAAATCTCTACGGAAAATCTTCAAGTGGGTTTTCATTTGCTGTTAAAATGTTGCACGAGACAATGCACCTTACTTCCCCCTACCTGGACCTAATCACGTACGTACAATTAAACTTTAACACCAAAATGCAAGATGTTAAACGTGTTTTGGACTTAAATTGCAAGTAAAAGGAGGACTAAACAATTTAATTTTTTTAACTGGCTTTCAAATGTCAAAAATCTAGTGCTTTCAAATGGCTCTAAACAAGTGCGAAATGTGATCCAATGGCATTAAAATAGCTTTTTTTTCCAAAAAGTTGCAACAAATCGCCTAAAAGCTAGGGGCTTCGCCCCCAGACCCCCGTCTGTAATATGCTTGAGTTACACTGGCTTTCTCAAAACGTCCCCAAAGTTATGTATTTGCACTTTTCAACTATATTAGTTTAAGCCCCCTCCCTTTGCAAAATCCTGGTTAAGTGCAACAGGCAAATTTTTGATGACGTCATTGCATGTGATTTGCGGTTTAGGCCTCCCCAATCAAAAATTCTGGCTACGCCTATAAATTGGAGATTGCCTGAAAAACTTTTTTGAAGACTTTTTTTGTGGTGAACACTTACGGCTGTGTCCTTGGTCCTTGGCCTTGGCCTCGAGGATTCCTGTCCTTGGCCTCGAGAGGGTCTGTCCTCGGAAAGGCTGTCCTTGACCTTGGCCTTGGCCTGGGATTATATTTGTGTCCTTGGCCTTGGCCTCGAGCCTTGTGTCCTCGACTCCACCTCTGCCTATAAATCCGTTGCCATTTCGATCCATTGCTTTAATAAGTTTTTCAAGAGTCCGAACTTGATCTGTTTTGGCGTAAACGCTTTGGTGGGATCAAGTAAAGAGAGATGATAAATCTTTCTAAAAAAGGCTTCAGATGAGTGCCAATCTTTTCAAATATAGTGTAGTCCATCATCTTGGCTGTCTCAACGACACAAGAAGAATTGCTGCTTGGTATAGCGTATTTGCAAACTAAGAAGAAGGCCAATCACTTTGAGATCGCTTCAAATATTACAGTTACAGATTGAATTCTTGAACAAATGTAAAACCAACTCCATTGTTTCATTGGTTTCTTTTATTCCAAACGCGTGTACTAAATGAACCAATGACAAAAAATTTCCCTTATGGAGTAGAAGAACAGCCTCAAGCATGCTTGCTTGAATCAGTGAACTGTTTCCACTCGTCAGGATTGTGCTCAGATTTAAGGCCATGAAACAGGTCATTGATATTACTGCTATCGCAAACGCTATTATGTACCGAGAAGCAATTCTGGAGCTTGGTATGCCGCAAACGAAAATATATCTTATCTATATCGGCCTTGTTGCAGCATGTTCCACTGTTGCACTCTAGAAGCAAGCTCTGATTTTTTGGGTTAGTCCCAAATTTCTAACTAAATTATTTGAGTCATTTTGGTTCAATAGGTATGGTAGTGACGATCGGTGAGGGGCATTTGGGTATTGTTTGAATACCCAACAAAAATCACATTTAGACAAACGCGGGGCGTTACGACCGAACGGTAACGGAGACCAAGCGTGTGGTTTGGTTAGGGAATCGTTTACCACTTGTCATTAAAGACTCGGATGCGTTGCAGAAAAAAGAAAACAACAACATTGGAATAAACGTTTAAAACAGTTTATTAGAATATTCCTTCAAAAAAACTTAGGTAGAAAAATACAATTGCCTACGCAGACTCTAATTTAACTACTTGCAACGAACTGTTTTTTGCGTTGGTTTGTAATTAACTACCAAAGCTGTTTTAGCTTGTTCTATTTAATTACTTTGTAGCTCTTTATATCATTTCAGTTGAAGGTATATATGGTACAATCTTTGTTTTTTATATCTACATTGCTACGGCCTCATTCGACATTTATCTTTTAATCAAAGCGATCAAAAATATATATGTAGGGCTTTGGCGCAATTTCAAAAATACATCTAAGTAAAAAGGTGTAGTTGTATGCGCTGGACAGAAGTGCATTTTTTTGTGTGCATTGACTGATTGCAAATTATAATAGTTATCAGTGAATACCAGAGGTGGAGTCGAGGACGCAAGGCTGGAAGCCAAGGACGCAAAAAAAATCCGAGGCCACGGCCAAGGACAGCCCTACCGAGGACAGACCCTCTCGAGGCGAAGGACAGGAATGCTCGAGGCCAAGGACATCAAAATGTGTCCTCGAGAACGTCCTCGAGGCCAAGGATGTCCTTGAGAACTCCACCTCTGATGAATACTTAAACTAGTTCATCACCGGTCGTCACTGAGGTATGGAATTAGTAATGCTTGTGATGAATATGGTTCTTTCTGAAGCAAGCATAGCCACAATGCTTGTAGTAGAACTTTTTGATGTTCAAGAAGAATCATTTGATTCTCCGTAGCTGCTACCACTTC
Source organism: Trididemnum nubilum (assembly GCA_963965965.1). NCBI lineage: Eukaryota > Metazoa > Chordata > Ascidiacea > Aplousobranchia > Didemnidae > Trididemnum > Trididemnum nubilum. The sequence continues at coordinate 29,742,544 of OZ014485.1, forward strand.
CTCGGTTTAAGAGCTACTATCGCTTTCTCCATTTACATAGTCAGTTTAGAAGAAACAATAGCAAAATCTTTTATCAAAGAGAGGAGTCAAACACTGCCAGTATCTCAAAAATTTGTAACTATCGACTCCTTATAAATTGATAAGGTATCGTAACGAAATTTTTAGAGCATTGATTGATTACGAGAAAAGAAATGACGATCTAAGCAAATGTTTTTGAGCTCACTTCGGTAAAATGCAAATGCACAAATCGCTGCTACTACATGTTATCAGGATACAATTGTAATATAACTAAAAAACTACACGTCACAGAAAAAAACTAATGACATTTTTTAAATCAGCGCTACAAAATTAGCCAAGAATAGTTTAAAAACCGTGAGAAGCATGAAAAAAAAATTTTTGTTGCCTTATGTCATCAATATCATTTTTTTAGTTGTTTCCTAAAAGCAAACCATATCATTTGATTGACCATTTCTTTTCACGAAATTTAAAAAAAATTATTGTCTAAAAATATTGCAAATGCTGTAAATTTTTCGATTTTAATGTTTCATGAATAACTCTAACTTTGATAATGAACTAAGCTTTTCATTTTAAAAACTTTTAAGCATTGACAAACTAAAACCGGACATTAACGTACATCAGTCTCGTCTGCAAAGTGGTAAGACTGTGAATTTATGATTTTAAAACGAATTGAGATACCGTACCGGGTATATTTGTAAGCTCATAAGTTTTTGATATTGAAAAAATTGGGTTTTAGGGCGAGGGCAAAGTCCCCGTTAAATGATTTAAGTGGTATTTTTTTGGAAAAAATTCCAATTTTTGTGACTTTAACGTAGATTACACATTTAGATTTTCGAAGCAATTTGAAAAGAAAATATCGTAAATACTAAGTTAGAAAAACTTTACTTTTTCCACAATTTTCCAACTTTAATTTTAAGCCAATCTTTTCTTTACATTTCAGTGTATGTGATGTTTGTCTCACATCTAATGCCTATCGCTGAATGAGCGCGAACGTTTCGCCACCAAAAGACATTTTCTTAAATTTAACATTAGGTATTTAATTGCAAAATAAAACTGAGGATCTCAGCAGGGTCGTATTAAAGAAAAAGGCATTGGAGTTTGGCCAGCTACCCCCCCCCCCCCCCTACCCTTCAAAGGGTCCACAATTGTAGACACAGAAAAATAATAAGCCATAAATTTTTTTTTTAATGCCCAAATTTTTTGCAGAAGCTTCGCTTCTTCATCTTAATGATGTGATGTAAAAAATTTATGAAGTACTCCAGGCATTCTAACAGTTGGGATCCTTAGCGGCGATTTCCAACACACACATATTGTTCAGTGAATGTGGTTTTGTCTCCCAGACCGCTTGCCAGTGATTAAGAGTTGCCTTAATTAAAACGTTCATATCTTCGAAGCTTTTCGTCCGACACTTGTCAAGAAGATTCGTCAAAATGGAATGCGCAGGAAAAAGAGCGGCTATTTATAGGAAAACGCCGAGCCGTGATTGGCTGAAACAAGACCAATGAGAGAGCGTCATTAGTGCACAATCTTTAACCTGTGCACGAATTCTTTTTGTAGGCAGGGGGTAGGGTTAGAAGTTTTGATAAAAGTGGCTTCAAGAGCAGATAGATGGAAAGGTGAGCGGCCTTGGGCAAGAATAGAAAATCCACTTTCATCATAGTGTTGAACACATGTAGGATTTTGTAAAAGATGAAGTCCAATGGCTGAATCAGAAGCAGGAGACTGGGTATTAGTTTGGGTGGAAGATTTGCACCGACAGGCAAAAAGTAAGCGTTTCTGGGAAGAAGAGCGAGAACGGATAGATTTAGGGACATGTTGTTAATTCTGTACTGCAGCCAATGGTGCCAAAACTGGGGGGATATATCTCCCCCCCAATAATTTAACTGTATCTCCCCCAATAATTTACTATGGTCTGCGTTTGTGTGAATGATAAATTAGTCAGGAGCGAGTAAATGTATCACCACGAAGCCCACGGTCACACAGCAGCGATCAGCGTGTGACTTGTGTATTTTTACGTCATCGGAACGCCACATTCAGATGATAGCAGGCGGGGAGGACGTATCCGAGGTTTCATGCTGCGTTATCAAGAAAAATCTACTTACCTTGGCGCTTTTCACAATAAGAACCGCTTGATAGCAACACCGAGAGCAGCCGAACCGTGAAAAGTACAATTAAAAGTAACTTAGCAAGATTGGCCCTGATAGTGCTATACCTCTGAGGCTATAATAAGATCAATGCAACTATGCAAGAGCATGCAGTTAGAAAGCAAATATTATAGCCTGTTGTCCATACAACTGATAAAATGTGTACATTTTAATCATCAGCAGTTTGAAAAGTTTTGAAAGGTTAATTTTGGACTGTTACGTACGTTTTAGTTTACTGTACAAATTTATAGTTAGGCATACTGTCAGGGTTGCCGGAACGTCGGAAGAGCAAGGGGGGAAGCTTTTTCACAGGGCACTTTCAATAATGTACGTACAGTTATTACCACCAACATTGCTCTCTAATGCTGTCAAACAATTAAATACTTCAACAAAGTCAGAGTGCTGAATACATCGCATAAACACTAGGCCTAAAAAATAATAACAAACAAATTATCAATTAAGTAAGGGTAGGATCAGCCATTAGGGGTTTGGGGGCAACGCGCCCATACCCGGAGGCAAGGTTTTTTTTGCAAAAATTTTTTTGTAAACAATTTTTTTGCAAAAATAACTTAATTTTAGGCCTATTTTGGCAAAAAAAAACTAATGCTTTTAAAACGAGCATAGAAATTAGCAGTGCTAAAACATAATTAAATTGGCGGCGCAAATGGGCTTTGAGGGTGGTGGTTAATAGTAAAATATCAGTCTTTTTATTACAAGCTGGTAGATCACGAAATAAAAAAATTACAAGTTTTAACCTGATTCGTCTGCATTTACAAAAGAGATAATTTTGGAGATGTTCATCGCCGACCCCACCGAGTATTTTACTGTTACGTCTGCTTTATTGCAATGAATTTTATGTGTGAGAAGTTTTTCTCATATTTCTCCGGTGTAGGCGGGGATCCAGACCCCTTGAATCCGTCACTGGTAACGCCCGCGTCGATCGTTCCAATTAGGGCTGAAAACAAAGTTAGAAACTTGAATATTTTGAGAGTAATGCTTAGGCTTACAAACATCGGATCCTTGAGTTCTAAATTTGAAATTTTGTAGCACCCTATCTTCCTAGCGTCAATTTAAACTGACCAAACTAAATCCGATGTTACAGGCAAATCGAATGCATTCCACAAGTTTGTTCATTTAGCTTACGTTATTTAGAAATCATTTAACACACGCAAATTAGTGACTATTTTACGGTAAATTTTCAAGTTTAATGATCAGTGCCGTCGCTCTGCGGGGGCCAGGGGTGCCGTGCCCCCCCGTTTTGGTTGACTAAAAATACTGTTTTGGAACATCACACAACGACAAGACAACAGACAGTGATGAAAAAATTGCTGTACATAAATCTGACGCAATATTCCGTCTTATTAACGCCCCTTTACGGATGTGTCACGGAAGAGACATGTAAGCCTGCAGAATCGTTACGGTACTTCGTTAGTGATTATAACATGAAACAATACGTGAAAACTTTTTTTTTTCAAAGACCAGCTGTTTTGATTTTTAGAGCACACTCAAGATTTTGAGGTCACAGTCTGTGGCGCAACTAGGATAAGTCACTCAGAAAATTTAACCTCAAAATACAAGCGTTTAAACACATTTTAGACTTGACCTGAAGTAAGGGGGGGGCTGAAGGTGCTTAGCAATTTAATTCTTTAAATAACATTTGGATTTAGGAATTTAGTTATTCATACGGCTTCAAAAAGTGCGATTTGCGATTAAAATGGCGTCAAATTCTTTATTATTTGCTGAAAAATCCCAAAAATTGCCCAGCGGTCGGGGGCACCGCCCCCAGGTCCCCGTCCACAGTCACTAATCATTTAGTGACTATACCCGTCTGTGACACGCTTGAGTTGCATCAGCTTGTTTAGCACGGGGGCTAAATCATATAGTTTTTGTGAAAAAAAACGAAGAAAAAAAAACTTTTGGTTCACCCCTCTTAGCAAAACCCTGGTTGCACTTTTGACAGCAAACACTGCTTTAGATAGATTTTTCAAGTGATTATGGGCCGCAGACGAAACGAGCGAAGAAACGCTGCCGGCCTTATTTTCAAATTGCGCATAATTGTAGCCGTACAAGATCTGAAGATCAGTTTTTATATGCAAATTTTAGTGCCCCCTACTTTTGGCTTGTACTTTGTTTGCTCTGGCGACGGCATTGGTTAGTGGTTACGATTAAGGTTTGAGTTAGGTTTGGGGTTTCTTTTAGAGAAAGAATTTGAGTTGAGTTAGATTTGGGTTAGCATTAATCAAAATTAGATGAAAATTTCCATTAAAATAAAAATAACCTCTTCCATTTTGTTATAGTTAATTTAATGAACTTTTTAGTGCCACTTAGTGAGAGTATTTGTTTATAATAGAAGAAGATATTGTTTTCATAAATTGAAAATTGTTATGTATTTTTGGATAGACAAAAACATTTTTGCGTTGTATTTCTAGAAAGGCTATTTTGGTTCACAAAACACTAAATTTTAATTACTAGAGTGTTTCTTGTAGCTCCAATACTCTCTTGCCTGTCGTCAGTTTAATTGGGCAGTACTGTCCCCCTTACCCTCCCGTTCCGACACCACTGCCTACTGTAGGTACCGGTCGGTACCGTAATTGCAAATTTAGTTACAGTAGGTTTTAGCAGTATTGGTTTTAGCCTTATTTTATAGCCTAATTGGAAGTCATTCACTAGCCTTCATTGCAAGGGTGTAGCCAGCTTTACCCAACCAGGGGCGGCTGAGCCGAAAACCTAACAACTCATGAAAATATTGTTGGTATGCCCTGTTACAACTACTACTTGTGAAAGGTCTTTCTCTAAGCTTCGCAGACTTAAAACTTGGCTGCGCAATACTTTGGGGCAAGAGAAACTAAATTCTAACACAGACTGCAATATTCACAAAAATATCTTGATGAATGTTGATCTAGAAAGCATTTTAAATACATTTGTTCAGCGCTCCGCGGTTAGGCGCAATATGTTTGAGACATACTTTACGATACTAATTGATGTGGTGACGATTCATGTACAGGCCTACTGCAATATTTTTAAGATCGTCGTCTGTGATTTATCGTCTACCAACAATCAAACCTATCATGGCATTGAATATGATACAAGAAAGGCACTGAATGCCGGTTCTCGTTGGGACCGAGCAGTCATACTCTTCTTGTGTCCAGTCTGACTGAAGAGAAGACTGTAAACAGAGCCAAAAAGTATGCCTTTAGTAATAAGACAATCACAGATCTCCTGGTTCATACAAACGAATGAATAATTTCGAACTGTTTTACAGTATTTTGTTTTTTCTTTTGAAAACGCTGTTTTTGAAGACGTGATTTTATTGTTTTTAATTCAGTTTTATAATGCTTGTTGACCTATTTAAGGCTTTTTCAATGAATACTTTTTAGTGGGTTTTGCATTAACGCGAGTGACAAGCAGAACCTCTCTCAATTTGCATCCGTGTGCCTGTAACTTACTTTCAATCAAAATCTACAGCACTTCATTAGAATCATGCCTTACCCCGTTTCATAATTAACCAAGTAGATCTTCTGCTCTTCTTTAGATAAGACAAGCGTTGGCTGTAACCAAACACTTTTTGGTGGCTCAAAAGCGTGGTGAACGTTTGTCATATTTTATTCGCGAGAAAAAAATCGTGGTCGAGCTTCATCACCCCCCCATGTTTAAAATAGAGTAAAATTGAGGTAAAATTCCAAATTATCTCCCCCACTGCTCAACATAAATGGTACCACTGCCTGCAGCCTTCGAATTAAACAACAGTACCCAAATCTATCCGCTCTCGCTCTTCTTTCCAAAAACGCTTACTTCCTGGCCGTAGATGCAAAACTTCCACCCAGACTAATACCCAGTCTCCTGCTTCTGATTCAGCCATTGGACTTCATCTCTTACAAAATCCTACCTGTGTTCAACACTATGATGACAATGGATTTTCTATTCTTGCCCAAGGTCGCTCACCTTTCCATCTATCTGCTCTTGAAGCCACTTTTATCAAAACTTCTAACCCTGCCCCCAGCCTACAAAAAGAATTCGTGTACAGCTTAAAGATTGTACACTAATGACGCTCTCTCATTGGTCTTGTTTCAGCCAATCACGGCTCGGCGTTTTCCTATAACTAGCCGCTCTTTTTCCTGCGCATTCCATTTTGACGAATCTTCTTGACAAGTGTCGGACGAAAAGCTTCGAAGATATGAACGTTTTAATCAAGGCATGTATAAAATTCTGTACCACCAATCAACTGATTCAGAGTTGTCTTTCTTATCTCAAAACAAATTCTTTGCGCTCGCTTATTTTCAGAATAAGTTGTCGTTCTCAAGGTACGTTTTGTTAGTTATATCGAGATATACTAACATATTTACTGTAGTATAATATGAATATGCCTTCCCTGATAATACCTTAGTACATTTCATTATCACACACATACTTTTGAATTCACACTCAGAATAGGCTCGGCCATGCTTTTACATTAGCAACTCAAAATTGTTGGTGTTTGGACTCCCAGATTCCTTGTTATGATTCTGGATGGTTTAGTTCTTTGCAGTTTGTACCGCTTGCACCGAAGTATTAGCAGAAATAAAAATAACAATTTTCTACAATGGTTTCTGCCCCCTCATTCTCCGATTAGAGCTTTTACACAATGCCATTTAAAATAAGTTTTAGTATGACTTGGCTTAGTTGGCTATCATATTGTATTATTTTTCAAATGAGAAAAGGAAACAACGAATTGACAGAGTTGCAGTTACGTTTTCTTTTGTTTGTTATTTTATTTTTTAACCAATCAAAAAGTAATGCTGTCCTCGAGCCAAGGACAGGACATTTTCGAAGACTTGTAGGCTTCGAGGCCAAAGCCAAAGATTTAAGCTTCAAGGTCAAAGACTTTAAAATGTATCCTCGAGGCCAAGGACGTCGACGAGGACTCCACTTCAGCCTATTAACCAAACTTATTTTGTGGGGTGTCCGTAATGAGAACCTTTCTAAAGTACCATCTTCGAAACTTCTTTCTCTTCAATATCTTTTGATTATTCCCTGTCGGGGCCTTGTTTTTTGGGCCTCTAGGAAAGTTTTTCTATGTGTCATCCGTCCAATTTAGTAAAACTTGGTTACTTCAGGCTTTAGTTGTGAGCTCTAAATAATACTAAACTAAAACCTGATGAAATTATACTGCTGAATTCCAAATTTTGTTTCTGCCAGGGTGACACTGCCTGTTTATTTTAGATAGGACTAACTATTAAACTCTTATTACTTGTCTTAATACCTCATACCGCAATTGATCAAAATTAGGCTCTGCATATTCAACCCTAGCATAAAATCTGTGATTTTAATCGATTTTCGTTGATTGGCAATTGTCGTCTTGCAACCTAAGTCTATAGATCTTCAACGGGTTGCTTTGTTTTCGACTTGTTAGTATATTATTTTCAGTAGGCCTATACTTTTCCAGCTTAGAACCGCCGTAAGGATCGATCACCCAAGATTGCACCCCAAACCTACCAAACGGCTCCGAATAATTTACTGGCTCTTCCCTTTGCGGTGATTTATAGTTCAATTAACTTAGAGAGAAACAGATAAGAAAATATCCAAATGTGCTTGGCACATTTAGCGTCTTAATTACTTGGCTTTGTATCAAAATAAACTATTGGCTTCGCTAAACCAGCTTGTTTCTTGTGTAAATGTTGATAGTTTCCTGTTAACAAATTACATTTTATAACTTGGGCTACAATAGATACAATTATTTGAAAAAATTTCTCAACTTTGTAAGCTTAAAGTTTATTTCTATAAATAGCCTTATGTTTATTTTGTGTTTATTGTAATTTAGACAAACATCAGAATGGAATTTTCATATTTTCTAAACTATTTCCATTCAAGGAATCATGATACAAGTTTTTTTTATATCTGCGAACGTCTGGTCATATGGGAGTATAGTAACTGTACATTTATCCACACACCAAGATAAAAAAGTAATACTGTATTAATATACTCTTTAACTAGTGAGTGACCTTGTAAAATATCACCCAAATTGATCAAATTAAAACTAAGTCAATTCTAAATAATTGGGTAGTTTCGAAGATTATCCTTCAATTTAAATTGAATTCATTCTTAAATTTGGCTTGAAATTTTTGATTGAAAATTTTAACTTTCAGTACTAAAATTTAATCTAGTTGGTATCAACAAAACCTTGTTAACATTATCTGTGATGAATTGTTGTTATAGAGTGTAGATTTTATTCCGTTTGAATATCCGTGGGCAAAAATATCTTTGATTAATCTTACCTGTAGCATGTAAACTAAAGTTTATTAAGTTGACATCAAAATTTATAAGAATTCCAATAATAAATCTATAGTTTTGTATCGTGGGTCACATTTTTAACATAAGTTAAGCTTGATTTGTCAAGCGTCTGTTGCTGCAATACAGTTTTTGTTGCGGCATAATTGTAATGAAAGGTTAAACGAGTTCATTAGGCCTACGTACTGGTTTAACCAAACCGAAGGAGAATAACATGTTAGTACTGTTTATGGGTTGTTGTTTCATGATGTTTAAGTCATGCAGAAACGGCCAGTTTGCTACTGTATTATGGGTGAAAAATGGCTGTTCTGCAATTTTTTTCCCCGATAATGCTTCCAAATATGGCGTATATATTTTTAACTAAAAACAATACTGTACCAAGAATATGCAAGTTTGGGTCATGACCAATTGACTGTAGCAAAAAAAGAAATTGAGGAGGCTAAATTAATTTTTTCGGTGAATTTAAATAAACACCCAAAAGAGATCTTACTCTAAAATTTGCTCAATTTTACGCTAGATTTTAAGGAGTTTTGACTAAACTTGAGGGCAACATTTCCCAGACTGTGCCTTTAACTATTTGCATAGAGTCACGGTTTGTTCTATGGAGACAAAATACTAGATTGAACGAACACCACTGCGTCAAAAATAAACATTGCTACGTCAAAGACGACTACTATGTCAAAGACTTGAAAAAATCCCAAAATAGACAAACCTGTTTGAGGAAAAATTATTATAGGACACAATTTACTTGTGAAAATATACAATTGTTTGACCACATGAATTCTCGACATGTAAGACTAGCCCATGAAGCAAACCAATAACTTGACCAGGTGTATAATCAATATAGGGCCATTTGTAACATCTAGCTGCGCCATTTCGCGTTTGAAGTTGAATTTCTTACCGACGTACATCTCTCAGCGTTTCATTGTCAACTACGTCGTGCGGTTGCATTGTTACATCTTACTGAACGCAATACGTGATCTACGAAAAGCTATTTTTCTGAGGAGTTTTATAAAAGACAAACTAAAATATCATTTTTGCGCCTGCTCAGTTTTGAGTACACATTATAAGGATTCGATTGAATTAGCATAATGATCGAGTTTGATGGTGGTTGTTAAATAAAAAGTGCGTTTCTTTTTTGCTTCGCAAAAATAGCGCATCGTGAAAAAGCTTTGACCATGGATAGGACTGTTTGCTAATATTACAGTAGGTATGTTAGAGCGAATTGTTGCTAAAGCATACATAGGGCCTGGCAAGGTGCCGATATTTCAATCAAATTACCCAGGCAAAGTAGAGCTATTTTAGTCATCTCCCAGTTTTTCTTGGCTAAGTTGCAGAATAATCCGTTTTAATGACGCATATGTCTTAATGCGTCTAGCCTTTAAGCCAATTAAGACCCTACATTGAAGCTAAATCCTCAAGTTATCTACAGAAGCTTACGCTGCTCTGGCAAGCTTTTGTTTTACTGCAGGAAAGTCTCGTCTTCTGCTGTGCACTTGGCCTTTTACGGCTTTTAGTAAATCTTTGAAATCAACTTCTGGATTTCGATTTTACTTCATAAATATTCAAGGCAAGATTTCAGTTTCTCATTTCTGATACCGCAGTACATTTTGTGAGTCCAAATCTACTTCTACTTTTTTTAGTGCGTACAAAACACACAATACACATTACACCCATGTTCTTCTAAAATGGGAACAAAATGCACACAGCACAGTACACATTACACACACACGCACTTCCAAAAACCCGTACTGCTTAATAAAACGGTTAGTTATATAGCCTGACGTTGTGAAAATTTGCGTTATTCCAGAATACTAAATAACATTTCTTTTGATACGTTTTCAGATTATTAACTACTCATATAGCAGCAAACTTGGGATACAGTTTTGGCTTCCAATTCTTTTGAGCCAAAGTTGATAAGATTTTTGCCATGATAACTGCTGGTAGTAATCTTAACTTTTAAATCAATTTTTCAAATTGTGCATTGCATCAGTATTAGTTAGTTCTGTCTGGTGAAAAAAAACGGTAGTAAGTGTTTTCTTCCTTAAATGGTTGTTAGTTTACCATTATTTTGTACTCTTGGTTAATTAAGATTGTGTCGTGATTGTTGGTCTTTACGTTAGGGCAAAATATCCATATATGTGTTATTACATGTAGTAGAGTTGCTACAAACGTTGCTGTAGGCACTGTGCTGTAAGCATAGGCGTAGCCAGGATTTTTGATTGGGGGGGCCTAAACCACAAATCACTTGCAATAAACGTCATCAGAAATTTTCAAAAAAGGAACTTTTTAGAGGCAAAGATACGTAGAATGGAAGATTAGAAGCCGTGACCTGTTTTGGCACTTGAGCAAGATTTTGCTAAAGGAAGATAGCTTAAACCAACAGTTAAATAGTGCAAATGTTTAACTTGAGAGACGTGTTGAGTAAACTAGTGTAACTCAAATGCATCACAGACTGGGGTCTGGATGTGAAGTCCCCTGCCGCTATGCGATTTTTTGTAACTTTTTGGAAAAAAAGCTATTTTAATGCCGTTGAATCACACTTCGCACGTGTTCAGAGCCATTTGAAAGAACTAGATTAAAAAAATTAAACTGTTCAATCCTCTTTTTACTAGCAATTTAAGTCCAAAACACGTTTAAAATCTTGCATTTTGGTGTTAAATTTTGTAAGTTATTTGCAGCCAACGACTTTTGAGTGCGGACGTTTAGACGCCGATTAGGTGCCGGAACTAGAGATGGCACGGATAACAAAAAATGCATCCGCATGCTGCACTGCATCCGCAAACCTTGTCTGCATGCTGCACCGCACCGCATTCAAACACAACTAAGTTGATGCTGCACCGCGCCACACCGCAAGTTAAATATTCTTTAAATTTCCACTAATATCAGACAAAAATTAGCTCTCTAGCTTACAACATATAAAAAAATTGATTTTAGGGGTATTACTTTGGAGAGTTTTCAAAAGAGTCGCTCTCTCAAACCATGTCAAAATATTTGTTTTTTAAACATCTGCCGATATAAAAAAAGTAATGCCCTAGCTTGAGCCGTTCAAAAAACTAATTTCTGGGGAGTCCATTTGGCGGTACCTGGGGGGATGGTACCTCCATACTATGTCAAACTATTTGTTGCTTAAATATCTACCAATATAAACAAAAAACTATCACCCTAGCTTGAGCAATTAAAAAAATTAGTTTTTTAGGGCCCCATTTTGGGGGGGTTCTGGGGAGAAGCCTCAAAAAATTTCAGGAGACAAAATTGCATTTGCAGCTCAACAAATTTACACAAAAATTAGATATCGATGTTGTGTGGTTTAGAAGAAGAGTGCACAAAATTTAGAAAGCAAAAAATGAAAAAAAAAAAAAAACTCAATGCGGCTAAAAGTGAAGTACTTTTGAAGTAGTTTTCGGGTCCTAAACCTGAAGTTACGCGAATCTTTGCCTTGAAATTTGGCGCTCTCAAATAACTTATGAATCTCAAACTGCTGTCAAAATTTCGTGCAGCTAGACCAAACCATTATCGAGTTATAAGTAAAAGTCTGAAACTTCGCACTCGTTAACTTTGAAAATGGAGGAGTAAAAACCAAAAAACATGCGACGTGAGATCAGTCGTTTCAATTATAGGCCTTCAGGTTTAATTTGCCTTGTGTGTGCTTTCTATCAGTTTTTCTGCACCATGTTTTGGCAATCAAAGACAATCTACCAGTCTACCTGATGATTCCATGCAACTACTGTACTAATCCTGAACCTGTGAACCAGTAGCTCAAATAATGAAATATAAGGTATAACGTGCTCTGCATGCTGTCACAAGCTACTACGCTTGTATGAAACTACCTTATGTATTATACCTTTGCCGCTTGCATGTGTGTTTGATTGTGGAATAAATTTTGCTACTATGTAGGCTATTCTGTCATTGGAAATTTGTGTAGCCTAGTCTTTGTACTCTACTACATAGGTCTACCAGATCTGAGATAGGCTACAGATATAGGACCGAAAGCCTAATTCTTGATGCCATGACCTGTTGACGAATAGGCTACACTGAACTAACTCTGTCACTCTGAAATGCAAGCGCATTTGTAGTAGAAACTGTTGTCTATCCTTGGGCTTGTACCAATACCATAGGCCTACTGCGTACAGGGTGGGTGTGTCGCTAGGCTTTGTTTTGTGCCTCTACTCTGATGATTGTTTCCTACAAACCTGTTTCTTCTACATTTGTCAGCTTTGTTTCATCATCTCACCGAACGTCCAAAACCTTTTCTAGTCTAGCCTACCAAAACCAAAAAATTTTTGTTAGTGTCGAAAAACACGTTCAGCCGATCAAAACTAAGTTTCTTGTAGCCAAAATAGCCGATTCTGGGATGCTCCAAATTCTGAAAAAATAAACTTGAACCGAAGGCACCTTTTACTGTTTTAGTAGAATGCATTGTCTTCAATTTATATAATCGTTACATCCAGACTAGTTATTGTTGTTCATAAAGAGAAAATCAGCAATAATTGTAAAAAAAATGTAAAAAAATTATTGTACGCGGCGCTGCGCTGACGCTGTGACGTAATGCAGATTTTAGTTGTCACGCTGCGCGACGCGGTGCACCAACAACAGCGCGCGGCCGCGTACGCTTCGCTGTTGCCATCTCTAGCCGGAACTATTAGGCGCAGGAACTATTATGCGCCTGGAGATGTAGGCGCCGGGACTTTTATGCGCCAGAGGTGAAAAAAATTTTTGGAAAAAATTTTTTTCAAAAAAAAGTTTTTTCAAAAAAGTATTTTCAAAAAAAATTTTTTTCCAAAACAAAATTTTTATTTGTTCCAAATAACAGTTTTTTTTTTCAAAAAACAGTTTTTTAACTTTTTTTCCAAAAACATTTTTTTTTTCAAAAACATGTTTTTTTTCAAACAAAAGCTTTTTCCAAAAAAAGGTTTTTCAAACAACAAAGTTTACCTTAATTAAAATGTTAATATCTTCGAAGCTAATATCTGACACTTGTCAAAAAAACTCGTCAGAATGGAGCGGAAAAAGAGTGGCTATACAAAAAAGGCGAGTAGTGATTGGCAGGAAAAGGATCAATGAGAGAACATCATTTGCGTACAATCTTTAAGCTGTACTGCACGAATTCTTTTTGTTGGCAAAGGGCGACGGGGTTAGAAGTTTTGATAAAAGTGACTTCAAACGCAGATAGATGGAAGCAGAGCGGAAAAAATTTTACAAAAAAGTTGATTTTTTATTGTATTTTTTTCAATAATTAAAAATGTTTTCGCCTACATGTTCGCAAAGTTTTCTTAGCTAATCCGGACGCATGCAATCTCCAGCCCGCGGTCTAGTTTAGATCAATTTTGCAGCGCAGGGGCACAAGTTGCTTGTGTAGTACTGGCACACGCAGCAAGCCGCGTGACGTTTCATGGTTATTTTAAGTCTACCTCCACCAAACAATACCCTACAAAGTTTTTTAGGAGCTAACGATTCATTTCTCGGCAGATTCCTCGTTATGATCGTTACACCTTGTTGTAAATTAGTAAAAACAATGTTTAAATGGATATTTTTAAGTTTAATTGTTACATCTTGTTGTAAATGCACTTATACTGTAGTAAAAACAATGTTAAATTCTTGCAGTTAACTTCTTCAAAATTGCATGAAGAACTTTTGAAGTTGAACAGGATTGTATGCTGCTTCAAATGATTGTTTTATTTTTGAATTATTTTTGTAATGTGAGTTGAATAATAGAAGTAGCTGCAGACTTGACAACCATTTCGACAATTTTTCATGTAAAACTTTTCATAGAAGTGCAATAGTTTAAATTTACCATGCTCACTGCATTCCCTTTAATAAAAAAAAGGTATGCGAAAGACGTACCAAGAAGAGCTCTCTCAATACTGCACACAATGCTGACGTCGTGGGTAGCCCTACAGTCTGTCATTTTACCTTATTCCTATGGGGGTTGAGGTCACGGAGTAACTCTGGGGACACTCCACAATTGGACCACACCCAAGGTTTGATCCAGAGCTCAGAAGTCAATGATAAATAGCGATGAATGAGCTCGGCAGTCACCTTTTTTAAAAATTCTAACTTCGCCCTCTGCCGACAAAGAGAATTTGCGTACAGCTTAAAGATTGTCCGCCAATGACGCTCTGTCATTGATCTTTTTCTCGCCAATAACTGCTCGGCTTTTTTCTGTAGCACCTTTTTTTCCTGCGCTTCTCTATTCTGACGATTTTTTTTGGCAAATGTCAGATAAAAAGCTTCAAAGATATTAACATTTTAATCAAAGTCACACTTTTTGTTTGAAAAACCTTGTTTTGGAAAAAGCTTTTTGAAAAAAAAAAGTTTTTGTGAATAAAAATGTTTTTGAAAAAAATCAATTAAACTGTTTTTTTTGTTTTGAAAGAAATCTGTTAATTGTTTTTTGTTTTTTGGAAATAAAACTTTTTTTAGTAAAAAATGCATTTGAAAAAAATTGTTTTGAAAAAAATTTGAAAAAAAAATTAAAAATTTTTTTTCACCTCTAGCGCTTAAAAGTTCAGGTGAAAAATCGGCGGCGCATAAACGTCTCATGTCTATGCGTATGCGACTAAAAGTCGCGGTCCGAGTTATTTGGCCCAGGTAGGAGGAAGTAAGGTGCACTGCCTCCTGCAATATTTTAGCAGTAAATAATAATCCTCTCAAAAATTTTCCTTATAGATTTTTGTTTTGTCATGAAATTACCAAGTTATAGAAGTACATATCAGAGGTGGACTCCTCGAGGACACATTTTGAAGTCCCTGGCCTTGGCATCGAAGCCTCAAGTCCTGGAAAATTGCCCTGTTCTCGGCTCGAAGACAGCACTATTTTTTGAATCGTTAAAATTTTGTAGATCGCCTGAAAAAATTTTTTGAAGACCTTTTTTTGTAGATCGCTTGAAAAAAAAATTTGAAGACCTTTTTTTTGAGAACACTTGCGCCTCTGTCTTTGGTCCTTGGCCTCGAATTTTTTTTTGTGTCCTTGGCCTTGGCCTCGAACTTTGTGTCCTCGACTCCACACTGGTACATACGTCGTATATGGCCTGGGGGCCAGGCCCTCTCAATTCAAATTCAATAATATGTTTAATAAGCATTTCCCCTTGCCAATTTTTATTTTTTCGCGTAAAATTGGCGAGGTGGAGGTGAATTGTTATTGAAAATGGTGCAATAGATGGTTACGTCTACTAACCATGTTATTCCCGGGCGTGATTTACATTTCGCCGGTCCCCTGGTACTTTGGGGATTATCACAACATCTTCTGGCCAAATGTAGGTGAGGACCAAAAAAAGTCTTACTCCCTGAGTGCGGGGCCCCTGGCACCGTGCCATATGGTAAATCCAGCCCTAGTTATTGCATTATGTTCATAAAAAGATTAGATGAGGGCCTGAGGTAGCAGGTTTTAAGACAAAAACCCGTAATTTCACCCGGGTTATACATTTAAATTGATTGGCAAAAATTGAATGGAGGGGCCCTTGGCCCCTTGGTTGTCAATATTATTGTTAATTATTGTTCTAGGCGTGTACTGTTGTACGCTAAGATGCTAAAAGAAACTGAAACTAAAAAAACAAGGCTTTTTGTCACATTTTTATCATTGGTCGCATTTCGATGGAGCGGGGAGCCCGGCCCTTGGGCGTCTCCTTGGCTACGCCTATGACTGTAAGTTACATGCGAAAAATTAAGCAAAAGCTGCAAAAGGTACTTACGCGATATGAAACTAGCACTGATTTAAATCAACACGTAGATCTCCCGAAAATCATGTTACCTAGTGGCTTTTGAACATATACTGCAGTTTTGGAGTTTCTTTTGTTAATTTTAGAAACTTGATAATCTAACCTTTTGTACTTGAAGAGCCTAGTGTTAGTCTTTTTATAGAACATCAAGTTCCAAGTTAAGTTTCAGAGCCTCCTTATGCCTCTACTTTCAGCCACTTTTACACACGATTACGTTGACTTTCTGTTGGTGTTTTTATCGTGAATAAGGACCAATATGACTTTGAAGAAAAGGTACTCGTTACGTGATTTTGTTTCAAGTAACTAATCAACAGAATTTAAAGTAAATGCACTTGAACTCGTTTGATAACAATATGAGTTTGAACCCTTGTCACCTCTTTGAAGTCGCCCACAAAAGAAAAGAACTGAAATTTGAAGGATACAGTATGGATTTGTTGAAAATTTAGCAAAAAACAATTAACTAAGTAAGTAAAAAGATTTTACAGCAAGGAATAGTGTAAAATGAATAAAAAAACATCAAATTGTATGCCTAAGCTTATAGTTAATTTCTACATAAGGCTCAACATATTTTAGTCACTCTTTAATGAATCCTGGTAATAAATCATGTCTCATGGTTACAAAGCTATTGCTGAAAATCGATTTTTGACCAAAACAGCACTGTTTTTGGGTCAGCTGAAAGCCGTATGGTTATACTGCGTTATCTGCGAGGTATTATATAATATTCAAACATTATGTTTATGTAGTTTTTACTAAACTACGCTGGGTGTGGTTAGTAGCAGTTACAGAGGTTATTACGTACATAAGGCGTTTAAGACGTTATTTAAAACATTGTTTAAAACAAAGCCTATAATGACAGATTAACCTCCCACTTTGTTGTAATTCAATAACATAGCATATTGAGAGTTTAATTTTTCGGAAAAACCGCGCATTAATGCGATAAGATAATTATGATTATGGTTAGCAATTAATGCAAGCTTGTTGGTACGTCAATACACGTGGCATACCGTGGAATGCAATGAATTTGTTTGGAATAAAAGCTAGGTTGTGTTGTTTGTGGGTGTGGCTTTTCATTGACTAAGACCGTAGGTTTCAGGTTAATTTGCGCTACAGCTGAAACTAGCCAAATCGGATTTCACTTTAATTTCTTGGTTTCTATTTTTGTGTCTTACCGGCTAGACCAATATGTGTAAACGATACATACCGCGAAACCCACTACCTGTTGGCTCGACACACTGAAATTTTTAGGATTAATTTTAAGAAATGTGTTATTTGATATGAAAATTGCTATTAAACGTCTTAAAAACGAAATGACTCTTAGTTTAGGGTCAATTGCTAACGCGCTGTGATGCTGAATCACATAAACTTCTTGCTCATTAAGCGCAAGGCCTCTGTAAAATTCAAAATGCCGTTTTAAATCGGGATGTTTTTGAGCCTATTGCCTTCACTTAGTTGTTAAACCGGAGTCATGGCTTCCCAAGGTACATGTTTCTAATTAAGCTGTGCAACATATTACGCATTTTTCTTACATTACTCAAGGCCCACAGGAGCAAAGCAAGTTTGAATCTTGTTTTACATGTTTTTGTTTTTTATTTTGAAAATACTTCCTATATTGTTCAAGTTGTGTGCAGGTATTTTTCGATCTTTGATCTTTGATTCATTCAAAATAGCAAAAAACAAAAGGACAATGTTTTTGTCATTGTTGTGAATACACCATTGCTTATTTGTTGCGAAGTGCAGTTTAAAAGTATTTAGTAATAGTGTGGATTTTATAATGAGAATTTTTCAAAGTCTGTTACTTGTATTTCAGCAAATTTTAATTTTTGTGCTTTCTTTAAAAGTTTTGTGATGGATTCTTGTTAACCTGCTTCAGGTAGATCTAAATTCTGAATTCTCTATTTCCACGATATGCTTCATACTTGAAAACACAAAACCATATTAACTATATCGAAAAATTTTATATTTTTATTGTTAAAAAACATTAAAAGTGCACTCGGTATTCGCTTATTAAAACAACTATGCAGATGTTGCTTTAATGGATTGAAAATAGTGTAGAAACACTGGATTCTTAAATTGCTTCTCAACGTTAAAATGTACATTGTGTAATTGTAAAATTAAAAACTTTGGTTCATATATTATGCAGTTATACACATCACCCATAATGGGCAAAATGTTGATTTGTGTTGATTGTTGAGACCCGACAAGGTACAATTTTTCCAAACAAAAGGGCAGGTTAAAGACAAATTATGTCGTAAAACCACGTAGAACAATTTTCAAAAATGTCAAATTTGTTTGCTTTTGACTGTGCTTCGAACTGTTGGTAGAGAGTCAAGTTTGACATGATTTAGCACTGATAATGTTGAATAGTCGCATAATTTCATACCGAAAACGTTACCACATTCTTTGGCAGAATAAATTGAATCACATATTTAGGGTATATTTCGGTGGCTCTATCTCCCTTTCAATATATCATAAACATTTCTTGTAGCAATACAACACTGATGATCACGAGGATAAAACAGCGCACAATAGAAATGTACACGGAGTTAACAAAAATTTAATTTTTTTATTCACATTGACCATGTAATTGACTATTTGCGCGTTATTCTTACCAATCCTTTGCAGTCAATTTGCATATTTTTCAAAAAAAAGTTTATAACATAATCGAAATGTTTCGAAAAAAACTGTTTGCATTGACTCTAAATTTTTTAATTGGCATGTATGGAACATAGCAGTTTAAAGAACAAGTCGAATAAGTTTGTTAAATACGGAAAAAAACGTTACAACTCGATGTATAGCTTGCTCGTGGTTCAAAACTCTATCTGAAATGTCTCCGGGCATCCATTCACAACACCTTGTATCCAACTTTCTCCTTCAAGAATCTAATCGTCGATCTTCCGTTTTTGATTCACTATCCTTCAAAATGCAGCAGCAATTGTGACGTCATGTTCAATGTGATGACGTCATGCTTTGATACGTTAGCTGACCAGCTTTGAGCAGCTTCAGCAGTATCGTCGCATAGTTGCATAGGTGCAAGATCGTCTGCAACATTGCTCCACTATATTGCGACGTCTTCTAGCTCTTCGTTGGTGTCTTTGGTGCATGTGATGCCCGATACTGCAAAGCAACATTGTCATATTAGCGCAGTTTGCTTACAAGTCATACCTTTGTGGTCCTTTACGTTTAATTCTCATATGTGATATGAGCCTGTAAACTTCAAGTGTTAACTTCATTTGATGATAGTGCAGGAAAATTCATTTGCTTAAATCTTTCTCACAAAATAAAATGCATGAACATTGTATTTCTTATTTAATCTGCAATTCAAATTGTAATCCTAGGACCGCAAGGAACTAGCCTCAAATTTTGTAACATTTTTCTTGAAATCGACCAACCGAGATAAATTTAGAATGTTAAGTCCTATTTAAGCAATCTGGATGGAAACGGAAGCAAATAATTCACTTTTGTTATCCCCTATATCCGCTTTTACATCAATAAAAACAGATTAGCTTTGCTCACCTAATTAGTTCAGATAAAATTGTTTTTGAGGAGTGATGGTGATTGACTATGGCGGTTTCGTCAGCGGCGGCAAGAGCTCGTCTTCCTGAAATAAAAAAAAAAGAAATACATAAAGAATTTTTTTCAGAAAAATTTGTCGTATGCTTTTGAATTTTGGTAATTTTTAGATTAGAATAAATAGTTTTCTCTCAGCTCTTTAGAGATATTTGTGGTCAAAATATAGTGCTTGATGCATGATGCACTGATTATGCTTGATGCAGCTACAGAATTTTAATAAAAAACTGCTGTTTCGATCTGCCAAGGTTACCCGAAGTTTAATATTATTACCTAACTTACTATGCTATTATTTTTTAAGGTTTGATGGATCTAGCTTTTGCAACTTAATGCTGTATTTATTGTTTTTATATACCTACCTTTATCGGCACGAAAGCGATTTGATATTTTTTATCTTTAGGCTAAAACCAAAAAAATAAACACACAAACACTGGAAAGTGCCTAAGTGTTTTTGTTTTTTGTTTTTTAGTGGGCTGGCAAATGAAAATGGTGTGAAATTGCAAGAAAACGGCCTCCGGATGCGCAGACGCTTTTCCGAAATTCGATCAATTATTTAACTTATATTACTTTCTTGATTCGGAAATGTCGAGAAAATAGAATGCATTTTGTTGATTTACGAACACAAATCCTATCATCTATGTGCATTAACATTATTAAATTTTGAAAAGCAATAAAACAAATTGTTATGAGTGATTAAGGTTAAGCATGTAAATCATCATGCACGTTGAATTCAATCACAAAATTTTTTTAAATATCCTTTCAATTTTCCAAACGTTTTTGGTAATTTAAACATTTTTAATATGAAAAGATGTTATAGCACTGAATGGCTATATGCTCTTTAAACTAATTGTTTATTAGGCGGTTTTATTTTGTTATAAATAATTAAATTGCATTTTAATGTTTGCTAAACTTGATAAAGTACCGGTGTTATACATGATAAAAATCGTTTATTAACAGAGGTAATAAAAATGCAAAGTAGCTGTAAAATATTTTCGGCAGATGGCAGTAATTTTTTAATATTCACTTAATTTTTTCAGGCTAGCTTAACTTTGGTCTTGGGTGTTTAATCAGTAGTTTTTGTGTACGTAACGCAATAAACAATTGGTTGAATTGAAATTGCATCGAAATGGCAGTAAACTGCATTGCGCTTTCTACCGTAGTTTGTACGTATTTTCGGATTAATTATGCCTACTTGACGTTTATTTATGTTCTTTTAGCTTGCTGGAAATGTACATAAATAATTTGATTGTGTCACTGAAATATGCATCTGAAGATGCGAATAAACATCTTTGATTAGTAGCTTCAATATGTTGTAATTAATACTTCAGGAATTAGAGCTAAGAAATTGAGTTTTGATCGAAATTTAATTTCAGTCGATTTCTTTGTTAGAGAAGATACTTAAGATTTTGTTTAAGACGTTTTGACTAATACATTATATCATCGTCAATCGTATTTAAATTAAATGCACCTGCTGTGATTAAGATTGAAAGCCGAAAATTTCTGAACTAAAATTAATCCTACCATTTAGGTACTTTGTTTTTTTGATTATTCTTAAAGTTAATTGTTTGAACTCTGAAATATTTGATTTTTTGAGGGGAGCATCTATTTTACGGAAAATTTATTTTGAGTTAAAAATTTATTTTGAGTTTTAAGGATTTTAACTTACCTCTTCCTCGAAGTCCTGGGTATTTCTGCATCAGTCTTCGGTGCATGTACGATGACCGTCTGCTTCCACAAACCATAAAGAGGACATCAACAAGTCGAGAGCCACAATGTGAATAACCTATGGCCGACGAAGTGGGCAGGTAAACGAGAGCCAAAATGAGGAGGAGTGCAGCAAGTATCAGCTTCATTTCCTTTGTGGGACGTTGAAACGAGTGAGGACTTGAACTTTGCTAAATCTCTTCGCAATCAGACAAACTGCTGCCACGAAGGATCAAATCACAGAACTTTAGCCTCAAAATCTGAACAAAAATTAAAAAAATTAATTGGTTAACGTCAATGCAAATTTAATTATGCTCTACAGTAGCTTGCGTCAACATTAACACAAATCTTGCTCCTAATACACATATGTTTATTACAAATTATTCTAAAATAATTCGGGTCTTTTTTCGAACGCGTGTGACGCAAACTGCGAAGTCATTTCTACCGGCAACCGATTTTACCTTGTTTCTTGACTGAGAAAAAAGGCAGTAAAGTGCAACCTAAAAGAATGTCAGCTATACGAAAAAATTTCAGCAAAGCGTTACAATAGGCCCATAGAGCGCATATTATGCTACGTCAGATGTAAATAATCCCAAAAAGAAGACAGGATATTTACATGTTTTACATGGTAAGTTTTGTCAGTGCTATCCAAATAACATTTTAAGCAAAATTTAACGCCTTCTGTAAATTGGGCAAAAAGCATCAAAAGCTTGCTGATTGTGCACTCTGTGCGATGGCGTAACTAGAAGGGGTGGTAGGATAAGAAGGCTGAAGCTTAAAATAATAGCCCAAATGTGTAAGCTTTTAAACGTGTTTTATCTTGATTAGTAAGTAAAAGGGGGTGGGGACTAAGCAAATTAATTCTTTCAAGTGGTTTCCAAATCTTAGCAATGTAGTTCTTTCAAAGGGTTCTAAGAATGTGCAAAATTTTCCCTAGAACCCCCTCCGTAACGCGCTTGAGATGCATCAGTTTGG
The DNA here is from genome assembly GCA_963965965.1 of Trididemnum nubilum. Taxonomy (NCBI): domain Eukaryota; kingdom Metazoa; phylum Chordata; class Ascidiacea; order Aplousobranchia; family Didemnidae; genus Trididemnum; species Trididemnum nubilum. Next base: position 29,764,933 of record OZ014485.1, read on the forward strand.
TCAACGCATCCGCCCTGTGCATAGATTTTTCGGAGAGGAAAGTTTTAGTCCCCCCCGTAGCAACATCTTGGTTACTCCCCTGACTGTACGACGTCATCTAAACTACTACATAAATAGTGTGTCATATTTTACATAATTGCACAGTTAAAGAGTGAATCAGAAACCACACAAGGTGTAGCTGCCGAATTATCGTAAAGCTGCTAATGCCTTTTACTGCAACCAGCAATAGATAATTATTAATTAGCATTGATATGGATGCGGAAAATTACTTTGGGATTGTTTGGTTCCCACGGATGACCCTTGATAGAGTCCAAACGTACGTGTGAATGAGGAAATATTGCTGTTATTTGGCAAAAAATTCGAAGCATTTTTTGTTTTGGCAAGAGATTATTACGTTTAGAACTATCTTCGATAGACTTCTTCGCGTTTAGGACGGCTTGTGAAAGTATTTATGGCTCTAGCGACCAAAATGCTCTGAGAAACTGCAAAACCGCCTTGTAAATAATTCAATAAAATAAAGACTGCTTTTGAATAACAATAACAATAATAACAACAACAAAAACAGCAGCGTACAGGCCCGTGTAACTTCTTACAGGTACAAAATTACGTAAACCCAATATAGCGTCACTGGGCACATACCTTCCATTACAGATTCTCTCATAATTAAAAGGAAAATACGACAAAATGAACCCATTTGAACCTAGGGTAAGCATAGCCAACCGACCTATGATGACTGTTTTGTTATATAATAACAGTGAAAAACAAATAGTGTATACCGGTTTTAAACACCTTGAAATCTGAACTAAACAAAGAATTTTTTACTTGCTAATTATTACCAGTACTGTATTTGTATTTGTGAAATTTTGTGGGTTGGTATCTATACTATAATTTGAAAAAGCCCATTTTGGCAATTTGTTTAGGAAGGCTTTGTTTCACCGGAAATTTTTATCTAGTTTTTTATTAATTCTGACTCAAATCTAACCCAAACTCAAATGCTTACTCTAAAACTATCCCCAAATCGAACCCTAACCCAAATCCTAACTCAACCCTAATCTTAACCGCTGAAAAAGCAAATGAAAATTGCGAGGATAAGTATTTCTCATTTTCGTTTTATTCTCTTTAACAAGAAAATTTTCGGTGAAATAGTCACTACCATTTGTTTACTGGTTGAACGTTAAGATAAACTTAACATACGACATTTGGCTTAAACTTAGACATGCACATGCCACTGCAAATGCACAATAGTAAAACAACAATTAGCAATGAGATATATTATTTTTTAATTGAGAATTAGTTACCGATTCTTTCCCCATACACCATCCGAAAAGAATTAGCTCGTATGTGCTCAGAAAAGCACGATTTATCAATTTTACTGTGTCTTGAAAACCCTTTTGGGCTTAAGGTTTGGTCTACATCGTGCGTAGTATCGTGAGTGTACGAGCGTATCCTTAGTTCATATTAACCAACTGGCAGCTTCCACGCTGGTAAGGCGCTACGCTGGGCGTAACGAATTTTTGCTTGAAATAAATTAAAAAATGCGCTTGTACCCTTACGATTTTATGCTGAGTATGGACCGGGCTTAATTAATTGAAGCATCGCAGCGAAAGTGTTAAAGTCGCCGAGCTATTGTTACAAGTTACAACACATAGACCACTTACTCACCTCGTATCGCTGCCCTTGAAAGGAAAACTGACGGCCGTAGCATATTACAACGTGTATTTATATCCCAGACAATCAGCGGATGAAACCTGACTGGCTAAAACTCATCTTTTCCATTGGTTATCAACGCACAATCAAAGCGATTTTTCGATAATGATTATCCGTATTTTTATGCTTTCTTTCGATCTAGCGATTTGTTTGTGTTTTTCGCTCGAGTGTTAGATTAGTATGGGAATTTTAAATTGTTTGTTGCAATGATATCACTTTGCGTCACATGAAATTTCTGAAAGTGAATTGATTCACGATTTTAAGATCTTTTGTGGATAGAGCATCTAGTACTATACTCATTTGCTTACTAGATCAGTAAGCTTGAGTTGAATTTTCAGTAGTGACAAACCAAAAACTTTTAAAATATATTTCACAGCAGTTTGTTTGACGTTCAGTCTACTGAAAAAAGACAGTATCCGAAGTCTTCCATCGCGAGTGCTACTGCTGCTCTGGTAGTGGATATATCAGCTTTACTTGAATTCCACAAGTTCCTTTTCCTTGACTGCCTCTCAACATACAGCACATAGGCAATTGAATTGGTGAATAAACGCAGCATTACAATAAATTGCCAAGTCCAATTTTGTTATGTTAAAATATTACAGAATTAAAATAATTTAATTAATAAATTGAATTTTGCATGCGCTACATAAACCGCTGAGTGATTTACTTAATTTGGAGTAATTTATTAATTTAAAAAACAAAAACTGTTGCCAGAATAGAACTAACCACAATTTATTACATGCATTTGTTTTAACTTTGAGGCATTTATCAGTAGCAAACTTTTTTACCACAATTTTGATCTTAAAATTTTTTATTTTAGCTGTTTTCCACTTGAAAACCGATAGTTTTTTGCTGAGATAGAACTGTCCTTAAAAATGGCTAAATTTTTATTTTTACTTCAATTTTACATACTGCAAAAAACGCTAGACCAGTTTTCTAGGGTTTCCTATGCTTTACATTACGCGGAATTGCTCATCCTATCTGTATACGCAATCAGTGAATCAGATTTTGATTTCATTTGTATGTTTTTGAATAAACGGCGCAATAAGACGAATAAACTTACGGTGCGGGACAAGATAAAAATATCCTTTTCAGTAAAAATCCTTAAAAACAAGTTTTCCTAAAAGCTATATAAATCTGAAAGTGATGTTTGTTTTTGCCAGGCTTTATAGTAATTGGTAATAGTGCACACCTTTCTTCTAGACTAACTTGAAATTTTATTCTTTTGTCCTTGAAAATCAAGTTGTTGTTTTTTTGCACCGCTTTCATAAATACTAGAGAATCCTAGGACGCCAAATTTCATCGCTACTTATAGAACTTGACTTAATTTCATCGTAAGTGGACATTTGATATAGCTCTTAAGAAAAATTGAATAGAGTGAATCTATCATAATGCAAAGCTAGTGAAATGTAGCTTCAGTACCTTTAGTACGACTTTAGAATCTTCGAATCGCTTTTCAAAATTTGTATTAGTTCACTCAATTTTTATTCAAACCAGATTATAACTTACTTAAGCACACTTTCGCAATAAGGCGCTTGGACTTAAAAATCATCCAGCAATTTTTTACAGGTTGATTTCACAGTTGATAAAAACTAAAAAAAAATTCTATCATAACATTAGTAATTGATAATCTAAATTCTAGAGCTGTTCGTGAAATTATTGAACTGATCGTTTTAGTATACATCAGAACTTCTGATTTAAAATTCTGAAACCAATATCAAAATTTTTTTTCTTTTGCCTTGATTGTATTATTCAATTTTTTGTTCTGTTTTTATAGAGTCAGCTTGTTTATTTGAGAAAAAAGTTTAGGAGAAAGTTATTGTAATCAAAGTCCTCTATCAGACAGTTATGTTCTGTTCTAAATTAACTGTTTTACTAAAAAGGTATCGATTTGGAGCCATGTTTTGATAATATTTGAGTTTTTGCACTCGGGTATGACAATTTTGTGTATTTCTTTGAAATCTTAACGGAAGAGGAAAGGTGAGGTAGAAATGACGTAATAGAAAATCGCAGAAGTAGCTAGAGATCTCGGGAGAAAATACTTTTCTTCTAAAATATTTTTATTTTACAGCTGCGTATGTTTTGTTGTAATTGATGTTCATCATAATTTAGGTAAATTCCCTTCTAGAAAATGCAATAGATTGGTAATTTTTGGTGCTTTGTCGGAAATGTTTTAGCATTTTTTTTCAATTTTGGCAAAGTCATTATGGTACAAGGAACAAACCGAAAAAAGAGCAGTCTTACCATAATTTATTTTCAATGTACTGTTCTTGTTATTTAAAAAATGATAATGCATTTGCAGCTCCTCTCCTTTTCTCCACACACATACTTTAACGACATCACTGATGGATCTCTGTGAACCGTTATCGTCTAATCGTTTAAGCAATTCTTCAGCTTCTTATTTCAAAACCATTTTGTGCTGTTTTTTCAACCACTGGTAAATGTGTTTCGCATTTTTGGACATTTTTATTTTTGCATCCTCGTTCATTTTGCATCATGTTTGTCAATTTCTTGTAAGAAACCACTCCGTATTTCTGGGAACACTTTTTTTGTAAAACGTTCACCTTGTTTACACAGTATATACTGTATTCTAAAATGTGTAAACTAACAACTTTGGGTTGGTAGCGCCAAAGAAACATGTAATGCAAGCGCCATCTTTGCGCGAACAAATTATTTTGAATACAAAATATGCTTTTCACTACAAGCAATAATTATTTTGCAAAGAACTTTAATCCGTTTAGCTTTCTTCAATACCCTAACTTTAGGTCATGTAGTTGACTTAAAATCCAGTTTTTCAAGTTAACAGAGGCTCTAAGGCTAAGAAAATAATACAGTTTTTAATGCATTACCCGATCATTCTTTTCTACATTAATCATCACTGCCTGAACATCGATTTTCCCACTACACCGTGTTAGTATTGTAAATTTTTAAGTAGCCGAAAGTTTGTTTAGACTATATTTTGCTGTTTAATGCAGCAGCAGTCAGTTTTTCTGATTGATTGATTAATTGGGACGAACCATTCACCCCTTATTTACTCAGCCATGCCAACACTGGCACCCATTTTGGATTCCTGTTTAGAAGTCTGTGTTTGGAATGGTAGTATAGGTGCAAATAAAACCAAGTTATGCTTTCAACGTCTTTTTTTTTTGGTATTTGAGGCTGACCAACTGGCAGCATTGAATTCAAATTTTTGATCATCCAAAATATTTTTCTTTTATTTGTGAAATTTGTGTCAAAAATAACCTCTATGAAGGGTTTTTGTCGAACAGTAAAAACCTGGCTTAATTAAATTACTACATTCAGTTATGTTTGCTAGTTTTTGTTTTTTCGATTTAGTTATGGTGAAGTAAAAGAACTCGGAACAGTTTGGCTTCTTTGTCGTATAAAATACGAATGTAGATTAGTGCAATCGATATTTTAATTTGATATGCTGGCACGATATTTTAATTGATATGCTGGCAAGCTTTTGATTTTTCTTAACCTATACGAAACGAGAAATTGATTGGAAAGAATTTTAGCCTTAATTTCTCGAAAGGAAAAGACTTAGCTAGTGCCTGTGTTTTGTCGTAATCAATATTTTAAAACCTTTTGCTGATAGGAAAAATGGCCAATCGATTTCGGAAAAGCATCTCCAAGTTATGTGTGAAAGGCAGTTTATGATGAATTCCAGCATCCACTGGCTGCCACTTTTGGAGCAAAACAATTGAGACAAAATGGCTGCCATATTTGGAGCAAAAAAATTTTAATGGACCCACGCGGCTCTGTTATAATGTTTTGCAAAACTGTTTGTTGTCACGTGTCTATAACGACATTTGTTCTCCCTTATAACCCTTGTCTGTTGTTGAAAATTGAGTTGGTTGTAGTCGTTTTCATGAAGTTCCCGTTGAGACAACAAACAAGAACTTCTTAGCTGTTTTACCACTAACAGCGCTGTTCAGCATGAAAAATTTCTGTCCAGGTCAATCTGCGTGCAGATTATCTCTGATCTCTCAACCCTAAAGCTTGTAACTTTCATTATGGTCTAAGGGTGGTAAACATAGCATTACATAAGTATTCTTTTGTTTTAGTTTCTAAAATTAAATTTCTAAGTATCGATACACAGAAACGGTATAGTGCGGACATAAAAGCAATATTGCTAAGTTGCTCAATCAGCTACTAAAAACACACAACGTGTGCAGTTCATGCTGCTGATCTTAGGTTTCAGGTCAGTTACATTGAAAACGTGGATTAACAATTTATCTCTTTTGTCGCCTTTGTACTTTTGTTTTCTATCAACAAAAACAAGGACAAATTGAAATCCTGGATTTTCCAGCCATTTCTTGAACTCCTTGAAGGTCAGAAACTGGAGTTATGGAAATTTCTTTTTGCTTCTTTGCCGTGGAGATAGATTTCTGGAGCCGATCTTAACCGTTTGAAGTAGTTTTTACTCGCTTGAGGCTGGCTTACACAACGAGTCGCCACTGGGCATTGGTGAGTGTTCCATTTGTTCATTGCAATTTGTTCACACTGGCGCACGCTGCTTTGAAGCAACGAAGTAAAATCAACTGCCCTTTCTGTGTAAACTGGCCATTTACTAACATGTTTCGCTCATAGTCATCTGGATGATTGTTGTTTCTTTCCGGTTACTGTTTAATCTTGGCTTATTACTACCGGAATGATTTTTGCTTCCACAGGATTAGCCAAATGATTGGTTTCAACAGATGTTAAATGAGCTTTTGTTATTACTTAACTAAATGCAGAATTTCTTTTTGCCGCATTTTATTGGGTTTGTGGGAGTTTGGATAGCAATTATCTTGATGCATTCAAAACGCTTTTACAGCTACACAAGAACCGGCTGTTTGGATCAGCAAAATACTGTTAGCTGATGATGCATATTTGCAAACCCTCGTATCGAACGAAAATTTCGAACTTGTTTGAAAGATGCTGCAATCATACCTTGTAGGTTTATTGAGATAATTGAGGTAATGTTTTTAGTTATTGATGTAGGCTTGTGTTTAGCTTGGAAGCGTAATTCGATCTATTTATTTGGAACGTGAATAGGAAAACACAATATTTCTGTGTCAACATTGCGTTTTAAAGGTGATATGTTTCTCGGATTGTCTTAGATACTGTGAGAAATAGCATGCTGTTATTAGGCAATTTTATTGTTTGTAAACTCAAATGAACATGCTTTCTATGGCATCATTTCATCTCGATGCTAATTATACAAAGATGATTTTATCCATTTGTGATTTCATTGATTGAAATACAGGGATCATTTTACCTTTGGCAGTACAAAAATAGACATACATGTTCTACAATTGGTTTTTCTGTGAAATGGGATATTTGTTTGTAATGCCTATATCAATGGTTCTCAACCTTTTTACGACCTCGGATCACTTGAGCACCCAGAATCGTCAACTCATACCACTTCTTGTGGAACATCTTATTGATTGCTGATGTGCAGTGACATCAAATTCTACAAATTCGAAGTTGCTTGCCAAATCCAAACTTTGAACTGTTAGTCCTGCAATCACTTTATCGCGATGCTGTGCGTTACAGTTTAGTTAAACATAAACTTCAAGTAGGGGGAAAACACTTCTGAACTATGCTATTCTATGGGCTTGCATATTTTATGCCAGTAGGTAGCAACTTTATAAGATCTCCACCCTTCTACTAGATTTTGCAAGTTGTCCATGCTATGCTGCATGGCGTTCCCGCCTAGTCGCTAGAATTAGCTTTAATCTTGGTTCGCTTTGTCAACGTGGTTTGTTCTACATAGCGTTCGAGCCGGGGTCTGGGCTTCATAGTAGCTTTGAAGAGTGTTTTCATGCAACCCGCACATTGTGGAAGAACTTCTCCGTAGCAATCAAGTAAAATGAAACCATATTTTACTTACGCCGATCACGCTTTCGCTTGTGCGTGATGCAGGATTGATTAAACAATTTAAGTAAAGTTAAATATACTTTTAAAATAATTTGCTTCTTGCAAAAGTCATGGTTTTGTTTGTGACGCATAATTTTACGCTGCTTTACGTGCATGAAGATCGCAATAATACGAAACAATAGGAATTGCAAGCTTTCGGAAAATTGGGTCATTTAGAAACAAAAGCCGATAAATAAAATACCAGAAAGCTTTGAATACAGACTTTTTTACATAAATAATGGAAGTGACTCGCGTACCACCTAAAAAGCCTTTGCGTACCACTAGTATAGTACGCGTTCCTCAGGTTGAGAACCACTGGCCGATATGATGGATTATAATCATAATTATGATTGGATTGTAGGTGACCAATGCAACGACTGAAGCACCGTCGGTAATTTTAATTATTACGCTTATTTCCCATTGGGACTAAGCAGTCTACCCGTTGTAGTAGCAATGCCTGACAAAAACTTCAAAACTTGCAACCATAACCCAAAAATGGTGCTCTGAATTGGTGTGGTTAGACGTACAAACAGACGTACAGTACCTGATTCATGCTAACGAATTTCTTTGCTCATCGTTCTACAAATAGTGTAGCTCAAATTCGCTGCAGCTTTCATGCTCTGCAAATTGCAAGCGCACTAAAGCATGTAACCTTTCTTATTAGACCTATCATATTGGATCACAACTGTTAAGTTTCACGAAAGAATTCTTCTGTTGCATTCACCTATTTTTTACCGTGGTTGGGTTTAGGTATCGGTAAGATCATCAGAAATGAACCTTAATGAGCAATTGCGTTCTAGTTCAGATGGGTTACAGTCCGAGTAGAAAGACTCTGGGAAAATAGTTACCGCATGCTTAGTTTTGCATCATAGTGCAGGATTTAAATGCTTTATACTGTAACTTTACGTGACCTCATCCACACTGCTTTGAAGCTCAGGGTTATGTTGTCCTTCTACAATTATTTCCGGTCAATAAAGCAGCTTCAAGATTATTCGCAGCAAGATTGGTAGTAGGTTTATTGCTGCATTGACATACTGATAAAGCTTAGTTCTTTTTATCTTTATTTGTTCTTTCTAGGTTGAGATAGTTGCCATTTGACAATTATACGATATCGTATTTTTGACGAATGCATTACGTATTGCATAGCTCTAACTTCCAGCTTACGTAACTTCTAATTTTTTTTTCTTTGACGCATATCAGTGTATGAGTTGCCTTTGAAATCCCTAATATATTTCTAAATTGATGCTTACATTAAGTTTTAAGAGTTTTCTTGAATGGAACTATTTGCGTCTTTCGGAGTAAAAATGTTTTATGTAAAGCAACCAAAAGTAATATCTCAAGGAAAGTACACTATCTTTCTATTTAATATCTGGTGTTTTGTTTCCAAATATATTACTTTGGTATTTTGTTTGCAGTTTACATATTTTGAATTAGCGCTGCGTTTCATTTGTTTCACTTTTGTCACCAGGCACAAGATTAATAACGGTTAAAAAAAGTTGACAAATAACTCAAAATTCGGTTGACGGTTATGCATATGCATTATGCCATTGTACTAGTGCTTCGTGCATTTTGAAGTTAATTTACAGCAAATTAATCATTTCTTCAGTGCTTCATTTCGAGTTCATTATTTTACACTATGAAAGGTGACTATTTCACCGAAAATTTTTAAGTTAAAGAGAATGCAACGAAAATGAGGAATATTACTCAGCACATTTTTCATTTACTGTTTTAAGGGTTGAGATTACGGTTTGTGATAGGGTTTGGATTAGGCTTGGAGTAGGTTTTAGGGTAACGACTTGAGTTCTGGTTAAATTTGGTTAAAAATTAATAAAGATGTACCTAAAAATTTCCAGTGAAATAGTCTCTTCCAGCCATTAATTGGGTCTCCAATTTGCTAACAGTTTTAATAGATCGATTTTTGATGAAAATTATTTCACAAATTCGTATTCACGGGACATCACTAATCTTTGTGACTGAGAATACACTTAAAAGAAAGCAATTATAAAGACCGCTAATTAAATCGCATTGAGAGCATATTAAACCAATCCCTATTTTGTGACTTGTTCCATAGTTTGACAGCTTTCTCATAACACACAATTTAATGCAGAAATAAGACAAAATAGCTGTTTCGGAAGTCGGAAGAATTATTTTAATTCGAGTTAAATCTATTTTGTTTAGATTTTAGAAAGACCGTTCTTTTTGTAGGATATGATTGGTTTTGATTTAAAGCCTTGTATAACTGCGTTTGGTGTTTTTCTGCTTTGAGAGTGATTTGTTTTACAATAAAACTTCACAAAAGGCAATTACTGATTTCTCTACGTCAGCTGGCCAACTGAGTTATCTCTACTTACCAAGCGTGGGAATTACTTATGATTAGAGATAAAAGGAAAATCTTAACTTTTTTCAGAAATTTTCAACTTTAACGAAAGTAAGTAAGTATTCCGTAGAGCATTAATGATAAATAGATGCCGATTAAAATTTTCGAAAGTAAGTATATAGAATGTACTTTCCAAATACGTAGAATAAATCCCACACTTGCCCCTCCCCCAAAACAATTTTTTTAAATCCAACTTTAAACCGAATACAGGTTCAAAGTTTAAAATTATTCACCTAGGTAAGGGAGTCAATTAATCATCTTCGTATTTTGGGAGTGCCATGCGATTTGGTATCCCCGAGATAGTCTCCGACAAACATACTGAATACAAAGCTCGAAACTTTTTCCATCCATTCATCTAGGTTGCATTTGCAACTTACAGTTGGCACGCAATCCTTTTCCATTCTTTCTGATTGCTTGCTGCAATCATTATTTCTTCCAGTGTCATGCCTCGAAATTTTTTGGAATGAGAGATATTTACGAGTTAAACAAATCTAAAAAGTAGCTGAAGCGGCTTAACAGAAAATGTCCTAATTCTTTCAAACTGTAAAAAACTTCTGTCGATTTCCAAATTGATTAGGAGTGTGGCCAAGAAAGTTGTAGCGTCGTTTTTTTACGGCCCTGAATACACTGATCTGGGTTGAACCCCCGCACTATTGTCACATTGTTGTGTCCTTGGTTAAAGTGTTTCACGCCAATTATTTCTGCATGATGGCTTCGAACAAGCAGCGAACATTCCAACTGCGTAGAAGCGAAAATATAATCTTAAAATTTGGAAAACGATAAAGTTCTAAGCGAGGTGTTAGGCAAAGGTAATTTTGGTTGTTAATTGGTAGCTCTGTGTAGTGCAGTGCTGTTGGGTAGCTCTGCTATATTATGCAGTACTATTTATTGCTAATTGTATAGCTCTGGATTTTTGTTGTGGTAGTTTTGGTTGCTAGTTGGTAGCTCTCTGTAATGCTGTTCTAAGAACGTATAGGTTTGTTGGAATTTGTATTACGATTTGTAAACATTAATTTGGTTAATAAATTGCAATGTATTGAAAACACGTTGTTCCACAAAAACAATTAAGATGATTTAATTAGCTCCTGTGGCTACAAATGACACTTTGACAGTTGACAGGAGATGATTGATAGTTTTAAGCACCTTAAAAGAATGCTAACTATTCTTTACATCAGTGATTTGCTGACCCGGTAAAAGCGTATGTTTTACTGTGAATGTGTCAATTATCTGCAATGTTTATTACCTTTTGTCGACAGATGATCTCATATCAGCAAAATACTGCCGGAGTTCAAATGCACAAAATCATCTGCAATCCGCACGCTATTTTTAAACAAACCTCTGATATAATCCGTTCCGCGCTGTTGGGGAAAGGTGCACTTGGTGACTAATTTTTGCGTTAGCATGAAACATATGATGTCATAAATGTTGTGTTTGGTCGAAAATGGTGTTTTTCTGCATGCTTATGTAAATTTCTTATGAGCACATCGGTAAAAATTTAACCTTATAAGGTAACTAAGACCAAAAACAAGTTTTGAAAAGTACACTTGCCCCTTGGAACCCTAAAGTAAAGCGCAAGAAAACAAGTGGAATCCGGTATTTTTGCGTGATTTAAACTTCTGAATTCGGTGGGACTAAAACTTGTCAAGTTTTAACTTAAAAAAATATCATTTTTAAGAATATCTGAGTTGAAATACTTAATTCTAGTAAGCAATACTCAGCAAATATAAAAACAGATATAAAACATGCAAACGAAAACTTGTACATAGCTGCATGACAGAAAAGATTAGGCTGTCATTTCTACTGTTGATGTGGATAGTTTTTTGATGAGGGCTTTTTCAGTCAGAGACGCAATCCTACCACGTCTTTCCTTTACTCAGCTGTCTTTTTGCGTAGTTTTTTTTTTTTGTTCATTGTTCATGGACCATGACGCTAAACAATTGTCACTTGTCCTATGCTCTCTCCTCTTCAAAGTCAAAATTTTTCGATAGGAAACGTTGATTTTGTCGACACACACCTTGCAGCGATATTTACTTTGCATTATTTTCTTATAAATATGATTTGGTTGGTATTTTATCACTTCCCAAATGGACAAGATGTGAAATAACGTTTCATAACGCCGCCTGTGTGGTTTGGCCTGGGGTGAGGTATTAAATAACAATAAAGTTCATCAAAAAACACCCATTTTGATCAAATATTTTGCACGTACTTGGGCTTGGCTGAACAAGTTTTATTTGATTGAAAACTGTAAAATCATTTTGATTTCTTTGTTTGCTGCCGAAGGTTTATCATACCGGTCATATTTTCAAAAAAAATTTTGAACCTGTTTCACCTTTTCTGATAATTGCTTGAAATCACTGTTTGATTGATTTTGAAGTGCATTATTTATTAAAATTTTTCCGTTCATTGTTTGTCTTTTACTTCTCTAAGTCTATATCAAATGATATCATTATGTCTTAATATTTTCTTCAATTAACAACAATTTGGTAGTGACCTATAGTATTGATTAATTTAAGAAGTATAGATTTCATTTTGATATATTTTTAATGTTTGTTCAAATAATATAAGATAATATTCCAGTGGAATACGGTAGGACATCTTAAAGTCTATATTTAGTCTTCAACAACTAATACCAACTTTCTTTGCTGCTTTACGTTGAAAACCTAGATGCTTTCGGGGGTAAGTTACTGTACGTACTCCCTAGCGGAGAAAATTTTACTCGAAAATAGTAACGGAACTATAATTGTTTTTGATTGATTCTTTGCCAAATACCCTGTTTCTTATTTATGGTTAAGCGTTTGGACGTTTATAGGATACAATTGTAATAACTAAATAAAATCTGTTTTCTTAAAAATACCGAAAAATTCAGCCACAAAGGGGTCATTGTGAAGGGTAAAAGAGTTAGAGTATGCCATTACTTTGTCGATAAGCAGCGGACGTGTGAGTCTTTGAAAGTTGTGTACTTCGAATAAATTAGCTCGGTTCTCAAGGTGAAGACCGAAATGTGGCCGCATATTGGTACAACAGCTCCCTTTTGTGACAATAGCATTATCGAGTCATTTCAATGTAGGATTTGCGCGCAACATTGCCGGCGTATGAAAAGTCAAAGTGACATTGTCGTCGTGCAGGCAGAAAGCCAAACCGGTTACAAGCAACACTGGCAGTCTGCCACCACATTTTTACTGCAGCCAACAAACAGGTCATGTCATGTAGGCCAGAGTCACAAGCTGGATATCACTGTTCCATAGGATGAGGCTCATTAGTCGAGAGTTAACTTTAATTTTTCTGAAGAAAATTGCAAGCCAGGTTATAGATACATGTTTTTATCTGTTTCATAAGGAGAAAAAATAATGAAATGAACCAACTGTTGAATAGTTTGAGAAGTGCAAAAAACATAGTGATAAGTGGCGGCAATTAGTTCTCAATTACTTCACAAATGGGGACAAAATATCCAAAAAGCACGTATACAAAATTCTACGTTATAATTTTAGAAGCCTTTTTTTGGTATTGATGAAAGTACTTTGGCTTTGATGTAAAAGATTAGGGATACGATTAATGCAAATAAACATCGTCAATAGAATGACCGAATAATGAGTCAGGTGTTTTAACAGGTTATCAGCTTTTTCTGATTAATGCAAGACTACCGTACAGTTATGTGAGTGATTTGGCCAGTTATTTAGTCTGGTCATAAGGATGACGCAGCGATTAGGAATGAATTTGCTTCTGAAACGGATGACTGAGGTTCAATTCCTGGTCGGGTCAATCCAAAGACTCTAAAAGGTGGTACAGTGTCTTCGGCTTGTCCTGGCCTAGGCACATTGGTGAATAAACATGCAATTACAATTAATTAGTCTGGCTCGCAGGGTGGAATATCGATTTCCCGTCGTCCCGTCAATGCAAATTGTGCAGGTGTAGTGTATATTGTGTATGTAGTGCGTAACAATTTTTCACGTTAAGTTAGGTCAGTGGTGGATTTAAAAAAAGGGGGGCCCGGTGCGTAAACTTTAGGGGGGGCCCAATTTTTGTCTACGCTAAACCGACATTTTGGTTTATTTTACCTGTACGTGTAATATGCCAAATAAGCTTCATTCTCTGTACAATTGACTTAGTGTTTCGTGTAAATGTGCTATGTGCTGGTGCCTGGACAAATAATTGTGTGCAAAGAAGCAAATTACAACCAAACGTTTAACATTACTGCCTTATGTTGTGCATCTTCATCATATGCACAAAAACACTAGAAACAACAATGTAGAACAGATCCAATGTCTCTAGCTCATATTCATAGCCCTTATTCATAGATGCATCAACAAAGTCACACTACATTCATTATTTTTTAACTATCAATGTTACATAATTGAGCACTGAGCAGTAAATAATTTTTCACCTCTTGCATTGCTAGCTTGTAAACATGAAAACAATTTCTTACTTGCTGGTTAAACATAATGTGAGCACGATGTTTGCAATTTAGCATTACTGGTACTTAATTGAAAACAAGCTGCAACTATTTCAGAATTATTAAATTACATTTAATAAAAGCTGCAACGAAAAAAGAAGATTGGTCAAAATCACAAATTTAAAGCTTTATCTTATTGTGACTTTCTCACAAAACTGATACTTGGTAGACTGTCAGCTGGTAGGGTACACTGCACTGTTGGCATGTTACCTTATCACATGCCTTGCTCATTGCATGCAGTGCAGTTTACTGTTCACAGCAATCAATTAAAATCTGAGCAGAATTTAAACTTAAGAATAAAAATGCTCACTAGCATCTCTAGTAGAGAGGTCACATTATCTTTTTATTTAGTTACCGTACCAACTTATCCTTTACTAATATGAATGAAGTTTTCTTTCATAATAATAAAAACCGCAAACACATCTACGGTACTGTATACTGTACAAGTTTGAAAATTGCTTTTACTCTAAACATGTGATTAATTACTCATTCGTCTTCAAACCAAGAACACTCCATTTCGATGTCACTACATAAGACTGTAACACTGAAAGCAATACTTAGTTTAACACACTCTATCAACTGCTATGCTAAGACACTGAGCTGTTTGAGCAAACCCTTAACCAAAATAAGACATATCATTACTGATAGTATTGAAGAATTTCTTTCAACATACCATACTGCACAAACACCAACTGCACTGTTCATGTGCACAAGCTAAAACTAAAAGATCAAAAATAAAGCTTAAAAGAATTTGTTAGCATTAAGCTTAAACTAGAAGTTACTTGAAACTAAACATACATTTAACTACGGATACACCTTCAAGAAAACACAGCATAAAGCTGCAACATTGTCACTTTGACAGCAATGTGGAATTGAACATACACTGCTAAAACAATGAACAACTTCATAATCTAGAAAAAGGAATAATAAGTTACTGATGGCATTGAAGAATTTCTTTCAGCATGCCCATACTGTACAAACATCAACTGTACTGCACATGTGCACAAGTGAAAACTAAAAGATCAAAAATAAAACTAAACAAGATTTGCGGGCATTAAGCTTAAAAACTAAAAGTTGCTTGAAACTGAACATACACTTAACTACAGAAATACCTTCAAGAAAACACAGCATAAAGCTTCAACAATGCCACTCTGACAGCAATGTGCAATTGAACATACATTACTAACTTGCATTACTAAAGCAATAAGCAACAGCAACTCCTTGACGAAGAAAAAAGCATACAAAGTTGCTGATGGCATTGAATAATTTTTTGATAACAATGGAATATTATCCACTAGGCTACACTATAATACTTGAAAATAATGATTAGTTTATTCTAAAGTAATTTTTAAGCTTTGTATTGCTTATGTGCTCTATAGTTCTATTATTATCATAAAAGTGAAAGCTCCCACTTTTTCATTCTTAAATGCATAAACAAGCTTGAGCGAGGCTCTTACCATACCTAATACAGCTATTTTGCCACAATACAAATTTTTTTGTCCTTAAAGTTAAAATTTCAACATGTTTTACTGACGCTGAGCTAACATTGTTCTTTTGTTTGTTCTTAAATTTTGAATTGAGCCTCGAGTTTTTCTTCATTGTTCTTATATAAAAAGTGTAGGCTAATTGTACATCATATTCACAAAGCGTTGCTGAAGTATTTCTTTCTAAACAATTTAACACTTGTCTGCACAAGTATCACATAATTAATTTTCTTACTTAAGCATCACATCACATGATTAAGTTTGTATCCTTAGTCAATCAAACCATTTAGACATTACTTTTATCTTCAATTTACAGACAGGGTGCAATAAAAAAAAGAACGAAATCTCAAGCAAAAGTCAACACAGTAGGCTAATCTGCATTCAATCATGATGTACAGAGTACAGAATATTTCAAATCCTGGTCTTCTATCTCTACCATTTCTAAGTGCTTTATAAAGAGCGTAATGAAATTTTGTCTTCTTGCTTTTCGTAAAGCAAACTGATCCATAATTTCTGTAAAATCAATGCCTTTGGAAATGGCCCTTTCCACTGACATCATTGCAAGTCCATTTAATCGGTACGTTAAACACAGTTGTCAGTCTCGATTACCAGTAATAACATACTCGATTGGTACTTGTACAGTGTTATGGTAGCAGTACGGTAAGCTATCGGGAAGCCTGGTCAATGGTCGCTCACTACCAGTAGTACTAGTGGCCAATACCCACAGTAGCCTATAGGAAGTGGCTATTTTGCCTCTAGAGGCTAAATAGTGTTTTTCCTGTGTTTGGGTTAGGGTTAGAGTTGGGGTTAGGGTTGGGATTAGGGTTAGAATTAGGGTTAGAGTTTGGGTTAAGGTTAGGGTTTGAGTTAGCATTAGGCTTAGGGCATTTTGGCACTTGCGGCAAAATAGCGGTTAGAACTATTTTGCCTCCAAATGGCAAAATAACATGGGGCTATTTTGCCTCTAGAGGCAAAATAGCCACTGCCTATATGGTAACTCAAGTAACTAACACCATCTGCAATAAGCTTATATAGTGATAAGCTACTGTAACTAAAATTAATCCAGCTGCCCATGATATACGGACACGGCCGTACCTACCATACAGTATCACACAGATTTTCACTGTACTGTAGGCTACAGGCAGCACTATAAATGTCGCAAGCATAACCTGTCTAGCCTAAGATGCTTTGATACTGAAACTGGATGAAACTGTAAAACTTGGTTTTGAAATGTTGGATTAAGCGCATTGTGATTTGTCTGCTTGTAACGCTCGTAGCCTTAGGCTAAGGTCTGAGGTAAACTTTCAGCACTACAGGTCCACTCTGATAAAATTTCAATTTCGAACAAGACTAGCCAGTATTTATCACCAGTAGGTGAGCCAGGTCTACCTATCAGTATTGCCTTTGGACCTGGAGTGGATCCAGTATTCCTGTACGGTATTGCGTTTGGATCTGCAGACTACACACATCTCTGTTGTGTGTTAGAACTTGACTTTTTTTTTTTGTTTAGCCAGACTTTCGTTGTGTCAATAAACTTGGAAAAAGAGAAACTTTTGAATTTAATCACTACTAAGGCTCAAAAGTAAACTGCAAATTTGCTTGAATAATTTCTAATGAAATGTTATGATTAAACACCAGTATTTTTTAAACATCTAATACAGGCATAAGGAGTAGCCTACAGAACGTGGGCGTGGTGGCTTTGGAGAGGAACCCAGTTAGAAAAAATACTTTGGGGAATGTCACTTGACTGCGATTTGGCTTAAAATGAAAAAAATACTGCGCACTAAGCTCTCCGCATCTTTGAAGGGAGGAGGGGGCCACTATAGAAAATACTTGGGGGTGATAAGTAGCGTAACTACCAAGCTGGATTGAATGATTAGCAGAGGTGGAGTCCTCGAGGACGTCCTTGGCCTCGAGGACACATTTTGAAGTCCTTGGCCTTGGCCTCGAAGGTCAAGTCCTTGGCCTTGGCCTCGAGGCCACAAGTCCTCGAAAATTGGCCTGTCCTCGGCTCGAGGACAGCACTATTTTTTGGAATGTTAAAATTTTGTGGAGCGCTTGAAAAATTTTTTGGAAAACGTTTTTTAGTGGAGATCGCTTGAAAAATTTTTGTGAAGACTTTTTTTTTTTTTTTTTGGAGATCGCCTGAAAAATTTTTGTGAAGACCTTTTTTTTTTTTTTTTGGAGAGCACTTGGCTTTGTGTCCTTGGCCTTGGCCTCGAGCATTCCTGTCCTTGGCCTCGAGAGTGTCTGTCCTCGGAAAGGCTGTTCTTGGCCTTGGCCTCGGATTTTTTTTGTGTCCTTGGCCTTGGCCTCGAGTCTTGTGTCCTCGACTCCACCTCTGATGATTAGATAATTTATTGACAAAAAGTAGCAAAAAGCAAGTGAATAAGTAATTACTTTACACTAAACGCGCGGCATCTTCAGAGGGGGGCCCAAGTTAGAGGGGGGGCCCGGTGCGCTCGCTCCGCTTGCTCCCTATTAAATCCACTACTGAGTTAGGTGTAAGTGGTTAGACGTTGTAATGGTTAGGTACATAGTTTGCGGCTTAATAATTTTATAAACTGTTTGCTTTGACTAGAATTTTCAACTGAGAAAATTGTCTCAAACCCTCAGTTTTACCCGAGGGTAGTTTCTTGACTCAATCAAACCGTTGATCACAAGGTCTGAAGATTACAGCGCCTAAATTGCACTTCAGTTTAGTCATAACGCGGAACGTCTTATACTGATTCTGGCTTTGATGCTTGCATTTGCAGCGAAAAAAAATTGACTATTACTCACCCTCTTCTTGTCCTTTTTCCTTTGCTATCTCTATTACTTGTAATTTTAGTGTTCTTCTCAACTTCTCGTTTTTTAACTTTTAATCGTGCAAGGTGCTGCGTTATTTCACCAAAATGGCGTCTCAATGTTAGAATCAGCTGTTTTCATGCTAGGAAGTTGCATTTGTTAAGTACCTCTGCATTATTATGCTAATAAGGTTTGCAAAGTGGTGATGACGTATGGGTAAGCCTCAAAACTGATCTTGCGCAAGGTATTACCTAACATCTAGCCAGTTTCAGTCTCGTCGCACGCAAGTACAGGTTATACCAAGGACAAGGGTCTTCATCTTGATGCCATGTGTTTCTTGAAATAATTCCAAAACATCTCATTTGATGTTTTTTCTAAAAGGCGTATCAAAGCTCGTAAGTCACAACTTTTAACACGGTCAATTGCTGAACCGAAAGGCATTTTTCAGAGCTTCTTATATTGCACCCGTATGAGTCAAGCGAAAACAGTGTATGGCATCGCTATTTAACCTAAACTTGACCTAATGCTTTAAACGCACTAATTTACGTTTCAATTTGTAGATTAAATTTCTTAATTTCATTTTGATGCCGAATTTCAATTTTTCTTGACAGCAATTGCTCTTATCGTATATTTGGTTTATTTTGAGCCTTATCTTCGACTTGAATGCAAATTTTAATGCCTTTTTATTTTCAATATTTTTATTTTAACCATTTTATCCGGCAACTTATCTTTTCAGAATGGCTTCTGATTAAGCAGAAGTTTATACTTTACTTAACGCACGACAATGAAGCTGTTATTTCCAATTCAACTGAGGCTTAGCAATTGAAATCACATAATAATTGTAATTTTGCATCGAAATAGCGAAGTGACTTGATTGGTTTTTAAGTTAGCGATTTTTGGTTTTCGGTGCGCTCGTTCACTCATGTCAGATGTAGATTGAACCGAATGGCTGAGCAAATAAACAGGAACTATTTTTGAATACTATTTTAAAGTTTTTGGGTTTGACCTTACCTTAAATCAAATCCTGGTGCAGCGTTTCAATAGCTGATGCTTTATCCAGTGAGCACGATTGGTTGGCTGTGTAAATTTATCATTCAATTTCATTAATTGATTATGCAAAACACCAAATATACACTCTACAGATATTATCAAAAAAATTCAAGAATTTGATTTTTTTTAATTCGGTTTCAAACACACTAAAACGATTAATTTTTTCACAAAATTGGTCAAAAATATGTTAAAATCGATAATTGGTTTTCAACACGTTAAAGTATGGTATGCTATCGTCCCGCCGTAAAATCGTCAGCATATCCTTAGTGTATTTTAACCAATGGGCAACTTCTACGCTGGTAAGGCGGTACATGGGGCGTGTCGAATTTCTGTTTAAAAGAAACTTGGGATATGCTCGTACGTTCACGATTTTAAGCACAGGGTAGACCGGGCTTGGAGAGGAGTGCTTCAAGACAAATGCTCGCAGTTGTTTACATATTGCAATTTGGTCGAGTAAATCTGAGGTCAAAATTGGAAAAAAAAGCAAGAAATGCTTGTTTCAACGGTGTTTGGTGCTATTAGGTGTAGAGAGTAACACACTAAAAGTCCAGCAAAATCCACCCATCTGAGAGTCGTAAAATAATTATAGAAATCAGCGAAACATGTTTATAAAGCACAAGCCGACTTACAAGGTGAGGTTTTTGGGCCCCATGGACTCGCCAACATCGCAATATAAGGGGAAGTTTTATTATTGCATTAAAAGGTGAGGTTTTGCGTTCCCACGATTCCGGAATTGAACCGGAAGCCATAACATTTTACTTATCTAAATAAGCTAGCTAAATTTTGTCAGAAAGCACTTTCGCAAAAACCCATCAACAGAAAGCACAAAACATCTATTCTTCTTTGAAGTTAGTCTTGTATTTCTTTGTAACCTTATTAAATGTTATTTTTTTAAACGCAGTGCAAAAGTACAAAAATAAAGTCTGAAAAAAATGCAAGATAAATTTTTTTAATGAGGTTTTGAAATATTGTTATATACTGCCATCTTACGGCAAACGTTATGAGTTGCTTAACTAGTAATTCATCTTTCTTGGATCGTCAAGTCTTAATCATGATAAAAGTTTTGTGAAATCATACAAAACTCGCTACTTTTGTGAACTATTGAAACAGGTATTAATGAAGATCTAAACGTTATATACTTTCTAATAAACTACCGTACATCGTTACAAGTTCATAGGTCTACAAATGCCCCAGGTATAATAAATCTGATAAGATGTATACAAATGTAATGTCATTTTGGTTGACTATTCCTAATTTGAATTTGCCGGTGCGTTGATAGACTCAAAATCAATCTCGAGTTTAGGTAAAGGATTGCATTGTCTAACTTTAACGTCTGCTTCAGATAGCATTTTTTTGGAAGCTCTTGTGCTTGGCGTATTCTCATACTTGTCAGAGTAGTATACCACTTCTTTGATTCCTGATTGAATGATAAGCTTGGCACATTCGTTGCACGGGAACAAGCTTACGTAGATTGTGCAACCTTTTAATGAAACGCTGTTTTTGTTCAGTATTGCGTTCAATTCAGCATGGCATACATACGCGTATTTTTGCTCATCCAAAGCCAGATTTTCATCTCTGTTCCACGTGAATACTTGATCGTTATCACGACCTTTCAAGTCTGGCATTCCGTTGTAACCAACACCCACAATTCTTCTTTCATCGTTTATTATGCAAGCCCCGACTTGAGTTGAAGGGTCTTTGCTTCTTTGGCCGGACAGAAAGGCTATTCCCATAAAATAACCTTCCCAACTTAGCACACTTTTCCTTATTTCTTCTATTCCACATGCTTGTTGTTCATTATCGTGGGACATTTTCGTCTTCGAGTTGCTATAATCGTACAGTGGAAGCCCTTTTAGTCGTAATAATCTACACCTTGAATAATACCTTATAATGATTACTTAGATAATAAAATAAGATCTATCATATATATTTATATTATCTATCATATATATAGGTATATTACTTAGATAATAAAATAAGATCTATCTATGTTTCACAATCCTATTTTGATTTTAACTTTATGGGCTAGGTTACTCAGATTTTGAATTTCGGTTTACAGGCAAGCTTAGTTTAGTTTTTGAATTTCGGTTTGCAGACAAGCTTAGTTTAGTTTTTGAATTTCGGTTTGAACGTCAGCTCTGCCGATGAGCGTTGGTATTACGCAAAACTCGAGTCCAGAGCAGTACGTGGGGAAAAAAATTGGGTCTGCCTTTTTAGCAGCTGAAGTTACGAGATAAAGACGTTAGCCTATACCGATAGCTTGGTTATTCAAATTTACCGGTTGAGTTAGCCTAATTCAGGGATCAGAATTCTTTGCATTGTGTCGATTCCTCTTCACACTGATGATGAAGTCAGTTGACTTCGAAACACGGGAATGCTCCCGCGATAGGGGGCTCCGCCTCACCTGCATCACTAGGGGTTGAAATGATTACCCATTTCGACGCGGAGACAGCATTAAGGTGATGTCAAATGAAGTAGGATTGTAAGACGTGATGTCTCTGTGAACTATTAAATTAGTTCTGCCAATTTCACTTCAGGAATAATTTAAGATCTATCATGCTCAAGCTCTACCTGTATGATCGCTCGAGAGTCAGCGGATATTTCATTGTTTTGTTTTGAGTAGGCTAATTAACTTCCAAACGTGTGTTGCCTTGTGTACATTTGAGGTGAGTAGCGTGTAATATTACTTAACTAAAGCAAGCGAAGCAATACTACAAAATAGCGCGAAATTTACTACTGCAAAAGGAAAAATGTACCTTAATTTGTTCACATTTTTGGCGAAAAAAGTGATTTTAGCCCTTTTTTTGTTCACGAAAATTAAAAAACGAACGTACAGCAAACTAATCCGATATATTAGACATATAGAATGCAAAACTTTATTCACTAGACAGAATTGATTGACGTTTCGAGGTCGAATTATTGCTCATAATCTTCTTGGTGAAGTCGGCAAATTGAAAATCGTGAAGAATTGAATCGAGGTCACCAGCACTAAGGCGGATATAGTGCTTTTGCTACAGTAGGGCATAGCTGACATTAATTCCGTTAAGTTTCTTTTCAACTCCGTCCAGCTGTTCATTGCAGTAGGTGGAGCGGATTGAATAGATTCGAAGAGAAATTATAAAAGAATAAACTATCGTTTCAGTTACGCAACACTCAACTCGAGCAAAAGCACTAGAGTATTGATTCGATTATACTTTCTCAAGAAAATATCTTAAAGCAACGCGGACACAGACGTGTTTCCATAAAAAAGAGGATGATATTTGAAGCTGTCAAACGATTGTGGTAGATACACGAAATTGGACACCCTTCCTTGAGTCAAATAAATAATTTTAAATAATTATTTCTCAAGAAAAATATCACTACAACAATTAAGAATGAATGAAACTAAAAACACCTTAAACGTTTCTTTATCCTCCTGTTATCGTACCAGAGTCTATGATCGTACAGCGTCAGACACTCACTACTGTATGATCCGCGCTTTTTTATCGCTATAATTACATCGATTTTGGAGGAATCCCCATCTTCTTAGAATTTTCCTGTGATCCAATGTTCCAGTGGATTTTTTCGAATTCTTATCCATTGATAGTCATCGTAAAACGGCTTATCCCAGGACGTAACAACGTGAACAGGGTGCGGGTTGAACCCAGATCATGCGATCAGGGTCGTCGTAATTGCGACGCCTTTAAAATCTCTCGGTCACGTTGCCATTTTGAATAAAAACACTAAATCCGCCTTGATAGTTCTTGAACTTTTCCACTTTATCAAAGGAAATTCGCACCTGGCATCCACAGCCTGGATACTGCGTAACTGTCAAGAAGAAAATGTACCCTTAAACGAGGACTAAGGCAAAATCAATGGGGGTATCTAAAGTTAGGTCAATCGCGTAAGACTAGATTAGCGTTGACTCCATCCTTTTTGACCCAGCCATTCTAGAGATATTCTACTTCAAACACGACATCGGTGACTCTAATGTTATAAATTTTAATAATTTTTTGGCAACCCTGTCGTTGATATGCATTAGCGTCTTAGCCACACCTTCCGAGTGCTATCCTAAAGCAACGATTAGGCCACTGCATTGGGTCGTTTCGCTGCGCGCTAATCACATTGATCTTATCTGCAGAATAGATCGAGCAGCAAAAAAGAGTAGACTGTACGATAGCCTAGGTAGCAAACGTCTAAGAGCAAGCGAAAGTAAGACTAGTAGAGTTATTAGAGTAGGCTAGTCGGCCATTGTTTTCAACTTAGATGTAAAAGTTTATTCTAGGGTCACAAAATACCAAAAGCAAATACAATAGGCCTACTCCAGTATTGGTAGTCTTATTATTAGGTATCAGTTTGTACTGTGTAGCCTAGTAATAAAAACAATATTGCTAGACTAGGCTAGATTTAGATTGAAATGTATTTGCCAGCTTGATTTTGACTGAAATCGCTAGACTACCGAAAAGTCTACTGTTTTTACCAGCTCAGATCTGTTGTGCTGATAAGATCAAACTGATTAGTGCGCAGCGAAAGGACGCAATGCAGTAGCCTAATCGTTGCTTTGGGTTAGAACTCGTAAGGCGTCGCTAAGATGCTAATGCTTATCAACGACAGGGTTGCCAAAAAACATTATTGAAATTTACTAGAGGTGGAGTCAAGGACACAAGGCTCGAGGCCAAGGACACAAAAAAATCCGAGGCCAAGGTCAAGGACAACCCTTCCGAGAACAGACCCTCTCGAGGCCAAGGACACAGGCGCAAGTGTTCTCCAAAAAAAAATCTCCAAGAAAAAAAGAAAACTTAGGTTTTCCAAAAACATTTTTGCTAGTGCTAGAGTTACGTAGCAGGGGCTTTTATGTTCAAGCCTATGCCGATGATCTAGCAGTGTTGGTCTCTGGAGCTGATATGCTTTGAACCAGAGGTATGGCCCAAAAAACAATAAATATTGCTGCAAACTGGGCTCCTGAACAAGAGCTACAGTTTAGCTGCGAGAAAACCAAAATTGTACTGTTCACTCACAAACGAAATCCAAATTTGGGTTCCCTGTCAATGAATGGTTCAAAACTTGAACTTTCCCAGGATGCAAGGCTGTTAGGTGCTACTCTGGACAGCAAGCTAACTTGGAAACCACATATTACCCGAATTACCCGCAAAGCAACTACAGCATTAATGCAACGTACACAAATTGTGGGTAAAGCGTGGGGAATAAAACCATCTATGATGAAATGGATATACACAGCTATGATACGTCCAATCATGCCGTATGCGTGTGTGTCCTGGACTGGCGGTCTCAGCAACAAGTATCTAGTGCGGAAACTCACAAAGGTACAGACTTGCTTGCATGATGATTTCATCAGCTTTTCCTGGCACCCATACTGGTACTCTGGAAATATTGCTCAACATATCTCCCATTGAGGAATTCTTATTGGCTGAGGTACTGCGAGGGTCATACAGAATCAGTGTTAGTGGACTGTGGCATGTCAACCGAGTTGGTTCCTTTGGGAAAACGAAAAGCCATGTTGATGTTTGCAATGAGGCTAGAAGATTCTTACCTCTGCTGCAAATGCCAGCTGACCTAATGAAGAAAACAAAGATATTCGAGAGAAATTTCGAATGTCAAATTATGGATAAAAAGAATGCTATCAGATCTGAAAGGATACTAAATCAGAACACTGTCAAGGTTTACACCGATGGCTTTAAACTAGATGGAAGAGTAGGTCCGGGTTTTTATGCAGAATACCCAAACAACTCTCCAAAACAAACATTTTTCCACCTTGGAATTTACAGTATTGTGTTGGAAGCAGAAGTCTTAGCTATTTCAGAAGTGGCAAAGAACCTGCTTTTGGAAAAAATACACAATCAAAGTATTGTTGTGCTGGTTGATAGTTAAGCAGCTCTCAAAGCACTCATGAAGTGCACTGTAACATCGATTACAGTGTTCAACTGCATTACAAACCTAAATCAGTTAGGTAAACAGAACCACGTCAGTATTCATAACCGCTTCGTACTACCGATGAGTTTATTTATTGATTTTGACGTTTCGCTTCCCAAACCGGGAAGCTTCTTCAGAACAATTTTCGGCAGTGCTGCCTTTGCAGTTACAAAAAGATAAATGAGAAAAAATAATAACAGCAGAAGATAGGTAACAGTAAAAACATACGAACATCACAGTAGTTGTACTATTATACTCAAAAACATTAAAGTGATGGAACAATAACATTATATAATATTGAAAATTATTTCACTAACAGCGTGAAAAAAATTTGAAAAAATATGTCACTAACAGCGTAAAAAAAAAAAAAAATTTTTTTTAAATAATATTTGTAATAACTAGGCTGCTTCTCTAACAGTGTGAGAAAATATGAAAAAGATCTATTGCAAAGCATTATATACTAGAAAAGGTTTTTAGCTCCACAGAGATTTATATACGGACGGAACAATTAACCCATCATTGCGATTTAAAACGTTCAATTCCAAAGATTTTTGGTTTATCAAATAACCTTCCGCTATCCGACGCTTGTGCCAGTGTGGTTCCCTCCTTAATATTTTAGCATTATCCCAATCTATAAAATGATCATTTTCTGCGACATGCTGACACAGTGCAGATTTTTCAGGTCAAAATTCTTCACCGCATCAATATGCTCAAGTTTTCTAGTTTCTAAGCTTCGGCCTGTTTCACCGATGTACACCGCATCGCAGTCACGACAAGATATTTGATAAACAAGGCCCGACTTTTCTTTGTCAAAAACTTTGTCTTTGGGCTTACAAAAAATATTAGACAAAACACAAACAGGCTTCATAGCCACCCCCACACCAACTTGCTGCAAAACACGCTTAATAGGCTCGGTGAGATTCTGCACATAGGGAACCACAGTCATGATTTTCGTTTGTTGGGATTCGCTTTCAGAGCGAGTAGGCCGTCGTTTGCGATGAAATCTTGGATATCCATTTGTAATCAAGGTGTTATTGATCGTAACAAGTAGAGTAGTGCAAGTAGTGTAGTGCAAGTTTTAACTGAGCACTGCAATCTACAGCGACACAAGAAAACTACAGGTCGTGCTGAGTCTTCTTTGTGTCCAAAATGTAGCCGAGAGGATAAAACCATAGGTGGGCAAGTTAATGCAAAACGTTAGCTTCGTTAACCACTAGTCCGTTAACAAACTTCACACCTTCGTTAACGTTAATCCGTTATTTTCAGCTTTAATTAACGGAAGTTAATCAAGTCCGTTAATCCGTTAACATTTTGAGTGTAATTTACATTTCGTTTTATTCACTCGCTTCTAGAATACGTATTGACGCTGTTGAGCTGATTGTAAGAAAATATTTATTGCTATGGTGGTCTTTTTGTGTTTTGAAAGTTACATTTTACAGTCTAATCTAATTTCAAGATAAAAACAAGTTCAAATGCACAACGAAGCTGCAAGATATTAACGATAAAAACCTTAACGGAAGATAACAGAACTTAACGGAAGTTACTTTAGTCCGTTAACAGCACTTAACGGAAGTTAATTTAGTCCGTTAACATGAAAAAGCTATTTAACGGATTAACGAATTAGTAAAAAAGTTAGCTTCGTTATTAACGGATTAACGATTAACGGACTTGTGCCCATCTATGGATAAAACACCAAATCATCATGTAGGCAATTGCAAGCTTTACCAAGATATTCGTGTTAAATATTTTTAAATCACCAAAACCACTGTTCACAATATGGTAACGAAATGTAACATCAAAAAACTGACCACGTGCTTAAAGGAAGCTGGAAAGCTTTCTAAGTTCGACTAGTAACCAAACAAAACAACAATAACATACAGCTACAGTTGCAATGGGCCCTAATGAGGCCTACGCAATGTGTAGATGGACTTTACCTAACGGAAGCAGATTTGCTTGCACCGCTGCTCATTAATAATAATAATAATAAATTTTTTCTGGCGATCTCCAATTGCGGAAAACAAAAAAGATCTTCGCAAATTTTCCGCAAGGTTTCTGGCGTTTTCCAACAAGATTTCAACGGTATAAAAAATAGTGCTGTCCCCGAGCCGGGAACTGGGCAATTTTCGAGGACTTGAGGCTTCGAGGCCAAGGCCAAGGACTTGACCTTCGAGGCCAAGGATTTCAAAATGTGTCCTCGAGAACGTCCTCGAGGCCAAGGACTCCACCTCTGAAATTTACAACATTAGAGTCACCGATGTCGTGTTTGAAGTAGAATATCTCTGCAACAAATAGGTCAAAAAGGATGGGGTCAACGCTAATCTAATCTGACACGATTGGCCTAGCTTTAGATACCCCCATTGATTTTGCCTTTAGTTCTCGTTTAATTCTTCATATTTCAACGCACAACTTAGCGGTACCACCAATAATGTTTTACTAAAAGCCCATATTAGCGAAGCATCTATTCTTTTTTATGCAGTCATGATTTTGCTTTTATTCCAAATAAATATTTATTTTTCTATATTAGCAAGAAATTGTTGACCACTACACAGTGTTTCATGCATTTGCGTTCGTCAGGTGGTCTTATAAAAAAAAGACCACCTGACGAATGCAAATGTAATAAAAACTGTTGTGCCTTCGCCAGTAAATATCCTCGCTAATTTAGAAAATCAGTATGCACTATTGCTCTGACCTTGCTGTTCGTTGGCCACTATTACAAAGGATTGGAAGCATACTTGAATAATTGCTAACCAAATTAAATATAGGTGTGCTGTGTACTTTGACAAAATGATAAAAAAAAAGTGCGTAATGTCGCTAACTTTTTGAAATGTCTATTTATAAGATAATGGAATACAGTCCAATAGTTTTAGCGTTTTGGTTTTGAGGAAAGCTTTAAAATTATTTACCCTTTCATAGAATTTGGACAATGGAAGTTGAATAAAAGTTTGTGACCGCGATCAGCATGTCAGCAACACTGTACGGCAGGTTCAAGGTCTTTGAGAAAAATTCGGGCCTGGTAACCAATACAAAACTACTGCATATTATTCAAGCAGCTATTTTGCTTTCGGAATTTTAGGATGAAAACAGAAAAAAGGTCTTCATCCAAATTGGACCTGTTGCAATCCCGAATCTAAAGTAAGTTGCTTTCCACGACTTTTCTCAATATTTGATTCTTATTAAACTTCAATCACTCCGGACCCGTTGAAAAATCCCGGTTTTGGGTACTTCAGACTCCCTCCTTTTAACAGCCCTGACAAATTCATGTAGAACTTGTACCTTTTCACTGAAACCCGTTCTTGTTGAGGATTGCATTCATTTCAGCGTGACACACATAATTGGCAACCCTGGGGTTGATAACAACTGCGACGCCATCTCAGATCTATCTATCATAAGGCGGAAAGAGACTAGTAAAAATGCAATCATCTCACTTACTAAGTCACCACAGTGGTTTACGTGGACTATCGGCCACAAACAATCGTCTTCGGAAAAACACGAATATTCGTCGTGTTTTGAAAGTCTGTCGGATTTCAAATTTTTATTTGAAATAGGTTCTAAGGAACATTTTTGAAAGTTTAAAATAGTTTTTCTTCGTAAAATTAAAACTTTATTTTCTCCGTGATCGACATTTCGTTGGCAAAAATGTAACAACTAAGAAATCTTCGTAATCGCATACTCATTATTTAGTTTTTGAAACATAAAAACTTGTGAATGAATTACGAGCAAATATAATCGTCGTTTTGGTGTTCGAAAAAGCAATTTGCTTTATCAGCCATATTGCAGCAACAAAGAAAAATTTTTAAAACAATATGATTTTTCATTAAACTCTAAACGTTTCGGACCATTCTTCTGGTCATCTTCAAAGCAAAATATTACATGTTGACATTTTAAAGACAAACTAGCAAATGAGTTACTTTCAAAAAAGCAATAAAGTTTACCTCAACACAACAAGCATGCAATTTAAATTTAAAAAT
This sequence comes from Trididemnum nubilum, assembly GCA_963965965.1. NCBI lineage: Eukaryota > Metazoa > Chordata > Ascidiacea > Aplousobranchia > Didemnidae > Trididemnum > Trididemnum nubilum. The sequence continues at coordinate 29,794,570 of OZ014485.1, forward strand.
TGGACGAATTATGCAATGAAATAAAAATAATATCACATATACATTCATTATCTGCTGCAGAATATTATTAGAAATTTGAACCCCCCCCCCCCCCACACACACACACACATTCGCAAAAACACATTCGCAATTTTTTTTTCGACCTGCAATGAAATGAAATAGATAAATGGAAAATGTTTAAAACCTTTGCTTGAGTGGAGCTCTTTAGCGTATAGCATGTAGCTTTGTTTGTGCTATGTATCTATCACCAATAAAATTCGCGTAATATTGCATGATTGATCAAGTAATAATAAACCAGGTATGTTCTTGCCGGTACTTGTGGTTTCATAGGGCTCAATAATTGGATGTCAGGGTAACTTCAAACTTTATTATTTTCAAATGAGATTAAAAGCGTTTTTGTTTGGTTTCTTATAAAATCAGCGTGAATAATTGAAAATTACCTTAACTGCTTAAAAATGCAAACGGCTCTTTTGCCAGTGGTCATGTTAAATTTTAACTAAAATAATATTAAAATCATCACCATTTCGGCTCTAGCAAAAACTGGGTCGGAAACTTTTTTCCGATCAGAAGGAATTTTTCAACATCTTGATTAAAACCAGATCACACATTGAATACTTGTTAAAGTTTAACTATTACTAAATAGTAAGCAAAAGCTTATGTCCATTTGATTTCGATTTAAAACTTCCGAAACTTCCTTCCAAGCATCTGGTTTTTTTGTTCCCTCATTGTACTCAAATTAAACTTCTTCGATTTTTCTATTTAAAAGTTCAGTTTTATGAGTTAACCACGACGGCATGTTGATAACTATACTGCAGTTCTGGTTAATAGCTTTTCAGAATCAATTTGGAAAAGGCCAAACGCAGTTTGAAGGAGGAAGAATTGGGTAATCGATATGCGATCGTAAACAAAACAGCAAGTAACAGATTTAAGCCTTTGAAGAAAAATAAGAAAAGAGCAGGCACAGTGTTATACTACGTCATTGTCGATTAAATCAGAAGCGTAAATTTTTTTACATTTTTGCTTGATAATTGTGACGCATTCGTTTTTTGCGTGAACTTCGGCGTTTTTTTTTTTGTATTCTGCAGCTAAATATTTTTAAAGGCACGGCTAAAAGCTTAATTTTCTTTGTTGGGAACACCGACTTTTAGAAAACTTGCTGGCAGAATAGAGCTTCGTTCTATTTTCTTGCAAGAACTTTCTAGACGTTGATTTTCATTCTCACACGGCTGTGCAATGAAATTGCGGACAGGTGCCCGCATTAGTGAGTCATGAACTTGCGCGACTTTTCACACGATTGGTGCAAGAAAATTGTGCAAAGAACTTGACCGTGTGATTCCTGCCTTTCTAATGAAACTGCCGATACATATAGTAAATACTGATACAAATTGTAAATTTTAATTTTAAACTTTCTTAACGAATTGCTGATACATATAGAAATGTATATACAATATAGAAATGATATTGAAACAAAATTTTTAAAATATAGCAACGTAATAATATCTCCTGTCATATGTAATACTTTTAATTCCTGTATTGAGCAAGGTAAATTTCCAGACTCCCTAAAAATAGCCGAAGTCGTGCCAATCTTCAAAAAAGGTGACTTGAATCAGGCAAGTAACTACAGGCCAATTTCCTTACTATCGCAATTTAGCAAAATTCTTGAAAAGTTGATTTGCAATCGCCTTCACCACTACCTTGAAAAATATAATTTGCTGTCTAAGCATCAGTATGGTTTCAGACGAAACTCATCTTCAACTCATACTCTATGTAACATCTATGAGAAACTGTTAAAAAGTGCAGATGATAGTTTGTACACTTGCTACGTTTTTTTAGATCTGACGAAGGCATTTGATACGGTTGATCATCAGATACTATTTAATAAGTTGGAGCGTAATTATGGTATTCGAGGCCTGGCACTTCAGCTGATGGAGAGCTACCTATCTAATAGACAACAATACACAAAAATCCATCCCTATAAATCAAAATTGGGAAAAATCACATGTGGAGTCCCTCAAGGCTCGTCCTTGGGTCCCCTTCTTTTCTTATTGTACATTAATGACCTTCCACTAGTAAGTCAATTTGACACAACTCTATTCGCTGATGATACCTATTTAACTCTAAGTGACAAGAGTTTATCTGGTCTAGAGCTCAAGGCGAACAATGAACTAAGAAAAATTGATACCTGGATGAGAAGCAATAAATTATCCTTAAATTACTCTAAATCTTGCTATATGATAATAAATAAGGTACCCTCAAAATTCTGCGATACAAATCTTAGTTTGATTCTAAACTCCACACCCTTGAAACGTCAACAAACTGTAAAATATCTTGGATTATATGTAGATGAAATATTGCGTTGGTTTACGCATATCCAACAGTTGTCTCTTCAACTAGCTCGATATGCAGGAGTTTTCTACAGAATTCGCAATCTTGTACCAAGGGAAACTCTGCGCATGCTCTATCATAGTCTCATACTTTCAAGAATACAATACGGAATTTTAATTTGGGGAAATGCAGCAAAAATACACTTACGAGAGTTATCTGTTCGAATGAATAACATAATACGCAGAATAACTTTTAGTAGTAAATACTGCATAATGACGATACTATACCAAAAGCTTAATATATTAAAACTAGAAGATATATATGGTCTGGAATTAGCTAAGAATATGCATCAGCTCCATAACAACAAACTTCCGTTTTCCTTATTTGAAGATTACGTTAAACTAAATGAAATACATAACCACAATACTCGACAAACTCGAAATGCAGTGTATTTTAAGCCGCGAGCAAAATGACGATACTATACCAAAAGCTTAATATATTAAAACTAGAAGATATATATGGTCTGGAATTAGCTAAGGATATGCATCAGCTCCATAACAACAAACTTCCATTTTCCTTATTTGAAGATTACGTCAAACTAAATGAAATACATAACCACAATACTCGACAAACTCGAAATGTAGTGTATTTTAAGCCGCGAGTAAACAAATCTATTGGAAAAGAGCTATTAGTTTATAGAGGTGCAAAATTATGGGAAAACATAGATAATTCAATCAAAAGTTTAAGTTGGTATTTATTCAAAAACGGTTTAAAAGAAGATTAATTAGTAATTATGTTGAAACTTAAATTGTTTTTCAGTCATATATCAATAACTTTTTTTTTTTTTTTGTCAATTAACAATATATGTCACCAGTGTATTATTTCTGTCCCTGTTATTATCCAAATAAAATTTTGTCTGTTTTAGTGCTGTGCTGCCCATATTAATAGTTAATAGTGCTGTGCTGCCGACGTTGATCTTTATTGTGCTTCAAATTGATTGTTTTATTTTCCTTTCATTTGCTTCACGCAATACAGTTTGTAATTTAGTACATCATAGTTGGTCGAGCGGTAACGCGTTCGTCTCTGGAGCGGGAGGTCTGAGGTTCAAATCTCTGGCCGGTCAAATCGGGCACAGTGTTGCCAACGGCTTGCCACCGCTGCGACATTTCTTCGAAAGGAGCTGTGTTGCCCGGGCGCAATGACGCGGAGATGGGCTCCGCCAACTCGTTACACGCCTCGGCGTATTACAGCGAGTATAATGAAAGATTTGATTTGATATATTGCATCATCCTTCATCGTGTACTTATACTTAATTAATGGCTGTCTCTCGTTTTCTGTCCGCTTCTTGCTTTCTGTCAGCTGTTTGTTCCTTTTTGTGTTATTTTTGTAATTATTTTAATTATTTTTTGCTCTCTGTACTGCTGTGCTTTCTGGCTGTTTTCTCTTCGCAATGTTTGAACGAATTTAGTCGGGGAGCACCTTGATTTAGAAACTTCCGGGTTGTTCGGTGCTTCCTGGCCTGATTGTTAGGCTTATTGTGCGATATCTCTATTGTTCTATTGATCAGGCGAAACAATAAATGAATATTGAATATATATATATAGCAAATATATAAATTGTGGTAACGCGTTCGTCTCTGGAGCGGGAGGTCTGAAGTTCAATTCTCTGGCCGGTCAAATCAGATACAGTGTTGCCAACTGCTCGCCATCGTTGTGACATTTCTTCGAAAGGACCTGTGCTGCCCGGGCGCAATGACGCGGAGATGGGCCCCGCAAACTCGTTACACGCTTCAGCGTATTACAGCGCGTATAATAAAAGATTTGATTTGATTAGTTAATCCAATTAAATAGATATGAAATTATTGTTCTGTTTGATACTTCTGTTTTGAATCTGCTGGAGCATTGATCAACTTCAAATCAATCACAAGCGTAGGAGATGAAGGTTTGAATAGAATCAAATCGACATTTACTGCTTTTAGGAATCTTTTGGAAGCTTTTGTTTCTGCTTTACCCGTATTTTGTCGGAGTAGTATACTACTTTCTTAATTCTGGATTGAGCAATACGTTTGGTGCATTTGTTGCATGGGAACAAGCTTGCGTAGATTTTGCAACCTTTTAATGAAACGATGTTTTTGTTGAGTATCGCATTCAATTCGATATGGCATACATATCGGTGCTTTGTCTTACCCATTCAGTTCAAGACTGTCCTCTATCGTATTTAATTCGGCAAGGCATACGTATGCGTGCTTTGTCTTATCCAGTTCAAGGCTTCCTCTTTCCGTGGAAGTGCGCTATCGTTATCACGATTTCCCAAATCTGACATTCCATTGCATCCAATAACCTCAATGATGCTCTTTTCATCGCTTATTATGCAAGCCCCGACTTGGGTTACAAGGTCTTTGCTTCTATGACCGGATAAAAAGATTATTTCCATGAAACGATCTTCCCACTTCAATGGAATATAGACAGTGGTGGGCAGTAACTAGTTACAATTGTAACTAGTTACAATTGTAACTAGTAACTTTTTGGTAACTGTAACTTCGTTGCTTTTTTTCAGATGTAACGATATTTGTAACTAGTTACCAGTTTAGAGCCCTAAAAAAACTTACAGGTACAGTTACTTTTTCTACTACGTGCTTTGAAGCAAATTACAGATTTTTTATGAATTCCATTCAAAATAATTGTATTACACTGGCAACACAGGACGCACAGTCGAAAGTCTGATCAACCATAACCTTTTATCCATATTTTCTTCTCTGTGTTCACTGGACTATACATGTGGTTGCTGGTTAAAGTGAAGGCAGTGGTAGTTGTGGCTTGTGGCTACAGACAGTGCTGCTGAAACGTCAAGCAGTGATACCGACCGTGGCCGTGATGAAGGCATGAGTGACGCTTTCTTTGCAGGGTTCCCACGATCGGGAAAAGTCGGGAAAAAGTCGGGAATTTCGTAAAGGCATTTCCCGACCGGGAAAAAGTCGGGAAAAGTGTGTTCTAGAATAGAATAAGGATGGAAAACAGTTTGGCAAAAATAGCTCACTGCACCTTGTAAAAACTAACGTGATTGGAGCGGATGAATATTAAATATCCCGTTTGTCTTTCTAATACTTCTATTAAGCGCATAAAAATGGTAATAACACACCTGGCTGTGTTGTGTTAAAGCTTCAGGAAAGGTGGTCCTACCGATTTATTTCGTCACAGTATAGGTTCAACAAAACTTTAATTCAAGAGTACTGGAAGATGGTTAACTGGTCAGTGCGGTTTTCGTGCGAGTCGCAGCATCACGGATCAAATCTTCCCACTGAAGCAAATCTTCGAGAAATCTTGGGAGTATGGCAAAGATCTCTTTGCATGTTTTGTCGATCTTGAAAAAGCATATGACCGAGTTCCTCGGAATAAACTTTGGAAGGTTTTGCAGAAGTATGGCGGTAATGGTCAATTGTTGCGGGCCATTAAGTCATTCTACTGCCGACCGGAGGTTTGTGTTCAGGTAAATGGCAAGCAATCAAAGCCGCTCCATGTGGGCGTTGAACTCCGGCGAGGGTGCGTTTTGTCACCTCTCCTTTTCATTGTTTACATGAACTGGATCGACAAATGCAGCCAAGCTGATGAGTGTGCCACGATTGGAAATTTCAAAATCAGTCCTCTGCTATTCGCTGATGATTTGGTTCTTCTTTCTTGCGCAGAATCTGGCCTCCAGCGCGCATTAAATAGCTTTGCAGATGCATGCAACACCGCCGGAATAAAAATAAGCACGGCCAAAACTAAGGTACTTCATTTTTCAAGAAACCCTGATCAGTGCGTGCTACAAGTGAATGCAGCGACAGTGAAGCAGATAGAGAAGTTCAAATATCTTGGGGTTGCAATATGAGTGACGAAAGGCAAGACGAAGAACTGCACACCCATATTTGCAAGGCTAGTGCAGTAATGCGAGCTCTACACTACTCAGTTGTCATGAAACGAGAATTGTCGAAAAAAACAAAGCTTTTAATTTTCAAAGCAGTTTTTGTCCCCATTCTCACTTATGGTCATGACAGAGTTGTTAACGGGCCGACTAGTTCAGGCCCGAACCCGAAAATATAAGCCCGAACCCGAAAAATAATTTGAAACCCAAATCATGCCCGAAAAAACCCGAAAGTTAAGTTAGGTCTGAAAAATTTAGTAATGTTGCCAAGTTGTTTTGATTATATTTTTGTGCACTCAAGACAAAAAGCACGTCTCAGGCCCGAATTAAGCCCGAAATTTTTGTCAACTTTAGGCCCGAACCCGACCCAAAAAGCCCGGCCCGACTTACAACTCTAGGTCATGAATCTTGGGTAATGACCGAAAGGGTGCGATCACAATGGCAAGCGTCCGAAATGAGGTTTTTACGAAAAATCGAGGGAGTTACACTGTTTAACAAGGTGCGTAGCTATGAGATTCGAAAATCTCTTAACATCGAGCCGGTACCGTACTTCTCCAAATTGAAAGATCTCAGATGGTTTGGCCATGTAAGTAGAATGCCTCAGAAAAGACTTTCTAAACAAGCTTTACTTGCCAAAGCAAATGGGAGAAGACCAGTTGGACGACCTAGAACTAGATGGACCGATTACATTGAAGATCTTGGATGGAATCGCTTGGGACCTCACCCGAGCAAAAGGATGAAGGTGATGGAAGACGGTGAAGTGTGGCGGCTTAATCTGGAGCTTCTGCCCCCGCAACCCTCACGAAAAAGCGGGAAATAAAGAAAGAAGAGTATTAGTATTATGCTGTAGTTAAGGAGTATTGTTACATCAAAGGCAATTAAAATCGTGGCATACGCAGACAGTATGCAAAAGGTTAGCATAAACAGAAGAAGACTACCGGTATTACAACAGCTGCTACATCCGAATGAAGTTCAGAGATTATTAACCTACTACACGTTAATAATGCACTGATAGCCTACAGTAGGCTGTCTAAATAGGCCATGTTTGGCTTTTAAGTTAAGTTGAAAGATTTACTAGCCCACACCTAATAATGTGCTAATAGCCCACAGCAGTATTAGCCTATAAGAGAAAGCTCCCTTTCAGCAAAGCATACTGGTTCCAGCAGTTGAGCTACTAGGAATATATTCACTAGACTGTACCTGTACAGGTAACATATATCTTTGGCACAAACACTGCAAATAGCCGTAGACTATGCACAGAGGTGGGTTAAGCACAATCAGAAGCGCAACCTCGCAACTGCGGAAGTTGCGTTGCGTTTTAATTTTTTATTTTTAAACATTGCGAAAGTTGCATTGCGGACTAAAGTCTTCAGAATTTGTTGCGCTTTAATTGCGCTGCGCTTTCAATTTTTTTTTTCGGTTAATAGCGCAATTCTATACATTGATCTTAATTTTGTTCCGCAATGTTAATAAATGTCGACCTTCTTTAGCAATTATTTGCTCTTTTTTGTCTCAAGTCGCAAAAAAATGCGGTATTTGCGTTGTGTTGTGAAATTCATATTGCGGAAGTTAGGTTGCGCTTTAACTTGGTACGAAAATGCCGTTCCGCAATTGCGGAATCGTGCTGCGCTTCAACTGAATCAAAAAGTTCATTGCGGAAGTTGCGCTGCGCTTCAGAAATTAAAAAAATTAAATCGCGCATTTTGCGCTGCGCTTTTATTGGTTGTAAAGATCGTTGCGCTTTCTTGAGTTGCGCTTTTGATATAATGTCATTTGTGCCCACCTCTGGCTATGCAGATCCCGATAGTTAGTTTGGTGTAGGCCTACTGTATGTATCTCACTTCGTCAGTTGGTCACCCTATGCGTTAAAGGTTATTCAGCTTACATTTTAGCCAGTAGTTTGGTTAGGCTATCCTATGTTTACCAGCCTACAAATAAAAAGGAGCCATAGTTCAGATTTCACAAGCTTCAACTGTATAAGCCAGTGCAGTACCGCTTGCCTACTGCTTGGTTACTTTTAGATACTGACAAAGAAGTCAACCAAATTGCCTACAATGTGCAAGAAATTAGTATATCCCAATGTACCAATGCTTACCATTGCTAATCGAGAACTCTAGTCCTGTAGTAGTGGATATAGCAGCCGCGTGGATACAACCTTTGAGCCTGTGACTTAAACACTATTCCGCATTGCCTTCATCTTGTATGAATCCAAACACTCTGAACAATCATCACTTAGCAATTAAGAAATGCCCATTACCATAGGATATTTATTTGTCTTCATCCCTGTAGTAACTGAGTTCTGTTGAGTTAGCTTTTGGATTGAGTTAAAATAACTGCAATTTTGTGTATTTCAAATGACTAAAGCTTAGTTTGTTTTGAGCAAATTTAGGTATGGAAAAAGTAGGGAATTTTTTGTTGACAAATGCGTGGGAACCCTGTCTTTGGTTATTTATTCACGCAACAAAAGCGCCGAAAATCCAGTAATGCTGACCGAGTGGAAACTTTTCTATCTGCAGTTCCTCCAAAATCCATTGATGCGAATTCTTTTGATGATGAGGGTTTGAAAAAACTTTTCATTCAATATAATCTACCCTACCATCTAGTGCAGCAGTGCAGAGGCTATTTAGTTTGGGTAAAGATATCTTAAAACCAGAACGCTGTGGGCTCAGTGACGAACACTTTGAAATGTTAGCCTTTTTGAAAGGCTTGTTTGTGTTTGTTTTCTGTTTCTGTTTTCAAAGTTTTTGTAACTATCACTGCGTATTTTTAGATCTAGTTAGTCCTTTTTTCTTTGCGTTCTTACACAAATGCGACTTTGAAAGTTGATGCATGAAATTTAGCGCTTTGACAAAACTAAATTTTGTGACAAAAAACATCTTTGGTTTGGTCTCAATATACTTTTGAGACAAACAGACGTAATCTGGCAAGTGCCGACAGGCCTGTTTTTTGCCCAAATTTTTAATCACTAAAAGTAACTGTAACTTGTAACTCTAACTAGTTACTATTTCAAATTTGTAACTGTAACTTATTTACTTTTTTGCCAAGTAACTGTAACTTGTAACTAGTTACTTTTAGAAAGTAACTTGCCCACCACTGGCTATAGATTAGCGCTTAGTACTATTATCATTATTAAGACGTAGTACTGATACTGTACTAACAATAAAAGTATCACTTTCATAACATAATAAACGCTTATTTGACTGCAAGTGTCCAAGTATCACTGTACGATGATTTCACCAAACACTATCGCATTCGCTGCACTATATAATAAACTGTAATTGCTGGTGGCACCCCAAGAAAACGCAACTGGTACCATGGAATGCCGCGACACCCCAATAGAGAACCAATAACTTAAAGACTTACTTTTTTGCTCTTGGCCCCAGACCAATCGCGATAGGATTTGAAGTGCAACGTGTTTCAAGTGTAAGTCAACCTTAAGGTTAAGGTGTCTCTGGCAACATTGAATCCCTAGGTTAGGTTTTGCCCTTTTCAGTTCGAGAATCGAGCTGAAAACCAGCATCCTTTCGATCATCTTTACATTAATCAAGTATTATACAATTCCATTGCCAAAATGTAACACACGCAATCCATTGATATTATGGTATGTTCTCTCTTGTTTACGTACCAGGGCTGCTCAAAGTTTCTGTGGCCGGCCACTGATCTCAAGATTTGTAAGTTATTTTTGATGCTTGCAATTTTTTTCTCCGAAAAAAAAATTTTCTATCAAATTTGTTGACGCTAGTTTTTTCAACATAAATTTCACTTAATCTTCGTTAATTTGATTTCGTTAATAACACATCACAAGTAGCAAATTTGGGTTTTTCGGCCACTACTTAAGCTACGGGGTGTTTTAGCCTCTCTCAAAATTTGAATTAGCTCACTTTTTAGTTTGAGCCAGAGATGGAAACCGGTCGGGTCGAGATTCTTCGACCGGCCGGTCAAGCCGGTTGAAACACCGGTCAAATTCACCTTTCTTGCAACCAAAATACATCTTCGCACCAGCCGAAATATAGTTATATATTTTATCATAAATAAAACTTTGTATAGAAAAACAGTATTAACAAACCATACCTTTTGAAAACACTTGTTGAATGGTTTCAAGCTGTAACTAATATGCTGTGACCATTAAGACATGCACATCCAGGGGCGTACTTAGAGGGAGGGGGCATTGTGTCATGACCCCCTTTTGGACCACGGCACTAAGCAAAAAAGTGCAAAATATACGTTTAAATCGCGCAATCAGATTCTAATAAAGCTTGCATGTGGAAGAGGCTTGCGCTACCTGGCGTTTTAGCATCATTTAAATCAGCTTAAAGGCGGTGAATCATCCAACCAATTACGATGGTTTATAATAGCTAAAATTGAACTATACTTTTGGATATTTTTTGTTTTAATTTTGAGGCTACAGTTGCAAAGATATTCAACAAATACAAAAAGATATCCCCCGAAAAGGTTTTTGAAAACTCTGAGTTTTGCTCTTTCCGCCTAAACCACAGTTCTCTAAACTATTAAGCCTGTTGTGGTTTAGGCGGGATTGAAGAACGAAACTCAGAGTTTCCAAAAACTTTTTTCGGGGGATATCTTTTTGTATTGAATATCTTTGCAAACGCAGCCCCAAAATTAAAACAAAAAATATCAAAAGTTATAGTTCAATTTTAGCTAGTGTAAACCACCGGAATTGGCTGGATGATTCACCGCCTTTAAGAGTAGAAGTGGCGTAGATTTCAGATTTGTAATACGTGCTTAAAATCTATTGCCGCTTTGAAAAGCTTTTTTCAACTTAAATTGCCGCACTCTACACTGGGCAAGAAAGACATAGCTCTTATTTTTTTTTATATCTAACTAGCCATGGCTAGCTCTGAAGTAGCAGCATTTCTACAAACTGCTGGGGCACATGATATTTCGAATATTTTCCAGCGAACGTCATAGCAGTTTAGTGTTTGCAGCTCGGCAAATTGCAAATAATCTCTCACCAATAGCTAAATATTGTAACTTCTTTTTTTGGTCTTTCGCAAAATATTATTAGAAAGAACGTCTAATAATTTAGCTTGTGCCCTCCAGTTCTTTTTGTGTTTACTTTGTGCTCGTTTTGCGCTGCTCAAAGCAGGTCTTTCAAACCGAAATTTAACCAAAAAAAGGTCTTGAAATCGAGTTGTCTTTGCAAAAAACGCAAAAACTTTTTTTCTGTGTTTTTTTTCCGAGACCCCCGTCCAAAGTCACAAATTTTAACACCTCACGCATGGCCCTCACCTTTTAAAATTTTTTCATTAGATACATAGATCAGCGAACAAAAACCTTCTGTAAAAAAACGGTCGACCGGGCCGGTCAGAAACCGGTCGACCGGCCGGTCAACCGGCGTAGGTTTTGAAGTTTACTTGTCTGGTCGGGTCGAGAAAATCCTGACCGGTTCCATCTCTGGTTTGAGCACTCTCTGAGATGGTCCTATGTGGATAGAAAATTTTAATGTGAATAACGTTGGGGTCTCTTATTAAAAAGTTTCTATTCTAATGCTCCGTGCCTAACGTTTTGCAATATTTTGCATTTTTTGACAATAATGGACTATTATTTGGTATTAATTTCTGTACTTGTCATTGATTTCAAATTTAACTTCATGCAGACCAAATTACAATGTTAGCAGTATGTAGGCTTAGCCTGTACATTTCGGTAGTAGATAATAGATTTCAGCAGTAGCTTTATAGCAGTGTAAATTTTGAAGGTTTTGAGTAGACAGGGTAACGGTGTTCCTTAGTTGTACGCGGAAAGAGAAACGGTAGGGGGTGGGCTTATTCCAATTACAATTTTCTTTGGTTAATAAACAAAATTGACCTTTGTCGCTTGATGAGTCCCTTGAGCAAGGACGAAATGCGTCGCGACGGCTCAAATTCAATCATTGGGAATAATCATTATTCATTTTGTGAAACAATGTTTCGAATGCTCTTGTTCTGAACCTCCTAAATTGAATTTGGTTTACGCTCATCAAGACAGTGGTTTGAGCACTCTCGGTTTAGGAATCTCTTGACTATGACCCTTGTCTCAGCCTCTCTCAAAATTTAAACAACGGAGTAAGTATTTTCGTTCAATTTATTAGTATAGTAAGTACTAATTACTTATATGTTTATTACCCTACAGTTTGCATTCAAAAACAATTGAAGAGTCACAGCCGTATGCTTCGTAGCGCGTTCAAGTATAATACACCGTTCAAGATAATGCAATTATTGGGGAAGAGGCGTCGCGGAAATTATGAGGCCTCTCTTTTTAGCTGAATAATTTAGAAGTTTTCAAAACTAAGCAAAATTTCTTTCAAAAGGCGTTAAAAATTGCTAGTTTTTTTTTTCATGAAATCTCTCTGCATAGCAACCATCCCGACGCAAACACCATTTTTTTTGTTCTGTTCGCAAGTCTTTCATCAAGCTAAGGCCACCACAACGAGTAGACTGCTGGGCCCCAATGGGAACTAAGCGTAATGCGTCTTTCCCAAGATCACAACGACGCATTGCTAGTCCTGGAATCGAACCAGAAGTCGGCAACCTTTCGATCACCAACCCGACGCTTTACCAATTGGGCGACTGAGCTATCACCCTCACAGAGTCTGTGCTGATCTCTTTTAGCTCGTCACAGCACTGTCGTCACACAGGCATAAGCAACTTTTCACATTCAAAATCGCTGCACCTTAAAGGCGGTGAATCATCCAGCCAATTCCAGTGGTTTACAATAGCTAAAATTGAACTATAATTTTTGATATTTTTGTTTTGATTTTGGGGCTGCGTTTACAAAGATATTCAACAAATACAAAAAGATGTCCCCCCGAAAAAAGCTTTTGGAAACTCTGAGTTTTGATCTTCCCGCCAAAACCACAGTTCACTAAACTATTAGGCCTACTGTAATCTTATTAAACTATTAGGCCTAACTATCTCTAAACTATTAGGCCTAATAGTTTAGAGATATTTAGGCCTAAACTATTTAGAAATAAACTATCTCTAAACTATTAGGCTTACCACAGTTCTCTAAACCATTAGGCCTACTGTGGTTTTGGCGGGAAGATCAAAACTCAGAGTTTCCAAAAGCTTTTTTCGGGGGGACATCTTTTTGTATTTGCTGAATATCTTTGCAACCGCAGTCCCAAAATCAAAACAAAAAATATCAAAAAATACAGTTCAATTTTAGCTATTGTAAACCACTGGAATTGGCTGGATGATTCACCGCCTTTAAGGTCGGTACCGATTAACATCTTTCAAACAATTTATAATTGGTGGTCTTTGCAAAAAACACAAGAAAAAAGTAAGTAGATAGCTGCAAAAAGTTAAATTGGTCTAAAAACCATTCATATTTCGACTCTAAAGCAACAAATGGTAATATCAAGAACTATGAACATAACATTATTTTGCTTCATTGAATGTATATTATTTGCATACATCAAGAAAAAAAGACGTGTCCTTTCAACTTATTTTCTTCGTTTTGGGGGAGGAGATGCACCTGCTTTGGGGCGCTCATGTGGAGTAGAACTACAGTTTTTTGCTGCTCTTTGTTTAACTTTTCCTTTTGATGAACCTTGTTTTAGTTGTTTTTGTGATTCGTTGATGGAGTCAAAATCAATTTCGATCTTTGTCTGCGAAGTTTTGTGTTGGCTGTATTTGACATGTGCCGCTCTCAGCATCCTTTTCGATGCCTTTGTGCTCGACTGATCCTTTTTCTTATCAGAGTAAAATATCACCTCTTTGATTCCTGATTGAATGATGAGTTTTGCACATTCGTTGCATGGAAACAAGCTCACGTAGATTTTACACCCTTTGAGTGATGCACTGTTCTTATTGAGGATTGCATTCATTTCAGCATGACACACATATCCGTGCTTTCTTTCATCCAGATCAAGATCTTTGTTTTTTTTCCACGGAAAGTCGTCATCATGGCATCCATTTGGCAACCCATTGTATCCAGTCCCCACAATCCTCATTTCATCATTTACTATACAAGCTCCAACTTGGGTTACTGGATCTTTGCTTCTTTGACCCGATAAATAGGCAATTCCCATGAAATAATCTTCCCACTTCAAAACATTTTCTCTTTTATCATCCATGATTTTCCGCTGGAATGAGTTTAAATTGCTGAAAGCTTCAAGCCAAAAGCAACTAGTTTATCAAACCTTGACAAGTTACGCAAATAAACTGCCGAATAGCACTTTGCTTTGTAATATATTGATAGCATTGAATATTAAAAATTACTTGACACCCTGAAAACCAATAATCACTCTGAATATTTTATTCTCTTAATATTTTTTTTAGTCTAAACATTTCAAGTTCTTTTTTTTAATTCAATGAAGCTGCGCTCAAGCTATTGCTCTGTCATTTGGATAAATATTTTCAACGCTTTGAAGACATTATGAACATAGAAGTGAGTTTCCAAAGCAATTTCGGTATAGGTCAGGTATACTTTCGGTATATTTCCAAAGGTATAATTTCAAAGGTATAATATATTTCCAAAGGTATTTCCAAAGGTATAATTCCAAATATTTATTTCCAAAGGTATAAAGGTGTAATATATTTCCAAAGGTATAATTCCAAAGGTAGAATAGGATAGGAATAATTTCGGTATATTTCCAAAGCAATTTCGGTATAGGCAAATTCGAGCAGTACGTGGGGAAAAAAATAGGTCAGCCTTTTTAGCAGCTGAAGTTACGAGATGAAGACGATAGCCTATACCGATAGCTTGGTTATTCAAATTTACCGGTTGAGTTAGCCTAGTTCAGGGATCAAAATTCTTTGCATTGTGTCGACTCCTCTTCACACTGATGATGAAGTCAGTTGACTTCGAAACACGGGAATGCTCCCGCGATAGGGGGCTCCGCCTCACCTGCGTCACTAGGGGTTGAAATGATTACCCATTTCGACGCGGAGACAGCATTAAGGTGTTGTCAAATGAAGTAGGATTGTAAGACGTGATGTCTCTGTGAACTATTAAATTAGTTCTGCCTATTTCACTTCAGGAATAATTAAACTTGCAATAATTTAACTTGTTAAATTATCATTGTTTGTGGTTGAGAGAATGTCCACTGCATAATCAGCACGGGTGCAATATCATTTAGGATATGTGACGTGATGTCTTGTGAACTATTGAATTAGTTCTGCCTATTAAAAATATTGTATTCGCACTGAGTGAATCGTTTGTTTCTGTCCTTTAACTCACCGCCCCCTTTTATCCACTTGGTCCCCTTGCCCATTTTATTGAATTATTTTTTCATCCCTGTCTATTACGGAACACGATTGAGAAACACGATTGAGAAACAACCGAAATTATTGCTTACCTCGAGTTAGAACTAAATTAGGTCAAAATATGACAGTTTTTTCAGGAACAAAAATATGGAATGGCATTAACAAACAGCTTAAGGAGTAATCATTTCGAACATTTAAGAAAACTTTCAAAAATCAATTGATTTTTAAGTACCATTCTACAACCTGATATTGCTGACAACTATGCAAAATGGCAACATTTTGCAATACCTTATCTTCCAAACAGTTTTGGTGGCTGCCAGATTCTTACTTTACGGTTTATTTTGAAATATTTTGTAACTACTCTGTATAAAAGTGGGAATTCATACCTTTGTAACAGTTTCTTTGTTTGCCTTCAAGCGCCAATGTCTTTGCTTGAATAGGATAAAGCTTTGCGTGTCTGTCATCATATTCTTTTTTTTATTTTTTATTGTGCATAAAACGCCAGCCATTTTTTACGACATTCTGTTAAATTATAGATCCTTGAATGTACGTGGTATATATTGTAATCGTTATTGCACTGTTTCATAATATTTTCTATTTATGCTTGTTTTTGGAACAGACTACATGATCTTGTTAGAATAGCATCAGGTAATGTAAATCCCTCATCGCTTCTACTAGTAACATAGTCATGACCTTCTGCTATACGAGTGTAGCTGCTGCATCCTTGAACTGTAAATAGTGTATTTAGTGCAAATAATAATTTTTTTCTTTTTTTTTTTAGTCTTCTTTTGCTTTGGAATAATTGCTTGTATTTAGTAGGGTTGATCAAATTCAAAGCTTTCCAAGTGTGAAATTCTTGCGTACAAAAAACTACGGTACGAATTCCGAAATTCAATTTCGCTAATATTAAATTTAAGTTACATTTCACATCGAATTTTAGAATTTTTTTTTTCAAGTCATATTTCAAGTTTCTTAATTGATCCAACAAAAGACCCAACCCTACTGCTTTTCAGGAATTTGCCAATCTAGATCATAACAGTAACAATACCAGACCTATATTTTGAGACGGAAGTGCAGCTGATGGTTGACTCGATGACATTTAGTCCTTCGCCATCACCTCATCAGGAACTGTGTCTAATGTAAATAATTTATCTCGAAACTGTATAACTGGTTGTGTAATGCGCATAATTCAGTCGCTGTGCTTGATGAAAAAATTAAATTAATGGTAATGGTATTAGCCCACTTGGTCCCCTGTCCAGAGTTTTTTTTTTTCGAGTTACTTTGGTCGCAATTGCGATTATGTTTCACAATCATATTTTGATTTTAAGTTTTATGGGCTAGTTTACTCAGATTTGAATGTCGGTTTGCAGGCCAGCTTAGTTTAGCTTTTGAATTTCGGTTTGAACGTCAGCTCTGCCGATGAGCGTTGGTATTACGCGAAACTCGAGTCTAGAGCAGTACGTGGGGAAAAAAATAGGTCAGCCTTTTTGGCAGCTGAAGTTACGAGATGAAGACGATAGCCTATACCGATAGCTTGGTTATTCAAATTTACCGGTTGAGTTAGCCTAGTTCAGGGATCAAAATTCTTTGCATTGTGTCGACTCCTCTTCACACTGATGATGAAGTCAGTTGACTTCGAAACACGGGAATGCTCCCGCGATAGGGGGCTCCGCCTCACCTGCGTCACTAGGGGTTGAAATGATTACCCATTTCGACGCGGAGACAGCATTAAGGTGTTGTCAAATGAAGTAGGATTGTAAGACGTGATGTCTCTGTGAACTGTTAAATTAGTTCTGCCTATTTCACTTCAGGAATAATTTAATTTCGGTATTATTTTCTGCATTTCTTAAGCGAAAATATTCATGCTTGGCGTATTGTTAGCGAGCGAGGGTATAACTCTAGTAAATTTGTTAGCGAGCGAGGGTATAACTCCATTATAACTGTGGTAAATCGGCACAGAGAACACACTAAATTTTTGGTTAAAATGAACAAAAAGTAGTCTCTTACGATTGCAATTTTACGCCAGTAGTGAAGTTGGATTTGGCGTAGAAGTTGCTAACTTCAAGCAGGGAAGCTATGAATATCAATTTAAACTGTTTAGGTTTGACCCAACTGCAATTCGAATTGACCCTGCCGTTTCAGTAGCAGACGCTCATTTCATTAGAGGACTATCGATTAATAATGTAATTGTAGTACAGAAGTCAATTTATTTTTTCAAGCATATAAGTAAAGCGCACAGACATTATCTAGTAAAATATCAGTAAAATTTATCTAAATTTAAAATAGGCTTTAAAGCGCGCCACGTTGCAGAATGTTCAAAGCAAATTAACAAATACTCCTTAAATTTGGTTGATGTTAACACACAGTTTAAATAGTGGTGTTTCATATTTCATTTTTTATTGTTATGCAGATTCTAATTGCAAAAATTATCAAAATGTACATTTCAGAATTTGACAAAATGAGCCAAAGTGGATTGCGTAATTTAGGAAAATACCCAGTTAGGAGGGTGATAATGTCGCTCAAAAAAGTGCGGCACCATTTAAAATCAAAATTAGCGTTATAGACTTCAAAACTTTGTAAAACAACAGCAACGTGTGACACGCATAGCTTAAAAATTACTTTTTTTGCGCTTAAGGCTTCGGACCGATGTGTGTCAAGTATACTAGTCGACTTCAAGGTTAAGGCGTTCTCTGGCAACATTGCATCATAACGTGAGGTTTTGCCCTTTCCAGTTCAGGAATCGAATCGAAAGCCAATAACCTTGCGATCATCTTTACACTAACTAATCAAGCATTATGGAATCCCATTCCAAAGACGCAACACACATAATCCATTAATACAACCATAGACTCTGTTTTTAGTAGACTACAAACAGACGCGTGGACGAAAAGAGAAGAGCTTTGAAGAAAAAAGTTGCTCTTGTTGCAAAGGTTTGGTTACAGTAACGCTTATTCGACTGATTTCATGGGACATATTCGTAGAACGAGTGAGCCGCGAAGAAAAAGGTCACACTGATAGGACAAATCGGCATATTCTAGAGCAAGTGAATCGTGAAGAAAAAAGGCAAAAACTTTCGTTTCCAGCCTATTAATAAAGAGTCTATGATATAACAGATAGCTTAAAATGATCCATGCTCAAGATACCTCTTTCAAAATATCAGTGTTCCTTTTTACTTGATGGAATGTTTGCTTTTTTTCACCGTAGAGCGCCGATATCAATAGTTAAAAAAAGCATGTTGTGTTTTTATAACCTTGCGAAATGCGCATTCGATTATTGCTCAACGTTGCCACCTTGCGGCTACAACAATTGCTACTTGGGCAGCGCGAGATTAATCTTGGTCGAAAGTTTTTGAAACATGAGTGAAGTTTTGCTGTAGAAATAAAAAGTCACCTGCCGCCGCATTTGTAAACAATTACAGTAGCTACTGAATACATGTAAAAAATTTACAAGCTTTAATTATGATTATAAACTTTCCGATAAAACTGCTGATGCATAATGTAAACATAAAAATTTTAAAACTATCTCTCGCTAACATAATCCCGTTTAAATAGATACAAATTTATATCGCCCTAGGTGAGGTTATTTTGGGTTTGAATCTTTTGGAGCATTGATGGACTCAAAATCAATCACAAGTGTAGGAAATGTAGGCTTGAATTGTATCAATTCGACATTTGCTGCCTTTGGCATTCTTTTAGAAGCTTTTCAGCTTGGTTTATCCTTATTTTTGTCATAGTAGTATACCACTTTTTTGATTTCGGATTGAACGATGATTTTGGCGCATTTGTTGAACGGAAACAAGCTTACGTAGATTGTGAAACCTTACAATGAAACGATATTTTTGTTGAGTATCGCATTCAATTCAGCATGGCATACGTATCTATGCTTTGTCTTATCCAACTCAGGACCTTTTCTCCATGGGAGTGGCGAGATCGTTATCAAGATCACCCAAATCTGGCATCTCATTGTATCCAACCCCCACGATCCTCTCTTCATCGCTTACTACGTAAGCCTTGACCTGGGTTACAGGGTCTTTGCTTCTTTAGCCAGAGAGAAAGGCTATTCCCATAAAATAATCTTTCCACCTTTGCACAGTTTACCGGTTTTCGGAAATAAACTTTTCACCCTGTTGTGCTTTCATATTGTTTGATTTGATCTTGGTTTTGGCGTATCCATTAAGTTGTTGTCAGTAGTAGTTGGATAATACTTATGAGTACCGCGGCGCTACCAGCAGTTAAAAGTAATCTATTGAAACTATTTTCGTGCGACATTATTTTATTCTTCACGTCACAAAGATTTAGTTGTGAGATCTATATTTTTAGCTGTAATTATCTTGAATCTTAATGTAGTGCTACCTGCAGCGAGAACATCGTTATTATTAGCATGATTTGCATAATAGTTGGTACACTTTTTGCTTTACCAGTTTGAGTTAAAAACCGCCTCAAATTCTGCCGTCGCGTTAGAAAGTGGCCAAGCCTCTCTTTCTCAGTCTGTCTCTGAGAAGAATGAGCCCCCGCATGAACAAATTTCACTCAACATTCTTGTGACTGTAAATGCTATCAGTTATACGGGTATCTTGAGCCCCAACTCGATTTCGTTGAGCCCGTTAAATAGCATGTCTGGCTACGACCGTCTGGCTTTCGGTACAACTTAAACCCAAGTAGACAACTAAATCCATTGTTTAATTTGGAAAAATCCACTTTAAAAACTTTTAGTACCACTTTGTAAAATTTTACCCAGGTTGTATTTGGGCTCACAAACGCCCGCATTCAAATTCCGGTCGAATTATTATTGTTCGTCTATTTTGGGACTTTTAATTACCGGTATGTTACGTTTTTGGATTTGTTTTTTTATAACTCGAATTTTATCATGGTTCGATTCACTAAATTTTTCAAATGGTTTGAAATTTTATGCGTCTAACGCGCTGACAAACAAAAAACTAGCACTTGAGCAAAACGTGTATTCTTTATTATATAGCCATAATTTGTTCTTTCATTACGAATTAAATTTGCAATAGATGTGCTGTATTTGCGCGATATCAAAATGACAAAACAAAAGGTACGTATTAGTTAGTGCTACAGTTTAAAAGTAGGGAAGAAAAAAGAAAAAATAGTATCTGAAAAGGGGTAAATAAACATAACAAAAAGAAAGGTGGTTGATAGTGCGTTGAAAAATCTTAATCCTTTTTTTTATCTATATCGGTTTTTACCGAGATATAGGGCATGGTATGGAATGGAATGGAAGGGAAATTTCGGTATGGAATATGGAAGATGCCTTAATGGAATGGAATGGAAGATTTCAAGAATGAAATGGAAGACAACCTTCCATACTTCCATACCAATTTCATACTAGATTTCGCTCATGGCATTTACAGAAAAATACATACGTATAGTGATAACTAAAAATATGTGGAAGCGCTTAGCAGCTTATCATCTGCGACAAATTAATATGGCAATACGGTCATGAGCAGTGCGCAAACAGTGTAGGCATTGCATCATCAAATATGTTCTCTGCAATTTGCAGCTGCAGAGATGCTGACAGGATTAATTTTTGCTTTGAGGATGACAATTTGCCTAGTGGCAAAACTTTTCCATCGTAACAAAGATTCGTATTTACTTTTCTCTCCTCGATTGAGCTTAATTCTTTGTTGTTGTTTTTTAGTTTTGCCTTTAAGCTTTTTTTGGTTTGTTTTAAAAATGTTTTTGGCCGTTTGGCTAACTAAATGTCATAGCTGGTGTGATTACAAACTTGCAATCATTAAACGCTGAGCATACGAGTAAACCTATTGTGTGTTGACTAAGTTGCTGATATAGGTGTAGTCAGGAGGGCCAGAGGGCCCACCCCCCGATTGAAATGCCCCCGATAATGAAAATAATGACAACAAAGCATACAGTTTCTTCAGTTTCACTTTATTTTAGTAATTTCGCGTGCAAAAGTAAGAATTAGCAAGAATATTAATTTTGACGACCAGGGGGCCCCCTTAAATTCAAATTCTTGCCAAGCAATTTAAATATATAACCTGGGAGAAATTCAGGGTTTTGTATTAAAATTTGCAACCTCAGGCCCTTATCTAACCGTTTTATGAACGTAATGCACTAACATAATTAGTAACCATCATCTATTGCACCAACTTCAAATAGGTACGCTTAGCAATAGCCCTGCAACTCGCCAGTTTTTACGCGACAAAATACTAAAAAAAATTAGCTAAGGGAGATGCTTATTGAATAAATTATTAAATTTGAATTGAGGGGGCTTGAACCCCCTCTGGTCGTACATGTACTCCTAAAACTGGTTGTTTTTAAGACAAAAATCTCCAAGGCAAATCTTCGAGTGAATTATTATTTACTTTTAAAATTTTTGCAGGAGGCAATGAACCTTGCATCCCCCTACACTGTAAAAATTTTTGGGTCAGGACGACCCAAAAAAATGTAGTCAAAGACGATCCAAAAATTTTGGGTACAGACGCGCCCAACCCAAATTTTTTCGGTCAAAAAATTTGGGTCGCCCCGACCCAAACAATCTGGGTCGACGCGACCCAAAAAATTTGGGTCACGGCGACCCAAACAATTTGGGTCGCCGCAACCCAAACAATTTGGGTCGCCGCAACCCAAACAATTTAGGTCGACGCGAACCAAAAAATTTGCGTCGCCGTGACCCAAACAATTTGGGTCGCCGCGACCCAAACACTTTGGGTCGACGCGACCCAAAAAATTTGGGTCGCCGTGACCCAAACAATTTGGGTCGCCGTGACCTAAACAATTTGGGTCGACGCGACCCAAACAATTTGGATCGCCGTGACCCAAACAATTTGGGTCGCCGCGACCCAAACAATTTGAGTCGCCATGACCCGAAGCGTTTAGGTCGCCACGACCCAAATCCATTTTTGGTTGTAGCAATTTGTTAATTTGCATACCAACATTATGTTTTCTGAGAATCAGTTAAATATGCCAGCGTATAGCAAAAACAGAAAGACTTAACAAAATAAAACTGTGTTGAAAACCATAAATTTTAAAACCAGACATTTGGTACAGTTTTATTTTATGTATGGTTTTAACAATTGATCACTTCAACGTACGTAAAAAAACGTAGGTTCTTGCAGTAAACCATGAGCTCACAATTGCATTATCTTCTAAAAAAAAAAATACCAAATTAACAAAAGTTTAATAACTTAGTTTAGTATTGGTTTTTAAAACTGGGATCGTACGATTGTGCTATAAATAGAGAAAAACAAGATTGCCGAAAATCAGAAAAGCAGTATAATCAATGGTATCAACAATTCAACTAAACACTGAAATCACATTACGCAGTCAACGTAACATATTTTTTGCATCATAAGGAACATCTAAAGTATTTTTCATTTCGGAGGAAAATGAAGGTGCGTCTTTTCTACGGATAAGAATATATTTTTTATGATTTAATTTTGTGTACCTTATATAAAAAATAAAAGCAAAAATGGTCATATATTGATAATGCATCTTATGCTCAGATGCGCCTAAAAAACATAATATTTTGAAAATCACAAAATTGCATTACTACATTCAACTAAAATTATGTTACGAAGTAATCAATAGTTTAAAAAAATACCACAACCAGTAAAACACAAAAAATATAAATTGCAACCATTATCTGCGCCTATTAAAACTAGAAACACAGAAAATGTCAGACAGACAGAATTCAAAGTGACTCGATGGTGCATGTAAAATTAAAGCAATTAGGAAGACTACTGCACTAGAAATTCTTACCGAAAATTCAAATCGATTCTCTAAAATTTAAAACCAGTTCAAACCTGTTACCCACGCTCTAAAACTAAAATCTTGACCTTAAAATCGCGAGTGAATAATCTTCATTCACGTTTTCTTCTACTTAACATAAAGTTTCTGGGTGAAGTAGTCACTTTTTAGCAATTATTGCTGCTCCAACAACTATGCGAAAAATGCGAAAGAGCTAGCCTATAAATCAAATCTTTTACCGCCTAATCTACAAATCATACTGGTACCTTACATCTCTCAGAAGAATGATCAGAGGTGGGCAGGGCAAGCATGAAAGTTGCGCCGCAAGCGTTTCCGCAAGCCCCCCAAAATAATTACGACGCAAGCGCAACAGCACGTGCAAGTGTGACGTTTTGAAAAGTATGATTTTAAAAGGTGGATTTGCACAGTATCCGTTTTTGTCCGCTCTTGTTTGTTTTCGAACGTATTTAGCTTCTCCATGAAAAAGTATTTTGTTTTTTGTCCGCAGTTTTACATGTCTAAATTCTAACCAGACCGTAACATTTTAGATAAAAGTTTTCAAAACAAAAATTTTTGTAAAGGGTACAGTTCTATTTTGAAATTCGCTTACATCTTCCATACACGAAATTTTACAACAAAATTTTTATCATCATGTCATACAGTTTACTTAGTGCAGATATGGAGTAACGAAAATGCGGACGAAAAAAGCGCATACTTATGTTTCATAGAGAAGCAAAAATGTACGAAAACAGACAAAAGCAGACGAAAAAGGATTACAGTTTAAATCCACCTTAGTTGGTCCAGTATGCTCAAACTGCAGTCGGTTAAGGTACGAAACCAATACGATACGTTATTTAAAACAAATTACAGTATGTCGCTACCAATCAGTAAACATAAAATTATCGATTTTCTCTCAAAAATACTAACATTTGGAAAAATGCGCATCGCTCAACCCCGCTCGCATTGGGCGAATAGCCTCTTTAACCAATAAAAAAAGACGCTTAACTCCTGCACTTCAGAGAATTGGGGTGTTAAATTCCACTAATAAAGTCGTCATGTGCTGGCAAGAGAACGTTTCGCAGTCGTTGTTTTGTCTAATGGCCCGTCAAAAAAATTGGTGACCAGCTTCGATACATTTGTGCTCCTGGAGCAATTAGCATCACACTCTGACGAATAGGGCATACTAAAAAACTTATGGTGCTTTTTGTTTAAAAAAAGTTTAACCATCTAATAGTTAAGAGCTACCGATGCTGTCACTTTTGTTAGCAATATCTTTTAAATCTTTCCGGTCAAGCAAAAAAGTTGTAAATAGTAGTTTTTGTTGTTTCTTGTTTTGAATTAGGGTATAAGACGTAAGACTATTGCTGTTGCAAGCTACGCGTTACATTTTGCCCAATGAAATTTTAAGATTGTTTAGGAACATGCAGCGTAGTTCTAGAAAGACAATTACAACAATTTTTTTTCAATCCTTTTGCGTGCTTGAAGCACGCAAAACGTTAAGCTTTAAAACTCTGGCCTGCAAACGTCAAAACAACTCACTAATTTCTCTGTTTGAAATTTTATTTTACTATGCTTTATATTTACTGTTTACTATTATATATTTACTATTATATTTACTGTTTGAAATTTTCCAATTGAGTCTTTGAAATACTCAATTGGAAAATTTGAAAAATCGGCAAATATTTCAGAGAAACGTTACAGCAAAAGAAGACCCTTGTGAATTTAATCGAAGTTTTGCAAGCAATAGACGAAAGCAATTTGGCATGACGAGGCGTTTATGAACTTACCTTATCAATGCTTTTCTAAAGTTTAATCTCAGTTGATTTAAAAACAATCATTTTTACTCGTATTTGAATTGTGCTTGTTATTGCTCAAATACTTGCGGCGCAAGCGTTTAAAGATAAATTGCGGCGCAAGCGTTTAAAGATAAATTGCGGCGCTAGTGCTATCGCAAGTAAAATAGGTGCAGCGCAAGTGCGTACCTCTGAAAACGATAAGCTAGCTAACCCTCTAATCTCCTTCCTTATAGCTCGCCGTAAATTGTGCGTCACTTCAATTTCCAATACTTTTCATGAACAAATCAAGCTAAAACTTCGTGAAAATTTATGAACTGCCTAAACCTAAAATTCACTGGTTCTTATGAAAAAGAAGACAGAGTAATTCACTTACCTTGACATGTTTCTACCATTGCCATAGCCAGCATCCACAACTATTATATTGATTTTGAACAAAAATATTTTGCCCAATCACATCGCTGGCATGACCATATTTGATACCTTCTTACCATTAAGCCATACGCTCACAGGAAACAAAAGACTTTTACTTTCGCATGTTTGTTAAAAAAACACAGATAGGTGTTGGCAATTTACTTCAATTAATTTTAAATCAAACAGTGTTGTTTGCTATTGAATCTGATCTGTTAAAACATTTTTGTGAAGAATCAACACTAATTATCGACAAAAATTGTTTTACGAATAATATTAACTCACAAATTTACAATGCAGCGGGCATCACTAATTGAACGAAATCCCAATTTCTCTTTTCTGTCAAACTTTCGCTGATCTAACATCTTTTTGTTGGCTTCACAGTCGTTGTTGTGGAGAAGCTATTCTCGAGCTTTTTTTATCTTTTTCTCCTAGGCCAACGCTTAATTTTTTAAATTTTTATGAAAGCTTATTAAAAGTTCTTAAATAGGAGCTGCAATAACTTAGCATAAACAAGGATTATGCTAGTATAACAAATCAAAATTTTTCCAAATTTGATCAAAATAACTGCTCAGCACTTTTTCTCTCTCTTCTGCCGCTGCTAAAATTGGTTTACTCAGCAAGTCGGTTGACTATTATTATACCAGTTTCTATCTAGGTCTTCACGTGGTCAAAAGCAAACTGTCTGGTGAGGTGCGATTATCAACCGCGTCCAGTAATTAAAATAAACAACAAAAGTTTTGAACAGCACTACACATTATACGCATTAGAACGTCTTGCTTTAAAAATTGCAAACAACAAAGAGTGATAATTAGCACACAAGGCCTTATCTTCGCAGATTGCGATACGTTCCACGCATTTAACTCAGCGAGATGAACAGTAACACCTTAATAAATAAGCCAGTTTAATAAATGTCACCGAATCTAAATTTTTGGTTTATATTTTTGTTAAAGATTGTCAATAAACTTTAGTTAACAAATACAACTGACTCTAAATATTTCTAATATTAAATTTTCTTTGAACCCAATAGATTTAGTCAACAAATTTAAACGATCAAAAACTTTATCATAGCCTCAAAAACAATTTTAAAACAGCACTAAATATAAAAACCTTGCTGATGTTGGTATTAAGGAAATTCACTGGAACAAAATTTTGAAGCTTAGTAGATTTTTGAATTTTAGCAGATTTCTTACTTGCAGGGGTGCCGATCCTTGTTGAACATCGGAGGGGGAATAATTTGCGATTCTACCCCAATTTTGCCCTATTTTCAACATTGGGGGGGATGAACCTCGACCACGATTTTTTTACGTCAGCAAATTAAGTGCAGACCAAAAAAAGGTCTTCACCAAAATTTCAAGAGGTTTTTTTCCCGAATTCAAGTGATTCACATGCAGACCACAGTCAAATTATTGGGGTGGATGCAGATGTAGACCTTAGTAAAAAACACTTATTACATAGAAACATTCCACATAGAAACTCATTCCACAGTAGAAACATTTCTCATTCTGTAATGTGTTTTAATTTTTTGATCCTTAATTTTATGTTGATCCGAATTTTTGCATTGACTAGAATGTGTCTTTGACCCTTATATTTTTGCTTTAACTAAATTTTTTGTTGTACCGAATTTTTGTATTAACCAAAATACTTAGAAAATATTTCTTTGGCCCGAGTTTTTTGTTGACCCAAATTTTTGCGATGACCTTAAAGTCTTTCTTTGATTCAATTTTTTTACTGACCCAAATTTATGCAATGACCAAAAAACTTTGACCCAAAATTGTTTGCTGTCCCAAATTTTTGCAATGACTCAAAAACTTTGACTCAAGTTATTTCTTTGACCAAACTTTTTTGACCCAAATTTTGCACTGACCCAAAAATTTTGACCCAAAACTTTTTGCTTAACCAAATTTTTGCAATGACCCAAAAATTTGACCCAAAAATGTTTTGCTGAACCAAATTTCTGCAATGACCCAAAAACTTTGACCCAAAATTTTACTTTGACCCAAATTTTGGCAATGACCCAAAAATTTGACCCAAAATTTTTCTTTGACCCAAAATTTTTTCACTTACCCAAATTTTTGCAATTACCCAAAGTTTTTCGCTGACCCAAATTTTTGCAATGACCCAAAAACGTTGACCCAAAATTTTACTTTGACCCAAATTTTTTGACCCCAAATTTTTCGCTGACTCAAATTTCTGCAATGACCCAAAAACGTTGACCCCAAATTTTATTTTGACCCAAATTTTTTGACCCAAAATTAACGGCGACCCAAAATTTTACAATGACCCAAAAATTTGGACCCAAAAATTTTGGGTCAAAGGCCTTTGACCAGGATTTTTTGGGTCAGCTGGACCCAAAAATTTTAACAGTGTAACTGGGCCAAGTTGCTTACTTAATTTAACCCCAAAGTGCAAGATTTTAAACGTGTTTTGGGCTTTACCTGTAAGTAAAGGCAAGACTATAACAGTTGGAGCTTTTTCAACTGGCTTTCAAATTTTAAGAATGTGGTTCTTTCAAATTGCTCTAAAAACGTGCAAAATGTGATCCAAATGGCATTAATATTAGAATAGCTATGTTATCCAAAGCATTGCAAAAGGTCGCCCAGCGGCTGGGGGCTTCGCCCCAAGATCTCGATAGTCTCCTGTGGCTGGAGACTCTGCCCCCGAACCCTCGTTTGCGACTCGTTTTTGTTACACTAGTTAGCTCACCACGTCGCCAATTTAGACATTTTGGGAAAACTTTATAACTTTTGGTTGAAGGTCTCCCCCTTTAGCAAAATCATGGTTATGTGCCACACACAAAGACCTCAGCTTCTGACCTTCCATTCTACGGTATCTCTGTCCCATAAAAATGCTATCTTTTGAAATTTTGAATGCCGTCATTGCATGTGATTTGCGTTTTGCCCCCCCCCCAATCAAAAATCTAGACTACGCCTATCATGGGCGTAGGAGCTCAAAATGATTTGGGGGGCACCAAAGTTTTGCCCGAAAAATGACTTGAAAGTTGCCTGACAAATCAATCGTTTTTTCTCCAAGCAAAAAAAAAAAAGGTCTTCACTCAAATTGAGCCGCTTTTTCTGTCCAAATTGTGGTGACCTCCAAAAAGAAAAAAGGTCTTCACTCAAATTGAGCCGCTTTTTCTGTCCAAATTGAGGTGACCTCCAAAAAAAAAAGATCTTCACTTACCTTAAGACGGTTTTTCTATACAGCGTTCGGAATATTTTACAAGGCAAACTTGCCCAAACGACATGAAATTGCCCAAAATTTTGACGCAATATTGCCCAAAAATTAATATGAAATTGTACAAAATTTTGACGCAAAATCGCCCAAAATATATGAAATTGCCCAAAATTTGGACACCTTACACCAATCAGGGGGGGGGGAGGCCAGTGCCTTCCCGGCCCCCCCCCCCACCTCCTACACCTATGGTTGATATTTTATGCTGAGTGAATTTTTCATGATAGGTCATTGCGATAGTGCTTCAATCGTGAGATGAGATGTATTGCACTCAGGCCCCCCCCCCAATAATTTGACTGTATCCCCTCCAATAGTTTGAGTATGGTTTACATCTGCATCAGTGACGAGCGGTGAGGCTTCTGGTTGGTGAGGCACAATTTTTTTTCACACACATGTTAATGCCGCAACTAAAACGTAGTGTTAAGGGAGGCAAAATTTGTTTCTGGAGGGGCCAAAATTTTTGGTTTGGTCTAGTTTTTACCAAGTTCTCTCTACTTTTCTCCGAAGTCTCGGTTGATTTCCCAAAAACAAAAGCCACCATCTTGAAACTGCTGCAAGAGTAACGAAAGTTTGGGTGGGTATGCTGGGCAGTTTGGGGGGGTTTGTTTAGGGGGCGCTGCCCCCTTTTGCCTCCCCCCCTAGTTGCGGCCCTGACACATGTTTGCAAAAAAATTATCTAAGGCAATAAATAACAAGCAAATAACTGTTTTCATAGCCAATAAACGAAGACCAAATTTTTCGATAATTAATTAATTACTCGTTTAATCTCTGCTGCTACTTAAAGCCAAATCAATTCTTCAAGTTTCGAAAATCTTTTAAGGTGGCCAATTTATTTGACTTTGAATGAGGACATGATTGAAGTTTTGGTTCTTGCTAAGTCACAAAAACCAGGTTTCAGTCCCAACATTATTATTTGCTAAAAATGTAAAAGCAGAAATGACGATTTTTATTGCGCAACCACTCTTTTCTTGAGTACGGTAGAACTCTTTCTGAAATGAGGGATTCTTTCGTATTGATTGTCTCGAGCAAACTTCAAGTTCAGTTATGGAAAAATCTCTCAGCTTCAAGACTAAATTTTCTTCCATTTTAGTTCATTTCCTCGCAATAAATTGTTCTTATTTCGCTAGAAAAGTAACTCGTTCAATTTCGCAACGAACGAAAGACTACAAAAAAACTGGGTTGACTTTTTCATATTCTATGACGTCATAGGTGAGGCGAGCCTCAAAATCAGATTTAAAAGCATTATGCGTTGTCCGCAATTTGTCTGAGAGAAAAAGGCATACTTATAGTTCGTTTATTAAAATTTGCTTGGCTGAAGCGAGGCACAATCGAAAATGCCTCACTTCGCATATTTCAAGCGTTGCTCGCCGGCGCGCATAGAGAGATAGCAATTAATCGAATAGTTTCGGCGTTTTAATCCGAAGAGCATGACATAAAAGTAGTGAATACACAAAAAAACTAAATATGATAAAAATTAGTAAAGTTTTTGAGAAATATTTTGATTTGTTTGCGTGAAAACATTTAATTTTAATTATATACTTGTATTTTTGTTTTTCTTTGTACAATTCTTCAGGTGAGGCACGGCCTCACCTGCCTCCCCTGACCGCACGTCCCTGATCTGCATCCCCCCCAATAATTTGATTCTGGTGTGCATCTGAGCGTAGGTGTCCCCTTGAATTCGGGGAAAAACTTGGTCTTCACCTGTGTTAAGAAACGATCGCGTGGCCCAGAGGAACTCTAAGGCCTTTACCGGTTCGGTCTGCTTCCAAAAAATAACCAGGAAACTTTTCAGTTGTAATATCCATAGGTGGCAAAGTCCGTTAATCGTTAATCCGTTAATAACGAAGCTAACTTTTTCATTAACTCGTTAATCCGTTAAAAAGTTTTTTCATGTTAACGGACTAAATTAACTTCCGTTAAGTTTTGTTAACTTCCGTTAAGGTTTCTATCGGTAATATCTCGCACAATTCATTCATCGTACCGATACAAACCAGTTTGCTCTGGTAGCACTTGTTGCGTATTAGCACGAGTTTTATAGAAGAAAGGAGCTCTTTTTTTAAAATAATAAGCTGCAGCCTCATAGGTCTGTTAATTATCGCTATTCATAATTTTCAAACATTTTCCCATCGCAGCTTCGTTAGTGCATTTGAACTTATTTTTATCTTGAAATTATATCAGACTTTAAAATGTAACTTCCAAAACACAAAAAGACCACCATAGCAATAAATATTTCCTTACAATCAGCTCAACAGCGTCAATACGTTGTGGCGTGTCAAAAGGGAGCGCGCTCCGATTGCGGTTAACCGGCTCGGTTGTACAACCTCTGAACTGCTATGATCTGTTGACGTATAAAGCTATCGGTTCCAATTATCTTTCATTTGAGGTTACTTCCATGCTAGTTTTCCACATCGCCACTGGATGAAGCAGGAACTGCGACACACTTCCCCCTTTCTGAAAGCAGTGGTAGGAAGGAGCCTGCTAACGTCGTCTCGAGCGCCGACCATCCAATCACGTCGGGGTCACCAGTTGTGGCGTGTCAAAAGGGAGCGCGCTCCGATTGCGGTTAACCGGCTCGGTTGTACAACCTCTGAGCAGCTATGATCTGTTGATTTATAAAGCTATCGGTTCCAATTATCTTTCATTTGAGGTTACTTCCATGCTAGTTTTCCACATCGCCACTGGATGAAGCAGGAACTGCGACAACGTGTTCTAGAAGCAAGTGAATAAAAAGAAATGTAAATTACACGCAAAATGTTAACGAATTAACGGACTTTATTAACTTCCGTTAATTAAGGCTGAAAATAACGGATTAACGTTAACGGAGGTGTAAAGTTTGTTAACGGAATAGTGGTTAACGCAATAGTGGTTAACGTTTTGCATTAACTTGCCCACCTATGGTAATATCATATTGTATTAAACAGAATAAAAACTGACTTCTGTTAAAATCATTAAAAATAATCTGCCCTGCTTTCAACTAATGACTGAAGACCCAATTTTACATCTTTGTTTGTACATTTGTGTCTGATCAATTATTGAACTTTCGCAATCTTGTGACTTAAATCGAAAAGATTATTTGTCATTGTCTAATTGGTGCTTAAGTTAAATTAATAAGTAATTATTATCTTTTGTTAAAAACAAGCTGCTAATTAGCTCATCTTCAAAAACCTTCAAAACGCTAATTAGACTGTATTTAGAATCGTTGTGTTCTTTTTGTGCATTATTTGTGTAGACTGGCAGCTGTAGACTAGCAGCTGACAGTTTTTGTTTGTTAATTTCTGGCCTTTGATGCTAGACAATAGGCGATCCCACGTGTTTTTTACTACTTGGAACTATTTAAACCTGTTTTGGGCCTGAAAACTCAGTTGTGACAAAAATGAGTGAAGTGAACAGTGTCAGTTTTTGGTGATACGTGTTAAATGCTGCTTAACTTGGGTAAATTGCGTTTTGCGATCCCTTACCCTTCCTATTCGTTCTTGTTTATGGAGTTGACTATTGACTGTGAGGGGACAGTCTTATAGATTGGAAGAAAGGCCCTGAATTGGCCCTTGCATCGTATTTTGAGACTACTTCGTTATTTTATTTTATTTTTTCTGTATTTTTCTTTAATTCAATATAATAATAAATTCCATTAAAAACCAAGAAAATCAAGTGCTCAGTGGTGAGAAGGAAAAAAGGATTGGAAGAGTTTGGCATAGCTCTCCTACACGTTATTGAAGTTGGCTATAATACTATGTATCGTTGCCCTGCAGAAAACACAATACGGTTCGGATTGGCAAGTCTTGGCAGATATTCAAATTTAAGAAATAAGCTTTAACGAGAAACGATTTGGCAAACTGATACATATCACAAGACTGGGTTAGAAAGACTTTATTGTTTGTAACAACTTCCACACGGCAAAAAAAATGACTAAAGTTTGATTAGTTATAACAAATTAGAAAACTAAAATTACCATGTGTTGACAGTACACTTGAAAATTAGGAATGAAACTAAAACCAGGTGTCAGGTCAGTCAATTCTTGTGGTAGAGATTGTTATCAGCATAGAATAAATTTTAAAAGTAGCAGTAACTTAAACAAAGAATGATCAAGTAATATGTAAATTAGATTAGGTGCAGTTTTGCGACACAACAAGCAAATTTCGAGCTGCTCGCATCAACGCGTGAATGTAATAAATTAGAAGTCGTGGTGAACAATAGCGCTGTAACAAAACACAACAAAGGTATTGGTTTGATTCCAGGCAACGCCAAGTAAACAAAAAGACTAGGCTGAAACAATCTGAATTTGGGGAAAAAAGTGTTCCATTTTTGGCGAAGACCTTTTTTTTTGGTCGTCACTTAATTTGCTCACCTGAACAAAATCGTGGTCGAGGTTCATCCCCCCAATGTTGAAAATAGGGCCAGTTGGGGTAAAATTGCAAATTATCCTCCCCAATGCTCAACAAAGATCCGCACCCCTGATTGCACTGTTCTGCTTCATGCTTAACTTCGTGAGCGACTACTTGCAGAAGTACGCTTAATGTTGCAAAAGTGCAATACAAAGTACACGTTGCTTCTGGTCTAAACTTACCTTAGTATGGAAATATGGAATGGAATATGGAAGAAAATTTTGGTATGAAATTTAATATGGAATGGAAGATTTATAGTATGGAATGGAAATGGATTGGAAGAAAATTGCCAGTATGGAAAAATCATCTTCCATTCCATACCATGCCCTGCCGAGATACACTGGTTCAAATTTGTCCACTTTTTGCCGATTTTCGGCCTGTAAAATTCCGGTCACGTGGCCGCGGGCGCCCCCAAACTGGGAACACATAAAGCTTCCATTAGCATCCATGTGTTCAAATTTTAGCCTTGCATGTCAAGTGGTACTAATGTAAGGACTATGGTGGTATTTGAGTTATAAGCGAATAAATAAATTTTTAACCCAAATATTGCCGTTTTTCCTTTTTTTTTTTTAAATTTTAATTCACGATCGTGTGATCTAAGATCCGCCGCATACGGCCCGCAAAACCTTTTACTGAGGTCCTCGAAATAGTTCTATGCGATCTCAAGCATCTTTTAAGCAATCCATATTTTTGTGTCGTATTGTGACCTGTATCTGATGCAATTGTATGTGGGTAAAGCTAGAACGAGCTTGTTGCCAACAAAAAAAGTACGGTAACATTTCAAATTAGAGTTTTTTTGAGATTTGTACTTACTGTTGAGATTTTGTCAATGTTTGCAATGTACGTTACATTTCGATAACTTGCTATGATTAGTCCCTGCCGTGAAAAAGTTGCTGTTTTTGAAAAATAGCCGATAACGGTTACAACCGTAATAAAAGATAAATAAAACAACAATGAACTAGAGTAATTTGTAACGAAAAATTACATAAAACGTTTTCTAAGAATTAACGACTACGGTAATTTTATTACTTTTTCAAAGTAGTTTTTGTTGAAGTAATGTCACCACTTTTTAAAGTAATTAGTCCACCACTGCTCGCGTACCACCTGGAAAACCTTTGAGAACCAGATTGAGAATCGCTGCTTTACATTATAATTATTATTTTCGCTTTTTATCACGTGACACTAGATCGCGAAAGTGAACAATGCAACTCGCTTGTAAAGCGGCATTCAGGGTTGAGCGCGCGACAAAAATTGGTTTCCGTTCATTCAACTGCTTTCAGCGACAAGTTGTGAGGGATTCATTAAACTGGCTGCTTACTAGCATCAGATTTCACAGCTCTAAACTGCCTTGTTTCAGACAGTCACTTTTCATCAGCAACTCCCAGTACTGCAATACGGTTTTGAAAGATGAAGTAAAAGTAAAGATAAATTTGAAAGTCAAAGGCAGGTCAGGGTAAGCAAAGCTAGGGTATCTTTTAGAACAGGTAGCAGGCAAGTCATGTTACTTTTTCTCATGGAATCTTCACATCACCTTTTAAGTTTCTGCTTTCATACTGTAATATACGTTTTTGGCAAAAGTATATTCTTCTGCTGAAATTAGTTAGATTTACTTTTCTCACCGAGAGAAAGATAAACTAAAAAAAACAACTGGAGGGTGAAAATCCCTGACTTGCTTGTCGGTATTAAATGAACGCCAAGGGCCAATTTGCCTGTAGAATTCATAAAAAGTTGCCCAAACATCTGATTGATTAAAACAAAGTAAGTGCTTTGCTTCACTCCTTGAAAATAAGCGCAGATCCTGAAAAGAAAAAAAAAAATGCAGTTTTGTTAGCGAAGTTACGGAAACGTAACGCAATTTAAAGGAGCATTTAAGTGGTTAATTTTAAAGTTTTTAAATTTACAGTATTAATGCTAGAAATTTCATCGTCAGATTATATTTTGAAACTTTGTTTTAAACTAATATTTGGAACTGTTTCTTATATTTTTATTTGCATCTACGTCATTTTCATTTACTCCATCTAGAAAAAGAATTCGCGTTTTAACTGAAATGCAAACTTTGTAAAATTGAAAAGTAGTTCACGAAATTGAAAAGTAGTTCACTTAAAATGAAAAGAATTTCAGATACTGTAGTAATAAATTAAACTCTTTGATTTCAAATAAACTGCTGTATTTGAAAATTCTAAATTAGTAGAGCTTAGTCCCCCTTTTTAAACCACGCGGTAATCTTTATTTTAGAATGTCTTCTAGCAACTATTGTAAACACTGATTGATTCCGAAAATGTTTATGACAAACTTACGCAAAATGTTAGCAGAATCGAAAATGTGAGCTAATTAGCAGCATTAATGCAGAATGAATGTAGGCAATTGCTTTAGAGTCAGAATCGTTCGTTTCGCGCCAATAAAAAATCGATCAACAACATTAACAATTTTTACTAAACCATTACTTAGGGGTGTTCAGATTTTGGACTTTTTTAAAAAGTTCATGTTTTCGAAGCTTATATGGTGCACTGGACCTAAAAAACAACTACTGTGCAAAAAAAATTCGAAAATTTTATCCCTTAGCTATCGCTCATGGAGGTTAAAAAAGTCTTCCATAATTGCTCCAAGGGGAATCCCCTTATGACGTCATATTATCTAAAAACTAACGTAACTTTAGTTCTAGAGCAGATAGAAGTGCAAACTCAAGTAATTTCTCTTCCATTAAATGGTTGCTTTATTTTGAGCATAAAAAGATGACGTCACTTAAGTGATGACGTCATAATTGCAAAACACACAATTTAAAGTAAGTAGGTCTAAACAAATGTGGTAAACAAGATAATTTGCTACATTGAATTATTTAGATAGGCTACTGCTGCAATGATACTTTAAAATAATTGTGGAAATTTTAAACCTAGTAGTCTACGTCACTTAAGTTTGATGACGTCATAATTAATTTTGAGCTATTTCTAGGAACTGATTCGCTTGCAAATCATTAATTAGTGTTTACATGTATTACTTGTGGTGACGTATTTTTGCATCAGATTACCAGTAATAACGTTGCAATGTATAGTGAGTTACGATTCAAATATTGGTTATTGTGATTGGGGCAAGAATCATGGTGTTGTGTGGTATCGATGAAACTGTTAAGAATGTTAGCCTAATACACGTGGAAGTACAGTGCAATCAATGAATTGAATCATATTGAACTAAAAGCTGCCTGCCCATTTTAAAAGCGCACAGTAGCACGACATTACGAAGGCTCTTCAAGCGAAACGAATTATATGCAAACACATTTTAGGTGAAGTTTTACTATTGAACAAAAGCCCCAAACTACCAATGTTCTGCCGAGTGCATTGTGAATACCACAACTCGCACCGGTATTGCAAGTTACAAGGAGGAGGAACAATGAGCTAAAGTCGATTTTTTAAAGTCAGCAAATTATTTCGGTGTTTTTCTACCACTTGCAAAAGACTTTCTCGTTGTACTTCATTATCAGTTAATATGGCAGCATAATCTGAATACAATTTGACTCCTCTTTCTGCTACATCGTTTACAACTTTAACATTAGCTGCAAACTTTTGACCTTTTACGAAAGAATCATAAGTGGGCCATAACTCGGGTAAATCATAAAGCCAAGCTGTGTCTAATTTTAGGGTCTCGAAAATAAACCAGGTCTCTGGGCCAATAAAGTCTAAAAGTTGAGAATGCTTGTCGATGTTTCTTTTGAAAAGAGGAACACCTCGGCGATACTTTTGTGGCGGTACTATTGAAAGCAATCGCAATGCCCAGAGGTGGGCAGTACCGCGGTACTTTTGTACCGCGGTACTGTACCGCGGTACTTTTTTAGTACCGTTATCGGTACCGTCGCTACTTTTTAAAAATTGTACCGTTTTCGGTACCGTCGATACTTTTTTCGCACTTTTGTCGTCGCTACTCGGTACAATTTGTCGAATGGAGTTTAAATAAAAACTCCGTCGAAATAGATGCATAAATTTTACCTTATATGCAAAACTCTTTTTGTGTAAGGGTTGTGACTTGATTTTTTCACAGCCTCTTGTACATAACAAGTGTTGCGTTGATAATTATGTCTTTTTCATTTTTTGCTGTTAACTGAAACTGAAGCAGTAAGTAACAGTGTTGTATTACTTTTAGTCAGTCTGGTTCGGTAAATTTAGACTACTGGTATTGCTTTTTTCCTAACCCAATGTAACATGGGCGATTACAGTTTACTGTTGAATAAAGTTGGCTTCTTTGTATCGAAAAACTTCGCTGATTAACTCAGTAAAAGCAAGCAAGTTCGTTTTACTACGTCACTCTTTCCCTGCAGGCAGGGCATAGCCATTCCGGCTCAGTGAGGTTCCTACCACTTTATTTATTTTATTTGGTTGCAGTTTTATCCTTGCATTGTGAGAAAGCAACGGAGTCGATAGGCTATACGAGCTCACTTATGAGTTGCCGGCCATCTCTCTTACTGTCTACCACATGAAGAGGGGGAGTCCCGCTAAGTGCCTTTCCCAACGGCACAAGTGATTTGCAGTTGCCAGCTTGTTCTTCACACTATCCCTTTAATGCTGAACGTCAAGCAGGAAAGCTGTGAATACCTATTTTTAAGTCTTTGGTTTGACCCGACTCGAAATCGAACCCCTGCCAGTGGCAGTTCTCTTAAGATATGAAGAGAATTAAGAGGCTGTGCCGTTGCAGCAAAGGCAAGATAGGGCGGAGCTTAACTTTCTAGACAGAGTAAGCAAAATAGCGAAATTATATTAAAAGTGGGCTAAATCTATCATTCGAAAAGTACCGAATGACGGTACCGAGTACCGTTATCGTCGGTACTTTTTTAAATAGTACCTAATATCGTACCGTCGGTACTTTTTCGGAAAAGTATTTGTACCGTTATCGTCGGTACTTTGAAAGTGTCGAGTGCCCACCTCTGGCAATGCCATAGACTCTCTAATTTCATTTGTTAACGAAGAATGCTGGCTAAAAAACGAGAATGCCACTATTTCTTCCGTCAAATACCATTGATGGGAAGAAAGCTTGTTGAAAGCAGCGTCAGCTACAGCCGGGTCTTCCTCTTTATAGCTGATCATATCTTGCAAAAAAGTTAAATCGTTCATTGGAGCATCCAAACCAATACTGCATTTCAGCCATGCAGGTACATAAAAGAGCGCGATAAAAAGATTAATCCGATGAAGTTTTGCCAAAAAACCGCTGTCGTAAGACAATTGATCGGCCCACATAAACATTTTTTGACAATACAAAACTTGGCCCATCCATCTTGCGCTTGAAGTTGGTCCAGGCTTATGATAAAAAAAATTGCCGGGAGCAGCTCCTAGCAGTGCCAGGGCATTTTCTGCACATTGCTTGTAGTCACCTCTTATGAAGACTTCTTTGGTAGTTTTCTTTTTACTAATAATCTCTTGCAATTCACATATTACAAGTTTTGAACGATCTTTCAGCCAATCCGACGATATGTTTAAAGTTTGATAATTTTGAGTCCTGTCAATGTTAGGCCAATTAATTTTAAAAGATTTGAAATGGGCATCTTCTGGAGCAGATGAATCGCCAAACAAGCAAGTGTACACAGATCCAATAACAAGTTCATAAATGTGATGACGACATGCATTATAGAAGAGTTTGCGATCTAAACGATTTTCCAAAATTTTGGCGGCTCCATTTTTCCAACCAGAATTGCTTGCTGTAGTGTCAAAAACTAAAGATTTCACTTCTTGCTTCAAATTTAGTTGCTCGAGAAAATCAAAACTTGCCTTCGCTTGAGCTTTTCCACTTCCACTGTCTAGCTTCTGCACTCCCAAAAGTTTGCCTTCTTTATAATTAGAAATCCCTGAAACCAGCACAGAAAGTACTTCGTGCTTATCACCGTAACGGTCCTTAGTTAATTTTGCATCCCAATAAAGTGCCAGAAAATCTGAAGGAGCTTCCGTTATGTCGGTAGTAATCTCATTGGAAATTTGCAGTCTGTTTGCTATGCGAGCTCTGTGGGTAGATGAGCGTGAGAGACAAAAGTCGTCAATATTTCCCTGGCAAGCTTTAATAAACGAAGCTACTAACATAGTAGCAGCGTTGTCCGAAATTTTAAGCCTATCCAAAACTTCCGTAATTTCAGGGTTGTTGATGAGATTCTTGGGTACATTTAGTGTTACAAAATTGCTTTGAGAACTCGGAGAAGCATTTTCGTTTGACTCATAGTTCGCACTTGAAATAAAATGTGAACTAGAAGAGCTTACTTGACTGCATAAATCAATATCTCGTTCACTTTCATCACTGCTGGAAACTGGGGCAACAGTTAAGTGAGCTCTTCTTTCTTGGCGTTTGCGAAGGCTTTTCTGGAATAATGCATCTTTTCCTCCGATGACGCCTTTTCTTGCATTTCGCTGGTCTTCATAGAAGTATATATCTTCTTTTTTTTCCGAAGACAACATTTTGTTTTTTTGTATGGTTTCAACAGCATCTGGAGCCCCAATATCCCATAGAATAGATAGAGCTTGAGCAAACTTTTCTCGTTTTCTCCCAGGATCAGATGCACGCGTTTTATTTTTGCAAAGCTGTAGCCAAGTATCATAGTCTTTAGTTAACCTTTTTAATGCATTAATTTTTGTCATTGTTTTGATTCCGGCTCTGGACCAAATCAATAAAACTTCACCAATAGCATCAGATAAATGCTTTCTCACTGGGGTAGTGATAGATGATACTTCCTTCAAATGCAAAACATATCGAAGGATTTGCCCTAATAAGGGCAGTTTGTTTCCACTAATGTGGTCTTCACTTCGTCCAATTAAGAAGTATTCAGCTGAAGCACGGGTTTTGATTTTCTTTCGAACAGGCTCTGACATTGCACTAATACTGCTTCATAAACTATTATAGTAGCCTAAATATTGTATCTGCGAAAATTCGTTTATAAATTAAATACATGTCATCCGAAATTAGGTTACTCATGTTATCTAACAATTATGTCGCAATTATGACGTCATCACTTAAGTGACGTCATCTTTTTTATGCTCAAAATAAAGCAACCATTTAATGGAAGAGAAATTACTTGAGTTTGCACTTCTATCTGCTCTAGAACTAAAGTTACGTTAGTTTTTAGATAATATGACGTCATAAGGGGATTCCCCTTGGAGCAATTATGGAAGACTTTTTTAACCTCCATGAGCGATAGCTAAGAGATAAAATTTTCGAATTTTTTTTGCACAGTAGTTGTTTTTTAGGTCCAGTGCACCATATAAGCTTCAAAAACATGAACTTTTTAAAAAAGTCCAGAATCTGAACACCCCTACCATTGCTGTTATAAAGCACCAATATCATTGTTAGGCATCTGGGTACTCTGTAAATACCCAACAGAATAGTCTGATCTATCTTAATTTAAGGCAACATTCTTTTTCAAAAATTGATTTACGAGGTGTCCATAAACTCTCTTTACAATTAAAAAAAATTATTACAAAGTGAAATGATGAAATATCGCAATAAGGGTTGTTTTATGCTAATCAGTATTTCATTAAGTTTTTATTGACACTAAAGTTGATTGTTTAAGTGACTACTCCTCAAGAAAAAACCCATAAAAGTTACCTGTTCAACCAGCTTGTGATGCAAACACCAACAGCGACGCAAAGTCACGTGATTAGCATCACAAGCTGATTGAACAGAATTAGCATCACAACCTTGTTCTGTGCTACCAGCTTGTGATTCTAAAGCCTGATTCACACCGGCGTCGTTGTCGTATCAAACGAGCCTTCTGAAGCCCTATTTACACTGGCGTCGCGATCGCGTCAGATGACGCGTTTTCAACGATCCTGACACGTAAGCGCGACGACTAATGCACACTCAACGATTTTCCGCGATAATGACGTGTTTGCCATTACGCGCTGACTCAAAAACTCACGTTTAGCGACGGCGCGACGAAGTAGAAACCAGTTCTACTTTGTCGTTCGTCGTGAGAGCGTAGTACTAGTCTAGAAGTACTGGTAAGGGCAGTTGCTTGAGCGCTTGAGATTTTTGGGCATTGGCAATTGGTATATTTAACTCCTACATTATGATTTTAAGTATACTGTGTATCAATTCAACGATTTTAACTACATAGAACAGTTTTAATGCTGTTCTTGTGATACTAAATTAGTCTGTCTTGGAGCTTCAAGTCTTTCTCTGCACAGAAAAAAAAATTTGTAAATTTTCGGTGTTACTAAGCTTTTCATTTTTGATTTTTTAATTTTTTTTTATTTATATATTTTATTAATTTATTTCTTTTATTTATTTATTCTTTTGGTGTCTTGTATACAGCTGTTAGACCAATCGTCCTTGACGTCTATTTTTATGGCTGTATATAATTGTACATTTTGTAGTTTTGTACATACTCGTAAGCATTGCTTGTTATTTGCTAAAAGGTTTCATTGCGACACAGCAATGACGTTATCTCAACTAAGTTATATTGCAAATAATTTTGTATGTTTTAGGCCTCCGGGCTTTGCCATGTTTTCCTGACGATGTTCTACTATACGCAATGTTGTCGTAGCGTATTTGTCTTGCATCTTCGAAAAATAAATTTGATTGATTCTGAATGCACTTTGGAGAATACGGTTTAGGTTTAAGTTGGTTATTTTTGTTAGATATACCATAAAATGAACTTCCAAAGAAATTTAATTTGTAAGCAGCTGCTTATCCAACAAGAAATTGTTGTGACTTTGTACCAACTTGTTGCAGAGAGTGGCAAAAGGTGAGACAGGCCTAGAGCATTAATATTGGCGGCTAATTTAGCATTAAATATAGCATTTTAGCATTAATATACAATTAAATTGCCAAGCCCCTTCAGCCCCCCCGTTACACATACTGTTCAAGTCTAAAACACGTTAAAACACCTGCATTTGAGTTAAATTTTCATGTGACTTGGCTGTAGGGGGCTGAAGCCCCCTCAGCCCCCCTGGTTGCGCCACTGCCAGTATTCCACAACAGAAAGCGGCATGATTTTTGCGAAAAATGTTCGTAGGACTACAAGTAAAATAAAGATTAAAAAACTTTTTTTTTGACCTCGAATCGTAAGTTCGTCAAAAGAGAAAGGTGGTTTCATCTGAGGTTTCTGCAACAGATCTCTTTTTCTTGAACGAAATGCGAAGATTATTTAGTTTTGCACAAAAACTCGTACAATGCTCAAAACATTAGCTGAAAAATAATGTGAAGAAAAAAGGTGAAAAGTTAACTAAAAGTGTTGATTAAAACGTAAGCAAGAATACCCCTAAAACACTTGCGTGTCATATTTAATGACTTGCGTAGGAGAATGCTGGCGGTAATCAAGCGTAAAGGCGTTTCCTATAGCAACTGACGAATCGTGCTTGGTGTGCATTGCAAGCAAATATCTCGTCGCGCCGTCGCGTCATGCTGACATTTGAAAATCGCCCGCGCTGAACGACACGTCATATGACGCGATCACGACGCCAGTGTGAATGACAACGACGCGTATAAACGACGGGGCATTCACACCGAGCTATTGCGTCCGATAACGATACGTTTCATACGATCGCCCGACGAAAGATTTTGCTTGATACGACCAAACGACGAAGTAGGATTGGGTTCTACTTTGTCGTTTGGTCGTTAGCTCGTCGTTTCGCCAGTTGAAGTTGGTGGAAAAGTTGAAACTAGGCTTTTTAACTAATGCAAGGTTGATTTGCTTGCTAGTAAGCTGTTTTCTAAAATAGACCTACGGAAAAGAGTTGGAAATTAGTGCAAAGGTAGGCCTATTAATAATAGTTGGACATAAGTGCAAAGTTAGGCCTATTAATAATAGTTGGAAATAAAAAAGTGCAAAGATAGGCCCATTTAGCTATGAGCTTTTTACCGTTTATGCTATACTCCAGCTCTTTCGTTTTCGTCAGCTCTCAGCAGGCAATCAAAATACTTTTTCTTTTGATTTGCTATCATAATTTCCATTGCAGTTTGTCGCACAATATTTTCTACCCTTGATCAATTAAACTGTTTGCACTTGCGCTAGCTAGACTGCTCAGAAGCGGGAGTAACAAATAGAGCAAACTACAGTATTGTAAACTATGCATAACTCCAAAAAATTATTATTTAGCTAGGCCATATTTACTTTTTAAAAAATATGAATATTGACTTTTCTTGGGACAAACTTTGAGCCACAAAAACTAAAAATCTTGAAAAAATAATTGGTTTTAGGCCTAGTTGAAAAGTAGCTTTCAGCAGACTATATTATTGTTAAGTGCTTTGGGTTGTATGTAGCAGGCTAGGTCTAGTCATGTACCGATACTTTGCAGTACTGTATAGGTAGTGTACAGTAGCACTGAAACTGGTACCGGTACCTAGCCTAGCAGTACTTTAGACTGGATTGCTTTTTTTCTGCTCCGGAAAAGAAGAGAGAATGGGATATTGAAACTAATTGGTACAGGGTAGGCATGTTAAATCTGAGATGGTTGCTAGCTGCCAGTTGAGAAAGCCAGTTCAATTTGGCTTTCCTTGCTCTTGTTTTGGCGTACAGTTGGCTAAAGTTCAATTTGAACTTCAATTGACTTGACTCTTGAAAGCTGAAATTACAAACAAGGCCTATATACTGGAATCAATCAATTTCTATATTAGAGACCTTTCTCAAGTCTTTTAAATAAAGCGGCCATTTTTAATTATTTTGGACGCTGTATCATCAATGGTCATGATCATATACTGTAGTGTATCAATACTTCAACAGGGGTCAGACATACAAGTGGCGGTGGCGCCACCTCCAAGCTCAGGTGGTGCCACTTGCAGCTTCAGGTGGCGCCACTTTTAAGTTCAAGTGGCGCCACCTCGAAGTTTAGGTGGCGCCACTTGCAGCTTCAGGTGGCGCCACTTCTAAGTTCAGGTGGCGCCACCTCCAAGCTTCAGGTGGCGGAACTAAGTTTACAGGTGGCGGTACTAAAATCACAGGTGGCGGTACCAAAATTTATTAGTACCCCCATCTGAGAATTGAAGTGGCAGTTGAGATTTGAGTTTGTTGATTTATTTATCAACTCACAAGGCTAAACTGAGAAGCAATGGAAAGTGAATGTTAGAAATTCTAGAAGATAGGCTAATGTTTAATGAAGCAGTGAAGTGTTTAAGCAGTTTTATTGGCATGATGTGTAGGCTAATGCTGAATGAGGATAAATTGGGAATTGACTAGGCCTATACGTGTAGATTTCTTTAGCTGGTACTGGTCATAGGCATAGCTTATTATTTTTAGGGGGTGAGGAATCAGTAGTGTCTGTGGGACGCAGAGCTATTTAGAAAACCTGTAGCAAATGCCTTTCTACTTTTACCGTACTTGTGGGCCTGTACTATTGCATTAGTAGGCTACCAGGCTACCGTACTGTATTATTGGTAGCCTTTCTAAGTTTCTGGCCAATGTCCAGGCTTTGGTTTGATGAATGATCGAGATAAGAGATACTATTGCCTAACTTCAGACTTGTTCCGGTATTAGTATGGTAGGCTACTGTGTAATGTGTCGCAACTTCGGAAGGTTGAAAGTTAGGCTAGGCTACTGTTCAGAGGCTGAAAAAGTAGAAGCACTCTTAATCATTAGGCGAATTGGTTGATGTTGTGGCGGTCCTCCTTCCAGCATAACACGGGAGGGGCCACAATTTCCTTCCAGCTTGATAAATTTACTCGATTGATTGTATGTTCTTCATTTTATTGTTTGTTGCCAAAAAGAATACACAAATATCATCACAAACGCCGATTAATGCAGATGAAATTTCTTTGTTGCTTATCCTGCCACGTTGGCAGCCAAAAGAGAAAGACTGATTGTTTTTTGTTGCGTCATAGAAAAAAAAGAGTTGCCAAAAAAAATATGTAATTACGAAAGACGGAGTTAACCGTATTCCCACAATACCCCCCACCAAGGCATCGGACGATTGGT
Source organism: Trididemnum nubilum (assembly GCA_963965965.1). Classification (NCBI taxonomy): domain Eukaryota; kingdom Metazoa; phylum Chordata; class Ascidiacea; order Aplousobranchia; family Didemnidae; genus Trididemnum; species Trididemnum nubilum. Next base: position 29,839,420 of record OZ014485.1, read on the forward strand.
ACAATCGACCGAAGCCTGAATGAAGAATCTGTGGGAATACAAAAAAAACTTACGACAAAGAAACGAACTAATATAATCACAGCGGAGCATTGAAACAAACAAATGATACACAACAAGAAAACCGGCACAAATAAAAGAATCAGCCTCCGCTTTAGGCTGGGGACAAAAAAAAAAGAAAAGTTAAAAAAAATATCGAATGGGTGGTTGAAGGAGTAATCTTTTCGATACAGTTCTTGTTCCAAAGTCCACAAATGATTGCATATTTCCAGATCAGACGTCAGTGGCTGCGAGCGAGGGACAAAAAAATTTAGAGCAACACATTGCTGAAATAATTTGGTATAGAGCAAAAACAAAGTCTGCTCCAAAACTCGAAATAAAAAAAATCCAGGGATGGAGAAGGGAAGGTGTCCTATTTTGGAGTTTCAGATGCGAAACGGAGAGCAGCTAGGGACCGACCCCCCACCAAGCTTAGCTAAGAAGAAAAAAAAAGAAAACGGTGAGATTACAAAAAAATTGCCGAAAGCGAAACCGATCTCAGCAAAAAAAAAACTGCTGAGCCTAAACAAGGCTACATCAAGCACGTCACAGACACACACAAAAAGGTATCCAGCCACGTGGAGTATCAAGAACAGTAACAGCGGTAGAATAGCTGAAACTCAGAAGGAAGGATTAAATAGAGAATAATTTTTAGAACTCAGCAACCGCACCCGATAAAAAAATAATCGGCAAGGTCTCCGATGGAGTCTGGGGTGCGCGACCCAGAGCTGTGGACGGTGATCAGTCGTCCACCCATGGAAAACAACGCCGAAAACCCGAGAAAAAAAATTCTAGCACATCCTAGCCGTAGTTCAACTCTCTGAGCAAAACTAAAATAACCAAGCAGCAACGAGGAAAAACAAAGCAATGAACAATAATGCAGGCGTGATAAGGCTGTAAATCCTCCGAAAGAAACGGGCGCTTGTATCCAACAAAAACTCATCAAAACAAACTAAAGCATCAAATTAACCGAAAAGGAACTGTTTAGCTTTACAAAGGAACAAAATCGCCAAAACGAGCAGGCATGCAAATTATCCTACCCAGCCTATTGCGAAAAACAGGAGCAGGTTGCTCATCAAACGGCGCTGCTGCCAACTCCACAGGATTAGAGGACTCGCAAGCTACGTTGCCATTGGATGTACAGTCCAAACAATCGTCGTCTGTTACGTTTTCTAACAAATTAGCGGCTTTCAATCTATCAACGCTCACCGTGTCAATTCTGCTGCCAAGGTCTAGGGTGAAAAACTTGGCATGTTTCGACACAACACGAAATGGTCCTTTGTACGCTCTGTGAAATCCACCACTCGTCTCATCGCGTACAAAAACATGATCACACGTCGCCAATGCTTTTTCAACGTAAGTGCCGCATTGGGTGTGATAGTTGGTCGGCGGAGCTTTCAAAGACGACATTAAGGAGTTAAGCTCTTTTACATATGTAGTCTCACAGACCGATTTAGGCGACTCAAAAAACTGACCAGGCAGTCGCAGGGTAGTGCCAAATGTCAATTCCACCGAAGAACATCCATGGTCACTTTTAGGGGCAGATCGCAGAGCGAGTAAAACCCACGGCAGGTTGAAAAACCACCTGTGCGGCTCTCTTTGGGCTTTAAGAGCCGCCTTCAAAGTTCTGTGCACTCTCTCACAAAATCCGTTAGCTTGGGGTCTATACGCACAAGTGTGGTTTAGTTTACAACCCAAAAAACTGCACAATTCATTCCACAAGTGCGAAGTAAACTGAACTCCGCGATCACAAGTTAACTCTGTTGGGCAACCGAATCTGGCAACCCAAGTGTGCAAAAATGCGTCAGCACATTCTTTGGCGCTCGTGCCCTTAAGGGGCGCTACTTCTACGTGCCTCGTAAACCTGTCAATGAAAGTCATCATATACGAAAAACCGTTACACTCAACCAATGGGCCTACAATGTCGCAATGTATGTGGGCAAATCTAGCGTCAGGAGTTTTAAACCTTTGCAAAGGGGTTTTATTGTGGCGAACAATCTTAGACTGCTGGCAAGGGATGCAGGTTGTAACAAACTTTGCCACATCTTTTCGCATTCCCTTCCATACGAATCGCTGACCAATCAACTCTCTGGTCACTTTCACACCAGGATGCGCTAAAGAATGAACTTCGTCAAAAATGCGGAAACGCAGCTTTTGCGGAATTAGAATTCGAGGTACATTACAAGATTTATCTACCCAAATGCATTCGCTAGAGCAAGGGATAGTGACCTTCTCCAAACACAAGGAATGAGTTTTATCCCTAATCATATCATTTATCTCTGAATCAGACTGTTGCTCAGCAGCAATCTCGAGCAAATCTACCATCTGGAAGTCGCCAAACACAGCGCCAATGTCAGGGGGTCGACTCAAACAGTCCGCAACCACATTTTGCTTCCCTTCAATGTGGCGAATATTTGACGTAAATTCAGAAATGAATTGCAGCTGTCTCAGTCGCCTACCAGAATACTCCCTATGGTTAGACCTCAGAGCAAAAACTAAAGCGGAATGGTCCGTTTCAATCACAAAATCGCGTCCTTCTAGAAAATACCGAAAATGTTTTATCGCTAGGAATATAGCCAACAATTCCCTATCAAAAGTAGGATAATTTTTTTGTGTAGCGTTCAACGACTTTGAAAAGAAACCAATCGGTGTCAACTCACCACTCACAACTTGATTAAGAGCGGCCCCAACCGCTCCATCCGAAGTGTCACAAGTCAAGATAGTTTCTCCTCCTTTAATCGGAAAAGCTAAACTAGTAACATTTGCCAAAATGTGTCTAGCGGACTCAAAAGCATCAACACTTTCCTCTGACCACGGGATGCTTTTCTTGCTGTTCTTCTGTGGGGAAAGAAGCCGTTCCAAGGGGTGCAATATTGCTCCAGCCTGCGGGATGAAGCGTCGATAGAAGTTGATCATCCCCAAAAATTTTCGCAGTTGTCGCATGGTTTTAGGCATGGGGAAATTTTGAATAGCTTCAACTTTTTGAACCAGAGGTAGGACTCCTTTGTGACTAATCCTGTGTCCTAAAAAGTCAATTTCAGGGACTTTGAAAATGCATTTGTCGCGATTCAGGATTAAGCCGTATTGAGAAAGGCGTTCAAAGACCAATTGTAAGTGTCGGAAATGCTCCTTCTCGTTCCGACTGAAGATGAGGAGATCGTCAATGAAGCAAAAGACATTAGGAATTCCTTGAAGAACTTCATGCATGAAACGTTGAAAAGAGTTGGCTACGCAAGAGATTCCCATGGGGAGGCGTCGAAATGCAAAGTTGCCCAACGGCGTAATGATACTCGTTTTGCATTGATCTTCTGGGGCGATTTCCACTTGATGGTAACCTTTGTACAAGTCAAGGCTTGAGAAAACGGTTGAACCTTCCATATCACCCACAAAGTCAGATAAAAGGGGAATGGAGTAGCGGTCTGATATGGTTTGTCGGTTTAGTTGACGAAAGTCTCCAGTAATTCTCCAGCCGCCGCCTTTTTTCTGGACTAGATGCACAGGGCTAGCCCATTCACTCTCGCTTCTGTAAATGATTCCCAATTGGAGTAGCTTATCCAACTCCGTGCGTAAGATCTCCAACTTTTCTGGGCTTAATTTTCGAACTTTAGCAACACATGGTGGGCCAGAGGTGCGTATATGATGCTGAGTCTTATGCTTAGTCGGTTTTTTAAAGTTGTCAACCTCAAACAAATCAGAGTAAAAAGTGCAAAGCCTATCAACCGAGTCAAAACTACAAACATCAACTAGGCTATTTTCAACAACGTTAGCTGGCAGTTCGGGACAGGACTTATGGTCCAAAACAACATCTTTATGCAATGCCTCATCCTCTGATGAAAAACTATTGTCGACACGCTCAACAGCTTCGGCGATCGAAACGTCGGGTTCCTTTATTGTACTACCACATTGAGGGCGAGTGAGCTTAGCATCAACCTTATCATGACATGGGAGGTGCAATGTTTTATTTGCTAAGTCCAAAACAAACCCAAAGTGAGTCAAAAAGTCAAGCCCTAAAATAGCACAACTAACACCAACGCGTAAAAAGTTCCATTTAAAACTCTTGCGCAAACCAAAAGTTACCGTTAACGGGATAGTCTCGTAGGTCGGAACTAAAGTGCCATTAGCCGCCGTCATGTGACCTGTTAATCTTTTGTCGCCTGCAGAACGGGAACAAGGCAAAAGTGAGACCGCACTGCCCGTATCTACCATAAAGTTTACCGAAGTGTTAGGGTCTTTTACCATCCACACACCTAAATTAGCATTTATCAAACCAATTGGCTTGTCCCTTGGGTTGCGAAACAGACTTCTCCGCGAGCCACGCCAATTACACGGTTGCTTGCAAGAACGGGCACTAGCGCCGAAACGTGCGTGATAGAAACACAAATCCGAGTTGGGCTTGTTAAACTCGTTTTCAGGTCTTAAAGAAACTTCCTTGCTAGTTTGGTTTCGATTGGGTGTTTTTGAATGCGTTGCGTGAGCAGCTTGGCCTGGAAAGTTAGTTAGGGAAGAATTACGAAAGTTTCTTGGGCCACGAAAAAATTCACCATCTCTTTTAGGAGTCGAAAAATGCTGTGGTGAAAAGGTGTTGAGTGGGGCAGGGTCAGATCGAGACAGGTTACTGACCGTAGCATTCAGCCTCTCTACACACACACTCAAATCGTTCAGTTTATCGGAGACCGAATCCAACGATAATGAAGTCGTAGGCGTTTTGGTCACTTGAGAGAAATGGCCTGCTGAGCTGGCAGCAGTGCGGGAGACACGACTGTCATTTTCATGAATTCGGTCTGCCATTTTGGCCAAGCCATCTAAATCCTCACTGTCATGCATCGATAACATTTTTCGTGTTTCGCACGGCATTTGATCCAAAAATAGTTTGCGTAAAACACGCGCATTTGCGGTTGTCATCACTTAGTCCACGGAAGTTAAAGATTGCCTCGGCTACTTTAAACCATAGCAAGCCGTCATCATCGTAGAATTTTGGAAGCTTGATTGGCGCACCCAGGTCTCGAAAGGCAGAAAAATGGGGTGTGCCCGGTAAGGTAGACGAAGTGGGCCAGCTGCCCCTTCCACGGCCAAAAGGAGTTGAGGCCAAATTTGACAAACTCATCAAAAGGATAGTAGCTATACAAACGGTAAATATTGCTAGGCTAGTAGGCCTACCGTGATACCGAGTCCAGTTCTTTATCGTTGTTGTTCTTTGTTCGGTTGGATTTTGCTTGAACTGAATGCAAAGCCAAATAATGATCCAGATGCTGGTGAAATGTGGTCTGACGATCCAGTTGTCGGGGTCACCAATTTGTGGCGGTCCTCCTTCCAGCATAACACGGGAGGGGCCACAATTTCCTTCCAGCTTGATAAATTTACTCGATTGATTGTATGTTCTTCATTTTATTGTTTGTTGCCAAAAAGAATACACAAATATCATCACAAACGCCGATTAATGCAGATGAAATTTCTTAGTTGCTTATCCTGCCACGTTGGCAGCCAAAAGAGAAAGACTGATTGTTTTTTGTTGCGTCATAGAAAAAAAAGAGTTGCCAAAAAAAATATGTAATTACGAAAGACGGAGTTAACCGTATTCCCACAATGTGTTAGGCTGTCTTTGGACTAGGCTTATCCACTACAGTATAGCACTAGGCTTAGCCTCTCCACTACAGTATAGGTATGTTTAAAATCAGAAGTAAATAAAACTGGACAGACAGTGTATATACAAGTATTTTTAAATCTCTTGTTTCTTTATTTCAGCTTTACTTCAGAAGCTTTGGCTAGAATTGTTTTCTGAATCTTTTCTGTAGCATTTGTTTTTCCCACCATGAATCAGTGACATCTTATAAAAACTTTTCCTGCTTCTCAGCTGATTCCTTGAATTGTTTACGATAACTGACCAGTGTTTTATTTTATGGTGTAAAATGCAGCCTAATGCTTATAAGTAAATTACCGGTACTGGAAATAATTATATTGCCCGTAAAACAAAAACGAAAAGACTTTTATTGGTCTAGGCCCCTATCAAAATAAGGATAAAACTTTGATACTCCCAAAATATCACAAAAAAATAAATTTATTGAAAGCTTTTCTCAATTTAGTAGGCTATGTTTCACTGTCGAATAACAAACAGTCATGTAGGAAATAATAATAGCAACTTAATGTGTTATGTAAGATTGTACCTCCCAATACTAGTGGAACAGTGATAGCTCTGTGTCTCACCTAATTCATAAAGTTGTTTACGTTGTTGCTTACAACGTATGGTATGATTTTACCTTTTTTTAGTGTGGAAATTTTATTTTGTATAAATTTAAGCTCACTTGAGGTTCAGTTTGTGACATCAGATGTAACTGTAAATGTACTGTAAGTGTAGTTGATGATGCCCAACAATCTTACCATTACCTACGTTGATGCCTGTTAGTGTTAAGATCATAGCTCAGGTGGCGCCATCTGAAGGGTTGGTGGTTTTGGAACAAAGTTGAGGTGGCTATTGATGTTACAGGTTAATGTAATGTAGTCATGAAGTTAATGCGGATGTTATTATGTGTCAAAATTGCAGTGGATGTAAACTAGTTGAGGTGACGATTTATTAATGTTTAAGTAAATTCTAAAACAAAATCAAACTCACCATTATGATTGATGTCTGTTCTGTGTTTAGTGTAAAAGCTCAAAGCTCAGATGGTGCGACCCGAAAGATTATGTGGTGGTTAAAAATTTTAGATTTAAGCTGCAGCTTTACTTACATAGGTTTTTGGTTTGTGTGTAACTTTCAAGATCGTATTTCATTAACTTTTTTCAAATTTTTGATTTCCCTTGCTCTTTTGGCAGTTCATAGAAAACAACAGAGCTATAAGTGGATGTGGCGGTTACAACTTAATAAGTAAACTTAAACATTATTTGTTAAATGTTGATAGACACTGTGGTAAGGTGTTGCTAAAAAAAGAAAATTAATATCGTAGCTGTAACTCCCAACCCTAAATTTCTACAAGTGTCAGACAAACAAGTCGCAGTGGCGCCACCTGCAACTTCAGGTGGCGCCACCTAAAGTTACAAGTGGCGCCACTTGAAGCTTCAGGTGGCGCCACCTGAAGTTGTAGGTGGCGCCACCTGAAGTTGCAGGTGGCGCCACTTGAAGCTTCAGGTGGCGCCACCTGAAGTTGTAGGTGGCGCCACCTGAAGTTGCAGGTGGCGCCACGTGAAGTTGCAGGTGGCGCCACCTGAAGTTACAGGTGGCGCCACTTGAAGCTTTAGGTGGTGCCACCTGAGCTTAGAGGGGGTGCCATTTGTATGTCTGACCCGGACCGTGACTTTTTAGACATGGATGTTTAGATGCCGCCGATGAGGTGGAAGCAACTTCATGTTGCTGTTGGCGTTTGCATCACAAGCTTGTTGAACAGAAAAAGGCTTCAATTCTCAGTGAGGTGACAACCATCCCATGCCTGTCTCCATAAATTTCTTGAACCATAAACAAATTGAAGAGCGTGATGGTGGGTCTCTTCCATACTTAGTTCTGTAGTTTTGCTGGGTCTAAACATCTGCTTTTGTTTCAATAAACCAGGATAAACATTGCGCTTTTTCTTGAGGAGTAGTCATTTTTGGGGGGTCCATATAACTCAATCCTTAAACATGCAAAAGTTTTATCTGAAACGTGTAAAAACTTAATCTGAAACAATAAATTCTAGAGTCAATAAAAACTTTATGAAAGATTGATTAACATAAAACAACCCTTATTGCGATATCTTATTATTTTACTATGCAACAATTTTTTTAAAATGTGAAGAGACTTTATGGGCACCTTGTATATTGTTGTTACTTCATTGCTACAAGGTAAGCATTTTACTGAAAGCATTTTACGTGCATATAATCATAGGTGGGCACGGTACTTTGTAAAAGTACCGCGGTACCGGTACTCGGTACTTTGCTAAAATTAGTACCGCGGTACTGGTACCGGTACTTTGAAATTAAAAGTACCGCGGTAGTACCGCGGTACTTTTGCGGTACTTTTTTAAAAATTAAAAGAAAAAAATTGGGCTGATTGACCTCGTTTACTAGACTGTAAATCATCACTTTTAGCAATTTGGTTCGTTTCCGCGACTAGTGCGAACTCTGTAGACCTACAGTTCGTTTTGGAGAAAGTTTGCCGTAGAATGGTAAGCAGTTGCAGTATTAGTATTACTACGATAGTGAGTACAGTACTAGCTAGTGATGAAATTGTCTCGATAAAGTATCTAACTTATACTAACTACGGTCACCGGGCTACGTAGCCTATTGTTCTAGAGCAGGGCTGCCCAATCTTTTTACTAGTACGGGCCACATTTACGGGAGAAAAGTTATTGCTGGCCAAATTTTACCAATTTTACCAAGTTATTGCTGACAATTTTACCAAGATTCAACTCCAAAAAATTGCAAGTTTGTTGTACAAAAATCGGTGCTCACTTTGGCCAGTATTTTGGGTATCTGTCCCCAAAAGTAAGTGAAGATAAAAAAAAAAGGTTTTCGCCGCAAATCGGTGTTGATTTCTGTCAGTATTTTGGGTATCTGCCCCCAAAAATAAGTGAGGACCAAAAAAAAAGGTCTTCGCCGCAAATCAGATCTGATTTCGGGAAAACCAAACAGAAGAAGGTTTTGGTTTAGACCTTTTTATTTGCCAGAAAATGCTAAGTAAGCATTTCCATGAGGAAATCAACCGCGCAAAAAGACCTTGCAGGCCACACAAAACAGCTTCGTGGGCCAAATGTGGCCCGCGCGCCACGGGTTGGGCAGCCTTGTACTAGAGTATCTTGTGCCCAATAATAACCAAATAGCAGTCATCTCTAAAGCATCACGTGCGTAAGTTGACACTGAAGGATACTCTGACTATCATCAGCTCCCAATTATTGCACAAGTGACATTTACACAAAACTTAGAAATTGGGGGATAAATTGCACTTTTGGCAAAGTGTGCTGTTTTGATTTGTTTTTAGTCAATTCGTTGCTGCAGTTACTTTTTGCATTTCTTATTTAAAGCTAGATGGGAGCTTACCAGTTGCCAGCCTATACACGAACGACGCATGTAAATGGTGACTTCTAAAAAATTCTTTTGTTTCCCCGTAATGAGAACAATTTCAAAATTACAGCATTTTTTGTTGCTGTTGATAGCATATTTATTCTCTTGTCACAACACAGCCGTTAGACGCTAATTATTGCACAATCCGAACACTTTCATTGTGATATTTACTTCGTGCCTGGAGGAATTTGAACCTGCTTAAGAGTTTCTTGTTTTCCAATGTCCCGTGAATTTCGATTTCTTACCACTAAATTTCTGGCTAGTTCGAAGCCACAAGCAGAGATAATCATCGTAAAGCGCTCAATCCAATGACGCAACGACGTAACCAGTGTGTGGGTTGAACACAGTTTATGCAATTAGAGTTGTCACAAAAAAGCTTTAGCACTTTTGGCCATGCTTTTGGGGGACTCTCAAGAAGATTCTTTGTCTCTTCTGATTATAAAAAAAAATTAGCTTTTTGGCTAAAGCCGTTAAAATACAGGGTGAGCCAAAAGTAGGTGGACAGTAAAAAAAAAATTAAGTGTAACATAGTAATAAAAAACAGGTAAAATTAAAACAAATTTTAGTACTAAAATTGTAATTATATACCACAAATAACATAGTTGTAACAAAGTTAAAATGAACAATTCAATTAAAGTAACTGAAGCATAAATTTATTCCATACGCCCTCCACCTACTTTTGGCTCACCCTGTAATTATTTTTTGTTATGTTCAATTTCGGGTGTTCTAAAAGAGGTGCAATCATAAAAATTGATTTCTGGGGGATTAATTTGTGGGGTTTCAGGGGAGGTGGCACCCAAAAATTTCCAGAGACAAAACCGTGTTTTTTACTCGACAATTTTACACAAAAATTAGATTGCGTTGTTTTGCCCGGTAGAACTTATTAGAAGAGCGTACAATGTTTAGGAAGAGAAAACCCTTATCGTGGCCAAAGCCAAAGTGGAGCTGGTGCAGATGAAAGAATTTTTGGATAATTTTTCTGTATAAGTATTACCGGGTGAAATACTTTTGGCCGTATTATACGTTTGTGAATGAGAACATTTTCTTCGCCAAACGTTCCAGGCATATTTAAAGTCAAAAGCTAATATAAATGGATGCCGGCAGTAACGTGCAGTAAATTTTTCTTCAAGCATGCCCGTAGCCAAAAACCTGCAATGAGGGGGGGACGTTGCGGGGGCCTGGGGGCGGATCCCCCAACCACCGAGGCAATTGGGGTCGGGGGCGGATCCCCCAGCCACTGGAGGTGTAGGGGCGGATCCCCCAGTGCTCGAAAAATTTTTATTTTTTTGGCAAAATTAACTTAATTTTAGGCCTATTTTGATAAAAATCAATGCTATTAATACGTGGCATAAAATTAGCAGTGCAAAAAAATCATTATACCGTACTAGTTGAATAAATGGTTTATGTGGGAGGTAGCTATTGCTAGAATTTCAGTTCTCTTATTTACAAGTTGGTAAATCATAAAATTCTATTTCGGTAGTTTGGTAAACCTCGCAAGAAGTAATCTATTTCAGCTAAATTTTATAGTGAAAGATGTATGCATATATGGGGGCCAATCAAAGGAAGGTCGAGAAAAGTTGTTGAGCATTTTTCAAAAAGCAATCAAATTTGATTACCAATTTTCGGCTATTCTTTATAGTCTTTTTTCTGATTTATAAGTTTTATTTTTGACAAATTAGCTCCCTCCCCCCTTCAACAAACATTTCAAAATATGCTTTAAATAATTTTTTGAATCTATTCTAGAGCAAAACACAGTATCAGAAGTGCTAACAACGTAGTATTTTTCTTATTCTGCATTTTGGTCGGCAGGCCAATGGGGGGGCTATAATCATGCCGTGCCCCCTGGCTACGCTATTGTATTCACGCCTGATGTGATGAGTATTCATTGCGTAAGTCGTCTCTTACAATTATTTCTTAGCGATTTTGGTTTTGTTTCGCCGGTGCATGAATACTGGTAATGCATTATTTTACCATTGCAAGAAAACGTCAATTTTTCAAATCGGCCAGCAAACTGCAAACGCTAAGTTCCTGCGGTGGTAGTAGCGAGTAAGACCAACAATTAAACACTAAATTAAGAAAAAAGATTGGTTGTTTATCCAATTTATTTGCAAGCACTTTTACAACTTTTCAAGTTTTTATGTTACGTTCTTAAAATCCGTACTAAAAAATAAAAAAACATAAAGTACCGGTACGGTACCGCGGTACTTTGCTATTTTTTGGCGGTACCGGTACCACAAAAGTACTGACAGTACCGGTACCAAAAAAGTACCGCGGTACCGGTACTAAAGTAAAGTACCGCGGTACTGCCCATCTATGCATGTAATGTCATTTGGTGCTAACAGCAGTTGGCAGTGAAACACAGTTTTCAAGTTTTTGGCATTTTGTACTAGAAAGTTCGCTTGTAACTTAATTGCTCTGAAGTTAGTGTGCAAGCTGTATCTTATTCTGAGAGACCAAGTAAAACCCTATAGCTTTGTAAAGTAAGAAAAATGTATTGCTCCGCCCACACATTAACAAATCGCATTTAAACTGGTGCAGAAATGTCGTGTCCGATGCAATCAAAAGTTTTGAGACACCAAGCGAGAATGCTTTCGCATAAGTGTGTTGTGGACGTCGGTAAGTATAAGCTGTCTGCTTTTTTTTTTGCTATCTCTGCATATGAGCTCTCGCTCCTCTCATGTGTGCTCACTAGGTTTGGGGCTAGATTTGGGGAATAGTTTAGATCAGAGAGAAGGAGAGTGCGCACGCACGCTCATACACAACTAACATGAGTTGCAGAGCTTCCGGAAAAAAAGGGAGGGCTCATGCCCTCCCAAATAAAATACCACCAATGATAAAAAATTATGACAACATAGCCTAGCGATATTTCGTTGCATTTTTATTTTCAGTAATTACGCACATAACAGTAATTAATAATATTAATCTCAACGAGGGAGCCCCGGGGCCCCTTCTAACAACCAGGAGGCCCCTAACCGACAACCATGGGGTCCCAAGGCCCCTAACTGTCAACCACAGACCAAGGGCCACCAAGGCCCATAACTAACAACCAGAGGGCCATGGGGCATCTTACCGACAACCAGGGGGTCGGTCCCACGGCCCCTAACTGACAACCAGGGGTCCCCAGGGCCCCCAACTAACAATTAGGGGGCCCCAAACCAACAACCAGGGGGCCCCAGAGCCTCTAACTGACAACCACGGGGGCCCTAGGATCTTTAAATGATGACCAGGGGCCTCCAGGACACCCAACTAACATCTAAGAGGCTCCAGTGCCCCGTAACTGACAACCAAGGGGCCCTGGGGCCCTTAACTGACATTCAGGGCCCCCAAGACCTTTAACTAACAACTAAAGGGTCCCAAAGCATCTAATCGACAACCAGGGGGCCCTTAACTGATGACCAGGGCCCCTAACTAACAATCAAGGGTCCCCAGGGCCCCAAACCGACAACCAGGGGGGACCCAGGGCCCCTAGCTGACAACCAAGGGGTTCCAGGGCCCCTAACTGACAACCAAGAGGCCATGGAACATCTAACCGACAACCAGGGGGCTCTGATGCCCCTAATAGATGACCAGGGGTTTCCAGGGCCCCTAACTAACAATCAGGGGGCTCCAGTTCCCCCAACTGACAACCAGGGGTCCCCAGGGCCCTAACTAACAATCAGGGGGCCCTAGGGCCTCAAACCAACAACAAGGGGTCCCGGGGCTCCTAACTGACAACCACGAGGGTCCCAGGGCCCCTAACGGACATTCAGGGGCCCCCAAGGCCTTTAACTAGCAACTAAAGGGCCCTGGGCATCTATCTGACAACCAGGGGGCCACAGGGCTCTAAGCTGACAAGCAGGGGCCCCTAACTGACAACCAGGGCCCCTAACTGGTGACCAGGGTGCCTGGTGCACCCCTTTAATTTTTTCCAACCAATTTAAACGTATTGATGGATTGCAGCTACGTCATAGCTTTTTCTCGCCAAAACGATTGGATGTCAAAACGCCATTACAAAGCATTGGTTGTTACCGTAAATCAACGTATAATTCCTTCAGTGGGCATATTTAAAGAATTTGATTGTAAAGTAATACTTTTGTTGATAGCCTGGCCTTAATTGATAATTACCAGGAGCGATTTAAGCAGCTTACATAGCTCAGCGGGTCTGAAAAGTTACGCTTTTTGTGAATTCTCATTGTCCATTGCCTGCCATTGTCCACTTTGACCGGTTTTTAGCTTTGGTTCGAATCGTAAGTTCGGCTATATCCTGAAATACTTAAAATTTTATGTCACTGCAGTAACATATGGCCAATTAATATTTAGTTTAAGCACCATTTATGAATAAGATCACTAGCTCAAGTCGAAATAAATGTAAATTAAGGCTTGATCAAAGTTACATCGTTACACTGAGGCCAGTTAAATCAGGGATTAAAGTTTAAGTGACATAGGCCTATCACAGAAACAATTCGATGAAAACAACTGCTAATGCATTTTAACTCCGAGCAACCAATAATCATAGCAGTAAGCCACTAATGACAACACGAAATACAAAAAATCACCAAGATCCTGCAAAATAGACTTCTGAAATAACAAAAGTTAAAAAATGCGCTAATTTTGTCACAAATAAATGAGATACAACTGTTCCATTATAGCGCTGTCAATAGTAAGCCACGAATTTGATTACCGAAACTAGCTACCACCATCCATATTACATGATTTTAATGGGTTACTTAACAACAAGCCGAATTTACGTCACTTACAAAAAGCAAACAAAACTGAGTTGTTACTAATTAAAATCTTTTTCAGTTTTTCAGGCTTTTGCTTAGCATTTAACTTTAATGTTACAAAGAATCAACTCTTTTATAGCCTGAAAAGACGCTCTATATCTTCACTGTCAGAGTTTTTGCATGCATTTACATAACGCCGATTCGCGATTTTGAAGTCCAGCGGTTTGGCTAGCAGCGCGATGACGTCACGTGCTATCCATCAATAACCAGGGTGAAATCAAGAGTTTTGTCCTAAAAGTTGCTACCTCAGGCCCTCATCTAAACTTTTTATGACCGTAATGCAATAGCCAGCGTCATATTTGCCATATGGCACTGTGCCAGAGCCCTGCGCTCAGATAAACCTTTTTTTGGTGTTAACTTAAATTTGGCATGAAGATGTTGCAAAAATCCCCAAAGTGCGAGGGGCCCTGCGCAATGTAAATCTGGCCTGGGAATAACAAAATACTTAAAAAAAATAGCTTGGAAAAATGCTCATTGAACAATTTATTGAATTTCAATTGAGGGGGCCTGGCCCCCCTAGCCGTACATGTACTTCCATAACTGGTTAACTTTTGAATAAGGTTATTTTTTGAATAACTGGTTAACATTCTATTTGAATAAGGTTATTTGAATAAGATGTTGTGGTATATTAACTGATTATAATAGCCTAGCTGTGACTTGCAACAAGGGAATTTACCTGAAAATCAAAACGCTAAACCAAAAGATGCCTAGTAACAGCAAGAATCATTCTCCTTTGAAGAAGCTAATAAATGGAAAAAACAACTTTAAAGCCAATCAAAATTCTAAAATGCCAACTTCTACCCAATTGGATTCAATTATTCTAGATAAATTACCAACAATGATAAAAAAAATTCTACTTGACACATAAATGTTGGAAGAAACACTTCATGAAAAACAAATTGAAAATGACACTTCTTGTAGCTGCAAGGATGAAAGCACAATCAATAATCTTACTTCTAAATTAACTAGTGCCATTTTGGGAAATGATGAATTTTATAAAGCAATTCAAAACATAGTTACAACAAATTTGAATTCCATGCTAAGCGAACAATTGACTGAGATAGAAAAAGTGAAAGAAAAACAGGAAAGTCTTCCTCAGTACAGCAGAAGAAACTGTCTAGTATTCCATGGAATTCCCGAAGAAAATGAAGAATCAACAAATGAAGTGATCCAAAATTTTTGCAAAGAAAAGTTGGATTTTGAATTAGATTCATCGGACATTGACAGAAGCCATCGTTTATATACTTAAATCTCATCTCAATACCAAACCAAAGCCAATCATATTAAAATTGGTTAGGCACAATGTAAAGCAACTGATATACGGACAAAAAAAGGTTGAAGGATTCTGACACACTTATTACTGAATCTCTAACCCACGAAAGATTGCAATGTGTAAAAAAATTGGCTCAACAAAGAAAGACAAAGAAAACTGCTTCATATTGGACATCAGATGGAAAAATGTTCTACATCAAATCTGGTTCCACCAATGTCACACAAATTACAGGTGTCTAGAACTTTGGCAACACCTGCATGCTTTAAACTATATCAGTACCAAGCGATATACTGTAGCACAAGAATATTGTCATATGATGGTAACCAATTTCACAATCAGTTACTATCATTTGTTAATGGTAGGCCTATTGCACATTATGAATATCTGTACTAGTGAACTGTATTGTTATGTTAGGCTAAGGGGATCATTACTTATCCAGTTAGTTCATAAATTGTGCAAACAAAGCTACGTAATTTCATAAACCACATCTTAACAGCAAATATTGAGTGTAATCAATGTTTCTATGATATTGTCTTTGTTTAAAATTTTATTGTACTGTAGTTACTGAAAACTATTTAAAAAAATTTTTTTTTTCAATTAGATTGCTTAAAATTGCATTTCATTAATCTGTCTAAAACTAGTGGTAGTTGATAACTTCAAATTGGTAATATTGTCACAGTACTACTTTAATGATTTGCGATCGATATGCTTAGCATGATAATTAACAATTTCCTCTACCTTTGCTGAAACTATTCAAAACAAATATGGATTCATGTGGTGATAATATCATACTTTGATATTCCTTTTGCATAAATCACAATTAGGCTTAAGATTAGTAAATTGGTTGATCACCACAAGTGCTCTGATTTTGTAGAATTTTTTAACCTGGCCATCAGGTACAAATGCCTTGTAAGTTGTAAGTACCCATGTGCTTTATGCTCAAAACCTTGTAAGTCCAATGAAAAATGTATTTTCTGTGATATTTGCAAAGAATGGATTCATTTCTCCTGCTCTGTTTTAACTAAACTTGAATTTAACGCCCTAGCTAAATCAAGTTTACCATACTATTGCTCATCTTGTTGTTCACATATCTTTCCTTTTCAAACACTGAGCAATAAAGAATTTGAAAAAATGCTGTGTTTTATTCAAAAAACAATCGAAACAAAGATAAAACTTCATTAAATGAAAATAACAATGCTCCAAAGCACATTAGTTCTAATTTAAAATCCTTGCTAAAGACTGAAGAAAATCAATACTGTGAAATAAAGGACATATCATCAAAAGTACCACTGCAAAGCTTTACTCTTTTACATGTCAATATCAGAAGCATCTAATGTAACATTGATGAATTACACGAACTTTTATCTCATTTCAAAACTAGCCCTGACATAATTGCTGTAAGCGAAACCAAACTAAAAGCAAATGAACAATGCCAAGTAATTGTTGAAGGATACAACTTTATTCATGAAGGCACAAATACAAATGCAGGTGGTGTTGGGATTTTTATAAAAGACAACATCTCTTATAGTTTATGCAACAATCTTAAAATGAATATCCCTAATTGTGAAGATATATGGATTAAGTTAAATCTCAAAAATCTAAATAATTGCATTGTGGGAACAATCTACAGACATCCACACCAAATAATGAAAAAATTCCAAGAAAAACTTGAAAATACAGTTGAATATTTAAATGATAACAAAGACACTTACTATGTAGCCGATGACCTGAACATAAATTTACTTAAAACTAACAGTAAAATTAAAAATTATGTAGATGTGATTTACAGCCATGGATGCATCCCATTAATTACACATCCAATCTGTATAACATTACAAAGCGCCACCACTATAGATCAATGATACACCAATAACGTAACTCATAAAATTGATAGCTTTATTATTATGTATGATTTAACAGACCATTTACCTGTACTGGTCTGCACTGATTTTCAGAGATTTCCAAAAAACCTCAACAAGACACTGGTACTAATTAGAGATACAAGCAAGACGGCATCTTTTGTGGAAGATCTACTTGTCAATTTATCCAGCTTGGTAGATATTAGTAATGCATACAATGCAAACCAATGCATGACTGACTTTATTAATACATTTAAAACTCATTTAGATACACATGCACCATTACGTAAACAGACGCGAGAAGAAAAAAAATTGAGATCAAAGCCATGGATAACAAAGGGACTTTTAATGTCAATAAAGCACAAAAATAAATTGTATGCACAGTGTATCAAAGAACAAAATCAAACTTTATGGAAAGAATTTAAAAAGTACAGAAATAAGCTAGCTCATATAAAAGAAAAAGCAAAGAAAAAATATTTTTGTACTTTAATACTAGAAAACAAACAAAACACAGCAAAATTGTGGAAAACCATCAATGAAATACTTCATCACAAAAACAAGAAGTCGAATCAAACTCCTTTTGAAATGTGTATAAATGGAAAAGCAGTCAAAGATCCCAAATTAATTAGTAATGCCTACAATGATTACTTTGTGAATGTTGGAAATACATTAAGCAAAAACATGAAGAAACCTGCTGCTAGTGACTGCACATTCACTGAAACATCATTAATTGTAAATCAATCAAATTCCTTTTTCTTGCGTCAAATTGCAATTTTAGAAGGTAGAAATTGCATAAATGAAATGAAATCTTCCAAAAGTGTAGGAAAATCTGGAATTCCTGTAAAATATATTAAACTGGCTGTTGATGTTATTTCACCTATACTTGCAATCATTTACAATTGCTGTATTGCTTCTGGTTGTTTTCCAGACATACTTAAAATTGCAGAGGTAATTCCAATTTATAAAGCTGGGGCTAAAAACAGTTGGTCTAATTATCGCCCTATTTCCATCATTAGTCCATTTTCTAAAATTTTTGAAAAATGTCTTTATACCCAGTTATATAATTACTTTACTAGAAACCAACTTTTGAACAAAAATCAAAACGGATTTATAAAGCATAGCCCTACCAGTGATGCTGTAATTGATGCTTACAACGAAATTTTGCTTAATCTTGACCAGAAAAAAACAACTATATCATTATTCTTAGATCTGTCAAAAGCTTTTGATTGTATAAATCATGGCATATTAATAAAAGAACTGGAAAAATATGGCATTCGTGGTTTACCATTAAAACTACTTGAGAGTTATTTAACTAATTGACTACAATACACTATTGTAAATAACATACCCTCAGATGCAAACAAAATAACTTGTGGTGTACTCCAAGGTTCAACATTAGGCCCCCTTCTGTTTATCATTTATGTAAATGACATGCCCCAATCAACCAAATTTAATGTCAGACTTTTTGCAGATGACACAAATCTCACAATAAACCACCAAAAGAACAAAGGTCTTGAAAAAATGGCAAATAATGAATTAAAACACATCAGCAACTGGATGAAATTAAATCAATTATCTATTAACTACAGTAAAACTGAATATGTGGTCATAACTAACAAAAAAGAAAAACCCACGTTCTCTTTGCACATTGATGAAAACGTCATAAAACAAAGCAATTGTGTCAAATATTTAAAAATACTCATTGACAGCTCAGTAAATTGGAAACCACAAATACAAAAAGTTTGAACCAAATTAGCAAGTGCTTGTTGGGCTCTCTATCAGCTGAGAAAATATGTGGACTACAAAAACGTTAGTAATGGTATATAATAGCACATTGCACTCACACTTAATGTACTGCATTAGCTCTTGGGGCAGCGCCTCCAATTCGAATATGAGACCTTTATTTTTACTACAAAAAAGAGCAATGCGAATCATCACTCATAGCAATAGAAGAACACAAACAACACCGTTATTCTCAAGGCTACAAATACTGAAGCTGCATGATATTTGTAAACTTGAAATAGCTAAATTGATGCACAAAGTTCACAACAAAGCCTTAAACATCTGCAATGCAATAACAAATAATTATACACTGTTAGATAACATCCATTCACACAACACCAGAAGAAAACATGAAAAAAACTACTTGATGACTAGAGTTTCATCGAAACAAGCCCAAAAGTGTTTGCAGTATAATGGACCAAAAATCTGGAACAAAATACCATTACAGCTAAAAGAGATGAACTTCTATAAATTCAAAAAAAAATTTTAAAAGGAAATTAATTTTTGCCTACAAATAATTATCATTTGGGGGGTGGGGGGGAGGGAGGTTCCTGTCAGGGACAAGACTTTGAGCATAAGTACATATTTTCTTCACAAGTTTGTATATTTGCTTAAATAGTCTGATTTCTGCTTTTACTTTCAATTGTTAATGGTAATGATGTTAATCCGCTAATTTTTATTCGATGTTAATCTGATTTTTATCATTATCCGATGTTAATCCCAATCTTTATCCTTCATATCTTTATCCGATGTTAATTTAGCTAATTTTTATCCAGTGTTAATCCCAAAGTCCATGGGCCTCCGATACAGGGTCATTGTACCCCCCTGCCCCCCCTCGTATCGGAAGCCCTGCTGGGCCGGTGCAGCAGAAACTGCCTTTTTTTTCAATTGTGAGACAAACAATTTGTTATTGTTGTAAGTTTTCTGCACCGCAATGGAAAAGTTGTTTTGAGTTATTATACAGGGTGTTCCAAAATGGTTGACCATTCTAAATACCCATATCTCGGAAATTACTTGCTGGATCATAATGATGCTACATACATTTTATGTTGACAGTCATAAGTTTTATTGGTTAAATTTACAAAGAAAAATATTTGTTGGTTCTATGACAGGTTTTCATAAATGTACAAAATGAGCGCCTGTGACTCTGCACATGTAGAGTCAGTATTCGAGCTCGTGCCAAACTCACTGTAGCATATCTTCGGTAACAGTTTCCAGTGCAGCTGTAATTTTCTGTTTCATTTCTTCGATGTTAGCTGGAAGAGGAGGTATGAATCCTTCTCCTTTCTCATAACCCCAGAGGAAAAAATTACTCGGAGAAAGGTCGTGTGATCGTGGTGGAATGGAACTGACTCTATGTGTGCAGAGTCACAGGCGGCGCTCATATTGAACATTTATGAAAACCTGTCATAGAACCAACTAATATTTTTCGTTGTAAATTTAACCAATAAAACTTATGACCTTCAACATAAAATATATGTAGTTTCATTATGATCCATCTAGTAATTTCCGAGATATGGGTATTTAGAATGGGGTCAACCATTTTGGAACACCCTGTATATTGGTGAAAGAGCCTTGGCGAATGTACCATTTGCGCAGACATTTTGAAATAAAGCCTAAAAAAACTAACCCTAAGCCCTAATCCTAGCCCTAACCCAAAGCCTAACCTAAACCCTAACCCCAACCTGTAAGTGTAATAATCAAAATAAAAATTTCTAAAAACGAGTGACGTCACTGGAATCTTTGTTTATTTAACCATGCGTGTTCCATTCACCAAGTCACTTCGTATACCGGTACTGTACCTCACAGACTTTTTATTTAAACTACTATTTATATACCTATTGTTAATTGTTAAATTAAATTTATGACAGAGAAATTGAAAAAAGACCTTTTGCAATTCATTTCACTCTAGTTACTACCTATAAACTACATATTTATGTGTGTTAAGTAAACATGCTAATGCGAAAGAATTGTAAGCTAAAGTACTACTGCTATAAAAGTAAAATATTGAAACATTTTGTTAGTGATATTGCAGCATCTAGCCAAGAAAATCAGCTAGGGTGTGATGCAACATTGCGAGCTCCAGGATGGATAAAAATACACAGTGCATGTGCACTAGTTTCTTAAGCCAGACGTCTGAAACTTGCTGCTCGTGATTCAATATTCTGTGATGCGCAGGTTGCTGACATAATTTGTGACTTTTCGTAGCGTTTTTACTTGCAAAGTTTATCAGGGGAAAGAGTCAGTTAACCATGTTAGTGATAGAGCCTGGCATACTGATCAACCTGCAAAAAATTTTTTCAAATTGGCTCAGTAGTTGCTGGGATATTGAAAATAATCACTAGATGACTGATGTGATTATGAAAAATTTTAAATTTAGATTTTGCGAGTTTTACTAGAGGTATTAACTTGGTTTTTGTGTCTAAATACCGGTATGGTATATCCCTGCATATAAGCTGAGTTTAGAACTCAAAAAACAAGTTGCCCAACTAAGGAGTCAGCTTATATGTGCATAACTCAGATTGCACTGAAACAAACTGACATTATGCTAACTTAATTGCAACAACTACAACTCAACCCATGCTAAATGCAATGAAACCCGTGCTTTTCGCCTTTTTCTGTTCTTGTTTTTTTTGTTCTCACAAAAAGAGCATCCACGCACCAACGCAAAGCAGCATGTGTGCGTGGATCTGTTGCGCTATTGCTTTTTTCAACCACGTGATAAAAACAGGTTGTGATTGGGTTGGTCATGGTCATACACGTAAATAAAAAAAATGGTTATTATTTTCATTTATTATTTAGCACAACCTTTTGCTGTGATAATGTGCGTACATCATGTTACAATTTGTAGGGTCGGCTTATATGTAGATTTTTATAAAATCACAATTTTAGGGCTGTTTTTCTTCAGTCGGCTTATGTGCGAGATAGGCTTATATGCGGGGATATACGGTATATGTTTTTTGAGGCAAGCAATCAGAATTTTAGGTTATTTTCATGATAATTTCGCAGCAAAGTCTGTTATTTGAAGTTATTAAAAAATCTTTTTGGCAAGTTGAGGCCTGAAAATGGAAATGAAGGATTGCGCAAAATGAAAAAAGAAATATGCTTTAAAGTCTTTACAATAAACATTTTTCATTGCTTTTTCGTTTTTTTATGACAATTGTAGTCTTCATCGCCTATGTTGTATTTTTTAAAACAAGCTTCCAATAATTCCTACTTTGTTTTTTCAGATTTAAATTTATTGCTTGCTCTGTAGGCTATGGATACAATATTGATTGTTTCAAAACAGTTACAGTTGTTTCATAATTATACAACAAAAACATGGTTATCAGAATCAAGAAATTTACTTTATTGAGCAATGATCAAAGATCATTCTCTCCTGTGCATTGTTATGAGTTTAGTTGCCATGAATGATTTTTATTTCATTCTTTTTCACCAAATGATATCAATTAGTGATGGTTTGAGCAAATTAGGTTAAAGTGCTAACTAAAATTAATGAAAGTTATTTTGATCATTCTCACCAATTTTGCATGTGTTGTTTAAAGGCTTGATGGTACGATTGCGATTTTACTTGGTATGAAGTTAAATGACCAACTGGCCGGTCATTTAACTTCATACCAAGTGAAATTGCAATCGTGCTATAATGAATTTGCAATGCTATGGTCTTATTCTTTCAAATGACATACTGGTACAGTAGCAATGATTTGGAGATGAACCCATGTGATTTGCTCATGATATTTTTGAGGTAAATTAGTTAAAAAGTATATATGTTAAATTGCAATATTAAAATTGTATTTTATTACAAAAATGCACTAAACACATTGCAACAAAGACACGAATCTTAAGTTTTACTTGGATTTATTTGTGACCAACATAATACTATGTATAATTAGTAACCAAAATGTCCTCTAATGTTCATTTCATGTTACTTGCAGCTGTATTGTTGTTTGCTCAGCTTCAATGCATGGCTAAACTAAAATACTCAAAAATTTGTCTCTTTACT
Organism: Trididemnum nubilum; assembly: GCA_963965965.1. Taxonomy (NCBI): domain Eukaryota; kingdom Metazoa; phylum Chordata; class Ascidiacea; order Aplousobranchia; family Didemnidae; genus Trididemnum; species Trididemnum nubilum. Next base: position 29,862,160 of record OZ014485.1, read on the forward strand.
TATCCTTCATTTTACCTAAATAAAGAATTTTCTTGCACTGTTTTTGTTGCATAATCTTGGTAGCTGAATAGTCAGGTTGTGATATAACAGCAAAACAAATTGTTCTGTTTACACACATTGTTAATCAATTGTTATTCTTAATTTTTTATCAAAAGGTAAGAACAACCTTCATACCACCCAAAAATATTTTCGTTTCAAAATTTCATTCAATCCTTCATTTCCAATTTTTGACCCCAATTACCCCCCATAAAGCTAAAAGAACTACTGAAACACAATTTTATAGCAAAATTAGCTCTGAATTAACCCCAAATTTAGATTCCCCATCCCCAAAAACATAGATTTTGACACAAAAACCAACATTCTGCTATAAGTATGGGCCTCAAAATTGATCTTTGTTTTTTTTGCATACTCGCATCTGACATTTAGTGGTGATTTTCGATATCTCATTAACAGACAGTCTGATTTCAAAAAAAAAAAAAAATTTATAGCTTGTGGTGCCATATTAATGATCTATAAAGAGTTTTATTGAAAAATTCCAACCTAGGGTATTTCGCATTTGTTGAAATATAGTGGAACAACCTGATAAGTCACTTTTGGGGCCCAAACTTTGAAGTTGCATATGAGAACTCATACTGGAAAACGACCATACCAATTTTCAATATGTGGCAAATCATATTCACTGGCAGGAAATTTGAAAATGCACATTTTTTCACACACTTGAGAACGACCTTATCATTGCACAGTATGCAATGAAGCATTTTCAAGACCTGGAAGTTTAAATTCCCATAAAATGGCTCATCATGGAGAACGATCTCTTAAATGTATAGTTTGTGAAAAATGGCTTTTGCAGCCAGCCGCCTTGCTAAAGCATGTAAAATTTCATATTGGAGAACGTCCTTATGGTTGTGCTGTTTGTGACAAAAATTGACAACTGCTCCAGATTTAATCAGACATATAAGGACTTACACAGGAGAACGACCTTATAATTGCACTGCCTGTGATAAATCATTTTCTGACTCTAAATGCTTGAAAGATCACTTCATAATTCTCTCAGGTAAACAAAATTTTAAATGCACATATTGTGAGACATGGTTTGCGCAAACAAGTCATCTGAAAACTTATCTAAGGAATCGCACTAAAGAGGGACCCTATCATTGCCCATCCTGCTTAAAAGCATCCTTTCAGTCTGTAAGCTTAAAAAGACACAAGAGGATTCACAATTATGAATGAATGACTTTATAAATGTGCAGACTTACAGAGTGTGATATCGCATTTAGAGTCTCTGGACATTTACAAGTTCACGTGAGAACTAACACAAAAGAAAAGCCTTGCAAATGTAAAACTTGCGAGAGATCATTTTCAGAAACTAGAAGTTTGAAAAAGACGCAAGAGGGTTCACTCTGGTGAGCTAATTTATCATTGCAATGTTTGTGACAAATGATTTGAACTGCTGAAACTTTGCAGCATCACATGAGAACTCACACTGGAAAACCACCTTATTCGTGTTCGTATTGTGAAAAATTGTTTGCAGCATCTGCAGCTTTGAAGACACATAATAGAGTACACACAAGGGAATGACCTTATACATGCCCTTTTTGTGATAAATCACATTCCCAAAATGGAAGTTTAAACCTTTACGTGAAGAAATTTTGTACTAGCAGGAAGAACCATACTTCGTAATCAAGGATTTTCCTATCTAGCTAGTAAAGTGTAAAAACTTCACAAATGACACTATTTTTAAAAATGGTCTTTGTCAGGTACATAGGGGTAGCCAGGATTTTTGGTTGGGGTGGGGGGTTTAAATTTTCTTCAGAAATTGTTGAAAGAGGAACTTTTTGTGGAGCAAAGATATCGTAGAATGAAAGATCAGAAGCCTTTGCCTGGTTTGGCACTTTACCAGGTTTTTGCTGAAGGGAGAGGGCTTAAACTGAACGAAAATGTCTGTATTGGGAGAGTGGAGAGTAAACTAGTGCAGAGTAAACTGTATAGCATAAAGTAAACTAGTGTAGCTCAAACGAATTGAAGACGGGGGTCTGAGGGAGGAGTCTTTCTGCCAAATGTAGGTGAAAACCAAAAATGTCTTACCATCTGAGTATGGGGCCCTTAGTGCTGTGCAATATGGTAAATCCGGCCTGATTATTGCATTACGTTCATAGAAAAGTTAGATGACAGCCTGGGGCAGCAACTTTTAAGACAAAAACCTTTAATTTCATGTGGGTTGTACATTTAAATTAGTTGGAATTGTGCGGACCGGCTCCCCTGTTTGTCAATATTATTTTTATTACTGTTGTGCGCGAAGATGCTTAATGATACTGAAGAAACAATAGACATATTTGTCACATTGTGGTCATTGGTGACATTTCAATTGAGGGGCCTAGACCCTCCCTTTCGCTACACTTATGGTCACTTAATTTCAAGGGATGAATGCCAAGTTGATAATGCTACTTGTCAAAGTTTAAGTTTTTTATGCTGTAGTTTGCTACTTTGCTGTAATTTTTTTCCAGTTTACTATAAATTTGGGTTCACTTTAAACTCAATTGAGGAATTTTTATAAAATCAATCAACTAATTCAACATGTTTTGTTAAAAAAATTATTTTAAAAAATTTTGGTGCAGAGTTACAGAAAATTTGGTACATTGTAGAAAATTAAACTATCAAAACAAAAAATTTGCAGTTTTCAAAGTAATTGTTTGTGATTTTAACGCAACAAATTTTGCAAGCTTTCTATCCTTTTCATGCTTCAAACTAATGAAAATTCATGTGTTAACTAAAATTACTTTCATTACGCCATTTGTGCTCTTATATTACTAAGTTGCGTTTGCTTTAATTCACAGAGTTAACTGTGTAAAGTATGTACGTTGTAATCCATTCCCATTGCACCGAATTTGCATTATTGTATTTTCATTTGTCAAAAATGTCAGTTACTGTATAAGCCAAAACTTCCTGTTGTATACTGTGTTTTTAAATTTTTGGTTTTTGTTGTGACAGATGTTAGCACTTCAGTACTATGCTTAGATGTGTTTGACTTGCACAATATGTGAAATTGGAACTTGGTCTGCAAATTAGTATGTTTCATTGATTATCACAGGCCAACAAAAAAATTTTTTTTTAAAAGGCATCATGTGTTGGATCGTTTTATGGGTATATCAGGGGCGTTGAGTCCAAAAATGCCATTGGTTTTGCTGAATTGGCTCAACTTTTTAAGCTATCGGTCATTCTTATACAATATATGTATCATAAACAGCCAGATTTGTAAATTATTAGTATATTAACATTTCAGACATGTGGCAATAAAATCATCAATTTTCGTGTTTGTATGGACAGTTAAGGAGTATCAGTGCATTCGCAGTTAAGTATAAAATGTTGCTGAGCGACAATACAGTATTAAGCCAATATGCTTTTTCATTAGTCTCGTAGGCTATGCTCCAATATGACCTTACAACGAGCTTATGAAAACATATTGTAATGCCAGACTTCAACCAGAGGTAACGCCAGTATGCTTGACATTACTTGATTTTGAGTACAAAATCAGGAGAGAGAGAGAGATTTAGTTACACTTTGTGCTTCCATCATTTGCAGAAATACTTGATATAATATTGCTGTAAGTGTACTGTATTTCATCATGAGTGGAACTAGCAAACGTAGACGGTGTTGTAATAATCCAGATGTTTTTTGTTACCGGTACATATGTGGTGAATACATGATAAAGAAGTATCGATTTAATGTTCGTGACTTGACAAAAAGAGCTTACAAGGCATACTTTGGCATAAAGTTAGATGACCAAGACAAGTCTTGGGCACCTCACATAGTTTGCTAGAGTTGCACTGAAACTTTACGTCTATGGACGCAAAGTGAAGTCAAGGCGATACAATTTGGAATACCCATGGTTTGGCGAAAGCCCAAGAATCACCATGACGATTGTTATTTTTGCATGGCTGACATGTCAGGTTGGAATCAGCAGAAGAAGAAGTCATGGCACTACCCCAATATTGATTCTACAATTCGATTGGTTACACACTGAGATGAAGTTCCCATTTCAGTTTTTACTTCCCTTCCTGATCTTATTCCGGACAAATTAGATTTGAAAGCAGCGGAAAACAAAGCTTGTGATTGTAGCAGCTGCAGCAACTATAGTGACACCAGCTTGGCTGCTGAAAGACACTCGCATGAAAATAAATCTAAGTCGTTCACTCAGGGGCAGCTATATGACTTAGTTTGTGATTTAGGTTTATTGAAAGAAACATCTGAGATTCTAGCCTTTAGACTCTATGAACACAACATTCTGGATTCACAAACCAAAATTACTTTCTATCGGGACAGAGATGAAGTTTTAATTCAATATTTTACCAAAGAAAATAATTTTGTAATAACATTGAAGCTCTTCTTTCAGTCATTGGTCTACCTCAATACAAACCACATGAATGGAGGTTATTCATCGACAGCTCCAAAAAAAGTTTGAAGTGTGTCCTACTGAATAATGAAAATATGTTTGCCTGTGTTCCTGTTGGCCATTCAGAAGAACTCTACGATAGCATCAAAATGGTTTTGGAAAAACTTTTCTACAGTGTACATAATTGGGTGATTTGTGTCGATTTCACAATGGTCAATTTTTTACTAGCTGAACAAAGTGGCTACACCAAGTATCCTTGCTTTTTTTGTTACAGTCGAGCAACGGATCAACACTGGATGAAAAAGCAATGGCTGGTTTGTGAACAACTCATTCAGGGAGATAGGAACATCATCAACAAACCATTATTCAGTCTAATTTGTATAATTTTACCTCCACATCAAGTTGGGATTGATGAAACAATTCATGAAAGCTTTAGACAAAGTCAAAGCCTGTTTTGCTTATCTAAGCAACGCCTTTCCTGGGCTTAGTAGTGAAAAGCTAAAAGCAGGGGTTTTAAATGGGCCATAAATTTGCAAACTATGTGAAGATTGTACCTTTTTCCTGAATGTTACTAAGGTTGAGCAAGATGCTTGGAATTCGTTTGTATTAGTCGTGAAAGGTTTCCTTGAAAGCAGAAGGGCACAAAACTTATGAGTCTTGTTGAAACTATGCTTGCAAACTTTCAGGCTCTTGGGGCATGGATGAGCATCAAACTTCACTACTTATTTTGACATTTGGATCATTTTCCAGAGAACCTTGGAGATGTGAATGAGGAACAAGGGGAGAGGTTCCATCAGGACGTGAAAGTAATGGAAGAAAGGTATCAAGACTACTACTGGTGTTTGATGCGAGATTACTCAGAGAAAAATTACAAACAAAAATCATATAAAAACACTTTCTTGCAGATAGGTTCAAGCTAAGAGAGATAGTACTAACAAAAATCATATAAAAACACTTTCTTGCAGATAGGTTCAAGCTAAGAGAGATAGTACTGCATGGCATACCATTGGCATCGATTACAAAGGAGCCGGGAGGCGGCGCTTCCTCAGGTCTGATGCTCAAGGGGGTGAAATATGTCTGGCCCCCAAGGTTTTTTGGCAAGTAAAGCCCACTTGGTGCTAAAAATTTAAGGTATAATTAGAGAATTCGAAATTCCGCACTGAGATTGAACCACAATGTGGCGAAGACCCTTTTTTTTGGTCTTCACCTGAATTTGGGGGCAAAATTCTGGACTGAAATGGAATTATTATGTTTAACCAAACTTTGCAAAAAATTTCACCCCTTTCGGAATTTGCTTAATCAACAAAAGCTGACTCCTATGGTAGTCACTAAATATGGTATTACCAAGTTGTTTTTGCTTGGAGATGGTGAAGGAGCTTTGTGATTTTCTGGTCAACTGTTTGAATGTTTTTTCTTGTTGAATGCTGTGTAGTCAGTCAAAAGCCCAATCACGCGATTCATTTTTCTTGCGTAGACCAGTTTCTATCTGTGTGTTGGTTGTAGAAACTCTCAATACCACTATTATGCCGTAGTTACAGTATTGTGTTGACTTGGAGCAATTGTTGTTCTCTTCTGCTCTGCGTAAGTTGGGTCTGAAGTAATGTTAAGGCATTAAGATCGCTTGGTATATGTTATCGGTTTGCCTTTGCCATTCAATCCTGTAATAGACTTCTATTAATGTGGTACAACTTCTAAATTGTTTTTTTTTTTAGGTTTCTGTTGGTTCATTTTATGTTCATGTTAATAAAGTGTACTAACAACCTAATTGGGTTCATTGCAATTTCTTATCAAAGTTTGGTTCTTTGAATGCAATGAAGCTTGTGCAAGAAAATTTTACTTCATCAAAAAATTAGACCTTGTTGATATCTCAAAAACGAGAACCAATCTGCAAAATCTAACAACATATTTAAATTCAGCGACCCCAAATTACCCTAAAACCGTTATTATTTTGAGTGCCAAAATTTTTTTGTTGACCGGTGTTATTTTTGTTGCTACTGTTAATTATAACAACATTACAGCTATTTAGACTAAATAGTAATTTTAACAATTGTCAATTTATATTTTTTGTAGTGACTGAAGTATGTGACTATCGTATTTGAAAGCTATTTAACTTCTTTTTAGCATTAGTATTGAAGTGAATCTTTATAAAAATGTAAAGTTGATCAAATAATATGATTACGTATGGTGGCTATTAAATGGTGACTGTTTAATTTTATCTCGAGATTGACTGGCCCTTCAATCCTATCATTTGGTAAAGGGAATATTTCTTGAATAGAAGTCATAAAATAAATTGGATATGCTACATGTCTGTTTTAATTGCTACCCACAAAATATAGCAACTTAGTACAGCTGCTGTTTCAAGGAATGTCATCTCTCGTCAGTAGGGATGTGCAAATTAATCTCATAGGCAAGTATCGGCAATTTTTTTGAAATTGGCATCGGTAAAATATGGCCGATACTTGTTGATTCTTTGAACATAATAACATTGCTAATTTTTTCCAATTAGATTGTTTTGCATTTGTGTTTTTTGCTAGACAGACACCGGCGCGGCCAGAAATAAAAAAAAAGGGGGGGGGGCAAAAATTTTATGATTAAAGTATATGCAAATCAGAAAGTTTAATTTATGCAAGTTGTAACAAATTACCAAGTTTAGCAATAACAGGCAGGAGTCCTGCTGTCGCTCATGCAGCAAATGCTTAAAAATAAATAATCAAAGAGAATAAAGTGGTTTCACCTTGTTTTACAATTTTGATTTATTTAACAATGCAAACAACGGACGCAAAAAAACTCGTTTTCTTCATATAAGGCCATTCGAGAAAATCATGCAGATTGCTGTTATTAATCAGGCAAGCTGGCATAGTAATATTTCAACTTTTAAATGCAGTATATTGTAACAAAATAAGAATAAATGAGGTGTACACTCTTGTGCAAATTAATTGCATAATGAATAAAAACAAGCACATTTTCACACCAGAACAATTTTTGATGCAGTAAACCAAATTTAGTACATGATATGACCACCACCATTCTTCAGGACATGTTGCACTCGTTTATCATTGAATTCACTAACTTGTGGCACTTTTCTTTGATTGCTGGGTCTCTAAACCATATCTGTATTATTGCCTCTATAAGCTTTGTTTTTGTTGTACAGTATTCAATACAAAGGCAGAGCTTGATGATTGGCCACAAATTCTCAATCGGATTGAAGTCAGGGTAATTTCCTGGCCAATCCAGTACCTTGATTTTTGTTTCTTTCATGTATTTCATTACTTTTTTTGCTTTGTAACAAGGAGCAGAATCCTGCTGAAAAACTCCAAATCCTTTCGGAAAAATGTTTGAAAGATCAGTCACCACCTTTTTTCCAGAACCTTCAAGTATTTCTCTGTATTCATCCTTCCATCAATTGGCAGCAGTGATCCACCCCCGCAGTAACTAGAAATACTCCAAAACATGTTTTTTTTGGATGTTTAACAGATTGATCAATGTGGCACTCACGGATGGGCTCTCCCCAATGGATCGACAAACATGTTGACTGCGTTATCCCTGAACTAAAAAGAACTTTTCTCCAATCAGTAACAGTCCAATTGCAGTATTTTTTTGCCCAAAGAAGTATTTTTCTTTTCATGGTTGTTATTAAGAGTTGCTTTTTCAGGGGTCTCCTAGCCATTCGTCGGGATTAGATTAACCTCTGGCTCACTATGCTTGATCTCACATCCACTGTAGATGGGAGTAAGTCTTTCCTGAGCTCGTTGCTGGTCTTGGATCTTTTGTACTCTGTCGCAGCAATTGGGTAATATCTCGTGTTGAAGTCTGCCTCTTTCTTCCACATCTTCTCTTTCTGTTTGCAATGGGGAGCTGGTTTCAATAGCTTGTTTCAAAATTTGAGAAACTGTGGACTGATTTACACCCATGATCTTGGCTATTTCGCTTTGATTTTTATTGTATGCGCGTGTAACGTCAGTATTTTCATTCACTTGCCTGGAGTGGTATCTATTAAGACTTTCGTGAAAAAGCAGTGCAAAATAATCGGCAAATAAAACTAATACTCTACACATAAAATGGAACCATGAAGCTAATGAATTGTTGCATCAACAGCTAGAAGTTGGTTGAAATGAACTGATAATCTTATGTCACTATCAAAATCATTTTCAAATATTGTGATATGATTGTTTCATCACAAAAATACATTTACTATAAGATCCTTAGCAAAGTGTTTCAATTAATTTGCACAATGGCGTACAATTTGCAAAAAAATACAAACAACCCTGCCTATACACTCGAAAATGATTGGTTTTTGAAAACATAAGTGCTCCCTATTATTGTTGATGTTGATTGACACCACGTGCTGCTTGCTACCTTTAACAGAAAAAAATGCGCTATATTGTGATTTCTCAATTCAAAGTTTTGTTAACTGATTGCTGTAGTGTTATTAATATTGTTGAAAGGAAAGATGGGTATTTAAGTATTAAGCAAGAATAAAATAAATGCGCTGTATAATAAATAACTAAAAAATAAAAAATGCGCTGTATTGTGATTTCTCAATACAAAGTTTCGTTAACTGATTACTGTAGTGTTATTAATATTGTTGGAAGGAAAGAGGGATATCTAAGTATTAAGCAAGAATAATGCGATAGCGATTGACGGTTCCTTACATGCGGTTAATTTTCTCAATCAAATGGTGCGAATCTAACATGGGTATTCATGGAAAAATGGTCATAACAAAATACTATGGATTTATTTACATACAGCATGCACACAAACAAATTTGGTGTGCGCTGAAAACTGTGTACAGCGCTTTCATTGCTAATTTTTAGGCCCTGCCTACATTGTGCGTAAAATCATAAGTGTAGGGTGTATCGTTAGTTTTTTGAAATATTAACTGGCTGTTTGAACACTGATTAGGCGAACACTGATTTCGGGTAAAATGATCTAAAGACAAGCTTTTGTGCTCACGATTTTACTCACTGTTTAGATTGGGATTAGGCGAATGGAATCTCCATGATGTTTTGCTCTCAACCAATCATCGCGCTTCACTTACATTTTGACACAATTTGGTCAACGTTGTTGGACTTGCTGCTCTGATAGACAACGACAACATTGTTATAAATCAACACAGTTATACAGTGTAATGTGAACATAGAAATTTATCAAAAAAGATTTTCTGAATTAGCGTACATTTACTGTAATAAACATTTGATGTTGTGCAGTTTGAAATTGTAAGATTATTTCAAACCTGTCGATCATTTGTTCTCCCAATTCCAGTTGAAAATAAACTTAAAGGATCAATCTGACACCGTAGTTTCGCTTTTGGTAAACTACAAAAACTTTTTAGTCAATATTATATTGATTCCGTCATTTTTCAGGTAAATGGGCTCAGGCTGTTGGTCTAAATGCAGGTCTACATAAGGCAGTTTAGACCAATTATGTCTGATACCTTTTTTAATGTAAATGCAAAAAGAAAAAGAAAAACAAGCAAACTGCGTGCAATCAAAATCCGTCATTTTGTATAATAAAAAAACAATTTCTACATTAAAGATGTATGGAGAGTCATTCTCTTCAGAGAGATTTGCTTTCCTGTTGCAATTGCTGTTTCCTAATGTTTTCAATCAAAACATTCTCGAAATTTATTAAGGTCGAAATACTATTTGACTATGGTGACATTTAATTCGTGACTGCCCCAAATTCTCATTGGTATCTGATTCTGTTTGTTCCATTTTGGAAAATGATGGGTTTTGAAACAAAAGTGATTGCGTTATTTTGGGCAAATTTGAATTGCTTTCTGCCTCATTTGCATTCTCTCGCAATAGCAATGCTGATGAGACGTTATCATTGCAAGACAGCGCGATACAGACTACGCAATGATCTGAGCATTTTCACTTGATATCAACACTCCCTATACTAGCATTTCCACTCTTCAGGTTTTGTTTCTACCCTGTGTTGCAAAAAGGCAACGTGGCCTAATTCTTGTTTCAATGAAATCAAGTTTTTATGCACGATTGTTACATTACTGTGATGTAATAGATAAATTTTTCAATCATGTTTACCAAAATTATGTTTGGATGGTGATTTATTTCCATTGTTACGTTGACAATGATTCACTTTGCTTTTTTGCTGCAAACGTTTTTCTGCCCGAATATCTCAGAAACACTACTAGCTAGGCAGCTGAACTTTTTGTAAAAGATAGAAAAGCTAATAACCTTCGAAAAAAATATCAAAAAATGCAAAAGTTTTGACATTGCTTACTTGCAACTCTGGTAAGTTGAACGTTTGTAAATTAGTTTTGTGACTTTTTAATCTTTTTTTTATAGTTTTTGTGAAATTGTGCACTTTCAATAGGGAAAGACTGGTTCCCCTAATCCCCCCTTGCTGCGCCAGTGCAAACAGAAATAATTTTCTTTTTACGAAAGCATTTACACCTGTTATGAAAGGAAAAAGTACAAATCGTAAAGAAAAGATCTAACAAAGAAGTTTTTTTTTGTGAAAGCATTGCCTATTGTTTTGCTCAGTTGCATAGTGCACAATCACGATTTTGCTTTCAGTGTTAAAAGGGCATTCAGGTCAAGTTTTTCACTGCCGACCAAAATGTTGGGATAAACCTAAAATGCATTCTCACCAAATTTGAACTTTCTGTGTCTTGCTGTTTTCAAGATATTGTTGTTCAAAGTTAACCATTTTCCCCTTAAAAAAGTATTGCCATTTTGCCAGTATTATGACAGAAGGTTAACTTTAGAAAAGCTGGTTGAATGTACTTGAAAAGCAGTTAGTTTGAAATTCTGAACCTTTTCTTTGTTTGGACAACAACACTGCCAAAAAAAGTTGTTGAAAGTTACAAACATGCGGCAACTTTTTGAAATTTTGTTTGTAGTCTACAAACCTGGCGGAATTTCTAAGTAACTAGGGAACAGAAGGTTATAGAAAGCTCAAATTTGGTAAAGGTAATTTTCAGATTTGTCAAAAATTTTTGCCAGAAAATCCAGCAAAAAAATTTTTGACCTGAATGCCCTTTTAACACCTGCTTGTTTGCAAAGCATTGCTTTAATCTAAACACGACTACACTTAAAATAACTTTGTCCAGCATATATACAAAAGTTATGTAGTAACTTTTGTATAACTACTCATCAGCTATGCTTGCTAGGTAGGCTTATCAACCCTTGGATGAAACCTGTGCTACATTGAGCAGCCTGTAACAATTATTTGAGTCATGGAAACCCTCTTAACTACCTAAATAGAAAAGGTCGTGCACTAGTGCCTCCTGGAGATCATTGAACTGGGAGGCTACAAAATCGATTAGAATAATACATGCATTATAAATTCAATGGTTATGCTGGCATCAAAATGTAGTGGATACGCTTGGTTGCTGGCATGTTAATTTTGTAGCCTACCAGTTAATTTTCTCCAGGGGTTCTTTATGGGCAGCATTTTTCTATTCTTGGTTGTTAAGTGGGTTTTCATGACTCCAAATTGATTGTTGTAAAGCTGGTGGAGCCGATTTTCCTTGAAACAGCAGTTGTACTAAGCTGCTATATTTTGTGAATAGGCTGTCATGACAGACATGTGCTGCCTTTTATTTTTTGACTATTTTACTTGAACGATTCCAGTTTTGCTTATTTTGTTGCGTTAGATAATGTTGTATAGGCATTGTAAGAAGCCCAATGATGTTTATGATGATGTGTAAATTTTGCTCTACTAAATCAAAAACTGAATAATTCAGCTAATGTTACTATAAGTAAATGCTGTTTGTGCAATGCTGTGATAGGACAATTATGATTTTGTGTATTCATTTTAGATGACTTACTTTCAGTAAAGTCGATTTTGTTTAAGCTTTTGGACACAACTCTTCAGTTGCAATCTCTGTCTGGTTTGGTATGTGGTGAGCAGGATCTTTAAAGACCATCGCAAATTTTTGTTTATGGCTCATATGGACTTATTGTCCAGAACGTTCTTATGACTGTGGAATTTGCATTTTTTCTTTTTTCCAGTAGAATATTTTAAAATACTAACGAAGGTGCATCATGTTGAATGAGCGTCCATATAATTGTAATACTCGTGATAAATTACTTTTACATATAGTAAGTTGAAAAGCTCATACTAGAAAAAAGTGTTACAATTGTGCAAGATGCAATAAATCATTTTTACAAGCTGGTGATTTGAAAAGACATGGAGATTTACACTGGAGAACGTCTTTATAATTGTGCAGTTTGTAACAAATCATTTTCTCAGAAAGGAATTCTGAAAGCACATCTGAGGACTCATACTAGCGAACAATCATTGCATTGTGAGATTTGTGGAAAATCATTCTTGTATAAAAAAACTTTGAAAGTGCATATGAGGACCCACACAAACGAGCGTCCTTTTAATTGCACAGTGTGTGAAAAATCATTTGCTTGTTCTACTAATTTAAAACAGCACATGCGAATTCATACTCAAGAACGTCCTTACAATTGTGAAATTTGCGGTAAATCGTTTTCACGAGCAGGAAATATGAAAAAACATATCAGGAGTATTCATACTGGAGAACGACCTTATAATTGCGCACTATGTGAGAAATCATTTTCCCAAAAACGAGACTTAAATGTGCATATGAGGACACACACAAAAGAACGTCCTTTTTATTGCATTGTTTGTGAAAAATCCTTTTCCCATTCCAGTACTTTGAAACGGCACACACGAATTCATACTAAAGAACGCCCTTATGGCTGTGAAATTTGTGATGAATCTTTTGTGCAGTTGTCACATTTAAAAACTCATGTGATGAGGCACTGTGGAAAACGACCTTATCAATGTACTATTTGTGGTAAGTCATTTTTACAAGCTAGCAGTTTGAAAAAACATTTATCTGCTCATTCAGGAGAGCAACTATATGATTGTGACGTGTGTGACAAATCTTTTGCAACAACTCAAGCAGTACAGAGGCACAAAAAGATTCATAGCGGTAAGAAACCTTATAGATGCACATCATGCCATAAATCATTTTCACAAAGTGGAAATTTGAAGAGGCACATGATGATTCACATGAAAGAAAGTTCTATAATTGCAAAAGAAGAGAAATCTAACTTATTCCAATCTAGAAAACAGTTTAAAAAATGGCTTCAAAGCAAAGTCATTTTTACAGTCAAGTTATTTCAAAAAACAGATGGTGGTAACACCTTAGCAGCAAGTCAATGAAGTGTTTTGTCAATGAACATTTTGTCAAGAAGGATAGAATCTAGATGCACTGATGAGTACCCGCAGTGACACTTCATAATACGTACCTGCAAAGAAACTTTGACCAAAGCTATTTTTAGCAGCATTGTTGGTAGTTGTTTTACAGTGTTATAGCCGGCTTAGTACTATTAGGCACGGACATTTATGCTCCGAGACTTTTATGCACCAGAGTTTAAAAAATTTTTTTTGGAATATTTTGTTCCTACATTTTTCGAAAAGATTTTCAAAAACTTTTTTTTTTCAAGAGTTTTTTGTTTCAAAAAGTAGTATTTTTTGCAAAAAATTTTTTTGTTTCGAATAACACCAAAAAATAACAATTTCTTTTAATTTTTTCTTTCAAAAACTTTTTTTTCAAATAAAAGCTTTTTACCAAAAAAAACAAAAAAAAAACGTTTTTCAAACAAAAAAGTTCTAGTTTTTTTGAAATGTTAATATTTTTGAAGCTTTTCATCTGACATTTGTGAAGAAGAATCATCAGAAGAGGGAGCGCAGGAAAAGAAGTGGCTATAGGAGAAAGCCGAGCAGTGATTGGCTAGAAGAGGATCCATGATAGAGCACTATTTGTGTACAACGTTTAAGCTGAACCAGAAGTCCTTTTGTCGGCAAAGGGCGAGGTTAGAAGTTTTAATAAAAGTGACTTCAAAAGCAGATGGATGGAAGGAGAGCAGAAAAAGTTTTACAAAAAATTATTTGTTATTATATGTTTTTAACAATAAAAAATGTTTTCCACTACATGTTTGCAAAGTTTTTTTTACCTAATTCGGACGCATGTGATCTCCAGCCTGCGGTCTCAAGTTTTGTGGCGCACGGGCACAAGGTGCAATATTGGCACACACAGCAAGTCGCATTACGTTTGATGGTTATTTTGAGTCGACCTCTACCAATTAATACACTACAAAGTTTTTTAGGAGCTAAGGATTCACCTCTCGGCAGATTGCTTTATGGTCGCAACACCTTGTTGCAAATATAGTAAAAGCAATGTTTAAATGGATATTTTAAAGTTTAATCTTTACATATTGTTGTAAATACCTCATAGTAAAAACAATGTTAAATTCTTGCAGTTAACTTCTTCAAAATTGTATCAAGAACTTTTGAAGTTGAACAGGGTTGTATGCTGCTTGAAATTGTTGTTTTACTTTGGAATTATTTTTGCAATGTGAGTTGAATTAGAAGTAGTAGACTCAACAACCATTTTTGACTACTTTTCTTGTAAAATTTTTTATACAAGTGCTATATAGTTCAAATTTAACATGCTCACTGCATTTTGTGCAATTAAAATTTGTTATTGTTTTGCTTGTGACAATTGTTCAGCACCCTAAAATCCAATTTGTAAGCTGTTCAAGACAACCTTATTCAACACATGCAACTGAAACGAACGACTAAGTTTTATGTTGGTTTGGCTTTCCCCAGTAAATTAAATCTGGTAATTATTTATCAGTCAATGCAATTACCAGGGATAACCTATAACACGAAGAATGTTAGTATATCTCAGATATAACTTGCAAAATGTATCTTGAGAAGGCTGACACTTGTTCTTGAAAAAGGGGAGCACGAATATTGCGAACAATTTGTTTTGAGATAAGAAAGAACAACTCTAATCACTGGCAAACGGTCTGGAGTCAAAGCCACAATCCCTAAACGATATTGGGGTTGAAAATCGGGCCGCTAAAAATTTCAAATAATAAACTACTATTAAAAAAAACACTGCATGAATAATTATTAAAAATGCGAGTGTGAAATTGAATGTAACTAAATTGTTCGAATGTCTAGAAAGATGCATGTTGCATTTAATCAATTTTCATCTGACAACATGAAAATGCAAGTACGCAAAGCGCCTAAGAAAAATTGATGCATTTTTAGAAACAACTAATCATTTATTATTTTTTGTGTTTTTACAATAATGGATACTTCAAAGGGGTCTTGGGGCAAATGTTTCCAGTGCCTTTCTTGTGCACCGCAAATTTGAGACCGCAGGCTGGAGATTGCATGCGTCCAAATTAGGTAAAAAATACTTTGCAAACAATGAATGAAAAACATTTTTTGTAATTGAAAAATATACAATAACAAATCATTTTTTGTAAAACTTTTTCCACTCTCCTTCCATCTATCTGCTTTTAAAGTCACTTTCATCAAAACTTCTAACCTCGCCCTTTGCCGACAAAAAGAATCCGTGTACAGCTTAAAGGTTGTACACAAATGACGCTGTATTATCAATCTTTCTCCAACTACTCACTGCTCGGCTTTTTCCTATAGTTGCTTCTTTTCCTGCGCTCCCTCTTCTGACGATTCTTCTTGACAAATGTCTGATGAAAAGCTTCAAAAACATCAACATTTCAAAGAAAGTAAAACTTTTTTGTGCGAAAAACGTTTTTTTTTGGAAAAAAATTTTTATTGGAAAAAAAAACGTTTTTGAAGGAAAAAATTTAAATAATTGTTTGTTTGAAGTTATTTGAAACAAAAAAAACTTTTTTTAAAAAAAATTGAAAAAAAAATTTTTTTTTGAAAAAAATGCTATTTTTTGAAACAAAAAACTTTTTTTGAAACAAAAAATTTTTAGGAAAAAAATTTTCGAAATTAAATTTTCAAATTTTTTTACCTCTGGCGCTTAAAAGTCCAGGTGCCTAAAAGTCCCGATGCATAATGGGCGACGCTTAAACATCCTGTGCCTAAACATTCGCATATAATAGTCACAGTCTGGTTATAGCTGCCTATCTGCATCGTGGTTGTGCTTATGATAACTCAAATGGACTTCAGCACAATTGGACTTCAACTTAAAATACTTCTTTTGACCAACATGAAATAAACCAATTGTACAAGCTGTATGTTCTCAATTTACATTATCAGACACACTGATGGAGAGCAACTTGATTAATGTGTGGTCTGCAATAAATCTCTTTCAAAGGTTTTCAACTGCACATCGGAAAACGACCTAATGGGCTTTATTGGGTTAAGTCACTGACTGAATCAATTTTATCAGAAGTGATTTTATTGCACTTTTGTAGTCTCCTCACAGATCCTCAACCCCTATAAACCTCATGTTTCTGGAATAAAATTATTGTGCCAAGTAGTACCTGTTCTGTAAAAAATTAGAAATCGCATCAATGTGGATTTTGTGGTTATTGATATGCCATTAGAATAATTCTCTTATTAATTGGCAACATTTTTCACAAACTGTGAGGTAGCACTTACCTTACATATCTGCTTTCCCATTAGGCTAGTGTCTTATCAGCATCGGAATTCACACATAGTCTATCCTGGCAGCTCACCTGAAGTGCTACCTCACACTTGTGAAAAAAGTTTTTGTTTGTAATTTACTATGTAACTTCTGAATGATGAGCAACAGTACTCTGCAATAAGACAATGGATTATAACATTATGCTTGAATGTTCTGTTTTATTATGTAATCTAACTCTTTGCTTACCAGACTGGGTTATGCGAAACTGAATGAATGAATGAATGAATGGTTTTATTTATCGCTTTAACAAAAATCTCAAACACAGAACTCAAATTTAACATTCAATGCGAAAGGAGACTGCGAAGTGACCCAAGAGGGTCTTCGAGTCGAGCAGCCACCTGCACTTTTGATAAAAAGTTTATAACTTCATAAAACCTAGAGCCCTAAAAAAAAAAAAAAAAAAAAAAAAAAAAAAAAGCCGAAAACAATGAAAAAAAAAAAAAAAAAAAAACTGTCTCCTGAAACCAGTGTTTTCAACAAAACTTAGATCAAGTTTGCACCAACAATATCTAGTGAAAATAATGGCCTACCAACTTTTCCAGCATACCAAAATTTTGGAAATTTTATGTGCTTTGTTATAAGCATGTATTAGTTAGTGAAAAATCAAAACTTGACCAATAATTGTCAAAAAAACAACAAACAATTGAAAAAATTTTTCTTTTGAAAGTAGCTAAAAATAGTATACTTGAAAAAAAATACACAATAATTACATGCCCTACAACTACCATATTTGCATAGCATACTATCAAGACACTATATTATCAAAAAAATATTACAAATTTAACTACAATCAGTCACACAAAAGAGTAACAGCAATAAAAAAACAGCAAAATTTTCAAAAATTACCCCCCAAAAAAGAGTGACCCATTTTTGAGAATAATGCATTTTAGCATTGCTTAGTCGTAGTAGTTTAGTTTTGTATGATACTTTCTAAAGCAGGGCACTGCACAAAGACCAACTTTACATTCTTCACAGTAAAATTGAGTTTTTTTCAGCCAATTTTGCTTTTTTTCTGATTTATCTTGTAGCACAACTTGATCTCTGGCAGAGCACACAACACAAACTCTTTGTCGACGTTCTCGTTTTGCATTGCCAAAGCAATGTTGCAGAAACTGAGTTCCTGGTGTGATTTTATTGGCATGGTTTGTTGTAGTTGATGTGTGGGAAGAATTTTAATTTGTGACTTTTTCTGTGCAGTGACATCTGAAATTGCATATTTATTAGGTATGTTGCTAATGTTATGGTAACTTTTGGAAGCTAGTTAAGTTGCAGCAATACCTCTCTCTCAGTGTCATCAGTAAGTTTATGCTACATAAAACTTTAATCAATTAATGTCGGCTAACAAAACAACAAAATGCTAGTCTTCAGTTGACATAGTTGTACAACTACAAGTACAGGAGCACCATAGGCCATGATAGCACTATCAACTAACTTTGCTGGCACCTTAAGAAGTTATAAATAATAACATTAAGATTAATCTGTTGATGTTATTGTAGTGTTAACTACCTTACACTACTTCAAGTAGTAACTCTTAACTGGTAAGTTTATATTATACCATAATATATTGGTACACTTGTAGCCCCACACCAGCACACCATAGACATAAAGGTTCAAAGTACTGGTAAGAACAGGCTTATTTCAAGAGTCCAAGTGTGCCTAAACTGGTAAAGAATAGGCCTAATGTTTATCTCTTTAAATCAAGATGGCTGAGGAACATTCAGGTAAGTCACTAAATCATCCAATTTTTTAGAGGAAGTTGAACTTGAAGAAGAACAGCAATAAGAAGGATTATCAAAACTGTCATCTATCTCTTACTGCTAGTTATTTCTTCGATATCATCACCACAGCCAATCATTGCCTTAGTATAACTTCCAAGATCGCTATCACATGAAACTGAGCTATTGACAACTAAAATCGAAGCTAAAAACACAGATTTAAAAAGAAAAACCTATTTTTATAAATCAAAAAAGTGCATTTTTTTCTCAAGTTTCAATAGCCTAAATCAACCTTCAAGCCAAAATTTTTCAATTCACTTGCTAGAATCAGTTTTCGCAACTATAAGTGCTTAAACTCAAAATTTTTTTGGAGTTGCCATTTAACCTCATCGAATATTTGTGAAGTTAATAACTTCAAAAGTTTTTAGTCTCACCCCTTTAAGTTGTGTCATTTCATGAAAAAATAACTTGTGTAAAATTTTTTTGAATAATTTTTATGTTAATGGGTTGCCCAAACCCCTTAAAAATTGGAAATTTTGTCAAGTATTGGTATTTTATTTCTGGCATATTGACTTTTATGTATTTTTTGATTGAAAAATATGATAATTGGTGTTTGGAACAATGCGTCACCTCATATTTGTCAAAATTTGACGCTCGTATGTGTTGTAAATGCAAAATTATGGTCGCTTTTGATTTCTACCACTATGTGGCACTATAGTTTAAATCATGAAAATTCGTAATATTGTGTAGTTTCTTAACCCAAAACAATGGTACTGATTTCTGGAACCACATTTTCAACAATGGGTGTTCCAAAACTTCTATGTAATGTCATTTTTATATGGTGTCAGAATATAAGCTGACAGTTACAACAAAAAAAAAAACTTCAAACACAGTACTTTTTTGACTGTACAATTTTGAGTTATAACTTGAATAAATCAAAAAAGGATTAAAATATTGACACCACATTGACTAACAATGTAGTTGAAAGATTAAAATTTAAAATGAAAAGTAGAAAACCTTTCTTGAAGAAAAGGTTTTCCATTTAGCGCAAAATTATGCAAAAATTTTATAAAAATGTGGCAGCTCTTGATATCTTGTGAAGAAACAGTAGAGCGTAATTATTTTGAAAAATAGGCAAAAGAAAAAATTAAATATCTTGTGAAGAAACAGTAGAGCATAATTATTTTGAAAAGTAGGCAAAAGAAAAAATTAAGTGTGCAGAATTATGACCAATATTAACTTTATTTATTTCAGCCATTTTTGATTAAACCCTGTTTACAATTACAATAATTTGCAGTCAGTTATGACTACGTTTGACAAAACTAAACTTTAGCAGCTGTAAAAACGACTAATCAGATAGCCACAGTTTTGCAAGTTGGACAGCAGCACTGAAAAGTTGGTGTTGAATGTCTTTGCTTTCAGCTTTTATTTGAAACTTAAAGACTACAGTAGATGCATATATCTTCAAACTTGACAAAACAATAAACACGTTTGCCTACCGTAGCGTTCAAGTCAAGAGTATTACAATCGTAGTGTCTATTGCATGTTGTGCTACAGTAGTAAAACCAAACACTTTAAAGTAGTTCTACAATGTTGCATTGTTGCTCCAGCTATTATGATTATTTTTTACTAGAACTCCAAAACTGCAATAAGATTTTGCTTTGGAGAAAACCGGATAGCCTATACACAACATAAAAAGTCAGCCTTTTTGTGAAGACTAAGTTGAATTCACACTTCAACTTTTGGCGATGCAGTAGGTTCTTTGCTGTCAACAGTTTTAACATGGATCTGTGATTAACTAAATTCAAGTCATTATCCATAAAAGCTTAAAACTGAATATCAGAGTCAAATCCTAGCTTGAAGCTGAGTCAAGCCCAACTAAGAAAAGCTCAAAGGATATTCACAGCTTTTTTGTTTGGCATTCAGCACTAGAAGCCAGATAGATAATTTAAATTGTAAATATTCAACCATAAAATGACAACCAAATGAAAAATGTCAACTCTGCTTAAAGGCTACTTGTCTTCTAGTCAAAGACTATTCAAAGAATACGTAGTAATTGTTCATTTTAGCGAGAATGAAACTGAATTAAATGCAAAAGCTTTAATATCTCTGTGAACGACAATAAAAAAAGTATACAGCTATTCTACACATAAAAGCAGCATTATATAGAAGTTTGGAACACCCATTGCTGAAAATGTTCCAGAAATCAGAACCATTGTTTTGGGTTAAGAAACTACACAATATTACCAATTTTCATGATTTAAACTATAGCGCCACATCATGCTAAAAATCAAAAGTGACCATAATTTTGCATTTACAACACATATGAGTGTCAAATTTTGACAAATATGAGGTAACAAATCATTTTAAACATCAATTACCACAGTTTTCGATCTAAAAATACATTGAAGTCAAAATACCACAATTTGACAAAATTTCGAATTTTGGGGGGGGTTGTGCAACCAATTAACGTAAAAATTTTTCAAAAAAAGTTTACACAAGTTATTTTTTCATAAAATGACACAACTTGAAGGGATGAGACTTATAACTTTCAAAAGTTGATGAAATATGGACCACCCTAATCCTCATATGAGGTTTCTGGTAAGCAAAGAGTTAAGGCATGCTATTGAAAATTATTTTCAATTCAAAACTAGTATATCGCTTTTAATATTTCAATATAATTGTATTCTGTTATGATCTGGTTGATTTGCGATTTTTTGCCTTTCTATGCTCATGTCGATATCTTTAGTCCTAGCTGTACTGACTAGGAATAAAAGACGAAAGTCGATTCCAAAACAGTATATCTTAGGCTGTTAATGAAGTTGATTATGCCTTTAAGACTTTAAATATTGTCTATAGCTTATCATTAATTTCTCAGTACTTTGTTCTTAATAAATTTGTTTGAGAGAAGTTATGATATTCTCCTCTATTTACTTTTTTTTTAATAATATATTGTCAAAACAAAAAATTAATGCTGGAACTGGAAACTTTGTTTATGTTAATTAGTGAAAGCGATGTTGTATCGATAGCCTATACACATATTCAGCTATAGATTTATTGTTGTTGGTTCTTAATTGTGAATAAAATCGAAAATTGGCTTGTGACTCCAGTTATTCAGACAAAATTTGAGTCGAATCTTTTACATAAATGTGACTCATCGATGAGTCATTACCAAAAACAAAAAAAAATTCTAGTCGTTTGAACCCCGTTTTGATGATAAAAAAATTTTCTTTCAAGTTGCTTAAATGTTCTATATTTCAATTTCTGTCAGTTAATTTTTGCTGATTTAGTTTGAAAACGTTAGTTTGTTTGAAAATTTATTGATTTTTTAGATATATTATATTTGTTTGTCAAAGAGTGTTTGTGCGACTAACTTGGATACAAGCCACTTCGTTTAACTCTTATTTTCACCGGCTATTTGACCTATGCTTTTTACAGGAGGGCAGCATTTCTAATTCTTATACCAAAAATCACGTAAACACCAAATTTAATGTGTGGGCAGGTGTTCACCAAAAGTTTTTACAAAAGCTATTTTGAGTTGGTGCCATCACTGCCATATTTTGAAAAAACGACTTCACTTTCAATGACATGTTTAGCAGTTTAAATCTTGCACATAGGTTGTTTTTTGAAACTGAATCATGAAATGTCTAATTCAAAGCAGCTACATCACAAAAACGGTGTGTGACTTCATTTACGTTAAATATGGGCAAAAAAATGCTCAGCTTTTGGAAAGTAATTTTGGAAGACCTCAAAAATAGAAACTTTCCTTTACGTTATAGCAAAATCAATTTTTTAGGGATTATTTGTGAATAAATTTGACTCAAATTCAAGTTGATTGAAAGTGAAAACTTTATTTTTTAAAGGATTTCATTATTGAAAGAAAAAAAAAGTTAAGGTTGTATTCACCAAGCGAGTTCAAACTCCACTGAACCATAAGCATCGCTGAAACTATGTTCAGTTGCGCATTTCGTATTCACCAGACGAAAAAATGTCAAGTGCTGGCTGTTGGAGGGATCATCCAAGGGCATAATCGAGGACTGTGATCACTGTGGTGAAACTGGATGAAATTGGAATGTCGAGGAAGGAAAGTGATGTTGAGTCCTTGCAGATGTCGCATACAATAACACTCCTGCACCACCGGGTCCAAAATTCGTCAGAACGGAACTATCATTCCAGACACAGAGATTGGCAGAGGGTAGATCAGAGACGTAGTCCTTCGCTGCAGCCACTCTGTATGTGGGTCGTGTCTCGCAATCTTTATAATATCAAATACGTCTAATATCCAATGAAATAATAAACAATAAACGTCCGTTTATTGTTTTGTAGTTATATAATCGTCAGTTTTGCACGTCTCTGTATTTTGCTTTTGACTGACAATGAGTGTCATAAAATTTCATAAAAAGCTAGTGTATATTTCTATAAAAAATCATAATTTTTTTTGCCCTTTTTGTCCTAAAATCATAAATAAAATGAGTATTTTTTGAGTGGCAGCTCTGAAATTCCCAATGTTTCAGTATTAAAACCAAGCAACATAAAAAAAAAACAATTATTTATATTGTGAGTAAAGTTATATACAGTTACACACCTCCTTACCAGTTGAGTAAGTTTATTATTAATCTACGTAACAGCACAACATGATGTAACTTTGAAAACGGAATACGCAAAAAACTGGTTTAAACTATCATGAGCTTTGAGAGTGCATGGCAGGGTTCACTTTGGGAAAAATGCTTTGTTTTTGTGAAGCTTGTGCTATATAATTTCATCATCTTTTACACCTTAAATCCTATATGACTATACATAAAAAGTGAATTCCAATTGAGAATATTTGAAAAAGCAGTCTTATGGTGCATTTTATCGCTCTCACACTTAGGAATGAAAGACCATATAATTGTTTGATTTGTGAAAAATTGTTTTTGACTACCAAGGATTTGAATTCTCATGCGAAGACTCACACAAAGAAATGTTTTCATTTTTCTTAGCCAGTGCTCGGTAGTTTTGTATTTAAGCATGTCATCTGTTTTCCCAAAACTATTTAAAACTGTTAAGATTTGGCCTCAAAGAGGAGGTTTAAAGGTGATATAAGATAGCCTAGAAAGCAGATGTTATTGGTTGTTGTTGTTTGTGAGGATTAATGTAATAGATGTAACACATTTCCTCAAATACCGAATTGGTCCCTTGATGTCTCCTGGTAAAACAAGTTGTTAAATAATATTTTTATTACGATTACACTAGTTCATTAATTTGGCATTGACTAAATTACATTTTGAAGATTGTTGGTTTTCCTAAGAAAACAATTGACCGACTTGATATGTCCTTTTATTAAATTATTGTTTAACTTTTCCCCAGTTAGCTTCCACTTTAAGGAAGTGGCAATAAATTGTCTCTTTTTTCTTACTCTTCTTCTTATCAGTTATTGATGGTATATATATGCGTCTTTTTCACTTGATTTTATCACTTTCTTTACATCTATATTTGCAAAGTTTGTTTGAAAGCAACAAGTAGAAATTGATTGTGCTTTACTGACACTTGAGTGTATCTAACCAAACCAAAGTAGAGCAGTTATTTTGGGGTTCCAATAGCAATTCTTTTGTCAAGCTGAATTACTGTGATGGAAATTATACAAAGCCCGATTTGGTAATAAGCACTTTTCAAAGGACACAACGAGGCATTACCAAAAATAGGCACAGTTAGTACAAAGAGCCTTATCTAAAACAACGTAATCAGGCTAGACGGTTAGGCTTTCATGCAAAACTGGCACTTTGTTTATCACAAACATGCAAAACGTCACAATGTTACGTTTTTAGATAAGTTGCTTTACCATGATTATCTCTGCTTGATTGCTTCCAGCAAGCAGCAAATGCGGTGGAATGGAATTAAAGAAATCCATGGGATCATTCGATTGCTGAAAACTCTAAAGTGCATGTGTACTTCTCCAAGCACAAAGTAGTCATCACAATAAAAAGTGTGGGGATCATCCAATAGTAGGCGTCTGACATTGCTAGTGGCAGCAGGATAACTATGCACTGTAACAACAACATTGTACTGACCCTGATCAAGGTCGCAGTAAAACGATGTTTTAACTTTCTCAGCCACTCTGCAGCCATTTGCCATACTTATGAATAGTGTTAGCAAATCCACTATTTATACATCAAAAGTGACAAAACCACAGAATCAACATCATGACTTCCGTTTTCAATTGTCATTTTTATCATTATGAATAAAAATTTGTTTGCATTTTTCTGCTAGATCATATTTGTAGGAATTTGTCATAAAAAAATAACTAGTTTTGTGTAGTAAACAATGCTGTGAGTACAGTAACTTGTATTTATGATTGATGGTGGAGCCTGTAATATTTGGCGTGTCTTTTGTGCAATTTCGTTTCATATTTCAAAGAAATGAACTCGAGCAGTAAAAGATCAACGAAAAAACAATCCAATTCTGACAAAACATGCGATAAATTACTTTTATCATCGGATAGCTTGAAGTTGCAGATGAAGACGCACACTGGAGAACGTTCTTATAATTGCCTGACCTGTGAGCAATCATTTTCACTCGCCCAAACTTTAAAACAGCATAATAGGATGCATACTGGAGAACAACTTTATAAGTGTGCAACTTGTGGAAAATCATTTTTCCGAAAACGCTGGTTTAAAATTGCATGCAAGCACACTCACAAATGATCGTTTTTTCAATTGCGCAGTTTGTGAAAAATCATTTACTCGCTCTAGCACTTTGAAGGGGTACATAAAGACCCATACCCAGGTACGTTTCTATTGTTGTTGGATTTGCAGTAAAACTTTTTTGCTGGCATCAAAGTTTGAAGAACATATGATTCTTCACACTGGTGAGGGAACTAATGATTGTAGTATTTGCAGTAAATCATTTTTACAAGCGGGAGATTCAAAAACACACTTGAAGACTCACACTAGTGAATGACCATATGAATGTGCTTCATGTGGAAAATCATTTTCAAAAGCATCAGCCTCGCAAACAACTCATTCAAAAACCCATGCTGGAAAGAAGCCTTATAATTGTTCAATTTGTAACCATTCATTTTCACTGGCAGGAGATTTGAAAAAGCGCGTAAGGATTCACGCTGGGGAAAAGCCTTATGATTGTGAAATTTGCAACAAATCATTTTCACGAACAGGAAATTTGAAAACTCATATGAAGATTCACACAGGACAAAAGCGTTGTAGTTGTTCAAGTTGCAATAAATCATTTTCACAGGCAGGAAGTTTGAAAAACCACATGAAGATTCACACAGGAGAAAAGCCGTATAATTGTGCAATTTGCAACAAATCATTTTCAGTGGCTGGAAGTTTAAAAAAGCACATTCGGATTCACACAGGGAAAAAGCCTTACAATTGTGAAATTTGTAACAAGTCATTTTCAGAAGCAGGAGGTTTGAAACAGCACATGGTGCTTCACACAGGAGGAAAGCCTTATAATTGTGCATTTTGTTACAAATCATTTTTACTGGTAGGAAGTTTAAAAAATCACATGAAGATTCACTCTGGAGAAAAGCCTTATATTTGTACAATTTGTAACAAATCATTTTCACTGGCAGGAAATTTGAAAAGACATATGAGGAATCACACTGGAGAAAAGCCTTATATTTGTTCAATTTGTAACAAATCATTTTTAGAAGCAGAAAGTTTGAGAAAGCACAGGGTTTACATAGGAGAAAAACTTTTTAATTGCGTATTTTGTAACAAATCATTTTCACAGGCAGGATGTTTGAAAACTCACGTGAGGATTTACACTGGTGAAAAGCCTTACAATTGTGGAAGTTGTGATAAAGCATTTTCAGTGGCAGGACATTTGAAGAAGCACATGAGGGTTCACACAGGATAAAAGCCGTATATTTGTGTTATTTTCAACAAATCATTTTCACAGGGAGAAAAGTTGAAAAGACATATGAGCTCTCACACTGTCGAACGACTCCATAAATGTGCAATTTGTGACAAATCATTTTTACCGAAAGGAAGTTTGAAAAGGCATCAAAAGACTCATATTGGAAAACAACCCAACTGCTGTGCAACTTGTGGAAAATCATTTTCCCATTAGGGAAATTTGAAAGTGCATATGAGTACTTACATAAAAGAGTGTTGTTTTAATTGCGCAGTCTGTGAAAAATCATTTTCGTGATACTGTATTTGGAATTGACACACAAGGATCCATATTTAAGAATGTTCTCATAGTTGTGAAATTTGTGGTTAAATCTTCTTCGTGTGCAGGAAATTGAAGGACACCCATGCAGACTCACGCTTGTGAGCGACCATATGAGTGTGTTACTTGTGGAATATTATTGTAGCAAGCATTAAAGTTAACTTCTGCAAAAATTAGTGCTGGAAATATGCCTTATAGTTGTGAAATTTGCAACAAATTATTTTCACAAGCAGGACATTTGAGAATTCACCGAGGAGAAAAGCCATGCAATTGTGCTATTGGTGATAAATTGTTTTCAACACAAAGAAATTTCAAAAGAAGTTTGAGTACCCACTCTGGAGAACGACCCTATAATTGTGCTAGTTGTGACATATCATTTACCCAAAATGAAACTTTGACATTTTTTATGAATACACTCACAAAAGAACGTCAGTTTAGTTGCACAACATGTGAAAAAGCATTTGACGTCGCTATTAAGAACACATGCTTAAGAACATCTTTATGGTTATGGGATTTGTTCTTTGTAAATCACTTTGTTGTAAGTCATTTTGAAATGTGATGAAGACGCACGCTGTTGGTAAACAACCATGTGAATGTAATACTTTTGATAAATTATTTTCACAAGATTACGTAAATGTAATATTTGTGGTTGATCATTTTTGCAAGCAACAGATTTAAAAACGCACCTAAAAACTTATACTGGATAGAAGTGCATGTGAGGACACATGAAAAAGTGTTTTTTTTATTGCACAGTCTGTGAAAAGTTACTATCGTGTTCCAGTACTTCAAAACAGCACATTAGGACCCATGTTAGAGAATGCCATTGTAATTGTGTGATTTGCAGTAGTTGGTTTTCGCAGTCAGCATATTTAAAACCGCAAATGAAGATGCACACTGTTCAAGTTATTTATTTGTCGCAAACTGTCAAAAATATGCAGCTGAAATCAATATTCAATATGCAATGGCTGCGACTGGGTGGCTGCAAAGGGACCGCTAAGTCTTTGAGTCAGCAGCCACCCTGTCCATCACGTTAATGACATATGCGTGATATAAGTCACTGAATTTTTGTAGCTAATGACAAAGAACCACAAAAATCACTAAAAGACAAAAAGCAACAACTACAACAGAACATTAGCAGCAGCTACTGATACAAGGCAATAACAGTTTCTTGATAAGAAGGTATGTTCAGACAGGAGACAAAACATTTCTCACGGCACAGGACAATAAAAAGATTTCATACAATAAAAAGAACTTACAAAAAGAATAGTTTCTCATGTACTTTGGAATAGAGGTAAACAATGGTGAACACTTTTATAAATGCAGTGCTAGTGGTAAGTCATTTTTACCTGCAGGAAATTTGAAAGCTCACATAAAGATTCTTATTGGAGAAAAGCTTTACAATTATACAATGTGCAGCAAATCATTTTTACTGGCTAAAAATTTGAAAGTGTATAAGAGGACTCACACTAGGGAATGTCCTTGCAATTGCTCGATTTATTATAAATCATGTTGGCATCCTCAAACTTTTTCTATGCTGGAACAAAAGCAAATGCTTAATTTTTTTTAAAGCAGAAAATAAATGAAAAATTACATTGTTAAAATATCACATAAGGACTCACACCAGGAATATACCCTATCATTGTACAACATGCTGGAACTATTTTTAGTGTTGTAAGTTGTAAACTTGCAATATGAGGACAGTTGTAAACTTGCGTATGAGAACACACAAACAAGTGAGAAAAATCTTTGATTGTTCCAGAGCTTTAAGACACTAAAAGTGATTTATACTTATGATGCAATTACAATCACAAATATGAATTATAAAATGTAATCCCCAATGTTTCAATATCAAAACCAAGTAACATAAAAAGATAATTATTTGTATTGTGAGTTAAAATTAATGTACAGCTATATACTAGACTGGTCCTCGAAAAACTTTTAGTTGATTTTTTTTGGTTCGAGGTGTTTGAAGTGTTCTTTTTGGTGAAAAAACACCACACTTAATTTTTTTTTGAAAAATTTTGTTGTTTGGGGGTAGCTCAATCCTTATGCATTTTCCAAATGGGGCCAAATAACCCCAACAGCCATATTTCGAAAACTATATGTGCTAGAGACTTGATTCTGGTGTCAAAAGATGCAGAATGTCTGGTTTCCTACTCAACTTCAATACATCATATGGACCTATCTGGTCTAAAAGTTATGTAAAGTCAGAAAAACACATTTTTAGCAAAATACAGTACATAAGTTTGATATTAATTTTACCTATAAATCTGCAATTGTTCTAGTTGTCGTAATGTGCCAACACGCAACACCTGGTAATTTGCAACAAAGTTCACTTTTTGGATGAAAATGAATAAATTCGGTGCTATATAGGTTTAAGTTAGTAGATTAGCAGCCTTGCACTTTAAGACAAATCGGAAGCAATTCAAGATCTGATATAGGCTATAGTGGTATCGTAAACTATTCAAATTATAGACTCTAATTTTTAAGCTTTAATTAACTAAAAATGCTTCTACATCTAAATAAATAGAAACACATGTAATTAGTTAAACTCAACAACACTATACGAACAATTCGTTAAAGTACAGTACTCAACTCTCTAACTTTTACCACGTTACTACAAGTGCTCAACTAAAAAGCACAGCTGAAAGAGCACACAAACTAATTGCAAAACGAAACAAAGCCGCTACGCCCGAAAACTAATGATGCAGATAAACTAATTAAAGGGGGACTACAAAAACGATCGCTAAATTATTCACATTCTTCCCCACCGCAAAGAAAATGACTTACTTCAAAGAAAAATCAGTCACTGAAAGGAAAGATAAGTACACTATATCAACAACTTAATTAAGTAAAGGAAGTGAGTTGTTTAAGAATCATGAATGTTTGGGCCATAGCGATCGGGTTTTCTACTGATTCGAAAGGAGCGCCATGGTTCAGGTTTGGCAGCCCTAGATATGTTGGCATCACCTCCAACATTTTTGCATGCGGCAAAATGGTTACTAACACTCATGCGTTCTGATGGAGGACTAGCCATTATGGGTTCTGTAACTGTGTGTGGAATTGGTAGTTCAGTGTTTTGAGAGAGCAAAGTTGGGGAGCGAGTAGAATCGGTGACATCTTGTGAAGTATCATGAGGACAAGGTACTAAGTCTTGTAAAAACAGTCGATCGCTAAATTATTCACATTCTTCCGCAAATCAACTACCCGGATCAGGTTCAATTCTACCTCTCGAAATGTGATAGCCCAAAATGTCCGATTGACGGACCAAGAACACAGATTTGTTTTGATTAAAAGTAAACCCGTCTGTTTTGGCCCTATCTATAAGTGCTTTAAGATTTTTATCGTGCTCGTTTTGATCTGCACCTGCCACTGTAATATTCTCAATATATGCATAAGTTTTCTGCAAATTATGCTTTTCAATCATGTTGTCGATAATTCTTTGAAAGGCAGAAACTCTGTTACAAACTCTAAAGGGTAACCTGCAATACTGATAAAGTTTGCCATTGGCCTCAAAAATCGTTTCTTCGCGATCTTTGGGAGCAAAAGGTATCTGATAATAGGCGGATTTTAAGTCAAGAGTACTATAAATTTCATTTTTAACGATTTCATTAATCTGGTCATCTATCCGAGGAAGCGAATAAGCATCCAGGTTGGTAAAGCGATTTATAGTCTGGGAATAGTCAATAACTTAAGACGATTATGACGCTCATCCTTAGTAATTAGTACCTAAGCTCTCCATGAGGATTTGGAAGGTTCGATTATTCTTTCATTCAGGAGCTTGATGACCTCTTCATTGATAAACTTTGTATCTTCTTTAGAGTAGCATCTTGATTTAGTTGCAACAGGTTTGCAGTTTTCTTTCACGGTTCTGAAAATTCGAGGAGGATCAACATTGGCAGCCATAACGAGACACATTTCATCTGAATGTTTAGTTCTTCCTGGATTTACCTGAAGTACGCTTTTATTTCCTTGTTGATTAAAATGCACTCCTTCAGGTAACTTTATGAAGTCTCGGCCAAGGATCACGTCAGCACACAGCTTGACCACCACTCCAACATTAAACCGTGCATAGTTTTCTTTATTTACTTGCAAATCAACTTTTGCAGTACTGTGGACTTTTACAGCATGAGAGATGGACGCCATAGTGATCATGCTGCTCTTGTCATCAAAATTGATGCTGAATTTTTTGCAAAATTCTAAGTTTTAATAGCTAGCTGAAGACCCCAATCCACTAAAGTTTTGACAGAATGTCCATTAGCTCAGGTTGTAATCACGGAAGGTTGCAGACATGTGGGCGCGCTAGCTAATATACAGTCATTAACAAAAGTTTAGGACCACCCTGTTTTTTTCGAATAAATCGAAAACGTACCATTTTTAGTGTACATACATTTCATTTGTTTGACTCCTTTTCGATATCTATCACATCTCTATTACAGCAAAGTTTATTTGTACTCATTTTATAGCATAAATTCTCAAAAAGTCAGTATTTTGTATGTCCGCCATTGTTTTGGATGACTGCAGCTTGGTGTCTGGGCATGCTGTTGACAAGGTTGGCGCAGTATTCCTTTGATATCTCTTTCACCCAAACTTCATTTATGGCCCGGCAAAGGTCTGGAAGACTTGAAGGCTGCTTTTCGGCGACTTTGTCCTTCATTACCGTCCATAAATTGTCAATCGGTTTGAGATCAGGGCTGTTTCCAGGCCAATTCTAGACCTTCACCTTCTTCTTCCGAAAATTCGTCACGAACTTCAATCTATGGCACAGGGCGCCATCCTGCATACGTGGTGGTTCCACTGGGTAAAAAGAACAAGCCACCGATTCTATGTTGCAACATTACCCCCAAATCATCTGGCTTGGGGGGTGTTTCATGGTAGATACCGTATACTTGTCATCATAACGCTTGCCAGAAGGTTTCCTCACATGCTTTTTCTCACGACGAACTGTTGGAAGGTTGACTCGTCCGAGAATAGAACTTTTGACCATTGTTGAATAGTCCAATCACGGTGTTTCTTGGCAAACGCCAGCCTCTTAGCTTTCATGACTGGCGTGAGTTTCGGTTTTCGGGCTGGTTTATACGATTTTAGGTTGAATTCTCTGCTCAAACGTTGAGAAATGGTCATCTGAGTCACTCTCGTACTTTTTCAAAGTAAGGCAGCTTGCAGTTTCTTTGTAGAACTTGTTGGAGAGCGAACTGCCATCCTTCGAATGAGGTTATTGTCATGGATGCTGGTTTTTCGAGGTCTACCACTGCGTTTTCTGTCACTGAATATTCCTTCAGAGACATGTTTGATAATTGCCTGGTGTACTCCTGTCTTGCTAACATTCATACGCGCTGCAATTTGACGTTCGAACACTCCTTCTTTGTGCAGAATGACTATTTGAGCCCTCTGAACGTCGGTCAAGGACTTTTTTGCCCATTTCGGACTATGCAAATTTTCGAAAAAATGCCGATTTTTCAGTTCAAGTGAAATAATGAGCAAAGAAATGTAATTGATTGACCAATTAACTCTAAAACAAACAAGATGATGCAATAGAAATAATTGGCTGACGCAATAATACATCAGGTTAAAAAATAATCAATTTTTGGGGGTGGTCTTAAACTTTTGTTAATGACTGTAGATGAAAGATGTGGGTTGAAATGTTCTTCAATGATCGAAGAAGAGATAGCTTTAGCTTTGAAAGCTCTTGCAAAATGGTCAGTTTTTTCCACATCTAAAGAATTCGGCATTTTGTGCGATGCATTGTGACCAAGGATGAGCAGCTCCGTCCGCCACAGAAGAAACATTTTTTGGTGACTTTTATGTTTCTCGAGGTTGAACCTGTAGTTGACGAAGCACAAGCATAGCTAGTGACAGCTTCCTTGACTGATTCAATCGTAACCACATGGGGCTTTCAAAGTAGTGTATGTCAAAAACTGCTCTTGAGCTCGATCTAAGGAAAGAGCCAAATCGTATGTTCGATCTAGTGTCAAATCTTTTTCAAGGAGTCTTTGTCAGATCGCTGAGGAATCAAGACCATTAATAAAAGTGTCTTGAATCATTTGTTCACGATACTGCTTCTCTGTCACTTGTTCACACTTGCAATCTTTTGACAGTTCCCGAAGGCTTTGGAGAAATTCTGCTTATGTTTCTCCCGATTTCTGTAAGCGTGTGGCTAAAACATGTCTCGGGAAAATAACGTTTTTAGGCTTAATAAATGTCGCTTTCAGAATCTCTATGGCTCTGTTGTAACTATCTGTTTCTTCAATATATGGAAATATGTTTGGTGATAAGTAGTTAACCAGTAATCCGTAGGAGTCAAAATTATCTCGCTCATTTTCTGGTTGCGCGAGTCTTGCAGCTGTACAGAAACGCTGAAATGTCTGCAACCAATGCTTGAAGATAAGCTTGGCATCGGGCGAATGTGGGTCCATTTCTACTTTGCTTGGTTTCAATAATTTGTCCATTCCTGTTTTTTTAGTTAATTAAATTGATGTAAACTATTCGAATTATAGACTAATTCTTAAGCTTTAATTAACTAAAAATGCTCTGCATCTAAATAAATTGAAGC
Organism: Trididemnum nubilum; assembly: GCA_963965965.1. Lineage (NCBI taxonomy): Eukaryota > Metazoa > Chordata > Ascidiacea > Aplousobranchia > Didemnidae > Trididemnum > Trididemnum nubilum. The sequence continues at coordinate 29,895,429 of OZ014485.1, forward strand.
ACATGTAAGTAGTTAAACTCAACAACACTATACGAACAATACGTTAAAGTACAGTTCTCAGCTGTCTAAGGTTTACCACACTACTGTAAATTCTCAACTAAAATGAAAGAGCATACAGAACTAATTGCGAAACGAAGCCGCTTCGCCCGAAAACTAATGATGCAGATAAACTAATTAAAGGGGGACTACAAAAACGATACTATAAATTATTCACAAGTGGTTGGTATTATTTTTTTGTCTCGAATATCAGTGTCACACTACAGTCCTTCAAGAGCTGTTCAGCATTCATTGTACACTACAGTCCTTCAAGAGCTGTTCAGTGTTTATTGACTTAGATTCTTCTTGTTCATGAACAAAATACTCTTAAATGCTATGCTGCCTATTACCGCGATTCAAAATTATTGAGCAAGGTTTGTTTTGAAAATTCAGGAAACTTTTTGTGGTGATCAGTAACAACTTGTAAGGCAAATTGCAACTGTTCTTGGTCCTTTGTCCACATAGTTGGTGCTAGTTGTGACAAACCATTTTCGCGAAATGAAGCTTTGACATGTCGTGTCAAAACACACACAAAAAAACGTCAATTTAGTTACACAATTTGTAAAAAGCAATTTGACTCAGCTCATAACGACACATCCTTAAGAACATCGTTATGATTGTGGGGTTTGCTGTTATGTAAATCAATTGGTGGTAGATCATTTGCTAAACAACTGTAGGAATGTAATAATTTTGAGTAATCGTTTATGCATGCAACAGATTTAAAAACTCATACTGGAGAGAAACTTGGTAATTGTACAATTTGCAATAAAACATTTTCACAAGCAGGAAATTAAAAAAAAATCTGAGCATTCATTCTGAAGAACGCTAAATTGTACTGTTTGTGACAAATCATTATTTCAAAAAGGTGATTTAAAAGTGTATATAAGGACGCACGAAGCAGCGCCCTTTTAATTGCTCAGACTGTGAAAAGACACTATACTGTTCCAATACTTAGGAACACCAAATAAATAACCATACTGAAGAATTTCGTTGTAATTGTGGGATTTGCTGTAATTCGTTTTCACAAAACAACATATCTAAAAATGCGTATGAAGACTCACACTGGTGAACAATTTGACAAATGCATGCGTGCAGCAAATCATTTTCACAAGCAGGAAATATCAAATCACACATGAAACATTTTATTGGAGAAAAGCCTAGTATTGTACAATTTGTTGCAAATCATTTTTATGAGCTGAAAGTTTAAAAAGGGATATTAGGTAGGACTCACAGTGGGGAATGTCCTTACAATTGCTCGATTTGTTCTAAATCATATTCGCATTCTTAAACTTTAAATATCACTTGAGAACTCACTCGAGAGACAGACAGTGTTTTGGCACAATTGTATTAAACTAATTCCCCTGAAACAGGTTTGAACTTACATATATGAGGACACACAAAAGAGTGTTTTCTTGGTTAACCAATTTGTGAAAAATGTTTGATTGTTCCAGTGCTTTAAAAGGGTACCTTATGTAGTGATACATATGATGCAATTTGAATCACAAACATAACTTAAAAAATTAAAATGCCTTAGTTTCAGTGTAACAAAAAAAGTAACGTGGAGTTCAAAATTATAGACACCTTGTTACTAGTCGAGTAAGTTTTATTTCCAAAATTTAGCTGGTGGCACAAGATGAAGTAACTTTGAAAACGAAATTTGCTAAAAATGATTTAAACAACCATGAGCTTTGGCAATGCATGGCAGGGTTAAGTTTGGGGAAAATGTTGTTCTTATGAAGCTTGTGCTGAATGATTTGCTTATACGTTATATCTTAAATCCCCTATGACGTTATATAAAAAAGGAAATTCCATTTGAGGATTTATGAAAAACCAGTTCTATAATTTTGCATGTTATCGCTTTCATACTTATAAATAAAAGACCTTATTATTGTACAGTTGGTGAAAATTTGCTTTTGACTGCCAAGGATTTGAATTCTCAAGTGACAACATGCACAAGCAAGAACACGGTTTGATTTTGCACAGTATTTTTGTATATATGCGTTTCATTTGTTTTTCCCAAACTATTTGAAACTGTTAAGATTTGGCCGTAAAGAGTAGGTTTGAAGGTGATATAAGGTAGCCTAGAAAAGATATGGTATTGGTTGTTGTTATTTTGTGGGGTTAATGTAGAGTTATAGATGTAACTTATTTTTTTAAAAGGCAAAGGGACCCTTGCTGTCTTCTGCCGAAACAACTTGTAAAAAATTATTTTAATTACATTACATTATTTGTTTCATTTGGCTTTGACTGAAATATATTTGTAGATTGTTGGTTTGTCTAAGATAATGATTGATTGACTTATATTTGTCATTTTGTTAAATTGTCGATACTTTTTCGCATTTAGCTTCCACTTCAAGAAAGCTGCTGTGGATTGTCCTTTTTTCTCTTGATCTTATCTCTTTCTTTTGCATCTAAATTTGCTGAGTTCATTTGAAAGCAACAAGTAGAAATTCTTTTGCATTACCAACATTTGAGTGTAACTAACCAAGCCAATGTAGAGCGATTATTTCGGGGTTTTAATAGCAATTATTTTGTCAAGCTGAACTACTCGTATAGAAATTGTATGCTTTGCTCAATTAGAAATGAACACTTTTTGAAGGACATATAATTACTGCGAAAAGCATTGCCTAAAGTTAAACAACGAATTATCAGGGTAAACGTTACAGAGATTTTGCTTAAAAGTGCTTTTGTTGATGTTAAAACTGGGCCATCACGACGAGTGGACTGCTTGGCCCTACACGAACTTAACTATGACTTTCTTAAAGATACAACAGTGCGTTGCCAACCAGAAATAATTGGTATCAAGGATGCAACAACTTTACCAGAGTAGGCAAACATAGCAGAATAGGTGAAAGTGTCATTTTTACATTGACCTAATAGCATGATCTGGGTTTCATGTTGCTGCGTTTCGTTTTTAGATAAGACACTTTACCATGATCATCTCTGCTTGGTAGCTTCCAGCTAGCAGCAAACGCGGTGGACTAGAACTCAAAGAAATCTACTAAAACACTCGATTGCTAAAACCTCTTGGAGTGCGGATATCGCCAAGCATGTTGTAAGTCATCACAATAAAAAATGTGTAGATCATCCAGTACTTGGCATCTGACACTATCAGTGACAGGTTGATCAATATGCACTATAACAGCAACATTGTGCTGTCCCTGGTCAAGGTCGCAGTGAAACGATGGTTAAACTTTCTCTGCCGCCATTCGCCATGTTGTTAAATGTCAGTGTTGACATATCCAATATGTAATGAAAAGTGACCATTGTGATTTTAAAATGTTTGCTTGTTTTCTTCTACATCAATTTTTTAGAATTTATCACAACAAATAACTAGTTTTTTGTAGCAAACAATGCTGTGAATATTGCAACTTGTATTTGTCGTTGAAGGTGGAACTTGTTACGTTGAGCATATTCTTTTTGCATTGTGCAAATTGCTAGATATATGTTTCATATTTCAAGGAATTGAACTCAAACTGTAAAATACCAAAGAAAAAACAATCCAATACTCACAAAATTTGTGGTAAACTACTTACATCATCCGGTAGTTTGAAGTTGCATATGAGTATGCACACTGGAGAACGTCCTTATAATCGCATGACCTGTGAGCAATCATTTTCACTTGCCCAAACTTTAAAGCAGCATATGACGACGCATACTGGAGAACAAGCTTATAAATGAGCAACATGTGGAAAATCATTTTCCAAAAACGCTGGTTTAAACTTGCATGCAAGCACACACACAAAAGATCGTCTTTTCAATTGTGCAATTTGCGAAAAATCATTTACTCGCTCTAGCACTTTCAAGAGGCACATAAAGACCCATACTGAGAAACGTCCTTATTGTTGTTGGATTTGCAGTAAATCTTTTTTAATGGCATCAAAGTTCGTAGCACATGTGATAACTCACACCGGTGAACGATCTCATAAATGTGGTTTTTGCAATAAATCATTTTTACAAGCAGGAAATTTACAATCACACCAGAAGACTCGCATTGGTGAACGACCATATGAACATGCTACTTGTGGAAAATCATTTTTGCAACCTTCGAACTTAACAACTCATGCTGGAAAGAAGTCTCATAATTGTGCAATTTGTAACAAATCGTTTTCACAGTTAGCACATTTAAAAACTCACATGAAGATTCACACAGGAGAAAAGCCTTACAATTGTGCAATTTGCAATAAATCATTTTCAATAGCAGGAAATTTGAAAAGGCATATGAAGATTCACATAGGAGAAAAGCCTCATGTTTGTGCAATTTGTAACCAATCATTTTTACTTTCAGAATATTTGAAAACTCACATGAGCATTCACACTGGAGAAAAGTCTTACGGTTGTGGAATTTGCGATAAATCATTTTCACAGGCAGGTAATTTGAAAAATCACATGAGGATTCACACAGGAGAAAAGCCTTATAATTGTGTAATTTGCAATAAGTCATTTTCACTGGCAAGAAATTTGAAAAGTCACATGAGAATTCACACTGGAGAAAAGCCTCATGTTTGTGCAGTTTGTAACAAATCATTTTCACCAGTAGCAAATTTGAGAAAGCACATGAGAATTCACACTGGAGAAAAGCCTCATGTTTGTGCAATTTGTAACAAATCATTTTCAGTGGCAGGGCATTTAAAAACTCACATGAGGATTCACACAGGAGAAAAGCCCTACAATTGTGCAATTTGCGATAAATCGTTTTCACTAGCAGGTAATTTGAAAAACCACATAAGGATTCATACAGGAGAAAAGCCTTATATTTGTGTAATTTGTAATAAATCTTTTCCATGGGCAGGAAATTTAAAAAGGCACATGAGGATTCACACTGGAGAAAAGCCTCATGTTTGTGGAATTTGCAACAAATCATTTTCACGTTCAGAACAATTGAAAACTCACATGAACATTCACGCATGAGAAAAGGCTGACAATTGTGCGATTTTGCAATAAATGATTTTCAGAGGCAGGTAATTTGAAAAACCACATCAGGATTCACACAGCACAAAAGCTTTATAATTGAGCAATTTGTAACAAATCATATTCCCTTGAGAAACTTTTAAAAAACTACATAAGCATTTTCACTGGAGAAAAGCCTTATATTTGTGCAAATTGTAGCAAATCATTTTCAGTGACAGGAGGTTTGAAAAGACACATGAGGATTCACACTGGAGAAAAACCATATAATTGTGCAATTTGTGACAAATCATTTTCACTAGCGGGAGATTTGAACAATTGTGCAATTTCTGGCTAATCTTTTTCACAGGCAGGAAGTTTGAAAAACCATATGAGGATTCACACAGGAAAAAAGCCTTATCATTGTACATTTTGTAATAAATCATTATTACTAGTAGGAAATTTAAAAAAGCACATGAAGATTCGCATGGGGGAAAACCCTTATGTTTGTGCAATTTTTAGCAAATCGTTTTCACTAACAGGAAATTTGAAATTCCACATGAAGATTTACTCAGGGAGAAAAGCCTTATAATTGTGCATTTTGTAACAAATCATGTTCAGTGGCTAAAGGTTTGAAAAAGCACATGAGGTTTCACACAGGAGAAAAGTCTTTGAATTTGTGCAATTTGCTTTAAATCATTTTCACAGGCAGGAAATTTGAAAACCATGCGAGAATTCACACAGGAGAAAAGCCGTACAATTGTGGAATCTGTAACAAATCATTTTCACGTGCAGGATATTTCAAAAGTCAGATGAGGATTCATACAGAAGAAAAGCCTTACTTGCAGTTTGTAGTAAATCATTTTCACTGGCAGGAACTTTGAAAAAGCACATGAGAATTTGCAGTGGAGAAAAGTCTAATGTTTTTTCAATTTGTAATAAATCATTTCCACTGACGGAAAATTTGAAAAGACACATGAGGATTCATGCAGGAAAAAAAGCCTTACACTTGTGTAACTTGCGATAAATTATTTTCAGTCTCAGGAGTTTTGAAAAACCACATACGGATTCATACAGGAGAAAAACCAATAGTTGTGCAATTTGTATCGAATCATTTTCCTATAAAGAAAATTTAAAAAACCACCTGATGATTTACACTGGAGTAAAGTCTCATGTTTGTTCAATTTGTGACTAATCATTTTCACTGGCAGGAGATATGAAACAACACATGAAAATTCACACAGGAGAAAAGGCTGACAATCGTGCAATTTGCAAAAAAATCATTTTTAAAAGCAGGTAATTTGAAAAACCACATGAGGATTCACGTCAGAGAAAAGGTTTATATACGTGCAATTTCTCGGAAATCATTTTCATTGTCAAGAAATTTCGAAAACTACTGGAGGATTCGCACAAGAAAAGTTTTAGAATGGCGCAATTTGTGGCAAATCATTTACACTGGCAGGAAATCTGAAAAAGCCCAGGAAGATTCGCTCATGACAAAAGCCTTATTATTTTGTAATTTGTAACAAATCATTGTCACTGGCAGGAAATTTGAAAAAGCCCATGAAGATTCACACAAGAGAAAATCCTTATTATTTCGTAATTTGTAACAAATCATTTTCACTGGCAGGAAATTTAAAAGAAAATCTAATCACTCATCCTAGCAAATGACTCCTTAAATGATCAATTTGTAAGAAATTATATTCACAGAAATGAAGTTTGAAAACACATTTGAGAACTCGTACCAGGAACTGTCATTGAATTGTGTAGTTTGTTGAGTATCATTTTCCCATGAAGAAAATTTAAAAGTTCAAATGAGGGCACACGTAAAAGAGCGTTCTATTAATTGCACAGTTTATGAAAGAACATTTTCCTGACCCAATTCTTTGAAACAGCACATAAGGATCCATACTGAAGAGTGTTTTCATGATAGTGAAATTTAAAGACACAAAGAAAGACTCACTCTGGTAATTGACCATAGAGATGTGTTACATCCAGAATATCATTTTTGCAAGTATCAATTTTAATAACTCATGCTGGAAAGAAGTCATAGAATTGTGCAGGTTGTAGCAAATCTTTTCACAAGCAGGACATTTGAAAACCACATGAAGATTAACACAGGAGAAAAGCTTTCAATTCTGCAAGTTGTAATAAATCGTTGTCTCATAATGAAGCTTTGACATTTCATTTGAAAACGTACAGAAAAGAAAGTCAATTAAGTTGCACCTTTTGTGAAAAAGCATTTGACTCGGATCATAAGAACACGAACTTAGAACATCTTTATGATTGTGGGATTTGCTGTATAGATCAATTTCTGGTAAATCGTTTTGAAACGCATATGAAGACTCTAGATGTGATAGCTTAAGTAATATTGATGCTAGAACATTGCGCAGAAAACTTGATGGTGTGATTCAGGCCTTCGGAAATTGTCTTGATCAGGGCAGTGCCACAACTGGAATGTTGCTCTAAGGAGGACAAAATGTGTTTCTGGGGGGGCCAAAATTTTTGGGTTGGTTTAGTTTACACCAAGTTCTCTGTTGATCTCAAAAAAAAAGGTCACCACGCCAAATTGGTGTGCTTTTCTTCGAGTTCTCTGTTGGTAAAAAAGCCACCATCTTGTAACTGCTGCAAGGGAAAGGGAAGTTTTGTGGGCATGCTGGGCAGTTTGGGGGGCGAAATTTTTGTTTAAGAGATTGCTGCCCCTTTTTGCCTCCCCCCCCCCTAGTTGCAGCCCTGGATCTGGGTATATCAAAGTTACAATTTTTCAAAATTTTAGTCAACTACCAGCCTGCCCACCTGTCTATTATTGCTACTCCTACATTTTTGATTTTAACCTTCAAGCTGGAAATCTGTGAATACCAATTTCGAAGTGTCCAGTTTGATCCGATTGGAAATCAAACCAAATTCATCTTTTCAATCCTAGACATTTTTTCCTCGAAACCACTCATTAGCACACTAATTTGCTTTGGCAAAAAACAGCGTTTAACTTTTCAATTTCATTTTTCAGTGATTTTTTCATAGCTGTATGCTAATGCAATCAACTCTAATTGAGCTGTATTAAAATCAAACAGCAAAAAACTGTCGCGACTATGAATAAATTTGTAGCCGCTTGCTGCTGCTCCAAAAAATAGAAATGTTTCAAGTTTCAAAAAAAGATGTAATTTTTGAAAAAAGCATCAACTGGAGTGCACTCGTTTTCTAATGATCAATTACTACTCGCTCCTTTTCGTAAGTGCAGTAAAAAAGCAAATTTTTCGAGTTTGGGTTCAATTTGACAAAAAGTATATCTCTACTTTTTCACTGCCGCTACTCATTGCAAATAAAATGATAAAACTAGTTTGCATATGCAATGGCAGCTTGATCAAAAGAACTTCATTCCCGACAATTTTATAATCTTGAAATTTCTTTTTAAAGAACTCGAACAGTTTTATTCCAGTGCGAGTTAAGAAATTTTTTTTTAATTCGAGTTTGCAGTCTTGATCATTTTTGTTAAATCATTTACTTTTCGTAGTAAAGATTGAGGAATAGATTTTATTAGTTCTCACAGGCACCTTCAAAGTTTCATCGTGTTGAAATCACTTGTCACAACTTGCACAATTACAGGGACTTTTTACAGTGTGAATGTTGCAAAACGATGATTAATCAGAAGTGTTACATTCGTACGATTGTTTACCAGCATTGTGCATTTTCGTTAGAATTGTTGAAAAAAATTTTTTGTTTAATTTAACCCATCGTCGCCGCATTATGTTACGTTGGTGATAGAAACTCCACACACCAAATTTCAGCTCATTCAATCTTGATGGAGGAGAAGGCATGCAATTTAAAATTTTGATTTTTCATCAAAACCTGGATTTTTTGCCCACTTTGGCATTAATTTTTTTTCTGTCAAAGTATCTGGTTTCTTAGCGTTTTTTGATTTAATATTGCTCAAATTACATATTAGACCTAGTCTAAAGCAGTTTTTAGTGTTTGTTTTGTAAATTTATTAACGAAAAGATTTCTTGTTTTTTCGCTGGTTTGACTAAAATATGTTAAGGTGTTTATGCCATCTTGACTGCTTTCGAACACCTATACTGCCCTACAAACCACTTCATAAAATGAGAAAAAGACCGATTTCTATCTAGAAACTTATCTAACGTCTCTCTTTAAGTCCAGGCAAAGACATGCACCAAGTTATTGAAACTATATTTGGCAAGTTTAACCCGTAAGAAATAGGATTTATTATTGCAATCACAACTGCTATAATGTTCGTCAACAACCAGCAGTTGATGAAGTTTCAAACATTATTTTTTCGCAATCCAGCATTTCTGTATTGGTTGTTCTCATTCCTAGCAAGAACAACTTCATGATCGTCGTAATTTTTGACTGTAGTTTTTCAGAGTACTGTAAAATAGTAAAACGTTGAAAGTTGGAATGATTCACTGCGAAATGTTACAAAGTCTCACGACCAAATGCTAACTGATTATTAACAATAATTTGGTTTTGCAAAACTTCAGGAAAGATACGTTTTTGCATCGTTTTAGTATTACTGGCTTCGTGATATAATAGCAACTGGGTAACCAATTTTTTGTTGAGACTTTGCGCGAGCGCGAAGTAGCACCATTGGTTTTGTTTGCAAATTTTGGCATATGAGGATTGATTTTGCTTATAACTACATTTGGACTCAACATAGCAATTAATAAAAGCTTCTTGTGTGCCAATTTTGGGGATCCTAGGGCACGTGATCATGAATTGACACAAAAAAAACGGTAGTTTTTGGCTTGAAAAGTTATTAAATTGCTTATACTTCCAAAACCACTTGACGTGCAAAGCTGAAGTTTGGACACAATGTGTATGCTTATAAATGCTTTATGCAAATTGAGTTTGGGGGCTCCCGGTGATGAGACCAAAATTTTACAGGCCAAAAATGGGCAGAAAGTGAACGATTTTGCTTCGATATATCTTGGCAATTACTAATAGTGATAAAAATGGTTTGTGATCTTTGAGCACACTATCAACCACCTTTCTCTTGGTTATGTTTGTTTACCCCAACTTGAATACTATTTTTTTCTATTTTTACTTTTTTTTCTTCTTTCTTATTCTTCTTTGGCTATCTACTTTTAAACTGCTGAACGCACTGTATTCAAAGTTTAAGCGCAGATTGAAGATATCATGGAGGGCTAGTGCCCGACTGAAATTGGGAGTGCCAGGTTGGGGGGTTCCCCCTCAAACGGGTCCTCCAACATTCTGAACTTTTGAACTGTTGAAGGTAAATGAAATAAATTTTCGGAATGGGTAGATATTAAAAATAAACTAAACCTAACAAAAATTGGGGGTGCCACGATGGGGGGTTTACCCCCAAACGGGTCCTCCAAAATTCAAACTTTTTACCCTTTGAAGCTAGATACATGAAATTTTTAAGGTAAGTAAATATAAAGGAAAGATAAAATTTGACAAAATTTGGGGGCACCAAAATGGGGGGTTTCCCTCAAACGGGGTCAAAAAAATTCAAACTTTTCAACCACTCATGCCAGACACATGAAATTTTCAGTGTAAGCAAATATTGCAAAAAGATCAAAATTGACAAAATTTGGTGGTATGTAAGTGGGGGGTTACCCCTCAAACGGGTCCGCCAAAATTTTGAACTTTTAAACCGTTGTAGCTAGATGAATCAAGTTTTCGGAATGGGTAGATATTAAAAATAAACTAAACCTAACAAAAACTGGGGGTGCCACGATGGGGGGTTTACCCCCAAACAAGCCCTTCAAAGTTCAAACTTTTTAACCTTTCAAGCTTGATACATAAAATTTTTAAGGTAAGTAAATATAAAAAAAATATAAAATTTGACAAAATTTGGGTGTACTAAAATGGGGGGTTTCCTTCATATGCGGCTGCCAGAAATTCAAACTTTTTAACCACTTACGCCAGACACATAAAATTTTCAGAGTAGGCAAATATTACGAGAAGATAAAATTTGACAAAGTTAAGGTATATCAAAATGGGGGATACCCCTCAAACAGGGCTGCCAAAGTTCCAACTTTTTAACCACTCATGCTAGACCAGTGTTTCTCAACCTTTTAGCCATCGTGTACTGAAATAACGTCATGAGTTGAATGCGCGTACCACTAATTTATTTTAATCAATTTGGCTGTAAGACTGTAAAGCATTGACAAGTCTATGTCTAACCACTTCAAAACTAACACTAAAAGCCTACAAAAAGCAATGTTAACGAACTTGACAATAAAAAACAGATACATAGAATAAATTTAATGCGATTTTTGACTTTGTTTGTTGTCCACCAAACGATCAATCAATACGTGGTTTAATTGATTCGCTGACGGCACATCGAAAGTCGTGCTGAGGGGCAACTAATTGGTTACGCTTTTTTGATTTTATGTTTAGAAAGATTGAAAATCCTTGCTCACATTCTCACGTTGATGGAAATATTAACAACTGTTAAACAGTACGAGGCCAGCGTAGGGTACGATGCAGCAAAGTCAAGCCAGAAGTTAATAGCGGACTGATCTCTACAGAGTTGTAAACGGGCCGACTAGTTCAGGCCCGAACCTGAAAATATAAGCCCGAACCCAAAAACTAATTTGAAGCCGAAATCAGGCCCGAAAAAACCCGAAAGTTTAGTTAGGTCTGAAAAATTTAGCAATTTTGCAGAGTTATTTTGATTGTATTTTTGTGCACCTAAGACAAAAAGTACGTCTCAGGCCTGAATTAAGCCCAAAATTTTTGTCAACTTTAGGCCCGAACCCGAAAAGCCCGGCTCGACTTACAACTCTGGATCTCTATGTCTTATCTTTGCCTTGTTATCCTCTTGCAAATCTATTAATTCTTCCTGCTCACTGGTTCCAATAGCCAAGTCGTGTGGATTAACTGAAAAGAGATTTGTTACGTACTCATAACTGGCCGCTTCTGAAAAGTACAGTTACAATTCCTCTTTAAGTGATGCAAGATGACTAGAGATTTCTTCAGAAAAAGAACACTTCATCTCAGATGACAAACATTTGAACATCCCAAGTTAACTGTTTTTTGTGTTCCTTTTCCACAAATCTAATTTTCAAATGAAAGCACCTAGCTTTGAAACAAAATCTACGATTGTCCCATTTTGTCTTTGAAGCCACAGATTTACGATATTGAAAGCTTCAAAAATGTCTGAAAGGTATGCTAATGTTTGAACAAATTCGTCGTTTTCAAGATCCTTGGAATACGGGTGACTAACTCTTTGAAAAGCAATAGGATCTTATTCTTCATTTCGAACAGACGTTTACTTGCATTCCCGCGAGAAAGCCAGTGGACTTCGGTGTGATAAAGAAGGCTGGTATGTTCCGAGCCTAAGTCTTCACACAGCTGCTTAAAAAGCCAAGTATTTAAGGCTGATGCCTTAACAAAATTTATGATTTTCACTACTTGTTTTAAACAAGCTAACAACTGCGCAGTAAGCACTTTTGTGCATAGGACGAACTGCACAAAAGTGCTTACTGCGCAGTTGTTAGCTTGTTTAAAACAAGTAGTGATAATCATAAATTTTGTTAAAGGTAAATTTACACAGTATCCGTTTTTCGTACGTTTTTGTCCGTTTTTTTACCTTTTTACTTCTCCTTGACAAAGTATGTGCTTTTTCATCCGCATTTTTATGCGTCCATATCCGCACTAACCAGACAGTCACATACTGGACAAAAGTTTTCCGAAAAAATTTTTTTGTTAAGGGGTACAGCTCTATTTCGAAATATCGCTCTTATCGTTCATACACAAAATTTTTGAACAAAATTTTTATCTATATATAACAGTCTACTTAGTGCGTATATGGACTTATAAAAATGCGGATGAAAAAGCGCATACTTTTTCAAGGAGAAGTAAAAACGGACGAAAACGTACGAAAAACGGATACTGTGTAAATTCACCTTAAGGGCATCAGCCTTAAATACTCGGCTTTTTAAGCAGCTGTGTGAAGACTTAGGCTCGGAACATACCAGCCTTCTTTATCACACCGAAGTCCGCTGGCTTTCTCGCGGGAATGCAAGTAAACGTCTGTTCGAGTGACGTTTGGCAAAACAGCTTTAACATGCGACTGAAACCCAGACCTACAACTAAGCATTGAGGGAGCGCCATCTGTGGTACACCCAACAAGATTTTTCCAGTCTAGTCCATTCTTCTTAAAAAAAAATCTCCAAGATATCAAAGAATCCTTCCGTTTCATAATTGTAGAAACTTCGTGATTCAGTAGTAATTCAGTTTTCATTACATTCGTTTGAGCAAAGCGGACGTAAACAAGTAATTGACAATAATTCGTAATATTTGTTGATTCGTCCAATTGTATTGCAAATCCAAACTTTGATTTGTTTATCTCTGCTAGTATTTGGTCGGCGATATCATTTGACATTTCCTCAATTCAACGCTTCATCGTATTATTCGAAAGGGAAACAGCATTTAACTTAGCGATTGCTTGCTCTCCAAAAACTATCTTCACTAAAATTTTAGCTCCAGGCTGAATAAGAGACTCTGCAATAGTATTAGGTTGTTTCTGTTTGGCCACTAAAAGAGCAATCTCATAAGAAGCCGCACCTACATCTTTACTTTTCTGCTGCGTTTGGCCCGTTTTGTCCATACGTTGACGTTGTCAGCCAATCGTTGAAAGTAGCTCTCGTCTTCTTTCATTTTATTTGGGTGATTCCTTTCCAAATGGCGCTTTAGCAAACTTGGCTTCATAGCCGCATTACAAAGCGTTTTTAGGCAAACCACACACTGTGGTAGAATTTCCGCATTGTGTTCAACTGAAGTAAAGCCATACTTAATATATTTTGGATCGTAATTTCACTTGGACATGACTGAAGTGGCCAAATTTGCGTTTGCTATTCTTTACTTTGCCAAAATTACTAAACAAATTTTTGCGAAAACTCGCTGCACGTGGTACAGTACTCACTGTGATTCAAAAATTTCTTGATTTGACCAAACCCTAAAACGTTCTTTATTACATCATAGAGATGATTTAAGACTGCAAGTAGCAAATTACGCAATTAACACTTTAGCTGCCGCCATACCAGATATCGGGTTTCGCGCAGTCAATTAAATAGCGTGTGCGGCAGTAGTAACACTCAAAAGCTCTAATTATCACCTGCAGCAGCAAAAGTGTTAAACTATGCTGTACTAGCTGGAATAGACTATTACAAACTGAACTTAAAAAATTAACCTTCAAAAAAATAATCAACTCGTGTACCACCTCATAGACCTTCGCGTACCACCGGTTGGGAATCACTGTGCTAGACACATGAAATTTTCTGGATAGGCAAACACAAAAAGATAAAATATGACAAAATTTTGGGGTACTAAAATGAAGGGATCCCTCAAACAAGGACGCCAAAATTTAAAACTAAACTACTCACCCTGGACTGATGAAATTTTCATAATAGGCAAACATGAAAAGATAAAATTTGACAAAATTTGGGAGTACCACAATGGGGGTCTCCCTCAAATAAGGATGCCAAATTCAATTTTTTTATTTGTGTAAGCTAGACACATCACAATTTCAGGATACAAAAGCAAATATGAAGGAAAGATAAAATTTGACAAAAACTTTGTGGCACCATAACGGGGGTCCTTCAGAATTCAAACATTTCAACCATTCAAGCTAGACATACGAAACTTTCAGAATAGGTGAAATACAGTTTATATGATAAGTTAATATGAATCAAAGATTAAAGATAACAAATAATTAAATTGGCCACTTTGAGGAAACCATGCCAAATGGGCTCCTTAAAATTTTTAAATTTTTATTACTAAGTACTCCAGCTAGACATAATCAAAGAGTACCGGTAGGCTAATATACGAAAAAGATATAACATGCCAAACTTGGCAATGCCATGTTGGACATAGCCCTTAAATAAACTTTAGAACTGTATGTTAAATTCTCACTATGAATTGGTATGACAGAAAAGTAGAAGAGCCAAACCTATGGAATTACTGCAACATTTAACATATTGAAGTACTTAATTACTTCAAGTACTTAATTGAAGTACTTAATTACTTCAACATTTGACATGTTGAAGTACTTGAGTACTTCAACATGTTAAATGTTGCAGTACTTAACAGCTTTGTTAGATTTAAGCTGGATGGCCGAGTATTTTTACTAACCTGTCACTGATGACGTTGAAAAAATCTCTACTTGCCCTTCAAAGTTTTTGAACAATTTTATTAAGAAAGCTTTTGTGCTGAATAATGGATGTAATGCAATATATTGTACAATATCTAATATGTTGGACGTTGGGTCGCACTGCTAAGTAGCGTTCTCAGAATAAGAATGGTGGTAATTTGCGTGCTTATTTTTGGCTGTGGATAGTGTTAAGTTTGGCTGATGTAATAAAGTCACTGGAATTTTAAAGATGGTTCTATGTTATTTTATAATAAAGAGAAAAACTGTTTGAACTCCTCATTGCTTTTTGATTGACGTTACTTGATTATTTTAATAACTTTTTGTGACCCTTAAACTTTGAGAGCGAATAACCTCCAAGCTGTTAAAATGAACTAAAAAGAGCGCAATGTGCAAAAAAAGTAGATGATTTTCGGTAAATAGTTGTTTGACTTTAAACTTTGCATCAAGTGTTCTGGAAAGCATAGAGTTGAGTAAATTATTATAAGTTTTCAATGTGAAGTCATGGTAAAGTTAGACTCTGTAATATCACTGATAAATTTTTTAAGAATTTGATTTTTTGTTTCTAAATTTTGTTTGTGTACGTATCTCTTTCCATGCTAATTGCTAGGGCAGGCATTGTTTAATGTAGTTCTTAGATTTTGAGAAAAATTTGTTGTACTGTTCATACATGTGCTGGTGTAAAATTGGTCTAAAAAAATATTGCAGTGGGCTAGTTAGGGTGTAGATTTCATATTTAGGATAGTGGTCAAATTTCTGGTCAAGATAATGTAAAATGCTAAATCCAAAACTCATATTGGCATTTTTAGATCAAAAGTTTGTGTTTCTGTGTTTCAATCGGAGCAAAAGTTTATTATTTTGTTGAAATGTTTGTTTTAATGAGGGTTTTGTTTGTAACCGCAATTTTAGCAATTGCGCTGGTAAGCGAGAATTCAATGCCTGTTTTAGACATTTAAAACTTAGAAAGCCTTTAAACATAAACTTGACTAAGTTTGTGGAACATTACAAAATTCGAAAGCTATGTATTTCAGATATGACTGTCAACTACCATAAACACTAAACGCATTTGTGAAATTCTTTAGTTCAGCAAAGTTAAATACTTTCGCGAAGTCCCTGGATATCGCTTGCGATGTCATGTTGTAGTTTTCTTCTGGTTTTAACTAACGTCTTATAAATGAGTGGTAACAGTGTTTTTCTATAAAAATGAAACTGTTGGTTGGCTAGATAGTAACGCTAATCTTTAACTGCGCTTGCATTCTTGAAACAATTCTATGACCTTGTCACATACTCATTTTGAAAAGGCAAATGAAACATTTGTTGCTGAACATAATATTATTTGTGCGATTGTATTGTGCGTCCACAAACATAGGCGTAGCCAGGATTTCGGGTTAAGGGGGCCCAAACCACAAATCACATGCAATGACGTCATCAGAAACTTCGAAAGATGAATTTTTGTAATTGGGTGACATGCTTGAGTAAAGTAGTGTTCTGTAATTCCAACGTATCACAGACAGGGGTCTGGGGGCGGAGCCCCCAGCTGCCACAGGTATGGAGGTCTGGGCGACTTTTCGTAATTTTTTTGAAAAAAAGCTATTTTAATACCATTGGATCACATTTTGCCTGTATTCAGAGCCATTTGAAAGTACTGGATTTTTAACATTTGAAAGCCAATTGAAAAAATTAGGTTGTTCAGTTTTCCTCTTGTTTGCAATTTAAGTCCAGAACATGTTTAAAATTTTGCATTTTGGGGTTAAATTTTGTACGTGATTTGGCCTAGGTAGGGGGAAGCGAAGTATATACATTGTCTCCTGCAATATTTTTGCTGTAAATAACAATGCGGTCGAATATTTTCCTAATAGATTATTGTTTTGTCATGAGAACAACCAGTTATAGGAGTACATTCTCGGCCAGGGGGCCCAGGCCCTCTCAATTCAAAATTTTGTTCAATGAGCATTCCCCTTACTGTAGCTAATTTTTTTCGAAAGTATTTTGTTTCATAAATACTGGCGAGGTGGAGGTGAGTTGTTATTGAAAAATGTACAATAGATAGTTACACCTACAAACCATGTTATTGCCTGGGCCGAATTTACATTGAGTTTGGCCCCTGGCACTTTGGGATTTTTGAAAAGTTTTTCTGCCAAACACAGAAGACTAAAAAAAAGTCTTAACATTTGAGCACAGGGCCCCTGGCACTGTCATATGTTAAATCCGTCCCTGGTTATTGCATTACATTCGTAAAAAGGTTAGATGAGGGCTTCAGTTAACAACTTTACAATAAAAACCTTTAATTTCACCCAGTTATACGTTTAAAGTGGCTGGCAAACATTAAAATGAAGGGGCCCGGACCCCCTGGAACAATATTATTGTTGGGGACCCATTTAAATCGAGAGCCATTTAAATATTATTGTAGGGGGCGTTTTTTAATTGGTTGGCAAAAATTAAATTGAGAGGGCTCGGGCCCCCTTGATCAATATTATTGTTAATTACTGCTGTACGCGTGTATTGTTGTATGCGAAGATGCTAAAAGAAACTAAAACTGAAGAAACAATAGTCTTTTTTGTGACATTTTTATCATTGGTAGCATTTCAATTGGGGGGGCCCAGACCCCCGTGGCTACGATTATGTCCACAAAGCAGCCTTTGAAGCCAACAGAGCATTTACCAATATTTGTGACTTGAATGGTAGCAACCAAAACACTATAAACTGTTGGGCATAATTTTACTCAAGATTGGTTTGTATAATATCCTGATCGCCACATATTAGAGTAGAACTGCTACCACTCTGTTATCCTGCATTGTTTGAACAAGAAAACCACAAGAGGTTAGTTGTTGGGCTGATTTAATGCATTGTAAAAACATATGTTTAGTATACCAGAGATTACACCATAAAACTTCAGTCTGTTTCTCCTTAAGCTGTACTCGTTTTTACAGTTAATCTCTAAAGATGTCGCTATGTTATACGAGTGAAGCAGTAGGGTTTTTATTGCTTTTATCTATCATGTGCTAAATACAAAGGGAGCCATAACTCATCCACCAAAGTATTCAAAACAGTTTTAATTAACTAACTGATTTAACTGATGCATATCATGCTGCAATGCTTCACTGCTCTAGAAAAGAACATGTACTTTATACCCAAAGAAAGTGTACAAAATACATGTTCTTTTCTAGATTTTAGATTGTTTTACATCACACTCCATGCAATTGGTTGGTGTGCGACTTGTGGCCAACCCTGTGTATGAATGGGCTCTATCTACTACTGTGATTGAGCTCGTCTCAAGCTTGTTTGGTGGAGGAGGATGAATGCCCTAAACCAAAACAACACACATCGTGTAAACGTGATGGTTGTTTGATTCATCAAAACATAAAACGAGATGTATTTGGCCAGCTATATTGGCAGGAACATCCCAGGTTAGAATTTGAACATTATTACCTGAAGAACAATGGTCAGTCTAGAGGCGAAACTTCGTAACATTTCACTGTAAATCATTTCAACTTTTTACTAGTTCGCAGTACCTTGAAAAACCACAGCCAAAAATTGCGACGATCATAAAATTGTATTTGCTAAGAATGAGAACAACCAACACAAAAAGTTGTGAAAATAATGTTATAAAACTTCGTCAACTGCTGGTTGTTGACTAACATTAAAGCAGTTGTGACTGTAATGATAAATTCTATTTGTTACGAGTTAAACTTGCCAAACATGGCGGAGTGACCAAATGGGTGAAGGCGTAGTTTTTATGACGACCCTGAGAATGATCTGGGTTCAACCCGCACCCTGGTCACGCCGTTGCATTCTTGGTTCAGATGCTTTATGATAAATATCTCTGCATGGTGGCTTCAAACAAGCAGCAAATTCAGTGGACAAGAATTTGAAGAAATCCATAGGAACATTGGATCGTTGGAAACTTCTAAGCAGGTGTGGATTCCTCCAGTCACGAAGAAGTTTCTGCAATGAAAAGTGTGTGGATTGTCCAATACGTTAGTGTCTGATGTTATCCAGTGACAGGAGGATAAATATGCGCTACAACAACAACATAGTTTCAATACCTTGGTGTATGCCATCGCCTGGACTTGAAGAGGGGCACTAGATGAGTTTCTAGATAGAAATCGGTCTTTTTTTCATTTTATTCGTCCTTTTTTCATTCAGTGGTTTGTAGGGCAGTATAGGTGTTGAAAAATATAGGTGTTGGAAAGGAATAGGTGTTGGAAAGGAATCCAGTATAGGTGTTGGAAAGGAATCCACACCTGCTTAGAAGTTTCCAACGATCCAATGGCATAAGCACCTTAACATATTTTAGTCAAAGCAGCGAAAAAACAAGAAATCTTTTTGTTGATAAATTTACAAAACAAACACTAAAAACTGCTTTAGACTAGGTCCAATATGTAATTTGAGCAATATTAAATCAAAAAAAGTTTAAATACCAGGTGTTTTCACTGAAAAAATTAATGCTAAAGTGGGCAAAAAATCCATAGTTTTCGACAAAAATTCAAAATTTCAATCTGCCTGCCCTCTTCTTTCTGTGAACCGAATGAGCTGAAACTTGGTGTGTGGGATTTTTATCATTAACCTAACATATTGCGGCGGTGATGGGTTAAATTTGAAACAAAAGATTTTTTTGAACAACCCTAACATTTACAAAAGCAACAAGCTGCAGCTATAGTAATAAATAGCTATTTGAGTTCTGCCGCATATTTCGTGCGCAATGCGTAGACTACGATTTTTCTTTCAACCTGCAACGAAAGGAAATAAATAAATGGAAAATGTCAAAATACTTTTGCTTATGTAGAACTCATTAGCGTATAGCGTAGCTTTTATTATGTAATGTTATATAGTGCAAATAAAATTTGCATAATATTGCATAACTGATCAAGTAATATTAAACCAGGTATGTTCTCTTCGGTACTTGCGGTTTCAGAGGCTTAATAATTGGATATCAGGTAACTTGAAACTTTATTATTTTCAAGTAAGAATAAGAGTGCTTTTGTTTGGTTTCTTGCAAAGTCAATTTGAAATAGCTAAAAATTATCTACTGAAAATTATCTTGACTGCTTAAAAATGCCACAGGCTGTTTTGCCAGTGGACAGGTCAAACTTTAACCAAAAAAATATTAAAATCATCACAAATTCGGCACTAGCAAAAGCTGGGCCAGAAACTTTTTTCTGATCAGAAGGAAATTTTCAACATCTTGATTAAAACCAAATCACACTTTGAATACTTATTAGAAAGTTTAATTATTACTAAATAGTGAGCAAAAGCTTATTCTGCGTGATCTCGATCTAAAACTTCTTTCCAAACACTTGATTTTTTTACTTCATCATTGTTTTCAGAATTAAATATTTTCCAAAAGCACTGCCTTTTTTAAATTTCTCTAATTAAAAGTTCAATTTCATGAGTTTACCATGACGGCATGCTAATAACTATACTACAGTTTTGATTGATAACTTTCTAGAATAGATTTGGAAAAGGCCAAGCACAAGTTTGAAGTAGGAAGAAATGGGTAATGGATATGCAATCGTAAATAAAACAGCAGGCAACACATTTAGGTCTTTGAAGAAATGTGAGAAAACAGCAGGTACAATGTTGTAATGCGTCTTTGTCGATTAAATCAAAAGCAGTAAAATTTTTTATGACATTTTTATTTGATAATTGTGATGCATTCGTTTTTTCGCTTGATCTCGAAGTTTTTTTTTTTACCTTCTGCGGCTCAATATTTTCAGAGGCACAGCTAAAAGCTTACTTTTCTTCGTTCAGAATGATGGCTTATAGAAAACTTGCTGGCAAAATTGAGTTCAGTTCTATTTTCTAGCAAGAACTCAGCAAGACTTTCTAGACACTGATTTTCATTCTCACAAGGGCTGTTCAATAAAATTGACGACAGGTGCCCGCAACGGTGAGTCATAAACAAGCGACCTTTCACCTGTCTGTTTACCGCATTTTTTGCATAAAATCCTTCATTTCTGTATCTACGGTACTTTTAAATAGTCAATTTAACTAACTCATTTCAGAGGAACGCTTTTGCCGCAGTATTAAGAGTAAAGTTTTCAGTTTGTTTGTCTTGCACAATATTGATATGACCAGTTTAAGTGTCAAACTTGTTGTAGTAGCATTCCATTATTCTGGGGTTTAACCCAAGTTTTGTTTGAATGTTTGTTTCAAAATTGTAATTACATTTTATTCACCGAGTTGCCTTGGCCAGGAGACAGCGAAGGGACCTTTTGGTCTTCGAGTCAGGCTGCCACCTGTCTACCACACATGGCGGAGGCTTCACACTGTCCCTTTGATTGCTGAACGTCAAGCAGGGAAGCTGTGAATATCAATTTTTATAGTCTTTGGTTTGACCCGACCGGGAATTGAAGTGTCTACTGCTTCAGTAGCAGACGCTCTATCCACTCGGCCACTGATTCACCAGTAACTTGTACAAAATAATATCCAAGCTTGACTGCTAAAACGGAATACACTATTTTGATTAAAAACGCCAAGGTTTTGTTAGGTTAGCTTCAGGGCTGTACCGCCTATCTTTGTCATGACTGTACTGACAATAAATCAGCCAAGGTACGCAACTAGATTAGCACTGCAGAACAAGCTTGGTTGCTTTATTTTAGCGCTGATCAAGATACGCTATAGAGTTTTTTAGCTTGTCTATCGAAACGTTAGCGTTTTTATTTTCAATACTTATATGTTTCTAACTTGTACACTGTCTTCCCAGTTTCCAGAGTGCTCAATAGACGTGGGCCAGAGCCAATTAATGGTGTAAGAACTTCAGTTGAATATTAAAATCATTAGAATTAAAGAACCCCACTACAGGCTGTTTCCCCCTAATGAGTGCATCACGCGGGGTAGAAACTAAACAAAATTTATGTTTTTAAGTACTCCGTTTTACCATTCCAGCTTAGTTATTATTATAATTTTACCTGGTAATAGCACCATCATGTTTGTATCTTAGACTGATTTGAAATTTTGTAAACTTACAATGAAGCTTCATCTCAAAAAATATTTGAATACAAACAGATTGTCATTTACATGAAAAAATTAATTTATGGTGTCCATGTTACTGTATTTTGTTTCATAGCTGCCTGTTGTGAATGATGTATCACCACAATTGTTCGTGATGTTCGATTTTGATACCGCTCTCTATCGATTGCCGGTAATTGTCTTTGCATGCAGCTTCACAAAGTCGCTGAAAAACTGAAACTGTTGAAGACAAAAAATGCTTTTTCTGCAGCAGCAAAATGCCGTGCTTATTAGTAGTTAAGCAGATAAAGTGTCTGCTATTGATTAAAACAGTAGACTTGAGTATGATTCTCGGTCAGATCAAACCAAAGACTATGTAATTATTAGTTAGTATTTACGGATTTCGTGCTTGATGCTTAAATGAGGACTAAAGCAAAATCAATGGGTGTATTTCAAGTTAGGCGAATCGTGTTAGACTAGATTGGCGTAGAGAAATAGGCCTAGGCTTTTTTAAGTTAAAAATTGAAAACCCGCTGAACTAAACCAAGGGCAAGTGTTACATGACAAAGCAAAGAACACTAATGCTTGTCGTGGAACACTAGCCCTTGGTTTAGTTTAGCGGCTTTTTAATTTTAAACTTGAAAAAGCATAGGCCTATTTCTCTTTGGTTAGCCATTTCATCACAGTTTAGCAGTATATTTAGAAGCTAGTGTTTATAGTCCTTTTCTTTCTGTTGATGCATATGCCGACCAAGATAAAAGTGTTGTGGTGTGTTCTTTTCGAATTCCTCCAACTTTTTTTTCAATGTTAAGTTGTTGTTTTTTACACCTTTAGCTTTTGGAGTTGTGTTTGCTATTTTGATTGATTGTAACGTATTTTATAATATTTTTTTTTGCAGGAGCTTATTCTTTTACATACCTTTTTGGTCAAGTTCCATTTTAGGATAATGTAGTGCTGTAATTCCCAATCGGGCAGGAATTTTGCCATTTCAAGGGAGGAATTTTAAAACTTCGATTTTAAGATAGCTAGTGGGATTTGTACTGCGGCTGTTTACTTCCATAATATTGGCCGGCATGGAATTGCATTTGTTCTGGTCAAAAATGTGTTTATAGCGTAGGTATTGCTGTAGTTTAGTATCTCAAGCAAATTAGGATTGGAAACCTGCTAACTGTAGTGTAGAGTGCATATACTTTTTTCTTGTGGGCGCCGGTATGCCTTTCTTTTCTCTTATCAGAGATGGGCCGGATTCAAAGCAGAGCGGAGCCGGAGTCCGGCTACCTTTTCCAGAATAAAAGTTTTTATTCATTCCTTGGGCAAGAATAGAAGGTGCTATTCTCGCCCAAGGCCGCTCTCCTTTCAATCTATCCGATCTTAAAGCCACTTTTATCAAGACTTCTATCAACACTTTTATCAACACTTCTTGAAGCCCTTTTCCGACAAAAAGAATTCGTGTACAGCTTAAAGATTGTGCTGTAATGGCACTCTTTCATTGATTCTTTTTCAGCCAATCACGGCTCGGCTTTGTTCGATAAATAGCTGTTCTGACGATTTTTCTTGACAAGTGTCAGAGGAAAAGCTTCAAAGATATGAACATTTTAATCAACGCAATTTAGTACTTGCGATAAATCATTTTCACAACCTTCACACTCTAGAAAATCCCTGTAGTTGTGCAAGTGTGTCAAGTCATTTGAATAGGATGAAAACTTGAAGGTACCTATGAGGACTCGCCCTGGAGAGTATAGAACAACGTTATAATTCCTGAATTTGTCATAAATCTTTTCGGATCCTCAAACATAAAAATATCACATTATAAAGACTCACACTAGCGACGGACTTCATTCCTGTTTCCTTAATCAAGATCGGGCGGTAAAACGAGCATATACAGTAATGGAAATGGAATATGCAAAAAATGAATTAAGCTATCAGGAGCTTCATTGTGAAGCATCTGCTAAATGTTTTGTATTTTAAATCCTGTATGGAATATAAGAAAAGCTGCTCTACAATTAAGCTATTTGTAAAAAACATTTAAAGATACACACAAAGAAACGGTTTTATTTTTATTTAGTTTGTGCAAAGTTGTTTTGTATGTTTGCATTTAACAATGCAATTGAGGATTCATAAAAAAGAGAGCGACTTGTATCCTATTAAAATATAATTTGCTTATGGCAGATTAAAATCAAAACTAAAACAATTGCCTGCTTAAATTCTTGAGTTTTGCAAGGAGGTCAGTAGCTGCGTTTGTAAGCGTTTTCTGGAGTTATGAAATGTAATTTTTGAGGTTTTGCATTTTAAGTGTTTGGTTTATAGTGCTATGTGGATAGAAAATTTTAATTAGAATAACGTTGGGGTCTCTTATTAAAATTTTTTGTTGCGTATAGCTCCGTACATAATGTTTTGCGATATTTTTCCGTTTTTGACAATAATAGGCTATTATTTGGTATTAATTTCTCTGATTGATTTCAAATTTAACTTTATGCAGACCAAATGTGCAACGTTAGCTGTAAGTATAGGCCTAGCCTGAAGATTTCGGTAAGAGGTAGTAGATTTCGCTAGTGGTAAATTTTGAAGGTTTCGAGTTGATAGTTAGTAGCCTACTGGGTAATGGTGGTCGGAAAGTTGTAGGCAAAAAGGTTTGGAGTAGCCATATTGCACTGGAAGACATAGAGCCTCAAAACATTAAGGGGAACCAATTCCAATTCAATTTTTTTGGGGCTAATAAAACAAAATTGACCTTTGTTGTCTGAAGAGTCCCTTGAGCAAGGACAAAATGCATCGCAACGGCTCAACTCCATTTATTGTCATTAAATCGTTATTCATTTTGTGATACAATATCCCAAGGACTCTTGTCCTGAACCCTCTTAACTGAATTTGATTTACGCTCACCTAATCAGTGGTTTAAGCACTCTCGGTTTGGGAACCTCTTGACTATGATCCTTGTCTTAGCATTTCTCAAAATTATTCTCAATCGCCATATATTGTGCAGTATATAGATATATATAATTCATTGACTTGAAGATCGAGACGGGCGTTTGTTGTCTCCTGGCAAATAATATTGGAACTACAATTACATTAGTAGATTCATTTGGCTTTGACTGAATTGTGTTTTTTAGGTCGTTAGTTTTCCTAAGAAAACAAGTGATCGACTTAATTCATCATTTTACTAAGAGGTTGATTAACTTTTCCGTATTTAGCTTCCATGTGCAAGGGAGCGGCAAAGAATCGTCCCTTTCTCTATACTTTTTTTTCATACCAGCTGTTGATAGTAAAGATTTTTTGCTTGATTTTGTCACTTTCTTCGCATCTAAATTCGCTGGGATTGTTTGAAAGCAGCCAGCAGAAACTTATCCGCTTTACTGGCACTTGTGTCTATTAAACCACATCAACGTAGAGCGTTGATTTTGAAGATATTAGGGCATTCTCGCGCAAAAAAATTCAAATCTTCCTACAAAAACTTTGTATTGTCTTCGTACAAACATTTGCACCAAAATTGTTTGTTTACGCAGTTTACAAGTTCCTTTTCATGACATCGGCAGAAGCTTTGGCGACTTGAAAAGGTTCATGTTGATGACGGTGTCGCAACTCACTTAGACAAACTATTGAAAATCAAACATGATACAGGCGTGTAAATTGCCGCAATGAAAAGAGGTTGGTTGCGTGACTCGGCGACCGTAAGCTCTTTCGCTACTTCCATGTCGCCTTTATGCTAATTAATTTCTACTTTGTGCTGTTACTGAGAGATGAAATAAATTTGCATTGTCTTGTCGGGGTTCCATAAGCAATTCTTTTGTCAAACTGAACTACTCTGATGGGACTGCCATGCTTGGCCCAATTTGGAAATAAACACTTTTCGAAAGACACAACGAGGCGTTGCCCAAAGTAGATGTAATTACTGCAAACAGCCTTACCTAAAGAGAAAATAACGTAATCAGGGCAGACGTTAATGCTATCACTAAACTGGCGCTTTCACTATATCTGTCTCGCTGCACACTTTCAATGCACGTCTCTGTCAATGTGTATAAAAATACAATGAATGCTACAGAATGGAAAATCGTGCCTGTCTTGCATGAACTTGTTGTTGCAGTATGATTGTTGTGACTGCTAAATTTGTTTTCTTTTTCCAGGTCGTTTTGTATCAATACATATAGGAAAATGATTATTTTACCCTAGAAATTTAAAGTAACAATGCGTGTATGGTGCATTATTTTTGCAAAGTGGAACGTTGAAAAATTGCACAAAACCTCAAACAGAAATGGGAAATTTGTTTTAAGTAGCATTCACGTTCGTTTGATATGAAGATGACGAAGAAAACAATGCTACACTTTCAAAATTTGAGATAAAGTATTTTCAACATCTGGATATTTGGAGTTGCATAATTGGACATTGACAAGGTGTTTAGAGATGATAGGAATTTATCAGTTAGTTTATTCTTTTAAATCGACTGATGTTGAGAGATAACGACTGATTTATCGTACAGTTATTTCTTTTTAAAGCTTAAAAGTCCATCGGATTGGTCACAGTTTTACTCACAACCCGACACTGATGCGACAACTCATCATAGCAGTGTGTGTTACGAATGCTATTGCCTTACGACAAGACAAGTTCCAAAAACTTGCTAAGATTTAATAACTCAACCAGTAATAAGTGTGAAAGTTTGGCTAGAGATTTTCAGACAGATCTGAAGATCCGCTATCTGTCCTGGAAAACACGTTGCAGATCGATTCCGAACATTACTTGAAACACCAACTCAGCCAGCCGTTTCTGAGAATATTTGAACCAGTGCTGGGTGAAGTGAAAGCACAGTTCGTGTTTCTCTAAGTATGTGTTTTACTCATTATTATATGAACAATAAACAATTGCTATTCAATTGTCTGCTCGGACGGAGACGATTTTTTCTTTCCAACGCTTAGTCCAACATATCGCGTTCTCAGTTAGACAACCTGGACACAATTGAATTGTCTTAGCACAAGCATCGGACGGGCAGATTCAAATTACTAACCTACTTAATAACCAGAGGTGGAGTCCTCGAGAACACATTTTGAAGTCCTTGGCCTCGAAGCCTCAAGTCCTCGAAAATTGCCCTGTCCTCGGCTCGAGTACAGCACTATTTTTCGAATTGTTAAAATTTTGTCGATGGCCTAAAAAATTTGTTTGAAGACCTCTTTCTTTGGAGATCGCCCGAAAACCTTTTTTAAGATCTTTTTTTGGAGATTGCCTGAAAAAAAATTTGAAGACTTTTTTTTGGAGAACACTTGCACCTGTGTCTTTGGTCTTTGGCCTTGGCCTCGAGAGGGTCTGTCCTCGGAAGGGCTGTCCTTCACCTTGGCCTCGCATTTTTTTTTTGTTCTTGGCTTTGGTTTCGAGCCTTGTGTCCTCGACTCCACCTCTGTTAATAACCGAAAGGTTGGAATCAAAAATAAAGCGAGGCAATGCAACATTTGTAGGAACGTCACTTCGCTGTGCTCTTATCCGCAATGGAAGAAACGTTTTGTGTCGCTACATTTCCTGTCTTGAAAACGTGTAATTTTTTTATTCAGAGGAAAACCATGCAAGAGTAGTTGAAAAAGTGGTGTTAACGAAGAAAGGTGGGTAAACGGCATTCGCAAAAAAAACACGTGTGTCGATTGCAAATCAGTTATGACGCAAGACGGAGCTGTTTGTTACATTGCCTCTCGAGAAAATCTCAGGCTTACCAAGAGGAGGTGGGTGGTTTTGATTTTTATTTGATGTTTCTTCTTGCTTAATTTGCTGTTTCTCAAGGCTGAGTTTGGATGAAGATTGGATGTTCCATCCGGGCGTACGTCACCACTTAATCGCACATCGCATCTAGAATTCTTCATTGCGCTTGAAATTTGATGCTCTTCTAATGTTATCAAAACCGAGTTGTTTACCGTTTCGGTTAATGTTTAATCGTTAAACGTTTCTGTTAATGAAACAAGCAATGCGAAAAAGTTACCTTCTACAGGATTAGAACCTTCAGCCTTTGGATTACCGTCCTCTGCTTTACCACTTGAGCTAGAGAGGATGTCTTCTCGCATGCTCAATTTTGGTTGTTTAAACCCAAAATTTATCAAAAGCAAGTGAAAGGATAAATTCTTCAAATTGCTTTTATCAAAATTTATCTTTTTATTGAATTCTATCTTTTAGATAAATTTTATCAAAAGTTTCTGTTAATGTTAACACGCGACTATTTGCTGTTTTTTAGATGCATTGTGTTTTTTTATCATTTAATGACGAATGATTTAAGATTTTTTACTTGCATACCAGTCTTATTTCTTTTTTTAACGACTTATTAATATTTGAACCTATCAGTGGTCCGAAGAATAGAGCGTCTGCTACTGAAACGGTAGACTCAACTTTAATTCAGGGCTGCAAACTCGATTGATTTTGATTCGAGTTCAGTCTATTTTAGCAAGTTCGAGTTCTCTGGTTTAATTTTTTGAGTTCGAGTTCGGGCTGACAAAAATACTAAGTCATTAATCAATTTATATACTCGGCTGAATCAACAAAAAATAATTCTATTCCACCATTTTTTAATCTTTTGATTTTTGTTTAATGAAGTCAAACAGTTTTATTGGAGTGCAGAAAAGTTATTATTTCAAGTTTGAGTTCGGCAAAAAGACTGAGTTTTTTGTAGTTCACATGCCTAATTTAGTTCCCGATCAAGTCCAGCAAAAGACTACAAATTGATATTCACAGCGTACCTGCTTGACGTTCAGCTTTGAAAAACAGTGTGAAGCATCCACCGTTTGTGGTGGACAAGTGGCAGCTTGCCTCGATGACTGCAAGGTCCTTTCGCGGTCTCCTGGCAGGGTAGCTTGGCTAATAAAGATTTAATGACAATTACAATATTATTTCGATTTGTTTATTTTGCAGATTGCGAAAATGTTGACTCTCGAAGAAAAGTTTGCTCTGCTCCGGGCGCAGTGTCAAAAGATGTCAAGGTTCTTGACATGAACGAGTTGTTTGTACAAGGTAACAGCATTTGTTGTTTCGCGGCCTCGCAACCAAGATTAGCACCTAAGATATCCTGCAGAGTATAGCTTTCATAAGCTGATTGTTAGATGTATAATGTATTGTATACTCAACAAAAACTCTTAACATAACTAGCTGGAATTCTCCACGACTACTGTTTCGGTGGCCACGTTACTGTAGAATCATATATGTTTAACAACTTGGACTCTTGCGCTAAATGCAGAAAAGAATTTGTCTGTCTTGCGGCTCAAGCTGCCACTTGTCTATCACACAACCTGGCCCATTTACCCCTGCCACTTATTAGTCTACGTTTAGTTGATTTGCAATTAAAAAAACGAGTCTTCTGCATTAATAGCTGGCAACTTGATACACTTGGGCTACATAATTAAGAGGATAAACAATTTTAGATAATTTATTGTGTGTTTTGCAGGGTCGTCTCAAAGCGAATGCCAGGATCAACGGGAACTGATTAGTGATTAATGGTCGTATGCACCAAGTTGAATTAACTTTGATCCTCGGATCGTCAATTTTCTATTCTCTACAACGTTCAACTTATTCGATTAAAAAAATAAACTGTATTCGCATGTTCAGAGGAGCTGTTCTTGAATTACTTTGTAATTATAGCAATTGGTGGGCCATTTGTTTAAACATTTTCTCTAAAGTTTTGATAATCTGAGGATCAAAGTTAATCCACGTTGGTGCATGCGACCCTATGCGTCATAAACGAGACTCATTAGAGACGTGGACAGAGTTTCGGATCTCTGAGAAAAAGAGTCTGTCTTGGCGAGAAAGCTACAACTAGAAGCATCGCATGTTTTGAAAGGTTAATCAATCTATGCCTTTGTGATTTAATTATCTTGATATGCGTTACTTGTGGGTGGAAGTGGATAGCTGTGCTAGACTGTTATTGATTCGAGAGGAGGAAAAGTTTCAGATTTTCCTGCAAATGATCTTATGGAGCTCAACCGGGATTGTAATTTTCTGCAAATAATTTTACATTTATTTACGCAGTATGGTTCTAATGGATTGGCTCACCCGTAGTAAGGATATTGTTTTCTAAATAAAGTTG
This sequence comes from Trididemnum nubilum, assembly GCA_963965965.1. Taxonomy (NCBI): domain Eukaryota; kingdom Metazoa; phylum Chordata; class Ascidiacea; order Aplousobranchia; family Didemnidae; genus Trididemnum; species Trididemnum nubilum. Next base: position 29,925,479 of record OZ014485.1, read on the forward strand.
AAATTTTGGGTTAAATTTTTTTTTCAGCAAATTTTTCGTAATTTTGTGAGTATTTGACGTAGGTAAAATTCGAAAAATTTACATGACCATTGGATCATCGGAAACTCCTAAACAGGGCGGATTCCTCCAAACATAAGGTACTTATCGCATGAATAGTGCGTAGATCGTCTAATAGATAGCATTTGACGATGTCCGGTGACAGGAGGATAACTATGCATCAAGGAACAACGACACGTTTAACCATTAAAGTAAACTAAAAAAGCATTAATGGACCCAAACAAATCAAACTTGAAAAGTTGGTGAAACGCTGGCAAATCTTATGAGAAGACTGCTGGTTGAGTGCTTCTGGGTTAGTTTTTTCGTTGAGAAATTTCGGTCGAATGTTCAGATTTGGACGTAAATTTTCTGTCATTTCAGATTTTCTGTTATTCCCATTTCTGCAAATTTGATTTTAATTAATGAATTCCAAGCATTGCTAACTTTTTGGTTATTTTACCAAATTCGCAAATTTATTTTTGTTCATTCACCAAAATTTACATCAACGATAGACAAATGACCGAAAAAATACCAAGAAGTGCGTACATAGTAGTTACTTAACGCTCATTTGTAAAATTGCACTTGCTTCCATCAGTATACTTGATGGATGAACTAGTGTTTCCTCTCCGCTGATTTTTGTCAGCGAATCAGCGATTTGTTCGATCAAGTGCTATTAATCTTTGGCGATATGGGTATTGGGTACCATAGATTTAGAAAAGTCGGCAAATTTGTGAAAATGTGACTAGTACTGGATTATGACAAAATTTAGGGCGCAAAAAATTTTTTTTACACATTGGGGCGCAATTGTTTTGAGAAACTTTGGACACCCTCCCGTTTATCGAAAAGTTAGAAGGAACGCTGGGATGAAGTGCACTTAAATCAGTATCAGGGTTGGAAAAATTACTTGTTTTTGCTTTAATTACAATTAAACTTATTCAAGTTCAAGTAATTGTTATTCAATTACAATTTCAATTACAATAAAAAGATTCTCCAAACATTGCGACCGTTTCACTTACTCACGAAGCGTCGAGTTTTGCGTACGTCAACACTGTGGATTTGTTTTTGTATTTTTGTACCAGATCTATTAAAGCCCCATTTCTCTCTATATCCTTGTTCTTCCATTAATCTTTGTTTAACTTTAATTTTTGCAACACATAATTTCGTTTGTAGGCAATTGTTAAGTATGTTATTGAACTCATATTGCTTCAGCAGCATTATGGTTTTGGCTAAACCATGGTATCATACAGCAATTATTTGTTCAAAAGAAAATAAGTTTTAGCACCTGTAAAAATTGTAAAAAAGTTGAAATTATGCACGTTACAACTTCAAGTTACAACTACTATTCAACGCAATTTTAACTTTTACCAATAATATCAAAGATTTAGCATGATCATACAAATTACAAAATAGAACCATTAGTATTGCTTTAACATACGCACTAAGAGCAAACGAGCAAAAAAGCACTCAAAATTTTATATCACAGATAGCATTAAAGTTACCATCATAGGCATAGCCAGGGGCGGGAGGCCCGGATCCTTTCCCCAGTCGAAATGCCATCAATAATAAAAATATGACAAAAAAGTCTTGTTTCTTCATTTTCAGTTTCTTTTAGCATCTTCGCGTACAACAGTCATTACCAATAATTTTGACGAGGAGGAGGCCCGGCCCCCATCAGATGAAATGTATAACCGGGGTGAAATTAATAAGGGGTTTTGTCTTGAAAGTTGCTACCCCAGGCCCTTATTTACCTTTTTATGAACGTAATGCAATGACCAGGGCCGGATTTACCATATGGCACAGTGCTAGGGCCCCGCGCTCAGATGGTAAGACTTTTTTTTGGTCTTCACCTATATTTGGCTAGAAGATGTTGCAAAAATCCCAAAGGTACCAGAGGCCCTGGGCAATGTAAATCCGGCCCGGGAATAACATGGTTAGTAAGCGTAACCATCTGATGTACCATTTATTAATAACAATTCATTTCCACCTCACCAGTTTTTAGGCACAAAATACTTTTAAAAAAATTAGCTAGAAGAAATGCTCATTGTACAAAACGTTAAAGTTGAATTGAGGAGTCTCGGGCCCCCTCGCTGTACATGTGCTCATATAACTGGTTAATTTTATGACAAAACAAAAACCTCTAAGGAAAATCTTCGAGTGGATTATTATTTACTACTAAAATATTGTAGGAGGCAATGTTCCTTACTTTACCCTATCTGGCCAAATAAATCACTTAAGCATACGATTAAAATTCTAAAACAAATTGCTAGATTTTTAATGTGTTTTGGACTTAAGTTGTAAGAAAAAGGAGGATTGAACAATTTAACTTTTTCAATTAGCTTTCAAATGTTAAAAATCTAGTTGTTTCAAATGGCTCTGAACACGTGCGAATTGTAATCCAATGGCATTAAAATAGCTTTTTATTTCAAAAAATTACAAAAAATTGACCAGCGGCTGGGGCTTCGCCCTCAGACCCCTAGTCTCCGGTGGCTGGGAGCTCCGCCCCCAGACCCACGTCTGTGATACGTTTGAGTTACATTAGCTTACTTAACCCGTCTCCCAATTTAGACAATTGCACCTTTTAACTATTAGTTCACTTATTCTACCTTTAGCAAAATCCTGGGTTAATTGCCAACAGCAGGCAAGGCTTTGGATCTTCCATTCTACGTTATCTTTGCCCTCACAAAAAGTTCCTCTTTTGAAAATTTCTGATGACGTCATTGCATGTAATTTATGGTTTGGGCCACCCCCAATCAAAAATCCTGGCTACACCTATTGTTACAATGGTTAGTTACCATCGGTTACAGTCACATCTGACGTCATAGGCCAATTTTATGTTAGTCTATTTTTTAGCTTAGAGTTAGTGTTTGTTATGATTAGAGAGTAGGCGCTATGTTTAGGTTATGGATATGATTAACCCTACCTCTAAAACTAGCTCTAATTATCCCTAACCTATTTTGATGTTCGGTTTGTGACGTCAGGAGTGATTGTAACCGGTAGAAAATATCGATATCGATTTGCAAACGGAGGAAAATTGATATTATTCAAACACATTTTGTTATCATGTATCTCAGTGAATAATGGAGTAATTGTAATTGAAAATAGGCAAAAATTTTTTCATTTAGAATTACAATTATCGACTTCTGAAAATCTTCAATTACAATTACAGCAAAATCGTGTAATTAATTACAACTTTATCTATTACAATTATAATTTTTCCAAGCCTGATCAGTATACTTAGTTTGGTTGCTTTGAGTAGGTCAAGTTTTTTCGTGCTGTATTTATACCGCCGCAGAGCCCCAGCTGAGCTGGAGAACCAGGGATAGAAAAGTAAGCCATTTCTTAAAAAGCGGGCACCCCATCACTGCATAGACTGCCACCACTGATTGGTACCAATTGGCTGACTGCTGTATGGCAGCTTCACTATTCCATTCTGAATGAAGCACAGGCTATTTGAAAAGTTTCACTGATGGTATTGATTTACCAAATTTTTAAACTTTAATACAGCTATGAAAAATTTGGGCACCAAGTTTATTGGCAAAAATAGCCTAATTTATCTGAGTAGCTGAAAGTGTAAAGACATCGTTTTTGCGACGGCCCTAATCGCATGATCTTGGTTCCACCCACGCCCTTGTCACGTTGCTTCGTCCTTGGGTAAGCGCGTAACAATGATTAAGTCTGCTTAATGGCTTTGAACAAGAAGCATATTCCAAGAGCTTAGTACTGGTTGCAATGGTTAATGGATCATTCAATACTTAGGATCTGACGCTGTTCTGAGACAGAAGGATTGATACAAAGAGGAAGATAATATTTATTTGTCAATCGCTATACGAATAAAAAATTCAGTGATTGGAGGATAAATTGCGCTGTGCACTGATATTGCAATGAAAAGTGTGCGGATTATTTGATTGCTAGCGTCTGACGTTCTGCGACAGGAGGGTTAAAATGTTAAAATAAGCAATGGGTGATCAAAAATAATGGTTGAAAATTGGACGTTCTCTAATTTTTGACATTGTTCAACTGTTCAAATAATACCGTTTTATTTTGTTAATTGTCGCTTAGCTGGAATGTTGTTTTGCTTTAATCGTTGCTGTGGAGCCGTCACCGGTGCATCGGTCCTCCCACTTCCTCCTCTTTTGCGTTGGTTCGTGCATTTGCAGTTTGCTTAAAAAAAGATTCGAACACTCCCAGGAGTCGGCTTCAGCGGTGAGATTTGTTGTTACTACAGCACGATTGTTGCAACTTAGGTCAAGCCACGAATTGTTAGAATTGTTAGGTTTACGTCAATTGTCAGATTAACGTCGAGATGACGTCATCAGTGTTTCGCGCCATTCGCTTCTTTGCGAAACAACAGGAAACGGATTGTTGTGAGATTTCTAGCTGATGGAAGCAAGAAATCCGTATTTTTTGCTTGTGCTTATCTATGGAGGATTACCGCCGGAATAACTCTAGTTTCACTCCTTGTTTTCGTGTGGATTGCGAAACGACCTCTTCAATGCCATCTGAGGTGTTTCTGACGCAATCTGACGTCACCATTCCCCAAATAGATTCGATTGAGCGAAAAGTGCGGTTTGAACGATGGAAAATTTTCAGTGCGGATTCGATTTTCGCCATGTCTTTCCACTTGCAGCGTACTAATCATGAAAAAGTCGACTCGAACAGAAATTTTACACCTCCTCAGGAATTATATTTTGTTTGTTTAAGGTATATTGTGAGCCACTCATTCCTTGTTGTGTTGTTGCAGCTGATATTGAAATGTCATAATCTGATGCATTGTTATGGTCAAAATTACCTAGCCCGCAATTAATGAAGCGTAATTCAAGTTTATAGCATTCTTTCTTTAAATTGGTTTTTAAACGAGGACTAAAAGCAAAATCAATGGGGATATTTAAAGTTGGGCCAATCGCATAAGACTAGATTAGCTTTGACTCCATCCTGTTTGACCCAGCCATTCTACAGATATTCTACTTCAAACACGTCGTCGGTGACTCGAATGTTAAAAATTTTAATAATTTTTTTTTGGCAATCCTGTCGTTGGTATACATTAGCGTCTTAGCGACGCCTTCCGAGTTCTATCCTAATGCAACGATTAGGCTACTGCATTGGATCATTTTCCTGCGCACTAATCAGTTTAATCTTATCAGCATAATAGATCGAGCAGGAAAAAGGAGTAGACTGTACGATAGCCTAGGTAACAAACGTCTAAGAACAAGCGAAAGTAAGGCTAGTAGAGTTATTAGAGTAGGCTAGTCGGCTATTGTTATCAACTTAGATGCAAAAGTTTATTTTAGGGTCACAAAATACCAAAACCAAATACAATAAACCTATTCAAGTATTAGTAGTCTTATTATCAGATATGAGTTTGTACTGTGTAGCCTAGTAATAAAAACATTTTTGCTAGACTAGGCTACGATTTAGATTGAAATGTATTTGCCAGCTTGATTTTGACTGAAATCGATAGGCTACCGAAAAGTCTACTGTTTTTACCTGCTCAAATCTGTTGTGCTGATAAGATCAAACTGATTAGTGCGCAGCGAAGGGACTCAATGTAGTAGTCTAATCGTTGCTTTAGGTTAGAATTCGAAAGGCGTAGCTAAGACACTAATGCTTATCAACGACAGGGTTGCCAAAAAAAAAATTATTAAAATTTATGACATTAGAGTCACTGACGTCGTGTTTGAAGTAGAATATCTCTGCAACGGATGGGTCAAAAAGGATGGGGTCAACGCTAATCTAGTCTCATACGATCGGCCTAACTTTAGATACCCCCATTGATTTTGCCTTCAGTCCTCGTTTAAGTAAGCCGTTGGCATGGCCCATTAATAATAATAAATTATGCTCAATCATTTCTTCGTTGACGTCTTAAAAGCGAACAAATCATAATTAAAAAGTTGTTTGAAAAAATCAACGACGTACATTAGTGCAGAAACGCACATCACGTAGCTATCAATTTTTAGTTTTCACGAATAGTGAGCAAATAGTATGTTCGAGTTGCAGAGATTTAATCCTCGCTTATATCTGCTTAACTATCAAATGCTTCTAAAATTTTAATGCATATTCCTAAAGTGATTAATTTTTAAGCTACGTGTTAATAATTTTAGAAGACCATTCCTTTTCGTAGCCTTTCCTAATCGACTTCTCTTCTTGACGCCAAATATTGTACGTAAGGATTCCCCTGTAAAACCTCTACCATGTATGGTTGACAAATGAGCAAGTGGTAATATAACTTGTAAATCGTTATAATTTGACTCAAGAGCATCAAGACGGAATATCGCCTGCCTCAATTGTAACTGTAGTTTAACTGATCCTAGTCTTCCAAATTTTTTGAATCACCACGACGAAAATAGCACTATGTGCGTTTCAAAATTACTGTAAAATGTTGAAGGAACTGAACGAAAATCCAAAAATTGTGAACGAGAAATAATGGCCAATTGGCGTTTTGAAAGGCACAAGAGGCGTAAAAGTTCTTGCGTTTAATTGGTTTCACAAAATCGTCTTCGCCTATAACTCCCGGTCTGTAATTATAGGTTGTTATAAATAGTGATTAAAATGCTAATTGTGTTGGTATATTTAATTACAGCACTATATTCTGAAAAGTTCGAAAACAGATTAAATATGAAGAGTCTCGTAAAAAAATATGCATAAATTTCGCGGTATAATTAGACGGCTTTTGCTTCTCCCGCGGTTGAGCGCTTGCCTGTGTATAAACTATTATAAACTATTTTTTTGATTTCGCAATGTTTCGTGCCAGCTTGGTTCCTTAATTCTGGTTTAGGTATGAAGTTGCTTTGCCTCTAACCGATTTTTTGTTTATTCGAAAGACCTCATAAAATTGCTTTTAAATTTTAAAAAGCAGTCAGTTATGTTTAGTTTTAGCCGAAAATTTCTAAACATCATCCGTTTCAAATGATTCTCGCACGCAAACGTTAATCATCTTCGGACGCTTATTATTATGAATCCGCAATCAGTAACATCGTTTTTATTCATTTGTATTGGCAATGAATTAGAACGGCATGTATATAAATTTATTTATATTTTCCACCAGTAACTTATTTTTTAGAACTATAATGTCGATTGAGTTGATTCCAATGCATTAAAAGTTAGAACTTGATAATGCAGTATATTGTGCGCTAGTACGAAACATTTAAACATAAACGTTTCATATCCGAAGCAACAATGCGTAAAAGCTGAACAGTAAATTTTTAAAAGCTTTTTCTTGAAAATTTCATTTCAGGATTGTTTTTCCTTTTTGTTGACCTCCACTCAATTGTGGTTTCTGTAACCGATTTATGAACTGAGTTTAGCCGTTGTAAGCAGAATTTTTTCTGAAGCCTTGCCTCTGAGCGTCAAACTGCAGGCAAATCACTTGAAGAAGAAAAAAAGGTCTTCAGTGCTTTTGAACTCTATTTTAGCATCGCGTAATGGCCGAAAAGTAGGCGACTGGCTTTTCAGGGTGTAAAAGCCTGTCAGAAATGGAAGACCTTGCCTCACAGCATCACTTAAAAAAGGTTCCGCAAATTTTTGATGCGAGAAGTTATGACGTGGTCTGTTTTAACTAAAACACTCAGTTCACCCTTTAAGACGCGCAAAACCTTAACCCCAACGCAGCCGCAAAAAACGCCTTCATCAGCTTAAAAGTCGCATAGCACGGTATTAAACTGTTGAAAAGGGGTTGGAAAATTTTCACTGTTACAACTATTAGATTTATGGCATTTCAATGACGTACTGTGACCGTACAACGAAGGATGAATGGCAAACAATATTCACTGTTATCGAACAAACACTAGACAGCTTCTAGGGAGATGTAAACTCTCAGTTTAAATATATTTTTTCATGATCAGTGAGCTGCAAATAGAAAGATCTGGCAGAAATCGACTCCGCTCTGGAAATTTTCGGTTATTCTCACCGGCTGTTTATTCGCATCTATTTCGGAAGTTGTGACGTCAGGATTGCCGTTTTTTGATGAGTACTGAAATGGTTGTTTGGTATTTCATACGGATCAAGATGGAATCCGGAGTTATTCCGGTTCCAATTTTCCACCAACACTAACAATGAATGCGGATTTTTTGCTTCCGTCAGCGGGGAAATGTCAACAAAACGCTCCATTTCTTGCTGTTTCGCGGGAAACATTGATGACGTCATCTCGGCAATCGTCTAACAATTGAACGTCTCGTAGCTCGACCCGAGTAGCAACAATCGTGCTGTAGTAACAGCACATCTCACCGCTGAAGTCGACTGCTGGAAGCCTTCGAATCTTCCCTCAAGCAAGCTAACTGCGAATTGCGCGCACCACTAGCCAAGGAGGGGAAAGTAGGGGACCGATGCGCCGCTGCCGGCTTTTTTTGTACTTCGTACAATGCGTAGAAATTCTGCTTCCTCTGAATAAAGATAAATTACACAATACGAATATAATAGACCTGATTTTATTGCATTAATTGAAACGACTGTAACAATCTGGTTCAGTGGCGTACGCAGGATTTTCAAAAGGGGGTAGGGGCAGGCGCGTAGCCAGAAATTTGAAAAGGAATAATAAAACCAGATGGGAAAGAAGACCCAAAAAAAGGTCTCACTCAGATTCGTACTCTGTCTGCCATGCCCAAATTCTGTGGTGTCATTACGAATCCAGGGTGTTCTGGCTCAATGCAGGCGCTACTACGATGCAAGGAACCTCCCGCGCCTTGTGATCATAACACTCTCAGTTTCAGCCGTTCAGTTAAAAGATGGACAGACTTGCAAACAGCCGAAATTTTGAGATTAAACTATGGTTAATCATGTAAATATCTTTTCATAGCTGTGAAGCATCGGCCTGTTCTTTTTCGCGCGAAATCACAAGTTTATGAAGTTGTTACAGACTGGCTCGCAAAACCGGTTTGGGTTTAGAAACGCTTCAACTTTGCTCCACTGGAGTCTTGCATCCCTCCTGGTATTTTTTAGTTCCAAGCACGAGATCCCGGGTTAACTCGAACCTTGGCTAAAGAGATATTTGCTTCTTGACAATTAGTTTGCTTGGTGGCCTTAAGCAAGCAGCAAATTTGATTGGAAAAAAGTCAAACACCAGCCGTTAGATGTCAAACTGTAGACCGTTGAGTGAGTGAATAATTCCACCAAACGTTATCTCTACCAGTCGCGTAGCCAGGATTTCGCAAAGTGGGGGCTTTTTTGGAAGTTTGATGCAACTGTACACGAACTTACCCAAGTTTTCTTTCGTCTTGAATTAGATCGAGGCAATTTTTCTGTCAAAATTAGGTAATCTCAAAAAAAGTCTTCAACGAAATTCAAAGGGTTTTTCCGGGTTTTCACCGACTTTGGCTGAGCTCCAGAAGCAAAAACCTCCACTATTCTGATCCAAATTACGGCATTTCCTTCACAGCTTTTCCCAAATCCCGTTGGGTGGAGCTATTTTCATTTTTGGAGCAAAAATCGGCCTCAAAAGCACAAAAAACGTGCTGTTTTGCACACATTGCCCCCCCTGGCTACGCTACTGGTGCGTACTAAAATAAAGAGATTTCTGATTTTGTAAAGCAAAATTTGGTCGATTTAAGTCCAAGTTTTACAATTTAATGTTCTTGTTGAAATTACGACTAATTAAATTTGCATTACCTCCTGAATTTTTGTTTCAAGTCGGATCGGACTAAAAAGTTCAATTAGTTCGCCCGTGCAATACGGCGTCAAGATGGAACAAGATTTCTCTACTGGAGTAAAGCTAAAGAGCACTACAAGCAAGTTTAAAAGTTCAAAAGCATTGCGGCCTAATTTACAGACCTTTCTTTGCGCAAGACAGTCTTATAATTGAGCAATGTTCGTTTGCGTTTTTGCGAAACTGGATGTATTATTCAGTCGGACCCGGCTGGAAAACCCCGAATTGAAAAACAGGAATAGCTGACAGTGGAAAAAAGCCGCTTACGGAGCAAATCGATTCTAGGAAGACTCGCTGTAGTCGCATAATTCAGGAAAAAAACGGGTTGGATTGAACACTGCAAGTTGTGGTAGCGATAGCTCGCACGGTTTGCTAGAATGGTTAGCGACTCCCGATTTAATTTCCGAATCTTTGGGAAAGACAAATTATGTTTAATCCCCATCGAGTCAAGCAGTCTACTCGTCTTAGTGGCCCATCCTAATGAAAACTTGCAAACATAACTAAAATGAGGGTGTTATGCGTTGTGTAGATAGAAGCGCTTGGTTCATACTTATGAATGAATAGCACTATCCTATGTTAAGTTTTTAACCCGTCAAAAGCCCTTGACCCTTGAAGCGTGGACGCGACGTTGCTGTTGCGAAGTACCGTTTAAGCTGCCTACTTTTTGGTTCACTGTCGCAAACAGAATTGAAAATTAAAAATCAGTGATCAACTGACGACCAGCATTAGAGTTAGTAGGTGGTCAATTGTAGACCGTAAGAAATTAGTCCAAGTTACAACTTCCCGGTTGGGGCTGATTAAAAAATATAAAAATCGGTATTTACAGCTTTCCAGCTTGACGATCAGCATTAAAAGAGACAGTATAAAGCATGCATCGAGTGTGGGCAGCTCGACTCGAAGATCAAAAAAGTCTCTTCGCTCTATCCTGGCCAATGTAATTTAATAGGCTACAATTACAGCTCTTAAGAATGAAGGTTTGGTTTTGCTGCCTTCGTGGAGGATTTTTTTCTTTGTCATAGAAACGTTGTAAGCCAGCAAATGATGTTGTCAACTTGTCATCCAGGCTTTTGAGTTCACCAGTTGGTTGTAATTGCTGTGCCAAGGCCTTGCTGTGCCTTTTCTTGCCATAAATGTAAATGCCTGTGTTCATTGATTTTCATGAGTCATGATTTATTTTTCTATTTTTTGAATTTGAGCCGGTCTCTTTATTTCACATCGTCTTTCAATGTCGTTTTTTTGTGTCTTTGTAGCTGTAATTTGTACGATTTGCCATTTCGGTATCTTCAATTGGACTATTCGGATTAACGTACTAAACCCTTGATGCTTGATTTTCTCGTGCAAGCATACCACGAGCACCATCTCTTGTTTTGTAATATGGAAAGTCGCCAGACGCGCTTTATTTGATTGGACGGGTGATGTGCTTCAGGATTTCTCCACAACGACAAAAATGATAGAAAAACCAGGCCAAACCAAGAGATTTGACATAATTTCGCGATGCTGAACTCTTTTTTGATTTCACTAGCTCGCTAGTAGCTGTATCATCTAAAAAATATAAGGTCAACTAATGTCAAATAATGCGTTTATCAGGTTTCTCCGGTACTGTAGCCTTGCCAAAATTGTGAAAAAATGTATAGGGTTGACCTTGATATTTAAAAAACTAACAAAAAATCAACGTACAGTAACTTGAATTCAAATTTTTTGCCAAAATTAATTAAAAAATTTGCCCACCTTGACATTTTCTACTAAAATTGACAAACTTGTATAACTTAAATGTTTTGCTAAGCTTTGATAATTTGCCCATGTTGATGCTCTCAACGAAGCAGGAAGAAAAGTTCACGTATCTGGAGTTGCATTCACGAGTGACGGAAGGCAGCCCAACAATGGATACCCGAATTAGCAAGGCTAGTGCAGTAATGCGAGCTTTACTCTAATCGGTTGTCATGAAACGAGAATTATCGAAAAAGGACCGTAATGACCGAAGAAGTGCGATCGCAGTGCAAGATCTTAGCTTGGATGGTTTGACCATTTGAACATAATGCCTCAGTAAAGACTTCCCAAACAAGCTTCACTTGCCAGAGCAAATGGAAAAAGACCAGTTGGACGACCTAGAACCAGATGAACCATTACATTGAGGATTTTGACTGGATTCGCTTGGGACTTCACCCAAGCGAAATGATGGAGGTGATTGGAGACCGTGAAGTGTGGCGGCTTAATCTTGAAGTGTGGCAGCTCAATTTTTTTCTACCCGAGCAACCCTCACGGAAAAGTGGGCAATGAAGAGATAGAAAGACTGAAATCTGATTTTTTGCCAAATTTTAAAAATTAGCCCATGGTTAGAAAACCTTGACAATTAAAAAATCGAAATAACTCGAACTTCAATTTTTTTCGAAGGTAAATTTTGCCTACGGTTTAACCTTCACTTTTTGAAAACTAAAAAAATCTATTCAACTCGAGTTTCGCTCTTTACCAGAGATGTTGGGGCTGAATAAATCTCGAAGCTGCTCCACAGCTTTTTTCTATTAAGACTACGTTCCGGCTTCATAGCTACCTAAAACTAACCGCTACGACTCCAGCGTTTTTATCTCTGGATTGAATTTTAAATTTGTTTAATTGTAAAAGTTTATGCCCGCTAAAATTTGCTTTTTAATTTTTTAAAAATAAGGTCGAAACATTACACTTAATACAATGTCTTAAGCATATTTTGTGCTTGCGTATCATACAAAGCGAAACAAACAATGCAATGAAAGTATTAAAGCAGTTTAGACCAATGGTTTTTACCTATGGGCCACAGGAGCATTTTCCGGTGGGCCACGGAGCTTTATGAGAAATTGGATATTTGGTTGTAAAAAGTTTTATTTGCGCAAAGAAGTTTTTTTTCATGGAGATCGACAAAAAGCGCGCAAAAAACTACAGTTCACGGTGCGAAGTGCTTTTTTTTTGAGATCGCTAAAAAACTCCCAAAAATTACGGTTACTTACTTTTTTTTTTTTGACATCGCTGAAAATTGTGGTTGAGAACAACTTTAAGACGTGGGCCATGGAAAATATTTAAAATGGGCCACGGGTATAAAAAGGTAGGGACGCTTGGTCGATATTTGAAGAAGAAGCCTTAGTGAGCAAAGTATCACTTTTTAATTTGGAGCAAATCTGGAGCAGGAGCAATTCTAAAATAGCGTAGCTCCAGCTCCGGCTTCGACAAAAGTTTGGCTCCAGTAAAAAAACAAGCCACTCCATGGTTTCGGCTCCAACTCCCTGCTTTTTACCAAGTGACTTTTCAAATAAAAACTACTCTATACTGATTGGCATGTTGCAACAATCCAGACATCAGAGATCCTGTACAAATTCCTGAATTGAACAAAATCCCGAATCGAACAAAATCCCGAATCGGACAAAATCCCGAATTGGAGAAAATACCGAATGGAAAAAATCCCGCATATACAAAAATCGAATGATCTAGTCAAAAAACTTTGTAGTTTTGTCGAGTTAATTAGGTGCGAAGCGGTTTGTCCTGTAGCAAAACCCTCGCACTTTTCATGTTTGACGTCAACTCCTTCAGTTTACAGGAAAGAAACTAGGCAATACTTAAAATAAATTAGCGAGGTTTGTTCTTGGCAAAAGTGTGAGCAATTAAAAGGTGAAAAGGAAGTTGGCCCACGAACAAACTTCCTGAAAATGAAATTATCTCTGTTTCCAGAATTGCTTTCTTTTTTGCAAGAACAAAATTTGGTATGAATGTTTACAAAATCAAATATTACATGCTTTTGCCGTGACTAAACCTGCAAAAGAGTAACAAAGTTAAAAAAATTATACTTCATTTCAATGATTATAAGTTATGGTCATTATAGGTTTCAATGCTGCTTTTTCTTTGTAAAACATAAGCAAAAACACCTAGCGAACATGAATGCAATAGGAGTGCAAAACAGCTTAATTAAGAAAGGGTTATTCCATTATATTTCAAAAAAAAAAAAAATTGAGCATTTTTATACCCAACCCCTGGAAAAGAGTCAATTAACAATTTTATAGATAGAAACTGGCGTACTGATCAACCTGCAAAAAAATTATTTAAATCGACCCAGTGGTTGCTAAAATATTGAAAGTCACCACTAGATGGCAGATGCGAGTAGGAAAAATTTTAAATTTAGATTTTACGAGGTTTACTCGAGGTATCAACTTGGTTTTTGTGTCTAAATTCATGTTTTTGGGGGCAAGGAATCAGAATTTCAGGTTATATTCATGCTAATTTCTCAGGAAAGTCTGTTGTTTGAAGTTTTTCAAATTTTGGGGGCTAAGTTGAGGTCCGAAAATGGTAATGAAGGATTGCACAAAAAAAAACAAATACGCCTTAAAGTCTTGACAATAAACATTTTTCATTGATTTTTCGTTTTTTCATGACAATTGCAGTCTTCATCACCGATGATGTATTTCTTGACACTAACTTCCAAAAATTCCTACTTCGTTTTTCCAAATTTTGAATTTATTGCTTGCTCTGTATGAATACAAATATTGATTGTTTCAAAACAATTTCAGTTGTTTTATAATTATGCAACCAAAATATGGCTAGCCTATGTATCAAAATCAAGAAATTTACCTTATTGAGCCATAACCAGAGATCATTGTCTTCAGTGCCTCATTACGAGTTTAGTTGTCATGAATGATTTTCAGTTGATTATATTTTACCAAATGCTAACAATTGGTGATTGCTTGTGCAAATTAGGTTGTATAAAGTGCTGACTAAAATTAATCAGAGTTATTTTGATCATTCTCACTAATTTCGCATGCATTATTTTCAGAGCTGGGCACCCGCTACTTGAAAAGTAGCAGCGCTGCCGCTGTTAGGCAAAAAAAGCAGCGGCGCTGCCGCTTATCGCTACTCAAATGAAAAAGTAGCGCCGCTGTCGCTGCCGCTACTTGCATGCAAAACAGCGGCCGCTGCCGCTACTTTAAAAAAATAAAGAGAATAAAAACAATGGCATTCAAATACGGTACCTAATGGTGAAATTTCAACTTTAGTTACGAAAATAAATTATTCAAGCTTTTAAAATACTGGTATAGGTTAAAATCCGCATTAACAGGCTTAAATGGTAGACAAGTAAGTAAACGTTTGACTCAAAAGTAGATCGAGCGTTTAAGATATTGGTGTTTACGAAGTCGAAGGAGATACTTAGTAATGAGGTACATGTTAAGCTAATGATGCTCAAAGCGACACATGTTACACTAAGTATTTTTCCTACGAATATAACTCCATAACCAGTGATGGGCACAGCGGCGCTGTTCACCAGCGCCGCTACTTTTTTGGTAGCGGTAGCGCCACTGCTTTTTTTCGTCACCAGCGACAAGCGGCAGCGCTGCTGTTTTTTTAACCGAAAAAGCGGCAGCGCTTCAGCGCTGTTTTTTAAGCAAATATTCTGCCGCTGCTCCTAATAAACTTCTTTCAAGACTTTTTTGATTCACATTTTCACACGTTACCGCTTGGAGTCTTTACTCTTAGTTTGTTTTCACTCTGCTTTTGCTACCACGTTATTTTAGTTTAGTAGAACATACAAGGTTACCTTTGTGACGTTTTGTCGTAGCTCGCATATGTGTAGGCGAGTTTTGTCGTACGTGGTCCTATTTTTTCTGAACCAAAATTGAACGAATAATGTGGCTAGTAGCGGGCCAATTTGAACTGATAAAACCAATTTCAATAAAGCCGATTTCGACCAGCATCTCTTTAACGAAAATGCGATAATTACAGTTCGATAAATTGCTAAAAACTTGCAAATCGCAAAGACGATTCTCCGCGATATTCTTACTACGCCTTGATGTAACTACTCAGGCCTGGCGCCACGGGACATAGGCGCAGCCACAGGGGGGGTATGGAGCCCGGGCCCCCTCCAATTGAAATGCGACCAATGATAAAAATGTGACAAAAAAGCTTATTGTTTCGTCAGTTTTAACAACAGTACCCGCGTACAGCGGTAATTAACAATAATATTGACGACCAGGGAGCAGGGTCCCCTCAATTTAATTTTTGCCAATCAATTAAAATGAATAACCTGGCTGAAATTAAGGGTTTTTATGTTAAAGTTGCTACCTCGGGCTTTCATCTAACCTTTTTAAAAAAGTAATGCAATAACCAGGACGTGATTGCGTGATTTACCATTTGGCACAGTACCAAAGGCCCTGCGCTCAGATGGTAAGACTTTATTTTTGGTCTACACTTACTCTGCGAAAATCTCCAACGTGCCAGGGGCCCCGCGCAATGTAAATCCGGCCCGGGCAATAACATGGCAATTAGGCGTAACCATCCATTGTACGGTTTTTAATAACAATTCACCTCCACCTCGCTAGTTTTTACGCGAAAAAATACTTTTGAAAAAAAATAGCTAGGAGAAATGCTCATTGTACAAATTATTTAGTTTTGAATGGAGGGGCCTAGGGCCTCCTGACCGTACATGTACTCTTACAACTGGTTATTTTCACGTGAAAGCAAAAATCTCTAAGGAAAATCTTCGAGTGGATTATTATTTACCACTAAAATACTTACAAAATTTAACCCCAAATGCAAAATCATAAACGTATTTTCGACCAAATTATAAGTAAAAAGAGGATTGAAACAATTTAATTTTTTTCAATTGGCTTTCAAATGTTAAAAATCTAGCTCTTTCAAATGGTTCTGAACACATGCGAAATGTGATCTAATGGCATTAAAATAACTTTTTTCCCAAAAAAATTGCCAAGCAGCTGGGGCTTCGACCCCAAACCTCCATCTGTGATACGTTAATTAACGGAAGTTAATAAAGTCCGTTAATCCGTTAACATTTTGCATGTAATTTACGTTTATTTTTATTCACTCACTTCTAGAACACGTATTGACGCTGTTGAGCTGATTGTAAGAAAATATTTATTGCTATGGTGGTCTTTTTGTGTTTTGGAAGTTACATTTTACAGTCTAATCTAATTTCAAGATAAAAATATGTTCAAATACACTACGAAGCTGCAAATGGAAAATCTTCGGAAATTGTGAACAGCGATAATTAGTAGACCTCTGAGGCCGCAGCTTATTATTTGCCACGGAAAAGAGCTCCTTTCTTCGCTTTTTCTTCTATCAAACTCGTGCTAATACGCAACAAGTGTTACCAGTGCAAACTGGTTTGTGCCGGTCCGATGAATGAATGATGTAAGATATTAACAATAAAAACCTTAACGGAAGTTAACAGAACTTAACGGAAGTTACTTTAGTCCGTTAACAGCACTTAACGGAAGTTAATTTAGTCCGTTAACATGAAAAAACTTTTTAACGGATTAACGAGTTCATGAAAAAGTTAACTTCGTTATTAACGGATTAACGATTAACGGACTTGTGCCCACCTATGGCATTTTGTTCAATTCGGGATTTTGTCCAATTCGGGATTCTGTTTTTCGGGATTTCGTCCGTAAACTAGACATCAGTTACCTGACAATCACGGTCTTTCATCGCAATCACGTGAAGTGTTGGCTGAGGCGAGGCTACTGCATTTCGGCAGAGTTGACTCGTGCAATTATTGCAAAAGAGGCTTACTAGAAACGTCGTCAACACGTTGAAGGACAGTCGAATACAATACTCTACATTAATGCCTACATCAGGCTGCAGCGGCAGATTAATTTGTCTAATCTTAGGTGAAACGACGACTTTGAAACCAGACTGCTGGTCTATTGCATGCAAATTGTACAGTATGTGGTTACTGCAAACATGGTTTCGAATCACAAACGCGTTTTGTTTGTTTGTTTGTTTTTCACACCTCTAACAGATTCAGATTTTTCGTTTTGGTCAAACTTAACGCTTTTTCGCAGCTCACCGGTGAGTTTTGTTCAAAGTTTTGGGATGTTATCCTTAGTATTCTGCCCTAAATTGTGTCCTATTTTTTATTAGATCTAGGGTTGAGGTTAGATTAGCCATTCTGAAGGTTGTAGTTCTTTTGACAATCGCCTTTCGGAACCTGAGCTCAATGAAACTGTACGGAGATCAGCTAAAATTTTGCCCTATTCGCATTTAGTTAACGTATGGTACAATAAAGATTAATATAACATTCCGTTGAAATAATTTTTCCATTTTTACGCAGCAATATCGATGCTTTTTGAAAACCTGTACTCTTGGCAAAGGCTGAAATTGCAAGAAGGACGCGGGGAATTCGATTATGTGAGCAATTTGATAGATTTTTGGCAAAAAATCCGTTGTTTTTGCATCGTTTTCTGCAGGGGGATGCTAAATTTTGGAAGGGAAACGCGAAGTCTTTATGGAGGAAATGCGGTAAGCAAAAATAACGTTGTCTTTCGCCGACTTTCTATGCTCGCTTGTTCGGCTGCAAAAACAATCGCTTTAACCTCGTATTTTTGTATTTTTTTGTAGCCATGTTATTTTCGACCAATCACTGTAATCTAAAATTTAAGCCCGACAGACGTAGCCAGGAAGAAAACTATTGTGGCACGAAGAGCATACCAGTTTTGGAATTTTTCTCAGTTGTTACTGAAAAGAAAGACTCTACGAAAAAAATTCATTCAATTTTACCTACAATCGGCAAAAACACTTGATTTCAAAATTTTGCTTGACCTCTGCAAAGTGCAAATAGAAACGTTTTACATAACAGTAGTTGCAAAAAAAATTAACGCGTTCTTCCTTGCAGGAGTCGGGCTTGTGGACAAGTACAGCCTATTGGTTTTGCCTGATCGACATGTACTGTAAAAATCATGTTATTGAAAAATTTCGGATAGTTTTGCATATATTCCCCTCCTTCGTAACATATTGAGGGGGTTTTGAGCCAGGCTTCCCGTTTTTGGCAAAAAGTGCAAAACAATGCAATGCAAAAAATACGCAGGGGGGGCTAAGGGGGCTTCAGCCTCTCCCCCCCTTATTCAAGTCGCTTAAAAAATTTAATCTCAAATACAAGCGTTGAAACGTATTTTTGGTTTCACCTGTAAATGGGGGGGGGCTAGAGGGGTCGGGCAATTTATACTATTTGCAAATAACTTCCGATTTTCGATTTTAGCAATTTAGTTTTTTTAAGTAATTGTAATCATTATAAATACATCTTTATTTACTAAGCACACGGAGGAGGCTTCCACTATCCCTTTCATGAATGTCAAGCAAGAAAACTGTAAATACCAATTTTGATAGTCTTTGGTTTGACCCGATGGCTAATTGAACCCGGGTGTACCGCTTCACTAGCAGATGCTCTAACCACTCGACCACTGATAGGCATAGGTGGGCAAGCTAATGCAAAACGTTTTCGTTAACCACTAGTCCGTTAACAAACTTCACACCTCTGTTAACGTTAATCCGTTGTTTTCTGCTTTAATTAACGGAAGTTAATAAAGTCCGTTAATTCGTTAATATTTTGCGTGTAATTTACATTTCTTTTTATTCATTCGCTTATTGACGTTGTTGAGCTGATTGTAAGGAAATATGTAAATGCTATGGTGGTCTTTTTGTGTTTTGGAAGATATATTTTACAGTCTAATCTAACTTTAAGATAAAAATAAGTTTAAATGCACTAACGAAACTGCGATCAGAAAATCTTTGGAAATTGCGAGCAGCGATAATAAATAGATCTATGAGGCTGCAGCTTACTATTTGCCACAAAAAAGAGCTTCTTTCTTCGCTTTCTTCTATAAAACTCGTGCTAATACGCAACAAGTGTTACCAATGCAAACTGGTTTGTACTGGTACGATGAATGAATGGTGCACGATATTAACGATAAAAAAGTTAGCGGAAGTTAACAGAACTTAACGGAAGTTAATTTAGTCCGTTAACATGAAAAAACTTTTTAACGGATTAACGAGTTAATGAAAAAGTTAGCTTCGTTATTAACGGATTAACGGACTTGTGCCCACCTATGCTGATAGGTTGTTGAAAGTTTAGTTCTTCCAAATGGTTCCAAAAACGAGCAAAATTTGATCCAAATGGCGTTAGAGAGGCTCTTTTTTCCGAAAAATCACAAATTTGCCCAGTGGCTGGGGGTTTCACCCTCAGACTCCCACATGTGATACCTTGAGCTGTCTAAGATTGCTCAGCACCTCATTCAAAATTAGATATTTTTCAAAAAGACTTAAACCTTCCATTTAAGCCCCAGTTAGCAAAATCCTGGTTTCGCGCCTGGACATTTTCCAATTCTCATATATGAGATTAAAGCAACCTCTCAAGCGAAATTTTACAAATTAATTCAGCTCTTTGCTCAGTTTTGTTTGCATCAAGATTGCTCTAAAGGATCTGAGAGAAAACTTGACTCATAAATTAGTTTCAAAATCAAACCTTTCATTATACTCGCCGAAGCCTGTAACGAGTTTGTTGGGCCCGTCTCCGCGTCATTGCGCCCGCGCAACACAGCTCCATTCCAACAAATATTGCAGCGGTAGTGAACCGTAGGAAATGCTGTGTCCGATTTGAGTGGCCCGAGATGCGAACCTCAGGCCTCCTGCTTCAAAGACGAACGCGTTACCGCT
Source organism: Trididemnum nubilum (assembly GCA_963965965.1). Classification (NCBI taxonomy): domain Eukaryota; kingdom Metazoa; phylum Chordata; class Ascidiacea; order Aplousobranchia; family Didemnidae; genus Trididemnum; species Trididemnum nubilum. Next base: position 29,945,607 of record OZ014485.1, read on the forward strand.
CATTAAATTTCGGTTTGTTAAATGTAGACAAAGCACAAAACACTTGTAGTGCAGATATTTTTGCTACTTTGATTGCTATTTATGCTTCTTAGGTTACTACCTAAATTATAGGCAATACCTTTATAAATGCTTTACTTGCTGGTTATTCACATTGGCCCATTTCCAGCAGGCTTCAAGAAATACGTGTTTTTCTTTGGTTTCTCAATTTTCCAAGATTTGCGTAGTCATTTGTTGATAAACGGATTCGGTATTGTGCTGTTACATAAATCCAACACAAAATATTGTTTTCTAACCATCTTGAAGAAAACTTCTTAACCGAAGACCTGGGTTTGTTTCTCAGATAGCATCAAAGTAAAAGTATTACCAACAGGAATTACAGCTTAATGAATTTAAGGAATGCCAAATGTTCTTCATTTATTTTCTACTTTTCTATTACTGTGGAAAATTATTTTATGTCTGAAACTGCCCAACCCCAGCTTGTTTTCTGCCGATTCAAATCTCTATGTGTTGTATGTGACGTCAAATCTCTATGTATTGTATTGTATGTGATTGAAAATGAAGATTCAAAAAATGCCATACGTCAAGCTCAAATATGCCTTCGTCTACCAATTTTATGCAAGTTACACGCCTAATGCAGTATTTATTAAAATTTTTCTATTAATACTTTACTGTAAGAGTTACGAAAAAATTAAATGTGTCAAAGTTGGTACCGTAGCGAAGACCTAAAGGGCCAAGGCGTCGTTTCTGCGACTCCGATCGCATAATCCGGATTCAACCCTGGTCATGGAGTTGCGTTCTTAAATAAGACACTTTACGATATCTCAACTTGATAGCTACATTAAGCAGCAAATTTACATAAAAAAAGTCAAACTTCAGCTGGAAAACTTGGAAAATATTCAACTTCTAAACGCCTGCGGATTCGTCCAAACAAAGGAAGATCCATCTTTGCTATTTCTAGATAGAAGGACAAAGACTCAGGCATGCACAAATTACACGCGAATGCAAACTGCAACCGACAACTGCAATAATTCACAATGCTTGCTTATGATAAATCAATAAGGAGCTGGAAGCTATTACAAAACGTACCCTTAGATCAATATATTAAATATGTTATATGATCTTTCATTCATTCATGTACATTACGTTAGCATAAAGGTAAATTATTATTGAAATTATTTGAAATGGCAGCTCCAGTAGTTGTGCAAAATGTGAGCGTTTAAACGTAATTTGGACTTGACATTTTAGTAGGGGGTTGATGGGGCTGGAAAATTAAAATTTTTAACTGGCTTCTGAGCCTTAGCAATTTTACGTAGTTCTTTTAAATGGCTTTTAAAACGGCGAATGACGTAAGAATAACTTTTTTTTTGCAAAAATTGCAAAGATCGTCCATTGCCTTCTCCTTAGCCAAATCATGGTTGCGACCTGGGTCATCTGTTTAACTTTACTACATGCCACTAAACTTCTATTACAGCACTGCGGATATTGCTAATCTATGGTCGGCTACAATTGAATTAAAGTTTAATAATTCTACTTTTGTTTGTAACTTAAATAATAATTTCAAGATCTTACCGCCAAATGTGTAGATGGAGCTGTTGCTGACAACGTTGAGGAACTGACGAAATCTTCGGATTGAGTGGATTTATCAGCTGATTGCTTTAGGTCTACGCGTATTTCAAGAAGCTCCAGCTTGTTGGTTCCATAGGAGTTTTGTAGGGTAAGGCTTTGCTGCAATGTGATTTTATGACTTCATCTATAGTCGGGTCGCCCAATACAACATAGCTAAGCTCTCATCCAGGAGGGTAATATTGTATATTTATAGCTGGCGTCGCTCGTAATGTGGCCCTTTGAAATTTATAAACTGTGCTTTGATGTAAAGCTTATAACCTCGGTCATCATTCCTTCACGCTCTCTAAACTCTCCTTGTTGTTCTATCCAGAATATGCTGAATATTTCCCAAGTTCAAACAATACTGGAATTAGTTACCGTTTGGAAAGGAAGTGGCTATTTTGCCTCTAGAGGCAAAATAGTTTTTTCCTCTGTTTGGGTTAGGGTTAGGGTTGGGATTAGGGTTAGGATTAGGGCTAGGGTTTGGGTTAGAGTTAGGCTTTGAATAAGGATTAGAGTTAGGGCCATTTTGGCACTTCCGGAAAAATAGCCGTTAGGACTATTTCGCCTCCGAATGGCAAAATAACATGAGCCACTATCTTTTGGAAATGCATAAAATGGTTTTATATTGCCAAGGCTGAAATGTTCTTTTTTACACTGACATATTTGTATTTCTACCGACTATTTCACCCTTCTCTCTATTCATACTGTTGAGCGGCATGCAAGGCCGTTACATGATTTAAAGGCGTTTGATTTGATGCACTGTGTTGCGAGAACCGCAAAAGCAAAGTGCAGTAAAAAACATTGCAGCTTGGCCCAATTTCTCGGCAACTTTTTGATGAAAAACGTTCGTTGACGCGGCGTAGATGATGACGTTGGCAAAAACTCGTGATTCTTACCGAAAGCAGAGGGATTAGCAGTTTGATCGTCACCGGCTTGGACTACGCATATACAGTACAAGTATGCAATGCAATGTTTGCAACGATATGCAAACCAGTTGCTACGATTAAATGATGAAATATTTTTCACTAATTCTATATATACTTTTTGCTATAAGAACAGTTTTTCCAAGAACACTAGACTTATTTTTCTCAAAGTTTAGGAACAATTAAGAACAATGCCAACCTAAGCAACAAAAAATAATATTAAGAACAAGCGCAAAAAAAATTCAAATCAAAAAAGAAACTAAATTTTGCACTGATTCAAAACAATGAAATTTGAGTAATTTTTTGACATTTACAAGCAAAATATAGAGTTAGTACTGTTGCGTACTGCACAGGCAACTAAAAATTTTGTTGGCTCTCAATCACAAGAAAACAGGGGTACCGGAACGTAGGCGGGGCAAGGGGTGGCAGCTCTTTCAAAGGGCACTTTCAATACTGTACGTAGAGTCATTTAACCAACATTGCTCTTTAATACTGTTAAAACACTTTAACAAAACCAGAGTACTGAGTACGTCGCATAAACATTAAAAAATAGCAACAAACGAATCATCAATTAAGTAAGGGGAGGTCAGCCACCGAAGGCACCGCTGGAGGCAAGGGGGTGAGGCAAAGCCCCCAACGCTCGGAGACTTTGCAATTTTTTTTGCAAAAATTACCAAATTTTACGCCTATTTTAGCAAAAATTAACGCTTTTAAAACGTGGCATAATAGGAATAAGAGTGCAAAAACATGACTAAATTGGCTGCTCAAATGGGCATTAAGTGTGGTGGTTAATGGTAAAATTTCAGCCGTTTTATGACAAGCTGGTAAATAAAAAAATAAAAAAATCACAAGTTTCAACCTAGTTCATCTGCATTTATAAAAAAAAAGAAGATAAGTTTGGAGATGTTCATCCCCACCTAGTATTTTACTGTTTTAAGCCTGGACAAGAAATGGATCTTGCTCCTGTTATTGCAGTGAATTTTATGTGTCAAAAGTTTTTTTTATATTTCTCCAGTTTGAGCAAGGGGGTCCGGACTCCTGAAATCCGTTACTGGTAACGACAGCGTCCATCGTTCTAACTAAGGCTACAAACAAAGCTAGAAACTTGAATGTTTTGAGAGTAATACTTAGGCCTACAGACATAGGATCCTTGAGTTCTAAATTTGAAATTTTGTAGCTCCCTATCTTCCTAGGGTCAGTTCAAACTAACGAAGCTAAATCGAATGTCACGAGCTAACCAAATGCAGTTTACAAGATTGCTCATTTATTTAATGTTATTAAGAAATCATTTAACACACGCAATTTGTTAGGTAGTGACAATTTCGCCAAAAATGTTCAAGTTAATGAGAGTAAAACAAAAATGAGAAATATTCATCCGCGCTTTTTTCGTTTGCTTTTTTAAGAGTTAAAACATTAAGATTTGAGTTAGAGTTTGGGGTTTGTTTTAGAGTAAGAATTTGAGTTGGGTTAGAACAAAAAAAACTGATAAAAGTTTCCGATAAAATAGTCTTTCCAATATGTTATTGTTGATCGCAAGGAAATTTTTAACGCCACTTAGTGGAGAGTATTTGCTTATAATAATAATAAAATTTTTTTATGAATTAAAGATTGTACCTAATGTAGTTTTGGATCGACAAAACCTTTTTAACGTATTATTTTTCGAAAGGGCTCTTTTGGTTCACAAAATACTAAACTTCAATCTCTAGAATGTTTTTTGTAGCTCCAGTACTCTTTTGCGCGTCGTCAGTTCAGTCGGGCAGTACTGCCCCTCCTAGAAAAAAGGAAGGGAGCATCTGCCCCCCCTGCCCCCTCCCCCTGTTCCGGCACCACTGCAAAAAAATGCTCGCTTTTTCGCATTCGCAATTTTACGATACTGCAAAAACAGCAAAAACTGGTTTACTCAAAAAGGTATGGCATTGGGTATAAAACAAATTTACTAACATAGTCGCCATAATTGATATTGATGCTCTCAAAATTAAAGAACAAATTAAAAACAAATGAGGCCAAAAATTGGCAAAAATTAAGAACAGCCTGCCTCAAATCAAAATTTCCTGATTCTTATAAAAAGAGTATGAAATGGTTTCTGAAGAAATCTGAATCTACTGCAAGAAGTTTCAGAAACTACAACACCGTTTATAAGCGAGAGCAAAATTCCAAACTCTTCGCTTACTGCTCACAAACGGTTAAATCCAGCAGGACAATAGTGTTTAGAAACAGAGGTGGAGTCGAGGACACAAGGCTCGAGGCCAAGGCCAAGGACACAAAAAAATCCGAAGCCAAGGCCAAGGACAGCCTTTCCGAGGACAGACCCTCTCGAGGCCAAGGACAAGAATGCTCGAGGCCAAGGACCAAGGACACAGCCGCAAGTGTTTTCCAAAAAAAAACAGGTTTTCAAAAAAGTTTTTCAGGCGATCTCCAATTCTTAGGCTTACCCAGAATTTTTGATTGGGGAGGCCTAAACCACAAATCACATGCAATGACTTCATCAAAATTTTTCCAAAAAGGAAGTACTCGTGTACAAAAATATCGTATGACGGAAGGTCTGAAATCGTTGGTTGCTGGCAAGTAACCAGGATTTTGCAAAGAAAGAGGGCTTAAACTAATTGTTGAAAAGTGCCAATGTCCAACTTTGGAAACGTGTTGAGAAAGCTAGTGTAACTCAAAGGTATCACAGAGGGGGGGTCAGGGGACGGGGCCCTCAGCCGCCGGAGGCTTTGGGGGTCTGAGGGCGAAGCCCCCAGCCGCTGGGCGATTTTTTGTTATTGTTTGGTAAAAAAAGTTATTTTAATGTCATTAAATCACATTTCGCAAGGGTTCAGAACCATTTGAAAGCACTGGATTTTTGACATTTGAAAGCCAATTGAAAAAGTTAAATTGTTTAATCCTTCTTTTCCTTGCAATTAACAGTAAGCCCAAACACGTTTTACATCTTGGATTTTGGAGTTAAATCTTAATTCTAAGTGATTTGGTCCAGGTAAGAGTAAGGTGCATTGTCTCTTGCAACATTTTAGCAGTAACTAATAATCCACTCGAAGATTTTCCTTAGAGATTTTTGTTTTGTCATGAAAATAACCAGTTATAGGAGTACATGTTCGGCCAGAAGGCCCAAGCCCCTCAACTGATGTCCAAGGATTTGTTCAATCAGCATTTTCCATGGCAATTTTTTTTAAAAATATTTTGTGAGTAAAAACCGGCAAGGTTGGAGGTGAATAAATTAGTTGTCAGGCGCGTAGCCAGAAATTTTGTCTGTTATCAGGCGCGTAGCCAGAAATTCGCAATGGGTGGGCTGCTTTGGGGGTCTGGGGGTTTGGGGGAAAAGCCCCCAGCCGCCGGAGGCACGGGGGTGTGGGGGCGGAGACCCCAGCGCCCGAAAATTTTGCATCTTTTCGCAAAAATAACTTTATTTTAGGGCTGTTTGGATTAAAAAATAATGCTTTTAAAACGTGGCTTAGAAATTGCCAGTGCAAAAAATGATTAAACTGGTGGCATAAATGGTCTATTTATTAAAGCATAAAGCAGTCTCAAAAGTGCTAAAAACGTAGTGTTTTCCCCATTCTGCATTTTGGTCGACATGCCAATGGGGGGACTATAGCCTCCGCCCCCCTGGCTACGCTACTGGGTGAGAATAACTTTTTTTACAACCAAACGAAAAATAAACTAAAAAAAAACTGTAGAGCAAGATTAAAAACACCCCGCTTACTTCTAGCTACTTGTCGGCGACAAACGGTTGTTGTGGGCCTATTTGTCTTTAAAATTAAAGAAAACTTTCCCATATATTTGATTAATAAAAACGAATAAAGTATTATGGCGATATTACTGGAAAATCAGCGCACATTTTGTAAAGAAAAAAGCAATCGTTTTGTGCGCGAAGTTACGGAAACGTAGCGCAATGTAAAGGAGGATTTCAGTGGTTAATTTTTTATTGGTTTTCAAATTTATTGTCTTGATGCTGAATATTTTCTCATTAGAAAGTACTTTAAAGTTTTGTTTTCAGCAAAGATGATTATTTTGATACATTTTTATTTCCACCAATATCATTTTCATAATTTTTAGTAAGTTGTGTACAGAGTTTATACAATAAGTCAGTGTTTTAACTTACGTTTCAACCATGATATTGGCAAATAAATTGCCTTTGATAAAAACATGGTTCTTGAATCGATGACCGTAATGTTTTTCACAACTTTCCTTTTGCCTTAGACGAATGTTAATTAACTTCTACTTCGTGCTGTTATTGAGGGATGAAATAAATTTGTCTTGTCTAGTACAAAATTTATTTAAAATGTAGAAGTAATTTAAACTAAAAGAATTTTAAGTACCGTAGTAATTAAACTTTTCAATTTCAAGTAAACTAAAACTGTTGTATTCGAAAACTCGGAATTAGTAGAGCTTGTAGTCCTCCTTTTGAAACCGTGGGTTAATCGCAAGTGTAAACACTGAATGATTCCGAAAAGAAGATTGATGACAAGCAAACTCAAAATGTTAGCAGAAACTAGGCAACATTGACCAATTCAATTCAATTTATTTGTTCACTTGAGTTCAATTTCCAGAAACTTAACGCCAATAAAAAAAAAAAAAATAATAAATATCCACACGCACAAATAAAATGAATGTTAAAGCCAATCAAGGAAATAAATGTGGTCTAATTTGCTATAACACTTAACAGAAGTAATTGTTGATGAATGCGTGGAAATTAATAAACTATTCCAAAAATATGAGTATTGTAGATTAAGTTACTTAATATCAAGCAAACATGACAGCGAAAGACCTTTTTCAGGTCATCGAGTCAAGCTGCCTTTACAATTAATTAATTGTAATTGTTATTAGTTTTTTGAGGGGGTAATTTTTTCACCATTTTTAAAACAAGAATAGACGAAGAATTGCAGTTTGCAATTGTTTTCAAAAAATTACATTAAATTACAGTAGGTCTGTGAGATCGTAATCACGAGATATTGTGATTTAGTTACTATAAATAGTGAGGTTAGTTTTTTTGGAAAGCTGTGCTACCTTGTTGTTATCGCTGCGTACATAGCTTAGTTACTGTACTGAAAACAGAGACAACCAGGCGAGCAACCAGAATTTAGTTAAGAGAGGTTGAATACAAAGTTGAGAAAAGTTTTTTGGTTCAAAAAATATCTCATTTGGCGGTGTACGGAGCAAGCCCCTGTAACTCAAGCGGATCACGCTTGGCGATTTGCGTAGTTTTTTGGAAAAATTAGCAATTTTTGTGCTATTTGGATCACGTTTCGCAAATTTTTAGAGCTATTTGATAAAACTAAATTGCTAGGATCTGAGAAACAGGTTTAAACTCTCGCATTTTTTGGTTAATTTTTTTAAGTGACTTAGCTCTAGGGGGAGGGGAGTGGCTAAAGTCCTCTTCCACCTGGTTGCGCCACTAGAGACAACATTGGTGTGCGTAAAACTAACTAGAATAGTTGATGTTACATTGCTGAGTCTTGTTGTTTTTATTGCTTATTTATTCTCCTGTCACCAGACTTTGTTCTAAGCTACCAAGCATAGATAATCACCGCTGCGTGTTACCGGGGTGCGGATTGAACCCTCATCATCATGGCCTACTTAATTAACGCGGCCGTACAGTCTGCCTTTTCGAAAGAAACTTACCAGCGTCACTTTTCGCTAACACGTGTGACGGCAGTTTGTCCTACTTTCTATTGTGTTTAATTATCTTTGCCATCGGTGTCAGTTGTACTTTTACAGCTGTGAACAGGCAGATCAATATGAAGCAGGGCTGTTTTTCACTGCATAATTTGAAGAAAACTTTTATTTTTCAATGATTTAATTTGATAATTTAGTTTGTAAAGAAGTAGGCTTTATCTCAAGAAAATTAGTTAATATTGCCGATATCTAAACCACGTTCTGAAAAACTTATGTTGATGCAGTTACAGCTTGAACTTTTTACAGCAGCTTGATACAGCAGCAATCGCAAGAACAGTAATTGAAGGAAGAGTAATGTTCAAACACGGAACAACTTTCGTTGTCGAAGCTAACTTGTGATGACCTTGTAGAAACGCTGCGACGTATTGCTTCTTTAGTAGATTTGGTTGGCGAAGACTATTAGTGGGTTTTAACGCCACGATTCCCTTGTAGAAACGCTGCGACGCATTGCTTCTTTAGTAGATTTGGTTAGCGAAGACTATTAGTGGGTTTTAACGCCACGATTCCCTTGTAGAAACGCTGCGACGCATTGCTTCTTTAGTAGATTTGGTTAGCGAAGACTATAAGTGGGTTTTAACGGCACGATTCCTAACTGATCTTTTAGAACTGAAATGTTTAAAGGAGCACCAGAGGAGAGGCTAAGGTTTTTGGTCAATTTACGAAAGGTAGAACCATCCGAACGAATTTTAACCACAAAAAATCTTTTCAAAGAGTCAATTTCAGTATTCAATAAAGATGTTTGTCCAGATCAAATCAAAGCCATTGTGCTGGATTAGTTCAAAAATCAGCTTAATAAAATAGCAGGCGACTTGAATACTGCAGTGTGGAAAGTACTGCTGAGAAAGTAGCTGCTGTTGCTGCAGGATAAATTGCTAGAAAACTGATAAACAGATCTCAATGAGTTGAATATCAAAATTCATTGACTACCACTGGCCCACAACCAGGCGCGTAGCCAGCAATCTGCTATGGGAGGGAACGCTCAAAAATTTTGTATTTTTTTGGCAAAAATAACTTAATTTTAGGCCTATTTTGACAAAAATTAATGCTATTAAAACGTGGCATAAAAAATTAGCAGTGCAACAACATGACTCTTCTAGTTGCATAAATGGGCTGCGTATGGGAGGTTGCTATTGCTAGAATTTCAGTTCTCTCATTTGCAAGCTGTTAAATCATAAAATCTTATACTGGTAGTTCAATAAAACTTCCAAAGAGTAATCTATTTCGGCAACATTTTATAGAGAAAGATATAATTAGGGGGGCTAATGGAAGGAAGTTTGAAAGAAGTGATTGGTGATCAACTAATAATGAATAGCCCTCCCTTAATCCTGAGTATATATGTTTTTTTGATGAAACTTATCTAAAGCATTTTTCAAAGAGCGATCAAATTTGATTTCCAATTTTTGACCATTTTCCAAGTTTTTTTGTGATTTATTAGTTTTATTTTTGACAAATTAGTTTCCTCCCCCTAAATAAAAGTTTCAAAAATATGCTTTAAATCATTTTTGAGTCTATTCCATTGCAAGAAACAGTCTCAGAAGTGCTAAAAACGGGGTATTTTTGTTTTTCTGAACGTTTGTAGGCAGGCTAATAGGTAGGGATATAGCCCCCGCGCTATGCTACTGCCCTCAACAATGCTCAAGCGAACGATTTCCTTTTGAAATTATCCCGAGTTGGTCTCATTTTTCCTTTTGTGGACTTGTTAAATTATTTGTCGAAATCTTTGCAAAGCTAGACACAAATAACAATATTTTTTTGAAATCAACTTTACTTGAAATAGATGCGGGTGAGAGTGTTCTCACTATGAACACTTGTGCACTCTGCACAGTCATTTCTGTGTGAACAACATACGACCAACATCACGTTCATTAATGTTGGATTAAATGCAATGTGTACCGGTATTTTGATGATGCGCAAAAAAATGAGTGAATGAAATGCGCAAAGATGCTGTGTAGACGAAACCAAAAACTGGTCAACAAATAAATTGAAGTCCTTTAAACACGAAATATCGATAACATAATTAACCTAAGAAAATTAAACTTTTGTTTTTAAAGTGTTGCGAGTTGCATTTTAGCATTGCTTGTATGATTGACTTTATATTAATCTACCTACCGCACAAGAAATATAATTAGTAATTCCATGGATATTATTCAAAACTCCATCTGTTGATGAAATCTATATTCTTGATTAGCTTAATTAGTATTTTACCATAATCCAGCTTTAAATAGAAAATATTTTGCGTAGTGCGTAGCTCTCAGATTCGAAAATCTCTCAACATCGAGCCGTTACTTCTCCTAATTGAACGATCTCAGCTTAGATGGTTAGACCATGTAAGCAGAATGCCTCAGGAAAGACTCCCCAAACAAGCTTTACTTGCTAAAGCAAATGGGAGAAGACCAGTTGGACGACCTGGAACTAGATGGACCGATTACATTGAAGATCTTGGATGGAATCGCATGGGACTTCGCCCTAGTGAAATGATGGAGATGATGGAAGACCGTGAGGTGTGGCGGCTTAATCTCGAGCTGCTGTCCCCGCAACCCTCACGGAAAAGCGGGCAATGAAGAAAGAAGAAGGCAACGGTAAAATGCATAGCCCGCAATGCAAAGCGCTGTGCAATTAATTATTATTCACAGACAACCGAATCACGAGAAGCGATAAGCGAAAAGTGACCCTGTTAATTTTCTCTCGTAAAGGCAGACTGTACGGCCGTGTAATTTAAGTAGGCCATGTACATCATGCAATAAAGTTCGTTGTGAATATGACGTTTTTATCCCCTCCCCCACCAGGCAGCCATTTTTTAATTGCTGTGAGACAAATAAACTTTTACGCGTCGAAAAAAAATTTTTTAGGAAAGCAAATATTTCTTTGGGCCAGAAAGGCATTGAAAATTAAAGACCTTCGACAATTCACTTGACTGTAATTGCGATCTCCATATTACATATTTAAAACATCTTGGTCGTGATATAGCCATATTAAGCCAAGAAAATCAGCTGGAGATCTGGGGCGGCATTGAAAGCTCCAGGACATACTGGTGTTATGGTTTGCAGATTACGACTCTTGTGCTCATAGGACGATTAAACGTCGGACGATTAAGCACTTCTATGCTCCAGGATTTACATGCGCCTGGACTATTAGGCATCAGAGGTAGGTTTTTAATTTTGCAAAAATATACATTGTTTTTAGTTTTGATTTTTGTACATATTTTAAAATTTTGTACATTTTTTTTTGATTTTAGCATTGTGCATATACATTTTTGTTTCTTTACATTTTGTTTTTGTTCAAGCACATTAATATTTTTAAAGTTACGTTACATTTTCACATGTTTATTTTTTGAAAAATTCTATTTCCCAAGCCGGAGGTCTGCAACCTGCCACCTACGGTGCAAAATTCTGTGGCGCACGAGTGGTCACTGTGACCTCGCGTAGTTATTTTTAGTTTCTCAGAATCTTTTTTTTTTTTTAGTTTCTACAAAGTTTTTCAGAATCAATTATATGGCTTCATTTCTCACATTCCTTAACGGTCAAAATAAAATTTAAATGAACCTTTTTAACTTTTGAAGCAACTTTTTTAGAAATTGTATAAATTTTTAAAGTGTTGCATGATTGTGCTGTATATTGCTTCAAATTATTGTTTTACTTATTATTTTTGTGGGATGTTTTTTTCTTAAATATTTTTCTTATGTATATATTTTTGTCTAAATAATTTGTTTATATTCTATGATTAGAATTTTATGATGTATAATTTTGTAGTATCAATTCTAAAATTAAAGTTATAAAGCCTGATTAAGTTGCCAGTAAAATTCTGAGTTCCTCAATAACGTCATTGGCCGTATTTGTAAGCGATTTTGTTGAAACCCACTTACTTGTTCGTTAGAAATCACATTATTCGACACAAAAACCATTAGTGTTATATGAATTTTAAGACATCATAAATTTTAATTTTTATTTGATTTTGTGTTGGATCTGTTTTCCTTAATATTTTTGAAAATATAATGATTTTGACTCACAGATGACGGGTGATAAATCATAAAGCCATTCAACGAAACTTCGTCAGATGTTTTGATGATTACTACTAAAACTCACTTGTTGAGATTTCCACGACGCTTTGCGTCAGAAATCCCGTGTTTTTTTCCGTGCAAAATTAACGGTTTTTCTACAACCAGAGGCTGAAATTGCTAAGCCTATAACTTTAAAACAGCTCTATGTAGAAACATGAAATTCAGAACTTAGATGAGGTACGTATGGAACAACCTTTGTGCAAATTTTTGGTGCAGTCGGGCACGTGATAGGGGTTTCCAAATCAAAAAACTGAAAATTCGATTGGAGGTTCTAACATTCTAGTTTGAAAACGAATTGCGTAAGAAGAATAAAAATTTCGAATTTAAGACCGCCAAGGGATGCAGTTTCAGCTTCCACTTGACACTTTTTTTTCTTTATTTTCGTTTTGTTGTTTTGTTTTTCTTTAAGAACTTTTTTCTATGTACAAAAACTCCGAAACCACCAAAGCTAAAAACGTGAAGTTTGGAGATATGTTAAGTCTATTATATTTATGAAGTTGTACACATGCATTTTTATTGGCGCTAAGTTACGTGGTTTAGGGGAGACTTGTGATAACGAAGTTCAATTTAGTAATTGATTTTATTCATCAATGCAGTTGTGCTGCCGTGGCCTAGTGGTTAAAGGTGCCAGCGTTTGAAACCCTAATTAGCGAAAAGACTTTGGTTCAAATATTTCATTGGTATGGTGCGCCGTTTGTGTACCCTAATTTGTGCAATGTATTTTTGCATATTTGATATTTTTGCATATTTGATTAAATAGTCATTTTAATTAAATGTACAAAAATAAATATACAAAAAAAACATGTGCCAAAATAAATGTTCAAAAATTTTTGAATATTTTTTACACTATAATTTGCGCAACGTTTGTTTGTATATTTAAGTTAATAGTCATTTTAATTAAATATACAAAAATATATGCCACAGAATAAACCGTTGCAAAAATAAATGGACAAAAAATTGTTATACAAAAATTTGCAACATCATTTTTTGCATCACATTTTTTTGCATTACACTTGTTTGTGTCACAAATATTTGTACATTTATTTTTGAAAGCAAAAAAACAACTCACGCCGAAATAAATGTGCGAAATTTTGTGATGCAAAAAATGTTGATGCAAAATTTCTTGTCGCAAACAAAAACACGTGCAAAAACAAATTGTCAAAAATATTTGACTATTTAGTTTGTGTCCATAATAATAAAGGGTTGAAATTATGTGGACGAGAAGGTATCAGCAAGGTATAAAACTGGAACTTCAAGACGAAAGCTTCGAGTTTTATGGCAGCCTATAATTAGCCCGCCTATGAGACCTCTCGTTGGGCTCAAAAAAGAAGGTTTATTTACCCATACCTTCCCGCTCGCATAATTCCAACTCTTTATCATTATGGACACGAACTAAATAGTCAAATATTTTTGACAATTTGTTTTTGCACGCGTTTTTTTGCGACAAGAAATTTTGCATCAACATTTTTTGCGTCACAAATTTTTGCGCATTTATTTTGGTGTGAGTTGTTTTTTTGCTGTCAAAAATAAATGTACAAATATTTGTGACACAAACAATTGCAATGCAAAAAAATTTGACGCAAAAAATGATGTTGCAAAATTAAATCCACAAAAATTTTTGTGGATTTATTTTTGCAACAGCAATTTTTGAGCCAAAAATTTTTGTGTCAAAATTTTTTGCCCAAAAAATTTTTGTGTAATATTTTTTCGTCTGTTTATTTTTGCAACGGTTTATTCTGCGGCATATTTTTTGTATACTTAATTAAAATGACTATTTAATTAAATATGCAAAAAACGTCGCGCAAATTATGGTGTAATAAATATTCAAAAATTTTTGCATATTTGTTTTTGCACGTGTTTTTTTTTTGTATTTATTTTTGTACATTTAATTAAAATGACTATTTAATTATATTTGCAAAAAAACATTGCACAAATTAGAGTACACAAACGGCGCCCCACATATCGGCGTTTGATTTTCTCAAAGCACAATCGTATGATTGGAGCATTTTTTTTATTAGACAACATCACATTTAATCTTTTTTATTTTGGCATTAAAATAATATAGCCACAAGCTTATCGGGCATATACGATATGAGTCGTAAATTATATACTACTGTATTTTATTTACTAAAATCGATTTCACCCCAGCGGGGCATCATCAGTTAGGTCTTATTCTGATATAATCTTTGGCATTAAATATGATCAGAATGTTTCACTTTCTGTTAAGAATATTTTGCGATTCTGTTGTGATGCACCTTACACTAATTTAAGTTCGTTTTTTTAACTCAAAATTACTTTGTAAACTTTAGCTGGATTCTGAACTAGAACACTGATTAGCTTATTCTGAGTTGGAATACTGAATTGGTTACCCATGATTTTGTTGCAACTAAATTATTTCGGATGAATTCCGCTAGTTTAAAATTTACTGCAATAACTTATGACTATTCTGTACCATATTCTGCTCCATGATAATTTTTTTTGTACTGCGAAATAGAACTCATATTTGCTCTAAGCCAGAGGTCAGCAACCTTTTGACGCTGCCGGGCCAAAATCAAGCTCAATAATTGGCTGCGGGCCATTAATCAGGTTTCCACCAAGTCTGGACGAAAAAATACTCAAAAATGTTTTCTAGCTACAGTATTAACAAAAAGTTAAAACCTATGTTTTCCAGCTATTAACTAAAAAAAAAGCAGAAATTAAGTTATTATTAAAGCAAACTGCTCAGTGGCAAACAAATACGATATTAGAAACAGCGGCGTCCCTAAAAATAGTGACACCCGGGGCAAAATTTCGTGGTGTCACCCTTCATAATGTATAGTAGGCGGCAAAAAACTAAATTTGAAAAATAGCGGTACTACTTCCTTGCTGTAGACAGCGGTTGTATTTTGGGGGGGGGGGGGCTAGCTCAATAACTTCTCATTTTAAGATGTTAAAACTTGGAAGTATGAGCATTAAGCAGCACACGTCTAGTATCAGGCGCGTAACCAGAAATCTGCAGTTGGGGGAGGGCTGTGTTTACGGGTCTGAGAGCATAGCCCCCAGCACTCGAAAAAAAATTTTTTTTAAAACAACTTACTTTTAGGTTTATTTTAATAAAAATTAATGCTTTTCAAACGTGGCATCAGAGAGAAGTCTGACGGCATAGAAATTAGCAGTGCAAAAGCATGATTAGATTCAGCCGCGTAGTCAGCAATCTGCAATGTGGAGATATTTTGGGGGTCTTGGGGCGGAGCCTCCAGCGCTCACAAATTTTGTATTTTTTTTTGCAAAAATAACTTAATTTTAGGACTATTTTAATAAAAGCTGATGCTTTTGAAATGTGATATAAAAATTAGCAGTCCAAAAACATGATTAAACTGATCGCAAAAATGGGCAAAGGCTATGTGGGAGGTGGCTAACGGTAAAATTTCAGCTCTCTTATTTACAAGGTACCGAAATCACAAAATCTTATCGTTCAATACAACTCACAAGGAGTAAATCATTTCGTCTATACTTAATTGAGAGAACAATTGAAGGGGGGAAAGGCGAATGCAGCGATACTTGAACCGAAGTGATTGCTAATTAACTAATACTGAATAGCCACTCTCCTCCCTCCCCCCTCTGTTCGTGAGCTTTTTTTATGAAACCTATATTCATCATGTTTCAACAAGCAATCAAATTTTACTGCTTAGTGTTGGCGAATTTTTACATTTTTACTGGTTTGCAATTTATATTTTTGACGAATTAGTGCCGCCCTTCTAAATAAGCGTTTCGAAAGATGCATTTAATTATTTTTGGTCCATTCCAGAGTGCTAAACATTTCCAATGATGTTAAACGTATCGTTGTTTTCTTTTTTGTTCGATTTTTATCATAAAATGGTGACACCCAGGGCGAGCCGCCCCCCTTAGCAACGCCACTGATTAAAAATCATGTAAGTGCAATACCTGCAAAAGCGCTCGCTCTCCGTGTTTTCATTGGTCAAGGTACGAACTGCGAAGTGCTTGATGCGTGACTAAAATTCTTTTTTCTTTTTCCGCCGGTCTTTAACAGGACAAAACACGGAAATGCTTCCAGTCAAATCTACTGTATCATTCCATTGTTCAGGAGTGTGGTTTCAGCTGAATTAAATAGTGATTCGCAAAACGTTTGTTTGCTATGCTAATTGTCATAATTACGTAAAGAAGTCGCGGGGCAGACAAATACACAATTTCGAAAAAAGGCCGCGGGCCGGATAAAATGTGTTGGCGGGCCGTATTTGGCCTGCGGGCCGCAGGTTTCCGACCTCTGCTATAGATTTTTAGTATACCATTTAGTTCATATGGTTTGGTCGGCATATCCACCACATTGTTCACATCACGATGAAATAAAAAATTGCTGTTTTTTCTTCTGGATTGCTTTTGTTGCATTATATATTACATATTTACTTGTTATGCACTAAAAGGTATAATACGGTTCTGTAAACTATGGTGTAAACTATACTTATGTTTGCATGTTGAAACTTTTTCAGCCTCTTTAGTCAGGCTATGTATTGTGGTGTTGCAGGCGCCCCGACCTTTACCGATTTTGCAGAACTATTTTTTGGTATTGCAGTTTAATCAATAGATCATGAATACCAAGTTTCAAAAATTTTCATCAATGTTTACTTCCCCGCCAGGCCAATTTTGATGCCCACTTTTCCAAAACTTTGCATTATTTCGCCACTAGAGAGCGATATGGATACGTTATGTTTATGAACATGCTTTTCAAAGAAGCCCCATGTTAGTCTTTATCTATAAAAAAAATTGAATGAAATTGAGTCATTCTATCCAGAGATATTGCTATTTTATTACCCTTTTTGATAAGCATTGCTGCTACCAAGTGGTAAAAATTAAAGTTGAATATATCAAAAATTAAGCCTTTTGATGTTAAAATTGGGCATATTATCCCTTTTAAAACTGTACAAGTACATTTTAATGCAACATTTGGTGAGTACCAAATACTGATTTACATGTGCTTTAGTAAAATTTAATTGGTAATACTTCGTTTTAAAAGATTCAAATTGTTTTTACAAAACATTTTGTTTGGGTGGGGTTATTACAGCCTCTTGAAGAATATTACTACCAACTTTTCAAAAGTTTTTTCAATAGGTGAATTATTTCGTTTTTAAAATATGGTACAGAACCAATGTTAGTTCATGAAGTACGCATTTTACTAGACTATACTAAGATTTATAAACGCTGCAATTGCTCAGTATGGGTTTGTTAGTTCATATGCATTATGAGTGCCTGAAATGCTGATAACAAACTGCAGATCGCTTTGGTTGAATTCACAATAAACTAAAACAAACGTTTCCGTAAAACACACTATGCTTTAGTACATCCACTTGCCACGTATCGTGCTTATATGCAAAAATTAAAATTCCTACAAAATCATGGGATAAGAGGCATTTTTGGTGCTCATTTTCGAGATTCACTATACCCAATTACTCACAATTTTAGACTTTGCAAACTGATGGCTTGTTCAAATTTAGCGTGATGGTTGATAGTGGAGATCCAAAGAATCAAACCAAGAGCGAACAAGTACAAAATGACAATTTTGTGAAGACGGTTCATAAATGATGAAACATGGAGAACAATATAACACTGCGCTTTTGTTTTTAATCTTTTACGCAATGACTTCATTTTGTATAGCAAAGTTTAAAGCAGGGTTGTTGCATCTTTTCCACCGTTTTTAATTTTCTAATTTTTTTCAAAAACTGTTGATGGCTTTTTGAGACCGAAATCGATTTTATCTTTACGAAGTTTTAAATAAATTTTAATACTTTTTAAAAATTATTGACAGATTTAGGGAATGTACTCCATTGTTCAGATTTGAAGTCGCTAAATTTGTTTATTGTTTTTTATACAACCGAACTAAAAACTCATCTTACAATAATCTTTTTTGTAAAAGTATTGATTGTTCTGGTCAAACTATGAAGCAGTCGGGTGACTGCAGCAATTTACTTATTATTTGCTTCGGCGCAAAATTAATAACTGAGGTGTATATAGTATTAGGGAGTCAAAATTTGGAATTGCATTTCCGCAGATATTAAAGTATTCTTGTACAAAAAGTTTCTATTTTATTTCGAGAACTTTCTCATGCAGTTTCGATGTTTCTTTTCGTGTTATCCACAGTTCCTTGTGTACATGTAAAGATGCAATACATGCTCACGTCGGGCCGTAAACTTTAGTATCTTCAAAATGTTGCAATGCTGTCAGACAAACTAATTAAAAACTTCCATGATACTGGCATGAATTTCCTCTTGGATAAAAAAAGTCGTTGCTGGACTCGATGACCAAATGGTTCTTAGCACCTTTTCTGTTGCCTTTTTAAACAAATGCCGATTAATTTCTGCTTTGTGCTGTTACCAAGGGATAAAATAAATTTATCTAGTCTTGTCTGCTCTTGAAGGCTGGACATACCTGGTATTTAACTGGAGAGCTTGTTCCCTTAACCCCATGGGTTTAGGAACTTCCGTTGGCATAAAGTGACTCCAAATGCTGACCGAAAGTTACTTAAAAGATTTGGTGCAGGATTTTGAAAGCTGGTGATGCCAAAAATAACATCAAAAAAATTTGTGTGGGGTTATGCCATGGCAAAAGATACTATCTAGAGCATGCAAGTGTGCAATAACTCCACAGTAAGAGGGATCAAGCTGGTTACTGATTTACTTCACCTGCCGTACAAGGAAGAAAATGTACAAATCGTGTATTTATTGTGGAAGACAATCTTAGAAAAATCTCTACCTATGGAAAACGTTCTTTCCTTCTTTTTTCTTCATTGCCCGCTTTTCCGTGAGGGTTGCGGGGACAGCAGCTCGAGATTGAGCCGCCACACCTCACGGTCTTCCATCACCTCCATGATTTCGCTTGAATGAAGTCCCAAGCGATTCCATCCAAGATCTTCAATGTAATCGGTCCATCTAGTTCCAGGTCGTCCAACTGGTCTTCTCCCATTTGCTTTAGCAAGTAAAGCTTGTTTGGGGAGTCTTTCCTGAGGCATTCTGCTTACATGGCCAAACCATCTAAGCTGAGATCGTTCAATTAGGAGAAGTAACGGCTCGATGTTGAGAGATTTTCGAATCTGAGAGCTACGCATCTTGTTAAACAGTGTAACTCCCTCGATTTTTCGTAAAAACCTCATTTTGGACGCTTGCACTTGTGATCGCACTCTTTCTATCATTACCCAAGATTCACGACCATAAGTGAGAATGTGGACAAAAATGTTTTAAAAATTGAGACCTTTGTCTTTTTTGACAATTCTCGTTTCATGACAACCAAGTAGTGCAAATCTCGCATTACTTCACTAGCCTTGCCTATTCGGGTATCCAGTTCTTTGTCTTGCCTTCTGTCACTTGTAAATGCAACCCCAAGATACTTGAACTTCTCTACCTGCTTCAGTGTTGCTCCATTCACTTGTAACACGCACTGATGAGGGTTTCTTGAAAGATAAAATACCTCAGTTTTGCTCGTGCTTATTTTCATTCCGGCGGTGTTGCATGCATCTGCATAGCTATTTGATGCAAGCTGGTGGCCAGCTTTTATGGAAGAAAGCAGAACCAAATCATCAGCGAATAGCAGACGACTGATTTTGCAATTTTCAATCGTGGCACACTCATCTGCTTGGCTGCATTTATCGATCCAGTTCATGTAAACAATGAAAAGGAGAGGTGACAAAACACACCCTTGCCGGAGTCCAACGCCAACGTGGAACGGATTTGATTGCTTGCCATTTACTCGAACACAAACCTCCACTCGGCAGTAGAATGACTTAATGGCACGCAACAATTGACCATTAACGCCATACTCCCGCAAAACCTTCCAAAGTTTATCTCGAGAAATTCTGTCATATACTTTTTCAAGATTGACAAAGCATGCAAAGAGATCTTTGCCATACTCCCAAGATTTCTCGAAGATTTGGTCCGTGGTGCTGCGACCTGGACGAAAACCGCACAGACCATTTTCCAGTTTTGATTCCACTATTTCTCGGCATTTCCTTTCAAGGCATTTGGCATATACTTTCCCTGGTAAACTGAGGAGTGATATTCCTCTGTAGTTTGTAGATTGCTTGCAATCTCCTTTATTGAATATCGGAATAATCACACCTGTTTGCTCATCTCTGGGAGTTTTGCCAAACTTCCATGCAACTTGACACACTCGCGTTAACCAGAGAATTCCTTCTCCAGTCAGCGTTTTTAACAGCTCGGGTCTGATTTCATCTTCACCAGCAGCTTTTCCAGATTTTATCCCTTTAATTGCCGTTGCCACTTCTGTTGCAGTGAAAACTTTCTCTTCCCTTAGATGTGTCACTTCGTGTGTGTCACGAGTCGATGCCTTTACAAGATTCAAAAGATCTTCAAAGTATTTTCCTATCGCGAAAGCATTTCATTATCATCCGTTAGACTGTTACCTGCAGAATCTTTGATGTAGTACGTTACACTCGATCTTTTGCCATGTAAACGGCAGATGGTCTGCCAAAATACTTTGTTTGCTGAAAAATAGTTGAAATCCAACCGACGACCAAATTCTTCCCATGACTTCTCCTTGGATTTCTTTACTGCCGAAGTTGCCGCTTTTCGCGCCTCAGTGTACCGGGATTGCAAATAAGATGACGATCTGTTCAATAAGATGGCCTTGAACGCATCTTTCTTTGTTCAAATAGCTTCTTTAACCTCTTGGTTCCACCAAGATGTTCTTTTCTCACTATCACCCTCCCTCTAAGCTGTTTTCGCCCACAACTTTCAGCAGCTGATGAAATCATCGCTGATTTGAACAGTAGCCATTCCTTCTCGATGTCCTTGGATACATCAGGAAGATGTCTGAACTTAAGATGATATACTGGATGCAAACTGTTTTCTTACTTTTTTGTCCTCCAAAGCCTCCCATTTAATCCGGTAAGTCACAGACGGCCTGTTAGATTTTCTGTTTGGCCAAGGTTTCGAAAGTCGCTCGGAACATACTACCAGATAATGATCAGCTGACAATTCAGCACCTCGCTTCACTCGAACGTCCAGCACATCAGAAAACAAATCTGACGAAACTATGCAAAAATCTATCAAAGATTTTTTATCCATACTAGGTCGATACCATGCATACTTGTAAATCTCTCTGTGCTGGAAAAAGGTATTGATGATGCGGAGTCTGTTGCTACAACAGAGCTGCAATAAATACCTTCCGTTGTCATTCAGTCCAGTGACTCCATGTTTTTCAATTTCACCCTTCCACGTATCTGTGTCTGTTCCAACATGTGCGTTGAAATCCTCCATAAGGATGTAGATTCAGTAGGTGATACTCGTAGAAGAGCATCATTTGCTTCATCCACAAAAGCTTGATATTCAGTCGTGGCATTGGGGGCATATACCTGCAATAGGCACAATGACCGATCCGATACCTTGAGCTTTAACATACAGACCCGTGGTCCCAAAGAAATCCAATCTGACACACAGTCTGACAACCAGAGGCTTGTGAGAATCTCCACACCCGCTTGAGCAGACATACTAGGATCAGCACCAGAATAGAAGAGTTTCCATTCACCATCCAGATCCACAGTTCCAGAGCCACGTCGTTTGGTTGAAGAAACTCCGATAATATCGAGATGATACCGCTTTGCTTCCTTAACCAATTCTAGCTCTTTTCCTGTGAGGGTGAGAATATTCCAATTGCCCAACAGCAGTTGGTGATGGTTGACTCGTGAGTAACTGAGTATGCGTCATTATCTGCTGTACGAATACTCTGTGCTGCCTCCATTTGCCTCTCCAAACGTGTAGCGGGCACATTGATGGAGCTGCCACTAGGGCTGGCTGGTGGAGATTATCGCTTGTTTTTCGAACGAGTCCCTCTGTTTAAGACTCGAACTTCATAGGGGTTTCGCTGAATAACGACCTGGGAGTCCCTAGGCGCTCCCTGCCGGACTAGGTTCTGCTTGTGAAGGTGGACCCATTAACGTTGTTTACGTAATTTTTATTATTTGTGCTCATCATGATGTGTTTTGCAGTGTAATCTAACTGCGGAGATGTTTTATATCAAAGTTGTCCTTCTCCTTGGGTATACGCTTACCATAGCTGATGTGCATTACCAACCCAGGTTTTAAGTTTTCCAACTTGTTTGATTTGAACTATACCTCATCTTGCTTCTACCATCAGACCTATCTGGCATGGGTAACCCTATCAGGAGAATTGAATCTCCAGCCAGTACACCTCTGCAGGTCATTGAGGCACATAGACTTTCCCTCCTCGATACGGTGATAGTTCATGGAAAAGCCATGCCTTGCACGTCTAATATGGCGAGCTATGTTATACTATGCCTACTGTGCCATAATAAGCGTACTATATGCCATACTATGTCTACTAAGCTACGGTGCCCACTGTGGTATACTATGCCTATTGTTCCATAATCAGCAGACTATGCCTATTGTGCCATAACAAGCCTACTGTATGCCATACTATGCCTACTAGGGTGCCATGTTATGCCTACGAATGTCAAACTAAGCTACAGCATCTACTGTGGTACACTATGCTTACTAATACTATGCCTATTTTTCCATAACAAGCCTCCTGTATGCCATACTCTACCTACTAAGGTGTCATGCTATCCCTAACATAATGTACTAAACTACAATGCCTACTGTGGAATAATAAGCCAACTATGCTTAATGTGCCGAAGTAAGCTACAGTGCCTACTGTGACGTCGTTTCCTATTTGTTAATGGAATGCTTCTGCATTGTTGCTGAATAAATTTTGCCCTTTAAAATATAGAAGAATACATTGCTCTGTCTAGTCAAATCAGTTCAGTTCAAAATCCAAAACGTTAGCTCAAATTGATGGATGTTCGAAATTGAGTAAATCATAGTGACCAATTTAAAGCTTTAACTAATCATTACCTACCAAGTTTTACTAAAATACCTATTAATCAGTATTTGGTACTCACCAGATGTTGCATTAAAATGTACTTGTACAGTTTTAAAAGGGATAATATGCCCAATTTTAACATCAAAAGGCTTAATTTTTGATATATTCAACTTTAATTTTTACCGCTTGGTGGCAGCAACACTTATTAAAAGAGTAATAAAATAGCAATATGTCTGAATAGAATGACCCAATTTCATTCAATTTTTTTAAAGATAAAGACTAACATGGGGCTTCTTTGAAAAGCAAGTTCATTAACATAATCTTTCCATATCGCTCTCTAGTGGCGAAATAATGCAAAGTTTTGGAAAAGTGGGCATCAAAATCGGCCTGGAGGGGGGTGTAAACATTGATGAAAATTTTTGAAACTTGGTATTCATGATCTACTGATTAAACTGCAATACCAAAAAATGGTTCAGGTTAAACAAGCAAGTTTTTAATTTTTATGTGGCGCCTGCAACACCCTACTATGTATCAATTTCGTTGTTTTGTGAAAATATGTAATTTTCTTTGTTTAGGAGAATAATAAATTGAAAATCAGAAACCTAAGGCTCCCTTGGCTGAATAGAGGCTTTCGTAAGAACTGATTTGTAATAATTAATCAGTTATATATCAGAAATTTGTTGCTTTTTTGCAACTGTTCGTATAATAAAGTGAAAATAGAAAAAAGTAGAACAAAACTTGGAAAAATAAAGAAACTTCTAAGAGTATTTGACTTCATACTGGAAATAGTTGTAGGATTTGTGGAAAAGATCTTTTTCATGTTCCTATAATCTTGAATTCCCAAATGAAAACGCACAAACGAAAACAGTCTCATATTTGCTCGATTTGTGATAAATCATGCTTGGGGTCTCAACAGTTGAAGTTACATTTGAGAACACATGGAGAACGACCATACCAATGTTCAATTTGTTGCAAATCATTTTCACAGGCAGGAAACTTGAAAAAACACACTTTGTCACACACAGGAGAACGACCTCACAGCTGTACAATTTGTGACAAAAAATTTGTTACTGCTGGAAATTTGAAAAGGCATATGAGGGCTCACACTGGAGAACGCCCTTTTAATTGCAATGTCTGCGATAAATCATTTTTCGACACTAAATGCTTAAAATTGCATTTCAAAGTTCACTCAGGTGAACGAAATTTTAAATGCTCATATTGCGAGAAATTGTTTGTTCACACGAGTCATCTAAAAACACATCTAAGGACTCACACTGGAGAGCGACCCTACCATTGCTCATTTTGCGTGAAAGCATTCTCTGAGGCTGTAAGCCTGAAAAGACACATGAGAATTCACATGAATGAACGGCCTTATAAATGCACCGAGTGTGATAAAGCATTTAGAACCTCTGGACATTTACAAGTTCACTTAAGAACTCACACAAAAGAAAAGCCTTACAAATGTGAAACTTGCGAGAGATCATTTTCGGAAGCTGGAAGTTTGAAAAGACACATGAGGATCCACACCGGTGAGCTACCTTATCATTGCAATGTTTGTGACAAATCATTTAGAGCAGCTGGAAATTTGCAGCACCACATGAGAACTCACACTGGAGAACGACCTTACCCATGTTCGTATTGTGAAAAATCGTTTGCAGCATCTGGAAATTTAAAAGCACATATCAGGGTGCACACAAAAGAACGACCTTATAAATGTTCTTTGTGTGATAAATCATTTTCACAACAAGGAAGTTTAAATCTTCATGTAAAGAAATATAATCATTTTGAAATTTGATTTCGTTGTTTGCTTTCTACTGTGCAAGAAATGTGTACAGTATGCAGCATGCACTTCACGTGTGAGTCGCCGTGTTTTTTATGAACTGCTTGATTTACACTATCAAAAAAATAGTGGTTGTTATGTAATTTCATGAAATGAACGCCGAATTTACTAATGTCATTGTTCAAGTTGAAGCAAAAAAAGTGATTTTAACATTTATCACTGAGTCCATTGAAAACGATGGCACGAGACAATAAGGTGAGCTGCATTTTGCGAATGGTTTAGCTTAATGGCTTGCTGAAGTTTTGGTGCCCTAATATGCTGTAAACTTTTTTCAGTGCATTTTGACTTTGTGGTAATTTTGCTTTTCTTTAAGTAAATCTTTGTGGTTTTAACTAGCAAATGAATGTAAGTTTTCTATCCTTTTCATGTTTTGATATTTTGGAGATATTCTATGTAAAAAACTTTTGCGTACAATCTACATGCACCAGTACAGTATCTTCTTGCAAAAAGTTGTCCCAACAAGCTCGATAGCCATAACTTTCATAGTTCTTGGAGTTTGAAGCATTAAATCGAATCTCATCATACTCGATGTATTACGCCAAAACGTGTGACGAGTGGGCGGGGGGGCCCTTTTTTGCATCACTTCGCCCCTGGGAGAAACACAGCACTCGGGCAATACAACATCACTGCACCCGGGCAACACATTTACATTGCATTCGAGAATTCGTAGTAAATATTTTTGTATGATATGAAAACAATATAGGCTTATTATGCTAAATGCAACTAAAATCAAGATTTTAATATATGCTTATGTTGTCAGAAAAATTTTGAGTTCCTCAATAATGTCATTGGTAGTATTTGTTGAACTGATTTGGTTGAAACCCACCTATTGGTTTAAAAACGACATTACTCGACCTAAACAACCAATAATATAATATGCATAAAGTAAGGCATTATAAAATAGTACTGTTTTAGCTTTTGCTAAACGGTACCTGCAAAGTCCAAAGCATAAGTATTTCAAATCATTTTTAACGTGAATAGGCAGAACTAATTTAATAGTTCACAGAGACATCATGTCTTAAAATCCTACTTCATTTGACAACACTTTAATGCTGTCTCCATGTCTAAATGGGTAATCGTTTCAACCCTAGTGACGCAGGTGAGGCGTAACCCCCATCGCGGGAGCATTTTCGTGTTTCGAAATCAACTGACTTCATGAGCGGTGTGAAGAGGAGTCGACACAGTGCAAGGGTTTTTGATCCCTGAATTAGGCTAACTCAACTGGTAAATATTTTGTTAAGTTATAGCGCTATGTCAAGTTTTACAAGCCTAATGCGAATGTTGTGATTATAATGACCTAATAGTGATCTTCGGTTTGCGGTGAATTTCAGTGGAGTGTCTAGCCCAGTGACTCTCGACCTTTGATGGTCTGTGGGCCCTTTCTGAAGATTTTCAGCACCAGTGGCCCCCTGCGTGGCTATAAAATCGTCTGTCCCAATGATCTTCACCACAAAACAGAGAGATTTTTCCCCGAATTTCCATTGAAGACCAAAAGAAAAAAAGGTCTTCATCTTAAATCGAAGGGATTTTTTCCGAATTTCCGTTGACGACCGAAAAAAACAAAAAAAAAAACGAATTTACATGTCAAAAAAAATTCAAAAGAGGGAATTTTTTGTCCAATGTCATGCGGCCCCCGGTTGAGAGCCATTGGTCTAGCCTATAATTTGATTGTTTCTCCGATTAACATTTGCGGCTGAGCATGATTACTGCCTCACATGTTTTTTTGACGGAATTAATGTTTGTGATCCCCAATTTTGTGGCTGATTCTATCTAATCTTGATGAATTTTGAGATCTATACGCTAATTTCTTTTTGGTTTTGTGTTGCATTTATTTTCTTAAAACTGTTCAAAACTATGAAACTTTTGCCTCACAAATGACTAGGGATGTACGAGGTTGAAAGTTTTTTTTTTCGTTTGGTTGCGATTGGTCAGCTTCTCCTAAGCTGTTTATTTACCTTTTGCCGTGTGCCTTTAGTTTTTCGGGATTTACGCGTTAGCTAAAATAAGTTACTTTTATTACGCCAATACAGCGATTATAACGAAAGATTTGATTTGACACTAATTTGGGACTGCTATAGTTTCCAATGTTAAATGTACGTACGCAGTTCGTCATAATCTATTCTCAGTGCGCCAAAGTTGTAGCATTGTTTTGTCATTTACGCAAAATGTCGGTTACAATAAAAACCAAAACCTTCACGTGCGTATGTTAGCACTTTTGTGCTATGCCTAGCGGTGTTTGGTTCACGCAAGATGTGAACTTGGAACTTTATTTGGTCAACAAATCGGTATGTTTTATTGGAACGACCGTTCCTTTAAGTACGGGTGTTGAAAGTATTTGTTTGTTAGATGTAAAGACGTTCTTCGCCCAAAGAGATTTAGCGATGCACATTTTCAAATTCTTGTATTTTTCAAAGGAAATCAATAATCTTTTGTTCACCAATTTGGTAGCGTGCATAATTTGTTTTGACTATTGGTTTTGTACTGTAGCCTAGCGCAGTTTGAGTAGTGAGTCTATTGGAATTATACTTTTTGAAACGTCACACTTGTGGTTGCGCTTGTGCCGCGATTATTTTTTTGGGCTTGCGGAAACGCTTGCGGCGCAAGATTTTCAGAGTAGTTGCGCGTGCACTTGCGGCGCAACTTTTATGACTTGCGCTGCTCACCTCTGAGTATATTGCTGCGGTGCTACGAAACATTTAAACATGCATGTTTT
The DNA here is from genome assembly GCA_963965965.1 of Trididemnum nubilum. Classification (NCBI taxonomy): domain Eukaryota; kingdom Metazoa; phylum Chordata; class Ascidiacea; order Aplousobranchia; family Didemnidae; genus Trididemnum; species Trididemnum nubilum. The sequence goes on from OZ014485.1 coordinate 29,973,265, forward strand.
ATATCCGAAGCAACAATGCGTAAAGACTAAACAGTAAATTTTCAAAAGCTTTTCCTTAAAAATTTGTTTTTGTTGATCTCCATTCAACCGTGGTTTTTATAGCCGAGTTATGAACTGAGTTTGGCCGTTGTAAGCAGCATGACTTGCTCGGCCACTTCACCACTCATCAGTGTCTTTTATGATTTGGAATTAGGATGGGCAAAAGTCCAATTTTTTTCTGAAGCCTTGCCTCTGAGCGTCAACTGCAGGCAAAATTTAATACTTGAAGAACAAACTAAGGTCTTCAGTGCTTTTGAATTCTATTTTCAGGCTAGCTTCACGTATTGGCCAAAAAGTAGGCAACTGGTTTTTCAGGGTGTAAAAGCCTGTCAAAAACAAAAAAAAACTTGAAAAAAGGCTTTGCCTTACAACGTCACTTTAAAAAAGGTTTCGCAAATTTTTGATGCGAAAAGTTTTGACTGGGTCAGTTTTAACTAAAACACCTAGTTCAACCTCTTAAGATGCGTAAAATCCAAACCTCAACGCAGTCGCATAAAACGCCTTGATCAGCTTAAAAGTCTAGTAGCACGCCGTTAAACGTTGAAAGGGTAGGAAAATTTTCACTATCATGACTACAGTATATTAGATTTGTGGCATTTGAATGACGTAGGCTACTGTGACCGTACAATGGAGGATGAATGGCAAACAATATTCACTGTTATTGAGCAAACATTAGACAGCTTCTAGGGAGGTGTAAACTTTCAGTTTGAAAATAATTTTTCATGATAAGTGAGCTGCAAATAGAAAGATCTGGCAGAAATCGACTCCGCTCTGAAAATTTTCGGTTATTCTAACCGGCTGTTTATTCGCATCGATTTCGGAAGCTGTGACGTAATATTGCGTCAGAATTACCGTTTTTTGATGAGTACTGAAATGGTTGTTTGGTATTCCAAATGCATCAAGATGGAATCCGGAGTTATTCCGGTTCCAATTTTCCACCAACGCAAACAAACAATGCGGATTTCTTTGCTTCGTCAGAGGGAATCTCAACAAAACAGTCCGTTTACTGTTGTTTCGCAAAGGCAGCGAATCGCGGGAAACACTGATGACGTCGTCTCGGCAATGGTCTGACAATTGAACGTCTCGTAGCCTGATTTGAATTACAACAATCGTGCTGTAGAAACAACAACACATCTCACCGCTGAAGCCGACTGTTGGAAGCTTTCGAATTTTCCTTCAAACAATCTAACTGCGAATGCGCCGCTGCCGGCTTTTTTTGTACTTTGTACAATGTGCAGAAATTCTTCTTCCTCTGAATAAAAAAATAAATAACAACAAATATGATTGATCCGATTTTATTGCAATAATTAGAACGACTGTAACATTCCGGTTTCAGTTCGTTAGTTTCCCTGCCTTGACCAAAGCTGACGAGCTAGCTTAAATCAATGTAGCCGAAACTGGAATTGAACCGGAACAGCACAATACAGATATCGAAAGATGCATCCAACTAAACAAAAACCGTCAGTGTGGTGATCTTGGCTCTGACTCGATGGTGCCCTTACGAATCCAGAGTTCTCTAGTTCAATGCAGTGGTAAAACAATGCAAGGAACCTCCAATATCAGAAGCCAATGGCAGTGGAGAACGCGCCTTGTGATCATAACGTTCTGGTTTGAATACAGTTTCAGCCGGTCAGTCAAAATGGGATTAAAACTACCTACTTGCAAACAGCCGAAATATTAGAGAATGAACTCTTCGTTTCGTGGCCGTTAAGCATCGGGTTCGAATCCCATTTCTACTTTTTCGTGCGAAATCGCAAGTTTGCAAAGTTGTTCAAGACTGGCTCGCAAAAAAATCTCCGCAATTTGGGTTTAGAAACGCTTGAACTTTGCTTCACTTGAGCCTTGAATCCCTCTTAAAGAGTGCCAAAAATATATTAGTCCGAAGCTGGTTAAACTCGCATTTCGGTTATGTTGTTGACCTGTGGACAAGATTTTCTTTATAAGAGATATTTGCTTTTTCACAATTAGTTTGCTTGATGGCCTTCAGCAAGCATTTTTTAGAACCAAAATCTAAAAAAGTGCCTACGAAAATAAAGATTTACGACTTTGTAAAGAAGAATTTGATCGATTTAAGGCCCAGATTTACAATTTAATGTTAAAATTACGACTAATTCAAATTTTTGTTCAAGTCGGATCTGACTAAGGTTCAATCAGTTCGCTCTTGCAATACGGCCTTAAGATTAAACAAGATTTCTCCACTGGAGCAGAGCTATAGAGCACTGCAAGCAAACTTGAAAGTTCAAAAGCATTACGGCATAATTTGCTGACCTTTCTTTGTGTAAGCCAGTCTTACTTGAGCAATGTTGCTCGTTTGCGTTTTTGCAAAACTGGATGGATTACTCAGTCAGACCCTGTTGGAAGACCCTAAATGATAAGCAGGGAATAGCTAATGGTGAAAAAAAAGCCGCTTACGGAGCAGATTGTTCTTAGGAAAGCTCGCTGTTGTCGCATGATTCAGGATTGAAACGGGTTCGATTACAACACTGCAAGTTGTGGTGGAGAACGTCGGCTTGCGATCGAATGGGTACTGGCTCCCGGTTTGATTCCAGAATTTTTGGGAAAGTCAGTTTTCGTTTGATTATGAAAACTAGTAAACAAAACAAGAGTGTTTTGCGTTATGTAGATAAAAAGCGCTTGGTTTATTCTATGAATGAATAAACACCATCCTATGTTAGGTTTTAAACCAATATTTCCCATTTCTGCACTATCTTGACGTCCTTCATGGTCGACTACTGGGAAGCCATGTCAACTTCCACTGGCAGTTAGGTGGCCATAACAACCACCAATCCTGCAGCTCCAATGATATTTCACATTGTAGCTCAAGTCAAGTATGCACAGAGCTGGACAGCGCTGTTTCGAGCTTTTAGCTCTCATCGGCAGCCCTCAGCTATGTTTTCAAACGTATTCCCAGCTGAACAAACATCTTGGCCTAACTGGCAAACCTTATTGGCTTGCACAGAGGCAGATGCTTAGTAGGAACTAAACGATTTTACACTTGTGGTACTTTAGAAACAAGTGAAAAATCGTTGGATCCTTGTAGTAAGGACAGCCATAGGCTATCCCTACTACAAGGACTCCCCTCTGCGTGACCACGGAAATCAAAACTACACTATCTTGATGTCCTTCATGGTCGACTCCTGGGAAGCCATGTCAACTTCCACTGGCAGTTAGGTGGCCATAACAACCACCAATCCTGCAGCTCCAATGATATTTCACATTGTAGCTCAAGTCAAGTATGCACAGAGCTGGACAGCGCTGTTTCGAGCTTTTAGCTCTCATCGGCAGCCCTCAGCTATATTTTCAAAGGTATTCCCAGCTGAACAAACATCTTTGCCGGTAAGGCTGAACAAACATCTTTGCTGAACAAACTGAACAATCCCAGCTGAACAAACATCTTTGCCTTTAAGGTTTGCCAGTTAGGCCAAGATGTTTGTTCAGCTGGGAATACCTTTGAAAATATAGCTGAGGGCTGCCGATGAGAGCTAAAAGCTCGAAACAGCGCTGTCCAGCTCTGTGCATACTTGACTTGAGCTACAATGTGAAATATCATTGGAGCTGCAGGATCGGTGGTTGTTATGGCCACCTAACTGCCAGTGGAAGTTGACATGGCTTCCCAGTAGTCGACCATGAAGGACGTCAAGATAGTGCAGTTTTGATTTCCGTGGTCACGCAGAGGGGAGTCCTTGTAGTAGGGATAGCCTATGGCTGTCCTTACTACAAGGATCCAGCCATTTTTCACTTGTTTCTCAAGTACCACAAGTGTAAAATCGTTTATTCCCTACTAAGCATCTGCCTCTGTGCAAGCCAATAAGGTTTGCCAGTTAGGCCAAGATGTTTGTTCAGCTGGGAATACCTTTGAAAATATAGCTGAGGGCTGCCGATGAGAGCTAAAAGCTCGAAACAGCGCTGTCCAGCTCTGTGCATTTCCCATTTCTGTTGAAAATTAAATTAGGCGACCCCCAAAGTCAGGGCACAACGTTGCTGTTGCGAAGTGCCGTTTAAACTGTCCACTTTTTGATTCACTTTTGCAAGCAGAATTAAAAATTAATAATCAACTGACTGCCAGCAAAAGGATTAGTAGGTGGTCAAGTTAGCTCGCAATCAGTTTGTGGCGGTCCGTTGTTTTTGACCCTAAAAAAGTAGTCCAAGTTACAACTTTTCGGTTGGGTCAAATTAAAGAACACAAAAATCGGTATTCACAGCTTCCCAGCTTGACGTTCAGCATTGAAAGGGACAGTATGAAGCATCCATCGTGTATGGTAGACAGGTGACAGCTTGACTCGAAGAATAAAAAAAGTCTCCTTGTTCTATCCTGGCTAAGGCCAAGAATGAAATTATAATTACAGCTCGTCAGGTTGAAGGTTTGATTTTTCTGGCTTCGTTGTAGATTTTTTTCTGTAAATGTTGATGTCAACTTGTCATCCAGGCTTTTGAGTTCACCAGTTGGTTATAGTTGTAGGCCTTGCTGAGCCTTTTCTCGCCATAACTTTACAAGTGTATGTAAATGCCTGTGCTCATTCATTTATGTGGATGAACCAGGCGCTCTTAGGACCGCAAACATTTGCTGGGCCCCCTCCCTGTGCAAAGAAAGGCAAGAACGAAAACGACAAACAAACACGAAACTTCACAAAATTATCGCAGAATAGTGTCGGATTGGCAGCGTGACTGGGAGAGCTAAAAATGAAATTTTTACGATGACCCTGATCGCATGGCTTTGGAAGTTTGGTTCAATTTGCAACCTGTTCAAGTTTTCGTTGGCTAATAAGATTTTGTCCCGAAGAAATGGCACCCCGTCCCTTTCTCGTGAAGAAGGATCAAGATGTAACAATAATTAAACAACAATAGTTTGTGAAATCTTTACTGAATTTAGTACAAGTTTCCCATGACTGTTTGTAAGTATAATGAGAATACTGATTTTCATGACTGATGATTTCTCTATTTTTGGGTCTCTTCAATTTTTTTACACCGTCTTTCTGTGTGTTTTTTTTTTTGTGGCTGTAATTTGTACAATTTGTCATTTCGGTATCTTCTACAACTGGATTATATTAGGACTAACGTACTAAACCCTTGTCGCTCGATTTTTTGGTGTCTCCAAATCATACTACGGGCACATTTTCTTGCTTTGTATCATGGAAAGTCCACAGATGCGCTTTATTTGATTCCAAATCAGCAAATCATATCACGGTCTTCTTGCTTTGTATCATGGAAAGTCCCCAGATGTGCTTTATATGATTTGATGGGTGATGTACTTCAGGATTTCTTCGTCACAACAACGAAAATATCCGAAAAACCAGACCAAACCAGCAGATTTGACATCACTTTGCAATGCAGAACTCTGTTTTAATTTTATCAGCTTGCTAGTTGTTGTATCATCTAAAGAATATAAACTCAACTAATGCGTTTATTAGGTTTACACCGGTACTGTAGGTCAGTAGCATTGCCAAAATAGTGAAAATTCGCAAGACATTTTCAACGAATATTGATAAACTCATATAATTTCAGTTTTTTGTTCAAGTTTTGATAATTTGCTCTTGTTGATGCTCTTAACGAAGCAGTTAAGAGAAATTCAAGTATCTTGGGGTTACGTTCACGAGTGACGAAAAGACAAGACGAAGAATGGATACGATACCCAAATTGGCAAGGCAAGTGCAGCAATGCGAACGATAGTAGTCAAAAAAAGCTAAGCTCTCAATTTTTAAAACATTTTTGTCCCCATTCTCACCTATGGTCATGAATCAAGGGAAGTGACCAAAGGAGCGCTATTGCAAGTGCAAGCGTCCGAAATAAGGTTTCTACGAAGGATCGAAGCAGTTACACTATTTACAAGGTGCGTAGCTCTGAGATTCGAAAATCTCTAACAACAAGCCGCTAATTGTCCGAATTGAAAGATCTCAACTTGAATGGTTTGGCCATGTAAGCAGATTGCCTCAGGAAAGACTTCCCTAACCAGCTTTACTTGTTAGAGCGATTGGGAAAAGACCAGTTGGACGACCTAGGACTACATGGACCTAGAACTATATTGAGGATTTTGGATGGAATCGCTTGGGAAATGATGGAGGTGATAGATGACCGTAAAGTGTGGCGGCTTAATCGATTGGGAAAAGACCAGTTGGACGACCTAGGACTACATGGACCTAGAACTATATTGAGGATTTTGGATGGAATCGCTTGGGAAATGATGGAGGTGATAGATGACCGTAAAGTGTGGCGGCTTAATCTCGAGTTGCTACCCTCGCAACCCTCACCGAAAAGCGGCAAACCTGATTTTTTGCCAAATTCTAAAAAATTGCGCGTGGTTGGTTAACCTTGACTAAAATCAACTCGAACTTTATTTTTTCCGAAGTTAATTTTTGCCTACAAGTTAAATACCTTGACTTATCGAAAAAAATTTTTAAAATCAATTGAACTCGAGTTTCCTTTTCACCAAAGTTTGAAAATTTGCGTATAATTAATCACCTTGACTTTTTCAACAAAAACTACAAAAATGATCTTAAAAAAGACAATTGGCCATACATTGATGTGGTGCAACAATGCAGACCTCAGTTACCCAACAATCAGGGATTGTATTGAGCAGTGACGTGCGGTGAGGCTTTTGGTTGGTGAGGCACAATTTTTTTTCACACACATGTCAATGCCGCAACTAAAACGTAGTTCTAAGGGGGGCAAAATTTGTTTCTGGAGGGGCCAAAATTTTTGGGTTGGTCTAGTTTTCACCAAGTTCTCTGTTGATATCCAAAAAAAGAAGGTCATCGCGCCAATATGGTCTACTTTTCTCCGAGGTCTCGGTTGGTTTCCAAAAAAAAAGCCGCCATCTTGAAACTGCTGCAAGGGTAACAAAAGTTTGGGTGGGTATGCTGGGCAGTTTGGGGGAGTTTTGTTTAGGGGGGCGCCGCCCCCTTTTGCCCCCGCCCCTAATAGCGGCCCTGACACATGTTTGCAAAAAAGTTATTTAAGACAATGAATGACAAGCAAATAACTGTTTTCATAGCCATTAAACGAAAACCAAATTTTTCAGTAATTAATTACTCGTTTAATCTCTGCTGTTCACTTAAAGCCAAATCAATTCTTCAAGTTTTGAAAATCTATAAAGGTGGCCAATTATTTGACTTTGAATGTGGACATGATTGAAGTTTTGGTTCTTGCTAAGTCACAAAAACCAGGTCTCAGTCCCAACATTATTATTTGCTAAAAATACGAAAGCAGAAATGACGATTTTTATTGCGCAACCACTCTTTTCTTGAGTACGGTAGTACTCTTTCTGAAATGAGGGATTCTTTTGTATTGACGTCTCGAGCAAATCTTTTAAACCAGTTTTTTTCGAGCTAAAACTTCAAGTTTAATTATGGAAAAATCTCTCTGCTTTAAGACTAAATTTTCTTCCATTTTAGTTCATTTCCTCGTAATAAATTGTTTTTAATTCGCTAGTAACTCGTTCAATTTCGCAATGAACGAAAGACTACAAAAAACTGCTTTGACTTTTTCTTATTCTATGACGTCATAGGTGAGGCGCGCCTCAAAATCCGCGATTTGTCTGAGAGAAAAAGGCATATTTTTAGTTTGTTTTATTAAAATTTGCTTGGCTGAAGTGAGGCACAATGGAAAATGCCACACTTCGCATATTTCAAGCGATGCTCGCTGGCGAGCATAGAGAGATAACAATTAACCAAATAGTTTCGGCGTTTTAATGCGAAGATCATAACATAAAAGCAGTGAATACACAAAAAAGCTAAATATGATGAAAATTAGTAAAGTTTTGAGAAATATTTTGATTTGTGTGAAAACATTTTAATTATATATTTTTATTTATTTATTTTTTTTGTACAATTCTTCAGGTGAGGCACGGCCTCACCTGCCTCCCCTGACCGCACGTCCCTGGTATTGAGATCACGCAGGGTATTAGGCACAGGGCGAGTATTTTTAACTTCGGCTGAGTTGGATCATGCATATATCACTTAAGAGCGTACCTGCCAACATTTGAAAATGCCAAATCGGGAGATTTCTTACCAGCAAATTCAACAGCTGGGAAGTTTTGCCCCTTAGACCTCCCCCCTGTGCCTACTGCTTGAATAATTATTGTTATCTTTTAAAGTTGGCTTTCATCACCAAAATTTTGACATTACCATTTTAGGTTCTGGCAGTTTTAGGTACTAAAATACAGACTAATTAAATCAAATAGTCTTTTTATTTTGGTTACGGTACCAGGTAACCGCTAACATCAGTACTCTTTCATATACTTCACTGACACACGGCATAAAAAGTCATGCTACATTCAGCGCAGCAAACGCTTTCCAAAAAATACAGAACTATAAAAGTGAAATATCATTTAACCATATTTACTTTAACCAGACCTGCAGCTTCCAAAAATTTTTTTTTCGCCCCCCGGCCTAGACAAAATCAGTTGTACGTGTATATTGGTACATTAATTAGCGCCCCCTCTTAAATAGCTTTCGTCCCCCCTTACCTTAAGCATTTACTTTTACTTGCGGGCCTGGCTTTAACTCTTGTGGGCTTGATTATACGTGATTGTGGCTTTTTTGGCAGTATTCAACCCGACTTTGGAACGTTCAAAGCCAGCTGCACTGCGGTCACAATTTAATTTGCAACTTAAAAGCGCGCTCACAGTGTCATTGTGCAAACTGGTTCTGTTTTCGGTTACAATCTTCCGCACCATGGAAAAGGTTCTTTCGCTAGATGCGTTTGAGTGAGCTAAACGCAGTGCCGTCGCCAGAGCAAATAAAGTGAGGGGGCCCTAGCCAAAAGTGGGGGGCACCAAAATTTGCATTTAAAAACTGATCTTCAGATTTTGTACGGCTACAAATTTGCGCACTTTTAAAATAAGGTCGGCAGCGTTGCTTAGCTCGTTTCGTCTGCGGCCCATAGTCCCTTGAAAAATCTATGTACAGCAGTAAATGCTATCAGACGTGCAACCAGATTTTGCTAAGAGAGGTGAACCAACAGTTTTTTTTTTGCACAAAAACTGCCTGATTTAGCCCACGTGCAGGTCAAACCAATGCAACTCAAGCATGTCACAGATAGGACATAGTTACTAAATATTTAGTGACTGTGGACGGGGGCTTGGGGGCGGAGCACCCAGCTGCTGGCTAATTTTTGCAATTTGCAGCAAAAAATAGCAATTTTAATGCCATTTAAATCATATTTTGTACTTTTTGAAGCCATATCAATAACTAAATTGCTAAAATTCAGAAATCATTTCAAAGAATTAAATTGCTTAGCACCTTCACCCCCCTCCCTTACTTTTGGTCAAGTCAAAAATACGTTTGAACACTCGAAGGTTAAATTTTCTAAGTGACTTGGCTAAAGAGGCTTAGGCCTATTCACCCTATGGTTGCGCCACTGACTGCGACCTCAAAACCTTGAGTGTGCTCTAAAAATCAAAACAGTTGTTCTTTGAAAAAAAAATGTATCACGTATTGTTTCGAGGCATAATTACTAACGAAGTACCAGTAACGATTCTGCTTCTCTCTTTCGCGACACATCCGTAAAGGTGTGTTAATAAGACGGAATATTGCGTCAGATTTACGAGACACAGCAGTTGGTTGCCAGCAATTTTGCAAAAATTGAACGTAATTATTCCTCTTTCCATTATTGTGAGTTGTCTTGTCATTGAGTGAAGTTCTAAAAACAGTATTTTGAGTAAACCTGAATGGGGGGGGGCACAAACAGCCATCAGGGGGGCACGGCCCCCCATAGCGACGGCACTGGCTAAACGGCATGTTGTTCTTTACACGAACATTGCAAATTTCGTTTCCGTATATGTAAGCTTATCGCTCTCTTCTGGTCCCTTTACCATAAAGTTGGTTATCCTTTGATTTCTTTTTTTGGCCGCAATGCTCTTTTTATGATTTTCGGAAGTGACATGTGTCGTTACGTCATTCTTTCCTCCTCGAGCTGCGCTGATGTCTATTCTGCAAGAATTATAGGCCTATTTAGCGTATTCATCCCCTTTGCTTTATGTCTTCTACATATTAAACTGTTTTGAAGAAGTGAAAACGATTCATAATATCCACATAACATTTATGCAATTTCGTTAGATATTTCTAATTTTTTAGTATATTGTTGCTATGTTTGGTCTTGAAACTGTTCTCAAAAACACTTTCTTTTTTACACTTGTAAATGATGCATTGTGCTGAGTGGCACATATTTTCAGCTCTATGGATTATACGATATTTTTTTGTTATTCTTTCTGGTTACAAAAACACATACATTCCATACCTACTTGTTTTTTAGTGGCAAGTATTACCTCTACTGTTGAATGAGTTAATTTAGTTCATTACTTGTTTTGTTTTAATTTTATTTATTAATATAATGTGCTTTTCAAATTTGTCTAAATTTTACTTATTAATTTAATGTGATATAGTTGTACTAAACTAATTTATGTGCCAATTATCAAAATAAAGGGTCAGCTGATTCTCTCAAACAGTTAATTATCTTTTAACAGAAAATGTATGTTTTGCAGTAATTTGAGATAACATCTAAGATATAGTGTTTGTTCTCACAGTTAACCTGGCATGTATATTTCACTACTTTTAGTCTAACTCTATGTTTTTTTGTTTTTGATAAATATGGTACGTTTTTGGTTTAAATTACTCTGTATAACATCACTAACTACCTAACTTTGATGTTGCTTGGTGCTGGAAAATTGAATTTTCACTCTGGATATTTGTCATTGACCAACTTATTGTTGATGCTACTAAGAGAAACTTCTCTCTTCTCTATACTGTACTAATCTGGGTAATATTGTTGATGGAATGTATTTGGTATGATGATATTATTCATAATTGGTATGATGGACGATTGTTTTTTCTTCTTGTTTTTTTTTTTTTTTGCTTTTTTGCGGTGGCACAATTGTGCTGGACTGGTACATTATTATTATTATTATTATATGAAAAGATAATCTTTCTCCAAACACAGGTTTCATCAACAAATATACTATAAACCAAGGAATAGGGGGGAGGGCTATTTAGTATTAGTTATTTACCAATTTCTCTGAAATTTCTTTTCATTAGCCCCCCCCCCAATTATTTTTCTCTATAAATTGTACACGAAATAGATTATCCGTGTGAGTTTTATTGAACTATTCGATTTTTATAATTACCAGCATCTAAATAAGACAACTAAAATTTTACCATTAGCCACCTCCCAAATAGCACATTTATGCAACAAGTTTAATCATGTTTGCACTGGCAATTTTTAAGCCACGTTTTAAAAGCATTATTTTTTTGTCAAAATAGCCCTAAAATCAAATTATTTTTGCAAAAAAATGCAAAATTTTCGAGCGCTGGGGGCTTTGCCCCCAAACCCTCAGCCTCCGGCGGCTGGGGGCTTCGCCCCCAGACCCCCAAAACAGCCCCTACCATTGCAAATTTCTGGCTACGCGCCTGATCTGTTGTATTGTTTTGTGAAAAGCGCAAAAAGCAAAACGCAGTAAAAGACACTGCAACTTCGCACAATTTCTCGGCAACTTTTTGACAAAAAACGTTTGTTAACGCGGCGTAGATGATGACGTTGGAAAAAAGCTCGTGATACTTAGAGGAAGCAGAGGGATACGCGCTTCGATTATTACCTGCTTGGACTGTGCATATGCACTATGCAATGCTTTGTTTGCAACGATATGCAAACCAATTGTTATAATTAAATGATGAAATATTTTCCACTAATTCAAAATATACTTTTGTTTTATAAGAACAATTTTTATAAGAGCACGAGTCTCATTTTTCTCAAACTTTAAGAACAATGCCAGCCTCAGCAACAAAAATAATTAAATCAATACGCAGCAACTTTGTTGGATTTAACATTTTTGTTAAAAGCAAAACTTATCGAACGTTTTTGGCTTAAAATAATTAAGCCCTCCTCAGGATATTATAAACAATAATACATAAACATCTGTAAAGGAAATAGAAGCATTACGGCAACAAAAATTACGTATGGCTGATTAATAACGTACATTATATGAGGAAATACTTTAAATTATTATCTAACAAAATAAAAATGCCTTTCCAGTTTTGGAGCAAAGCAATCATATTAAAATTACAGTCAAACAAGCTACAGCATAAAGGTTTTAGCGTGAAACAAATCAATTCAGTTAGAACAACTATTAATGTGATAGTCAAGGTGAATTGATTTAAAGAGAAAATCAAGTCAAATCAAGGTAAGAAATAACTTATGATATTATGACGTTACCGAAAATTTGGCAACTTAGAAAATACTTAGCAAGAAAGAGGCACCTTTAGCATACTAAATCTAAGTTGCCAAATTTTCTGTTATTTAGGCGGTTTTATTAGGCACTTTTTATTTTTTAGTTATTTACACGGTTTTATTTATTAGGTTTTATTTTCAAATATATTAGGCACGGTCTAAGAGTGATGCCAAGTGGTGCTATTTAGGCGGTTCGAGCAAACCAATTATCAAAGTTTGAAAACCGTTTGCGAGCCTACTGTAAAAACTGCATAAATTTTTCGAAAAATTGATCCGAAAAAGCCGGATTGTGGAATTAGCGAACCGTTTTCCTTGCTTATCTTTTCTTGGTCTACACAAAAGTTACACGCTAAAAGCGGCCAAAAAACATGCCCTTTTGTATTTTAATATTCATATATTCATAAGTTGGTTAAGCGGTAACACGTAGGTCTCTGGAGCTGAAAGTCTGAGGTTCAAATATCTGGCTGGTTAAATCGGACATAGTGTTGTTAACGGTTCACCACCGTTGCAACATTTCTTCGAAACAAATTGTAAATGGTGTTGCCCGGGCGTAATAACGCGGAGATGAACCCCACGAACTCGTTACACGCTTCGGCGTTAGACATCGAGAACAATGAAGGATTTGATCTGATTTATTTATGCATGAAAATAAAAAAGGTCAGGCTCTCGTATAGCTGCTCGTACCACGTAACAGTTGGGCCTATTTATTTATTTTTTGGTACGGGTCTGAAGGTAAAGCGGGTAGCACGTTCGTCTGCGAAGCGAGAAGTCTGAGATTCAAATCTCGAACCGGTTAAATCGAATATAGTGTTGCCAACTGCTCATCACCGCTGCGACATTTCCTCGAAAGGAGCTGTGTTGCCTGCAAGCGCAATGATGCGGAGATGGGCCCGCCAACTCGTTACACGCTTCGGTCTACAGCGAGTATAATAAAGTATTTTGTTTTTATTTCTCTGAGAACACACCAAACCGGAAGCAAAAAACAACGCTCGGAAACTCAAAACTTGAGACAAAATTCTGTAAGGCCTACCAGCTCGGAATTTTTTTTGGTCCACAGTACTTTCGAAAAACAGTTCAGCAGATTGCGTTCCAATGTTAAGCGCTACATGTGCGTGCACTATAATTTGAGCACCATTTAAGACTATTTCATTGCTTTTCAGCATGAACTGCTGTTATTTTTCGTTTTCTGTTGTTGTTTAAATAAAGTCACATTTTGGTTATATTTTTGCAAAAATAAAGTCACATTTAAAAGTTTTTCAGGTCACGAAAAAATCGCCGTTAGTAATCACGTTCTTGAAAATGGCGCGTTATGATTGACAATGATTATATCCGTGGCTTCAGAAGGATAAACATAAAACACAAATCAACCAAGTTATACACAAAATGGTGGGTGAATCTTCTCTCTAAACGATTATTTTCGCTTTGTTTATCACGTGACAATCTACCACGAGAGTGAACAAAGCACGTGGCGAGTAAAACGGCATGCAAGGCAAAGCAGTAAGCACGTGATAAAATTTGTTTGCCGTACACTCAACTACTTCCATATACAAGTTGTGAGGGATTTAACTGGCTATCAGCGTCAGATTTCAGAGTATTGAACAGCCTTGTTTCAGACAGCTAGTTCTCAATAGCAACCCCCAGAACTGCAATACGGTACACTTCAGTGATTGGGTGTTGTAGGATGAAGTAATAGAAAGATGTATTCTTAAGGCAGGTCAGTTTGGTCTATTTTAGTACAGGTTTGAGGAAGTCACGTGCTTTTTCTCAAGGAATCCTCACATCACCTTTTGAGTTGTACTTCTGTGTGTTTTTGGCAAAAGTGTTGGCTTTATTACTGAGAACAACTTTTTTGCAACCAAGGGAAAATTAAACAAAATACAACAACAAAAAGTGAAGGGTAAAATTAAAAATACCCCACTTACTTGTCGGCTATAAACGGTTGTTGTGGGCCTCTTTGTCTTTGAAATTAAAGAAAAGTTTCCCAGATATCTGATTGATAAAAACATAGAAAGTATTTTGCGATTTGCGATATTCCTTGAAAATCAGTCCAGATTCTGTAAAGAAAAAAGCAATCGTGTTGTTAGCGAAGTTACGGAAGCGTAACATAATTTAAAGGAGGATTTCAAATGTTAATTTCTTACTCGTTTCCTTATTTAATGCGTTGATGCTGAAAATTTTCTCATAAGAAAGTACTTTAAAATTTTGTTTTTAGCGAAGATTATTGTTTGATACATTTTTATTTTCATCAATATCATTTTCATAATTTTGATAAATATTATGCAAAGAGTTTAGACGGTAAGTTAGTGTTTTAACTACCGTTTCAACCATAATACTGGCAAATAAATTGCCTCTGATAGAAAGATGGTTGCTTGAACAGATGACGGTAATGTTTTTCGCAACTCCCGTTTCGCCCGAAAACGAATGCTAATTATTTTTTACTTTGCTGTTATTGTGCGATGAAATAAATTTGCCTTGTATAAAACCTATTTAAAATGTAAAAGTAATTTACTGTACTTAGACTAAAAGAATTTTAAATACCTTAGTAATAAAACAAATTTCAAATAAACTGTTGTATTGGAAAATTCGGAATTAGTAGAACTTACAGTCCTCCTTTTAAAACCGCGCGTTGATAGGAAGTGTAAGCACAGACTGATTCCGTAACGATTGATGGAAAGCAAACGCAAATGTTAGCATAAAGTGAGCTAATCAGCAATAATGACGAAGAGTAGCAGTTTGCAATTGTTTTCAAAAAATTGCATTAAAATTACTGTGGGTTAGTGAAGTCACGAAATATTAAAATTTAGTTACTGTAAAGGGTGAGACTAATAGTACCCAAGTTCAGATATCAAAGAGGAGTTGCCATACCGATCAATTTCTGAGTATTTTGGGGAAGCTGTGCTACCTGTTGTAGTTGCATACATTGCTTACCGGTAATTACTGTACTTGAAACAGATTCAACCAGGCGAGCATCCAGGATTTAGTTAAGAGAGCTGGTTTAAACCTAAAGTTAAATTTATTCGGAGTGACTTGGCGCACGAAACGTGTGCGGTTAAACAAACAAAGATTCCGGTGACGTCACTCGTTTTCGGAAATTTTTATTTTGATTATTACAGGTATAGGTTTGGGTTAGGGTTTAGGTTAGGCTTAGGGCTAGGATTAGGGTTAAGGGTAGGGCTTGGGTTAGTATTTTTAGGCTTTATTACGAAGTGTTTGCGCGCACGAAACGTGCGCTTAGCCTTTTCCAAATTTTTTTGGTTCGCATATCTCAATTGTGCAGCTCGTGGAGTAAACCAGTGTAACTCTAGCATATCGCGTTGGGCGATTTGCGTAATATTTCGAAAAGTATTAGCCATTTTTTTTGCTCTTCAGATCACTTTTCGCAAGTTTTTAAAGCTATTTGAAAAAACTGAATTGCAAAGATTTAACAGTCATTTGAAAGAATTAAATTGGCCAACTCCCTTTTGCTTACACTACAGTTTATGTCGAAAACACATTTAAACTTTTACATTTTTTGGTTAATTTTTTAAGTGACTTGGCTGAAGGGTAGTGCTGTGAAGCCCTCTTACACCTGGTTGCGCTACTGGAGACAACATTGGTGAGCTTTAAACTAACTAAAATTGTTGATGTTACGTTGCTGAGTGCTGTTGTTGTTATTGAATATTTATTCTCCTGTCACTGGACTTGGTTCAACGCTACCAAGCATAGATAACAATCATTGCTGTACAAACAGACGGACAGCAGTTTATTGTTAACCACCATAAACACAAAAAAAATAAACAATGCAATGCGGCGTAATTGGAAATATAGAAAATGAAAAATAAAACGCAATATTCAAATGTTAATTTTATAATATTTGTTTACAAAGGAGCAGAAAGTGACCGTAAAAGGTCTTCGAGTCAAACAGCTCCTAATTAAAAAATTAAACTAAATATTTTGAAGTAGAAATCAGTTATTTTATTTTTCTAGCAGTATGAGCGAGGCATCTAGATTTTAATTTAATATTCTTAAACCAAATAGTTTTTATGATTTTTATGGAATTTGTTTATCGGTTGTAGTTTTATGTTTTTTTCAATGTTGTTCTAAATTTTTCCACCTATGTATATCTAAATGATTTTTGAAGCCTGACTAACCTAAATGTGGGAATATAATAATAGTATGTGTGATTTTGATTACTCCTGGTTGAATAACAATGAATGTTTGATGGTTTAACAAATTGGCCGTCGAATGCTGAAGAAAGTTTTGAATTATCATATTTATGCATCAAAGTTGCAATCTCTAATTTACATAAATCGTGAATTTTTAGAATCATAAAATTTTTGTATGAGGTAACATTGTCATATTTTCCACTTCCAACTATGGTTCTTATAACGTTATTTTGCCGTATTTGTAGCTGCTTTTGTGCATCACAAGGAAATGTGGAACCCCAAATTGCCAATCCAAACAGTGAATGAGGTTGGATTACTGTAGTCATTGATATAATATAATGTAGTCATTGACTCTGCTGGCAAAAACCTTCATAATTTCCATAATATACCTGTTGGTCTCACAATTTGCAACCTTTTCAATATGTGGTTTAAATTGAGTTATTGGTCTAAAACAATTCTTAAATATGTCACCAAATTACTAGAATTAATTTTATGTCCGGAAATGTTAGCACGAACATGTATAGGAGTGCCTTTTATTGATGGTTGAGTTGTTAAAACAGAAGATTTTTAGGGTTTATTGTTAGACTGTTAGTTTATTTACGAGCATCCAACAGCATTTTGTAAATGATCTAGATTACTATTTTGAATCAATAAACACATGTCGTCAGCTTATAACCTTAAACTAACTAAGCATGTTTTTGACAACGAACATTCCATGGATTGAACCAACGCTAAAATTCTAGATTTCGAACTTGACTTCACAAAACGCCGGTTTATCGAGTCGTATTTCATTAACCAAATTCCCAACACTATGAATGATAAGCAAAATGACAAGTTCCCTAGCATTTATTCGGCAACTCTACTTCAAACCACATGACGTAATATTATTATTTTTTCACGCTCCGCCAATCTGTCAGTTTTTCGCTTCCAATTTGCTATAATTTTTGCGTTAACGTATGATTCACTTGTGACGTAATTTTTCGCATCTATCGTATGCTTGTTTTTAACTTTGCATTCTAGCCCTGACGAAGATAGGTTGTACATGCCTTGAGCATAGCCTATCGAAACGTTGGCAAAAAAGTTTTCTGCCCCACCAGTTGAACTAATAAACTTGATTTAATTTATTTTCCTGGTGACAACAATTGAGATGAGATGGAACTAAAACCGTCAATGTTGACAAATTGCATTCGGTTTGTTGAAGTAACTTAAGTAGTGCAAGCGCTGTTCCCGTTATCCCATAACGCTCTAATTTTGAAAGAAGTCGTTCATGTGATACAGTGTCAAATGCTTTGCGAAGATGTAGCATGACGAGGCATGAAAATAATTTATCATTAATGTTGCCAAATGGACAAGTAGTAGTAAGTATCTAGCACAGCATGTGTAGTGGAATGCTTTGTACGAAATCCGTATTGCTTTGGATATAAAATGCTGTGTTTTTGCAAAAAGAATGTGAGTCTTGTCTTAATCAGTTTTTCCAATATTTTAGACAAACAAGGCAATACTGAAATTGGACGATGATTCGAAATTATCGTTGTTAAGTCAGTTTTATGAATTGAAATTGCAGCGGCAATCTTAAGCATATCTGAAAAAATGCCAAAATCAAACGAAACTGCGAAGAAGTAGATTAAATAAGGTGCCAACAAGTGACCTGCTACTTTAATGAGATAAGAGGGTATTACATTTTCTTTTGACGACTTTTTGCATTTTAAGAAGTTAATGATGTTGTAGACTTTATTTGGTCTTGGCGCATCAAAAAAAATTGAATTTTGGATTCGATCACACAAATATTTGTTGCAAGTTTGTGGAAAAGTAGACAAAATTTTGTCTGCAAGCGTTTTACCCACTTTCACAAAATAATTGTTGAATGTTTCGGCAATATCAAAAGAATTTTCAATGATTTTTTTCTTCAGCGTTTAGTTTATTAGGTTGCTCGCTGAAACGAATTTGATTTTTGCTTGGAGGAAAAATTTAACGCATCGTTTCCCATAATTTTCGTGGGATAGATTTATGTTTACTTAATTCATCAAAAAAAAAGTTTCTTGCTGCTTTCTTTTCAGTCAGATCATTAGAAAAAATTTTGTAGTACGCAATTTTACTTGGATCGCTACTTTTAAAATGAGTTTTGTGGAGTTTCTGCTTCCAGCAAATGGCATGAAATAGTTCTGTTTTTATCCAAAGCTTTATTAATCATAGTCTCTTTTATTTTCTACTAGCTTTCCGCATGGGTGCGTGTTTGTTAATTACATTTAAAATACATTCATTGAACTTATTGAATTGATCGTTAAAGTTATCAGAATTTATGTCACAAACACAAGTAATGGGCAACTCTAATGTTTTTTTAAGATCTTCGCAAAACTTGTATGATTCAAAACTGCGGAAACAACGTACCTGGAATGTTTTGGTTTCTTTGAAAGGTCTCTTTGGCATAGTAATACGGGAATTTCTTAACATTGCAAATGTGTGGCAATGATTAAAAATTAGGAAATCAATTACGCCTGGTGTTACTTCAAGCACTTGTTCGTTCGGTAGGATATGATCCAACGATGTTTTTGAATGATTTGTTGTTACACGAGTCGCTGTTGTAATTGTCGAATAACAGCCGTTGCTGTATAACATCAAGTTATATCTTTTAGCTATTCCTCCCTGATAATTGTTACAAAGAATATTTATATTATTGTCATTAAGAATATGGTATTGTTTGGAATTTGAATTTAAATGTACTTACTAAACGGTCATTTAGTTTATCTAAAAATATTTCAGGTTTTCGGTAGGAATGCTTGTATATACATCCATGTACACGTTTGGTGTCTGTAGGAAAGTCATCCATGTACACGTTTGGTGTCTTTCCGATACGGACAGATTGCAATTTATCCGTGAAAAAGTTGTATCTATGTGGCTCGTCTTACTGCATTTTGCTTCCTAGCCAATTATTGTAAATGACGTATACCCACAGCTGTTTCTTGGTGTTCGATGCAGTATGACTTGGCCCAGTTCTTTCGCATCCACCTTGTCACTACACTCAAATGTGTTATGTATTTCACAAGAATTATTTATTCAAGAATTTGTGGCGCAATAAATTAGGTTATGTTATGGGCTACCTGCTTTAGAAAGCAACGTCTCAACGTCGCTGGAAAATTCAATTTGAAGATTAAACGTTGTTTCTACTGCAGTAAAATATCAAGCTCATCAGTAGTTTAGAAGATAAAGTGTCTACTCTTGTAGCAGTAGATTCGAATTGGGTTTTCACCCGGATTAAACGAAATACTTTGCAATTGCTGTTCCCAGCTTTCCTCCATGAAGCTTTGCATTGAAAATTCTGGAGCCTTTGTAGATCGTCACTTCGATATTCCCTGATTAAAACAAATTCCTAAACAAAGGTTAAATCACAATTAGCAGTCCTTCGATGGTATAATTATTTAATCTATTCCTTGACGTGTTTTTGACACCTGTAACGTTTTCAAAAACAACAAAGACATGTCTTTTGCTTTCGGATGCAATTCGTAACTTTTGTTGAAATTGATATTCATAAGATTTTTGAAATTATTATTTGCTTACATAAAAGCAATGCTGTGAATGGTGTAAATCAAAATCATTTTTGTAAGGTGAAACTAGGAAAAATTACGGAAGTTTCTAACATTAAGAAAACGTATCTGTTGCATACTGTAAGGGAATTAAACAAACTCAAATGTGGAATTACCATGAAAAAAAAAGATTTTATACTTGCAACATTTATGATAAAATATTTTCAACATCCGAAAATATGAGGATGCATATGAGGACTCACACTGCATAAAGACCATATCTTTGCGTAATTTGTGATAAGTCATTTTCACAAGCTGCCACTTTGAAAAGACATGCAAACACTCATACTGGAAAAGGACCCTAGAATTGTGCAATTTGTGAAAATCTTTTAATCATAAAAATCACAGCCAATGTTATTGGAAAAAGTTTATTTTGAACTCTTCGGCTCTTTTCTGGTGCCATTTTCAACAAACGGTAAGAAAACTCCCGCGAATTATATCTTGGTATTGATTGAAATGAAAAATAAAGATTTTTATTTGAAACAATTTTTGCTTTTCATTTCAATCAATACCAGGATGTAATTCTCGTGAGTTTTTTACTGTTTATTGAAAATGGCACTTGAAGAGGTACGAAACGTTCAGAATAAACTTATTACAGTAACATTGGCTGCGATTTTTACGATTAAAATATTAGCCTCCTCCCAATTACATCGTTTGTGAAAATCTTTTTCACAAGCCAGCAATTTGAAAAGACACACAAACACTCATATTGTAAAGCGACTCTACAGTATATTTGAGCAACGTGTGCTAAACCGTTTTTCAAAAAAGGAGGTTTAAAAGTGCATATGAGGACGCACACAAAAAAGAACGTTCTTTTAATTGCACAATTTGTGAAGAGAGATTTTCTTGCTCCAGTAACTTGAAATGGCAGATAAGGGTCCATGCTGAAGAACGTCCTTAACATTGTGAAATTTTCGGTAAATCTTTTTCACGAGCTGGAAGTTTGAAAATACACGTGAAGACGCACACTGGTGAGCGGCCTTATCAATGTGTGACTTGTGGTACTGTAAATCGTTTTCACTAGCTTCCAATTTGAATAGACATGCAAAGCATTCATACTGGAGAATGACCCTGTAATTGTCTAACTTGGGGTAAATCATTTTCACTAGCCAGCAATTTCGAAACTTGTGACAAATCCTTTCCCCGCAGTGATGCTTTAAAATTGCGTTTGCAGAGGAGCACTAGAGAACACCTTTTTACAGGGTGTCCCAAAATAAATGAAACTCATAACGTTGCTAATAAATGTGTTAATTTTAACCCTATTGTTGCTATTTTTCAGATTTGATAGGAGTTATGAATAGCAATAATTATAAGTTAAAAACCCCATGGCTTGGAAATTAGAAGAAAATAAAATTAGAAGAAAGTTTAAAGATTTTACATTGGCCAAGTTCTGGTTAAATGTAAGTTCCTTTTACCCTACACTACCAAAAATGCAATTACTCAGCTTCTCGTATTTCCAACAACTTGAGAATGCGAACAATGGTTTTTTACTTTTACAATCAAGCCGAAAACAAGAAATCGTTTGGTAAACCCAGAACACGATTTTCGATGTTCTGTGTATCTCCATGGCTAGCAAAATTAGTGAAAGAAAGCAAGCGCAGCCGTCGCATTGACTTACTAGTGTTTATTCATCGATAAATTATATTTTTTGCTTTTTGTGTATTTTTATTGCATTTTGTTTGCTTTTTTGTATTTGTATGTTATTGCGCATGTTTATCTTTTAGCGCAGTTCTTTATTTATACCATTAATCGTGGTCAAGCTCAATTCAGACGAAGGTGGTACGCAGCTACAGGAAAAGTCCATAAGTGGTTCACAGCAAGAAAATGGTTGGAACCCCTCGGTTTGGGTGATGTAACATAGACTTGAAACAGATGTTATTGGTTGTTGCTATTTTGCAGAGGTGGGCAAAGTGCAATTAGAAGCACAAAGCGCAACTTCCGCAACCTTCACAATTGCGGAAGTTGCGTTGCGCTTTAATTTTTTATTTTGAAACACTGCGGAAGTTGCGTTGCAGACTGAAGTCTTTAAAATTTATTGCACTTTAGTGGGGCTGCGCTTTCATTTTTTTTTTTTCGGTTAATGGCGCAGTTCTATACTCTAAACTTGATTTTGTCTCATTTCGATCGTAATTTTGATAAATGCCGGCCTTCTTTTGCTAATTATTTCTTCTTTTTTGCCTAAAATTGCAAAAAAGGAGTTATTTGCATTGTGGTGCGAAATTTCAATTGCAGAAGTTAGATTGTGCTTTAACTTGGTACAAAAATGCCGTTCCACAATTGTGGAATTGCGTTGCGCTTTAACTGATCAAAAAGGTCATTGTGGAAGCTGCACTGCGCTTCAGAAATTAAAAAAATTAAATTGCGCATTTTGCGCTGCGCTTTTACTAGTTGAAAAGATCGTTGCACTTTGTTGCGCTGCGCTTTTGATATAAAGTTATTTGTGCCCACCTCTGCTATTTTGTGTAGTTTAATGCAGCAAATGTTACTCATTGACTCAAACACTGAAAACAGCACGACAACTGGGTAAATACAATTACATTAGATGATTCGTTTGGCTTTGACTAAATCATATTTTGGATTGTCAGTTTTCTTAACCCTTATCAGTACTACTGAAAACACATACGTTGTCGCACTACTGTCCACATTTTGTGGACAACCTATATAAACCTGGTTCTAGGCGGATTCTCTTCAGATTTATGTTTGCAAGTAGTGTATTAGTATAAAGAACACAAAAAAGAACAAAAGTTACCTTTAAATGGCTAAGTAGGTCGACGAAAAAAATTTTAAAAATGGCAAAAAATTCTCATACAGATAGAAAATATATATATTCAAGCACAAAAACCACATTTGCATGATTTAACAATTTTTCTCTGCTGTGGGCACACTCCTTTCCCACAATTATCACAACGTGATCTCGTATGTTTCTTGCAAATTCTGCATCTTGTTTGACGGCTGGATGTGGGACCGGGGCGAATGCTGGATTCAAAGGGTAAAGAAAAGCCCACCTGGGAAGCTGCATCTCTAACAGTGTGCTTTTGATTCGAAAGCCTCAGACGAGCCTCAACAGCAGGTTTTGCTAGTTGAAAAGTTAAGTTATTCAAAAATTCTTTTTTTGATTTTGAATATCTCCCAGATTCTTTCATCAAGATATACGAATTGTTAGCTGCAGCGTCAACCATGTTGTAAAAGAATAACAGTGGCCATCTAACTGTTTTTCTGCGGCATGAAAACTCCTCTAAATTTTCATCAAACCTGTCAATGCCACCTTTCCTTTGGTTATAATCCAAAATCACAAGAGGCTTTTTAGATTCCTCAGCAGTCACCAAACTATCTGTATGTGTTGAGCTCAAAAGCATAACGGGCTTTTTGTTCTTTTTAGCTTGGTATGCAACCTAGCACTCACCATCGTCATGATTGTATAAAAACTTAGATGAGTATAACTCCATTCTGTTGTTCAAGATACTTGGAATTTCTCTGCGATGTGTTCTTATTGTTCCGAGTATAGTTAAACTCTTTTCAAGCAATAGTTTTGCAAGATTATAACTTGTAAAAAAGTTATCTGTGCAAACATCTCTTCCAGTTCCATAATAGGGTTCCAGCAATCTAAGCACAATATCTTGACCTAAATTTCTATGAACCTGATCTCCTTCTTTTCCACCGTAAGCAATTGCGTTCAGAGCTTATCCAGTGCTAGATTCACATGCCCAGAAAATTTTTAGTTCGTACTTTCTTGGTTTGGATGGCATGTACGTTCTACCTGGAATTCGGCCTCTGTACCCCACCAACTGTTCATCCACAGTTATGCATTCATCTGGAATATATACGCGTCGAATATTTCCAAGAAATATTCCCCATATTTCTGAAATAGCAGCAAACTTGTCATTTACTTTTCTCTGCTCCCGTGTGTGCCAATTATCAAACCTTATACATCTAAGAAAACATTTAAAGCGGTTCAAGGACATGACAGCCCTGTAAAAAGGTTTGCTGTCTCCAACTTCCCATAAATTTTTCAACTCAGTGAAATTGTCCCTGTCACTGCCAGCCCGCAGGATTAATGCTAAGGCAGCTTTGAATTCCTCCATTGAAAAGTTGTGGTAATTTTGAGGTGTAGATAGAGTGCGTCGAAGCTCCCTAACTTTTCTATTAGTGTTCCTGAGAACAGTTCGCATTATTTCTTCTGTGAGCATATGCTCAAAACTTTCGATTTCAGTTTGAGGGGTAGCAATAGCTCTGGGTCGTTGTGTAAGGATATTTCGACGTCGTCTTCGATTAGGAATCTCTTGGGTTGTGTACGAAATGCCACTTTTACTCGGTATGCAGTCAAAAGCACGACCTTCTCCATCACTGTGATCCGAATTTGCAGCTTCGTCACTAGAGGCTTCATCATCATCTGTGTCATTATCATCTTTCTCTTCAAATGCTTCGGTATCTCCTTCATCATCAACAGCAACCTCCCCGTCATCCTCAACAACCTCTTCGTCATCCTCACCGTCTTCTACCGGGATAAACTCTGCATCCTCACCATTATCATCATCATCGCTCAGGTCATCTATCAACCCAAGCTGGTTGCATGCTTCACGTAAAGTAAATCGCCTACACATGATTACATTTATTGTAGTCTACCCTTTGATATGTAAGCTGCTAAGAAGTAAATAAAATCAGATACACAAAAACTCATCCTAATAAATGCTTATAAAAGCCTTACAGTAAAATACAAAGTGCGCTTACTAAATTTGGTCGTGGCATCATATTTACAGCTTTTTCTAGTAAGAACTTCTAAAGTTATATTGTGTAAACGCCCCATTTCTATTTCAGAGTTTCAGGGTAACCAAACTTTACTTTTTCATGTTATAGCTAACTGAGAAACATCTAAAACAGCTATTACGGTATGATAGGCTTTATACTGCTTAGGCTAACACAAATGTCCTTGCACACATAACCATAAAAACGTAGTGTTTTCCTCTGCCACTTCAGTGATAAACTAGCCATAGTTCTATTCATTATTTCTGCCTAAAAAAACATTCTTTAGGCTATATTGTTAGCTGATGTGGCAAGCAATAAATTGCAGTTGAAAATGACGCTAGATATGCTCAAAGCAGTTGTAGGCAAAACAATGAAAGAAATTATCACGTGACAGTAATCTATTGTCATTGCTTTTCACACGTATTGTATCGTCGTAATTTCCAGAGAAACGGTTACTAGCTGAATTTTAATTGTGGGATTAACCTAGTTTTGACATGAATGCATCCTAGAACAAAGCAAAAACACAACAAAGCCACAAACCAGTCCTCATTTCCATGTATTACATCAGCAAAACTCCTTTGTCCACATTTGTGGACAGTAGTGCGACAACGTATGTTTTTTCAATATAATATAAAATACAACCAATTATTTAATTTTCGTTTTCCTCCGTAAGGCAAGTTTACAAATCTTCATCATAGTCGAAAAACAGATCTATCGGATGATTTTTTCGAGAGCAGCAATACCTTTTGTGACCCGTGTCGACAAATTGTGGACAGTAGTGCCGATAAGGGTTAAAGGAAACACATAATCTACGCAGTTCGTCAGTTATCTTAATCATTGATTAGCTTTTCCGTATTTAGCTCCCACTTACAAAAAAGCGCCAGCCGATCGTCCTTTTCATTTTCAAGCATCAGTTGTTGATGGTTGAAGTTTTTTTGCTTAGTTTTGTCACTTTCTTTGCATTTACATTTGCTGAGTTTGTATGAAACTAACAAGTGGAAATTAATGCGCATTACTGGCACTTGTGTTTCTTAACCTCACTAATGTAGAGCGTTTATTTCGGAGGTCTAATAAGTATTCTTTGGCCGAGTTAAGACTACCATGACGGATCAAAGTGTACTGTATCGAGCTGGGTTACTTTGATGGGACTACTAAGCTCGGACCAATATGGAAATAAGTACTTGGCGGAGGACACAACAAGGCATTCCAAAAGTAGATATAATTACAGCAGAATCTTAGCGAAAGGCAAAACAACGTGATCAGGGTGGACGTTAAAGCTATCGCAAACATGGCTCCTTGACCATCTCGGCTACTCTGCACACTTTCAATGCACCGCTTCGCGAATATGTATAAAAATATGATGAATGTTACGCTTTGGAAACTTGTGTCTCTCTAGCATGAAATTGTTGTTTCAACGTGATTGTGGCTGCTAAATTAGCACGTTTTTTTATTCAGATCTCTTTGTAGCAATACAGTATATCAAAAAAATTAAGGTTTTGCCATGGAAATTTGAAGTAACGTTTTGTCAACAATGCTTTGTAAGTGTATATGGTGTAAAACATATTTTGCTCAGTGGAATTGAAGAAAACCGCAGCAAACCTCAAACACAAGATGGAAATTTGTTCAAATGGCGACAGATTTGTTTCACGTGGCGCTTTAAGTTCCTTCGGTGTAAAACTACCGAGGAAATACATTCTTATAGTTGCAAAGTTAGTGATAAGCCATTTTCAACATTTAGATATTTAAAGTTGCATACAAAAAGATATGCTTATGAACGACCCTACCAATGTTCCGGTTTCAGGAAATGAAATACTGTTGCAAATCGAATTTTTCATTATACTCACAGTGTTATGCGTCAGTGGGGCCCGTCTTCGCGTAGGTAACAAGTTTGTGTGACCAAACTTTGCGTTGTTACGCTTCGGATTACACAGCTCCTTTCGAAGAAGGTAGCAGCGATGGCAAGCTCTTGGCAACACTGTGTTCAATTTGATCAACCTCAGATTGATTTGCATCTCAGATCTCCTGCTTCAAAGACGAATACGTGACTACTCGACCAACTGGCCTGTAAAATCATGTTTCCAAAGAAAAAATTTAAATTTGCATGTAAGAGCACTCACAAGAGAGCGTCGTTTTAGCTGAACTGTCGGTACTGAGTCACTTACAAATTTTAGCAATTGGAATTTGCAAATACAGACCCATTCTCAAGCATGACTTTATGATTGTGGAACTTGAAGTAATATTTTTCCAATTATTCGTAATGAAGTATTTTTAGAAAGACAAAACGTAAAGAAGCACTGGAGGACGACTACACCGATGTTTTTCAATTTGTGCTATATCTTTTTTACATGCTGAAAGTTTCAAACTGCACTATTTAATTCACACTGGACAGACTGGAAGATGGCCTGATGTTTGTGTGGGATCTTCCTTGGATTTATTCTTAAAAAACCCATTCAACCTAACGTTTGTGGGATTTGGGATAAAGTAATTTTATGATAATCAGTTGGTCAAATGGTAACGCATTTGTCTCTGGAGCAGAAAAGCCACCACTCCGATCTTTCTTCAAAAGGAGCTGTGTTGCCCGCAGGCGCAATAACGCGGAGATGGTCCGTGCAAACTTGTTACTCGCTTCGGCGTAATGCAGCGAGAAAAATGAACGATTTGATTTAATTTTATGATTTGCTGGATTAAACTTACACATTAAAGCACACAATGGATTTGACCTCATAATGCAAGCTAGTAAAAATTTGTTTTTTTACTATGTTAAGCATTTGCAACCCATCTGGAGAACTACCGTATCAATGTTTGCGTTTTCATCTGGATATTTTGGAATGCGTGCTGGAAAACACACATTTCACAAAAGAAAACGACTTTACCATGTTCTTTTTGTTGAGAGATGGTTTGAGTCTCTACGTGAGGAAGATACTTTTCAACAAAAATAATTGACTTTAGTTATGTAAGTGTGTTGGCATGGCATTATGATTCAAATGACTTATATTACTCATCATGAAAAGCAAAGTTATTAAAGATGATGACGGGATTCTGTACAAAATCCAGAAAAACAAAATTTCGAACGGACAAAATCCTGAATGAACAAAATCCCGAATTGGACAAAATCCCACATTGAACAAAATCCAGAATCGAACTAACTTTAAAACTAAAGAAAGTCAGGATTCATAGTGTGTACTCACTGCTGGCTCATAAGCACTAATAAATTTAGATAATTTTTCAACAAATCTGCATGTTGTTTGTTTGCTTGTGTACTGGTGACCTCGAAAAACAGCGCATTTACAAAAATAGAGGGATCAAGTCAAAAAACTCTGCAGTTTTGTCGAGGTAATTAGATGCGAAGCAGTTTTTCCTATAGCGAAAGCCTCGCACTTATCACGTTTAGACGTCAACTCCTTCAGTTTGTAAGCAATTAAGAGGTAAAGAGGAAATTGGCCCACGAACAAACTCCCTGAAAATAAAATTTTCTCTGCAATATTGCTTTCTTTTTTGTCGAACACAAAATTTGGTATGAAGGTTTACGAAACCGAATTTTAAATGTTTTTCGTTGTGACTAAAAGTAATTTCTTTAAATTAAACCAAAACCGGCAAAAGAGCAATAAAGGTTAGAAAATTATACTTCAGTTCAATGATTGTGTATGTGTTATGGTCATTGTATGTTTTAATCCTGCTTTTTGTTTCTAAAACATAAACAAAAAAAGCTGACGAACATGAATTCAAAAGGAGTGCAGGACAGTTTGATTAAGAAACTTACAATTTTAATTTTTCTTTTAATAGTTTTTAAATTACATTATTTATCAAAATTACCCAGAAGGTTTTCGGCAAAACATTATACCCTTGTCAAAGCATCTAAACTCTATAACAAATTACTAGTTTCCGTACAGAATAAAATTAATTTCCTTTTTTTCTTACTTTTGCAGTCATTCGAATTAAAACCAACTAATTAGGTCTACAAATGTGATCAAACGAATTAAATAGTG
This sequence comes from Trididemnum nubilum, assembly GCA_963965965.1. Classification (NCBI taxonomy): domain Eukaryota; kingdom Metazoa; phylum Chordata; class Ascidiacea; order Aplousobranchia; family Didemnidae; genus Trididemnum; species Trididemnum nubilum. The sequence goes on from OZ014485.1 coordinate 30,001,975, forward strand.
CAGTTAAATGTTGGATAAGCGGGCGAAAAAGTTTATTAAAATTGTCACTATCAATATATTTAAAATCTACAGCAGTAGGTGCTGTTGTGATTGATTTTCAAATTACTGTCAAGCCAAATTGGTGAGTTAAAGATTAAACACTATCGAAGCAATCAAAAACTTCGTTCCTGCAAAAAATATTTTGATTGCTTAGGCAATAGGCAGTGTTTAAACGTTCGATTACTCATAATTTTGTCTTGACAGTAATTTAAAAATCACCCATAACAGATTCTCTTTTAAACTTAAAATATTTATTGTGACAACTTTAGTAAACTGCTTCGCTTGCTTTTTCAACATTTCAGTGCACTGTTGAATTCGTTTGATCGCATGTGTTGACGTAATTAGTTAAAACATACAATCAAATCTTTATACTCGCTGCATTACGCCGAAGCATGTAACGAGTTGGCGAGGCCTATCTCCCGTGTCATTGAGTACGGACAACACAGCTCATTTTGAAATGTTGCAACGATGACGAGCCGTTGGCCACACTGTGTTCGATTTGACCGGCCTGAGATTTGAATCTCAGACCTCCCGCTCCAAAGACGAACGCGTTACCGCTTGACCATCTTGTCGGTACAGAAAAATACTTGTTAAAACTTATAATGACCATAACGCATTATCATTGAACTGAAGTCTAATTTTGTAAACTTTATTGCTCTTTAGCCAGTTTTGGTTTAATTCAAAGGAAATCCTTTTAGTCACGGCAAAAATATTTAATATTTGATTTTGTAAACATTCATACTAAATTTCGTTCGTTGACAAAACAGAAACCAATACTGGAAACAGAAAAAAAACTATTTTCAGAAAGTTAGTTCGTCGGTCAACTTCCTCTTTGCCTCTTAATTGTTTATCTTTTTATGAACAACAAAACTCGCTGATTTATTTTAAACACTGTATTAACCTAGTTTCTTTTTCTGCAAACTGAATGAGTTGACGTCAAACATGATAAGTGCGAGGCTTTCGCTACTGTACAGGTCAAACTGCTTCGCACCAATTAACTCGACGCAACTGCAAAATTGTTTTACTTAATCCCTCTATTTTTGTAAATGCACTGTTTTTCTAGGTCGCCACGACACAAGCGAATGAAAGACCTCAGTTTTGTCGGAAAATTAATTATTTATATTTATTAGTGCTTGCTGTATAATCCAGCAGTGAGTACACTATTAATCCTGACTTTTTTTTATTTCTGAGTGTCTTTGTAATTGCACAGAGTGTGAAAAGACATTAGTCTTGTTTCAGTACTTTGAAACACCACACAAAGACACATACTGAAGAATGTCCTTGTAATTTTGGGATGTGCAGTAATTCTTTTTTACACGCAGCATATACAAAAATGCATATGAAGACGAACGCTGGTGAACGATTTTACAAATGCATCATTTCCACAAGCAGGAAATTTGAAAATTCACATGAAGATTTTTATTGGAGAAAACGCCAACAATTGTATAATTAATTTGTAACTCGTTTTTACGGGCTGAAAGTTTGAAAGTGCATGTTAGGACTCACACTTTCGTACAGTTGCTCGATTTGTTATAAATCATAATCGCATTCTAAAAACTTTAAAATATCTAACGAGGACTCACACTAGAGATAGATTTTATCATTGTGCAACATGTGGAAAGCAAGTTACTTTGAAACAGGTGTAAACTTCCAAATGAGGACACCACAAGCGAGTGTTTTCTTGGTTGAGCGGTTAGTGAAAAATGTTTGATTGTTCCATGCTTTGAGACGGTATGTAATGATACATGCTCGTGATGCAATTACAATCATAGAAATGCTTATAAATGAAAACCTTTTCGTTTCAGTGTAAAAAAAAGCAACGTAGAGTTTAAAATTATAGGCATCTTGTTACCAGTTGAGTAAGTTTTATTTCTTAAATTTAGCTGGTGGCACAACATGATGTCACTTTGAAAACAAAGTTTGCAAAAAAGGATTTAACCATGAGTTTTGGCAGTGCATGGCATGGTTTACTTTGGGGAAAATGTTGTTCTTATAAAGCTTGTATATAATTTGGTCATACTTTATATCTTAAATCCCATATATAAAAAAGTAAATTCCATTTGAGGATGTAAGAAAAAGCAGTTCTATGATTTTGCATATTATCGCTTTCTTACTTAGATATAAAAGACATTATAATTGTACGATTTGTGAAAAGTTGCTCTTCAATACCAAAGATTGGAATTCTCACGTCAAAACACACATAAAGAACCGGTTTCATTTTGCTGAGTTTGAGCACAGTATTTTTGTATGTATGCCTTTTATTTGTTTTTTCAAAACTATTTAAAACTGTTAAGATTTGGTCTCAAAGAGTGGGTTTGTAGGTCACTAAGAGTTGGTTTGAAGATGATATAAGATAGCCTAGAAAAAATATGTTATTGGTTGTTGACTGTTTTGTGGAGTTTGATCCTATAGATGTGACTCATTTCTTCGAAAGCCAAAAGGGGCCTTTGCTGTCTTCTGCCAAAGCAACTTGTTAAATAATATTTTAATTATAGTTACATCTGTTTATTCAGATGACTATGACTAAATTATGTGTTTAGATTGCTGGTTTTCCAAAGATAACTATTGATTGATTTAATTTGCTATTTTATTAAATTGTTGATACTTTTCCGCATTTTGCTTCTACTTTTAGAAGCCCGCAATGGATTGTTCGTTTTTCCTCATCTTCTTCTTATCAGTTGTCGATGGTATTGGTTTTTCGCTGCATTTTATCTCTTTCTTTAGATCTAAATTTGCTGAGTTTGTTTGAAAGCAACAAGTACAAATCCATGAGCATTATCGACACTTGAGTATATCTAACCAAACCAATGTAGAGCCGTTATTTCGGGGTTCTGATAGCAATTCTTTTGATTCAAAGCAGCGTTCTCCGATGTATTTTTGTCTAAGTTGACGTTTTGCTCCCTAGTTCAGACGGCATCATCAGAACAATAATACATTTCTTGTATGCCAAAATAAAAAAATGATACCAGTAAGAAAAATACATGTGACTAGGAACAAACTCTTGTGACGTAGCAAACAAAAAAATATCCAACATTTGTTATTACAACGTGCTATATCACAGAAAAATTATTGCATCTGCCAGAAGTATTATCGAACTTGTATTAGGTTAATAGTGCCCTATCAAAAATTAAATAATGCCAAAATAAAAAAATGATACCAGTAAGAAAAATACATGTAACTAGGAACAAACTCTTGTGACGTAGCAAACAAAAAATATCCAACATTTGTTATTACAACGTGCTATATCACAGAAAAATTATTACATCTGCCACAAGTAGGCTATTATCTAACTTGTATTAGGTTAATAGTGCCCTGTCAAAAATTAAATAAATTCGGTATCAAAAATACAACATGAAAATCAATCCATAAGCATACCACAAACAACGGGCATGTTCTGTTCTGTCAATTCTGTTAAAAACATTTACTTTAGTTGCTCTTTGATTTATGAAAGAACTTTCCGCTGTGCGACGTACGCTGTAATTGGCTTCCATTTTTACTGTGATTGGCTTTCTTAGCTTCATTTTCAAGCAATTCTTTTGTCAAGCTGAACTACTCTGAAGGGAATATTATGCTTTGCTCAATTTGAAAATAAACATTTTTCCTAGGACACAACGAGGCATTGCCGAAAGTAAGTATAATTATTGCAAAAAATACTAACCCAACATAAAACCACATGATCTCTGATCAAGGTAAACGTTAAAAAGGGATACAGCTCGGAATCGCTTTTGTTGATGTTAAAATTGGGCCACAAGCCACAACTATAAGTGACTGCCTAGCCTAAACAAAATTAACTGTGACTTTCTTAATGACGCAACAGTGCGTCGTCTCAAACCAGAAATAAATCCTATGAAGGATGCAACAACGTTACCAGAACAGGCAAACATGGCGGAAAGGGTAAACATGTCATTTTTACAACGACACTGATCGCATGCTCTGGGTTGAACCCACACCTAGGTCAAGTTGTTGTGTTTTCGGATAAAAAGCTTTACCATGATTATCTCTGCTTGGTAGCTTCCAGCAAGCAGGAAATGTCGTGGACAGGAAATGTCCAGCAAGCAGGAAAATTCAAAGAAATGCACTGGATCATTCGAATGCTGAAAACTGTTTAAGAGAGTGTGGATTTCTACAAGCACGCAGTAGTCAGCACAATAAAAGGTGTGCGGATCATTCAATGGTTGGCATCTAACACTGCCAATGACCAGAGGATAAATATGAAATTTAACAACAACACTGTACTGTCCTTGATCGATGTCGCAGTGAAACCGTGGTTTAACCTTCTAGGCCACTCTGCTGCCATTCGCCATGATGTTGAATGTCAGTGTTAGCAAATCCACTATGTACTAAAAAGTAACCCTTGTTAATTGATAATTGTTTTTTTCTTGTAGATCAGTTTTGCAGCAATTTATCATTTAAAATAACTACCATAGTTTCTTATAGTATACAAAGCTATAAATAGTGTAGCTTTTATTTTTTGTTGGAGGTGGAAGCTGTAACATTGGGCTTGTTTTTTCCACTTTGTGCCAATTAGTCATTTCTACGTATTTGTTTCGTTTTTCAAGCAAATGAACTCAAACATTGAAATACCAACGAAGAGACGATTAAATACTTGTGAAATATGTGATAAATTATTTTTATCATTCGATAGTTTGAAGTTGCATATGAGGACGCACACTGGAGAACGCCCAATTAATTGCCTGACATGTGAGCAATCATTTTCAGTTGCACAAACTGTAAAACAGCATACGACGACTCCAACTGGAAAACATGAATATAAATGTGCAATTTGTGGAAAATCGTTTTCCAAAAACGTTAGTTTAAAATTGCATGCATGTGCACACACAAACGACCGTTTTTTCAATTGCGCAGTTTGTGAAAAATCATTTGCTTGCTCTAGTGCTTTGAAACGGCACATAAGAACGCACACTCAGAAACGTCCTTATTGCTGTGGGATATGCAGTAAATCGTTTTTATTGGCAACAAAGTTTGAAGCACATATGATAACTCACATTGGTGATCGACCTTATGAATGTGTCACTTGTGGCAAATCCACATTACAAACATCAACCTTAACAGCTCATGCTGCCAAGAAGCCTTATCATTGTGCGTTTTGTAACAAATCATTTTCAATGGCAGGAAATTTGAAAACACACATGAGAATTCATACTAAAGAAAAGCCTTATAATTGTGCATTTTGTAACAAATCGTTTTCATTGGCAGGAGGTTTGAAAAAGCACATGAGGATTCACACCGGAGAAAAGCCTCATGTTTGTGCAATTTGTAACAAATCATTTTCACAGGCAGAAAATTTAAAAACACACATGAGAATTCACAGTGGAGAAAAGCCTTACAATTGTGAAATTTGCAACAAATCATGTTCATTGGCAGGAGATTTGAAAAAGCACATGAGGATTCACACAGGAGAAAAGCCTTACAACTGTACAATTTGTAACAAATCATTTTCACTTGCAGGAAATTTGAAAACACACATGAGAATTCATACTGGAGAAAAGCTGTATAATTGTGCAATTTGTAACAAATCCTTTTCATTGGCAGGAGGTTTGAAACTCCACTTGAGAATTCACACCGGAGAGAAGCCTCATGTTTGTGCAATTTGTAATAAATCATTTTCACAGGCAGGAATTTTGAAAAACCATTTGAAGATTCACACAGGAGAAAAGTCGTATAATTGTGCAATTTGTAACAAATCATTTTCACTGGCAGGGAGTTTGAAAACACACATGAGAATTCACGGTGGAGAAAAGCCTCATGTATGTACAATTTGTAACAAATCATTTTCACTGGCCGGAAATTTGAAAACACATATGAAGATTCACACCGGAGAAAAGCCTCATGCTTGTGCAATTTGTAACAAATCATTTTCACAGGCAGGAAATTTGAAAACGCACATGAAGATTCACACAGGAGAAAAGGGTTAGAATTGTGCAATTGTAGTAAATCATTTTCACTGGCAGAAATTTTGGAAAAGCACTTGAAGATTCACGTAGGAGAAAAGACCTTCAATTGTTCAAATTGTGACAAATCATTTTCACGGACAGGAAGTTTAAAAACACACATGAGTATTCACACTGGAGAAAAGCGTCATGTTTGTGCAATTTCCTCAAATCATTTTCACTTGCAGGAGACTTGAAAAGACACATGAGGATTCACATTGGAGAAGAGCCTTAGAAGTTGCGATTACTCATTTTCACAGGCAGCAAATTTGAAAACACATATGAGAATTCACACAAGAGAAAAGCCTTACTTATGTAGAAGTTGCCATAGCTCATTTTCACAGACAGGAAATTTGAAGAGGCACATGAAGATTCACACTGCAGAAAAGTCGTATAATTGTGCTATTTGTAATAAATCATGTTTACTGGCAGGACATTTGAAAACACACATGAAGACTCACACTGATGAACGACCATATGAATGTGTTACTTGTGGAAAATCATGTTTGCAAGCATCAACCTTAACAACTCATGCTGGAAAGAAGCTATGCAATTGTGATATTTGCTAGAAATCGTTTTCAGTGGCAGGAGATTTGAAAAACATCTGTGCACTCACGCTGGCAAATGACTCTATGAATGTGCAATTAGTAAGAAATTGTTGTCACAAAAACAATTGTGGAAAACACACTTGAGGACTCATGTCAGAGAGTTATTGAATAGTGCAACTTATGAAAAATCACTTTCCCAAAAAGGAAGTTCAAAAGTGCATATGATGACACACAGATTAGAGCACTCTTTTAATTGCACACTTTGTGAAAGAACATTTTCCTGTTCCATTTTTTTGAAGCAGCAGAACATAAGGATCTGCTTTTATGATTGTGAAACTTGAAGACACATAAAAACTCACAGTAGTGAACGACGATATAAATGTGTTACTTGTGGAATATTGCAAGCATCTGACTTAATATTCATGCTGGAAGGAAGCCTGTTAGTAGTTCAATTTGTAACAAATCATTTTTGCACATGACGATTCACACGAAAGAAAAGCCTTACAATTGTTCAAATTGTGATACATGGTTTTCACTATAAGACAATTTGATAAGACGAATGAACAGTGAACACTCATTTAGGAGAACGACCTTATATTTGAGCTAGTTTTGACAAGTCAATTTTTTGAAATAAAGCTTTGACATATGTGAAAATATTTGCAAAAGAACATTGTCAATTTAGTTGCACGATATGTGAAAAGCCATTTGGCACACCCCATAAGAACACATATTTGAAAATGAACAGTGAACTCCCATTTTGGAGAACGACCTTAAATTTGTGCTAGTTTTGACAACTCAATTTTCCGAAATGAAGCTTTGACAGTTCATTCGAAAACACACCCAAAGAACGTTGTCAATTAGGTTGCACAATATGTGAAAAGCCATTTGACACAGCTCACTAGTACGCCTATTCAAGAACATCTTTATGATTTGCACATAGGTGGGCAGTACCGCGGTACTTTCTTGGTACCGGTACCGCGGTACTTTGCTATATTTTGGCGGTACCGGTACTTTGGTTTTGTTTTATTTTTTAGTAGGGATTTTACGAACGTAATTAAAAACTTGAAACGTTGTAAAAATCAGAGGTGGAGTCCTCGAGAACGTCCTTGGCCTCGAGGACGTCCTGGAGGACAGATTTTGAAGTCCTTGGCCTTGGCCTCGAAGGTCAAGTCCTTGGCCTCGAGGCCTCAAGTCCTCTAAAATTGGCCTGTCCTCGGCTCGAGGACAGCAGTATTTTTTGAATTGTTAAAATTTTGTGGAGCGCTTGAAAAATTTTTTAGAAAACGTTTTTTTGTGGAGATCGCTTGAAAAATTTTTGTGAAGACCTTTTTTTTTTTTGAGATCGCCTGAAAAATTTTTGTGAAGACCTTTTTTTTTTGGAGAGCACTTGCGCTTGTGTCCTTGGTCCTTGGCCTTGGCCTCGAGCATTCCTGTCCTTGGCCTCGAGAGTGTCTGTCCTCGGAAAGGCTGTCCTTGGCCTTGACCTCGGATTTTTTTTGTGTCCTTGGCCTTGGCCTCGAGCCTTGTGTCCTCGACTCCACCTCTGGTAAAAATGCTTGCGAATAAACCGAATAAACAACAAATCTTTTTTTCTTAATTTAGTGTTTAACTGTTGGTCTTACTCGCTACTACCACCGCAGGGACTTAGCGATAGCAGTTTGCTGGCCCATTTGAAAAATTGACGTTCTCTTCCAATGGCAAAATGATGCAATACCAGTATTCATGCACCAGCAAAACAAAAGCAGAACCGTTAAGAAAAAATTGTAAAAGACGACTTACGTTTTGAATACTCATCACATCAGACGTGAATACTGAATACAGTAGCGAAGCCAGAGGGCGCGCGGGGGGACTATAAAAAAATATTTAAAGCATATTTTCAAACGTTTATTGAAGGGGGAGGGGGCTAATTGTCAAAAATAAAACCTATAAATCAGAAAAAAGACTTTAAAGAATAGTCGAAAATTGGTAATCAAATTTGATTGCTTATTGAAAAATGCTTAACATAAGTTTCATAAAAAAATTAATTTAAGCGCAGAAATAAGGGGGAAGGGCTAATTAGTATTTGTTAATTACCAATCACTTCTCTCCACCTTCCTTCGATCAGCCCCCTTTCTCTATATATCTTTCACCATAAAATATAGCCGTAATAGATTACTTCTTGAGAGGTTTACCAACCTACCGAAATAGAATTTTATGATTTACCAACTTGTAAAAAAGAGAACTGAAATGCTAGTGATAGCTACCTCCTACAGAGCCCATTTATGCAACTAGTACGGTATAATCATTTTTTGCGCTGCTAATTTCTATGCCACGTATTAATGGCATTAATTTTTATAAAAATAGGCCTAAAATTAAGTTATTTTTGCCAAAAAAAAGTTTTTTTTCGAGTGCTGGTGGATCCGACCGCCATACCCTATGCTTCCGGTGGCTGGGAGTCTTGCCCCCAGACCCCAATTGCCTCCGATGGTTGGAAAATCCGTTCCCAGACCCCCCATCGCAGATTTTTGGCTACGCGCCTGCATGAAGAAAAATTTACTGCACGTTATAGACCGGCAGCCCAGAAGGTTTATTTATCCCAAAGACGGCGGAAGGTTTGATGCGCCTAAAATGCACGTCTTTACTCACCTTTTAAGAAAATGTTTTACTGGCAAGTCAAAAGTTCGGCTAAGACCCCCCAAATACCCAATTTATGGGGGGTCAAAATGGCCTTTATTTACCCCAAGGACGGCATGGATAAAAGTTGCATAAAATCGTTCTCTGGGGTCCACTGAACAATGAAATGGCGAAGACAGTAACTTTAGGTTCGGCTAACCCCCCGACAGTAACGAATTTAGGGGGGTCAAAAATGGCCTTTATTTACCCCAAAGACGGCATGGATAAAAATTGCTCAAAAACGTCCGTTGGAGTCCACTGAACACAAAAATGGCAAAGACAGTAACTTTAGGTTCGGCTAACCCCTTGACAGTAACGAATTTAGGGGGGAGGCTCAAAAATTGCCTTTATTTACCTGGAAGACGGCATGGATAAAAGTTGCTCAAAAAACGTCCGTTGGGGTCCACTGAACGCAAAAATGACGAAGACAGCAACTTAAGGTTCGGCTAACCCCTTGACAGTAACGCGTTTAGGGGGGGGGGAGGCACAAAAACTGACCTTTTCACCTGGAATAGGGCAACGGTAAAAATTGTTAAAAAACATTCTTGCAGTTAGTACGCTGAACACATAAATGGTTAAAACAGTTACTTTCGGTTCGGCTATCTCCCTGACAGTAACTAATTTAGAGGAAAGCTCGAAAAAAATTGCTCTTATTTATTTGAAAACGGCAGGGGCAAAAACTGCCCAAAAATGTTTCTCGGGAGCCCACTGAAAACAAAAACAATGGCAATAAACTTTGGTATCCTCAAACTAATTTTTTACTCTTACTGCAAAAGTCATTGCACCGCTAAATACGGCTTTACAGTACTGCTTTTGAAAAAAATCATTTTAAGTTGATGGCGTCATCAATCATTAAGTAACGTAATGGTCGATTAGAGCAAAAATGACGTCATGTTTGCAATGACGTTACGTTTGAGCAGTTATCTCGTTTTCACAAAAATCGTACAAGTTCAAAGATTGCTCACGAAAGTGTTTTGCAGTAAAGATTACGTCCTTGAACCGATCAGTGTTTGAGTGGATAGAGCGTCTGTTACTGAAACGGTAAACTTGGGTTCAATTCCCGGTCGGGTTAAACCAAAGACTATAAAAATTGGAACTCACTGCTTCTTTGCTTGACTTTCAGTATTGAAAGGGTAGTGTGAAGTTTTCATCGTGTGTGGTAGACTGGCGGGCAAGTGACAGATGGCTCGAAGACCAAAAGGTCCCTTTGCTGTCTCCTGGCCAAGGCAATTTGGTGAATAAAATGTAATTGCAATAGCAGTAATTTCAAGACGCACCGGTCCCGCACAGTTAATTGTGCTACGGCAAAATTAAAAAAATAAAGTTAAGTAAAGTTTCTATGTCTTATATCACATCACCAAAACTGCGTTAAATTTGCATCACAGTCTCGAAGCAACTAATAGGAGTATAGTATCTCAAAAAAATCTAGAATCTCAAAAAAATGTGATAAATTTACATATTACCAGCATTCAAAATACTCGCTGGCTAGTTTACGATTTCGATTAAACATTGCACAAATCGCTCAGCGCGGAGAATTTTAATGATGACAAATCTTAGATTTATCAGCTCGAATAAATTCAAAGATCGTAAATTTGCAGTTCTTTTAAAAGAAGCAGAGATATTTGAAAACATTTAATTAGTCTATCATTATTAGCACAAACAGCAAGATGTTTGCTTGAGTAGTCAACTCGTAAGTCCAACATGCGTATTCCCAAAATATTAATTAACATAATGGATTACATTACTAATGCAACAGAACCCAGTTCTAATCCAAAAAATGAGACCTACTAATAGAAGAGATAGATTGGCACAAAACGGTGGAAAAGTGTCAAATAGTACTGTACCACAGCTTGCAACTATCATGCATATCTATTTGACAAATTCAAGCGTTAGTAAACACGTCCTTGAGGAATTTGCTTTCTGGTCGCGAATCTCTATTCTGAGTATTATTTTACAATGATCTGCGACCTGGAACATGTAAAAGTTGTAAAAAAAGGATCAAGTTTTGTTTAAAAGATACAAACGAACATTGAGTTGTGAACACAAAAGAAAAGCTTTTTTAGAGAAAATCCTGTTTCACTTTTTCAAGTCAAGAAGGATGATCGTAATTCTGTAAATCCAGTGGGGCTACTCAAGTTTTGCTGGAACTATATCTATAACCGGTTCTTTAAATGGAGCTACAAATTCCTGCGAATTGGCTAAATGGCACCATATTGTATCTTGTTGAGGATAGCTCCACAATTTTTTTTTTTTTTTAAATTGGCCCATGTCACAAAATAGGTTACTGACCTCTGCTATAAAACATTTCTATCACATCGGGGTTATGGTATGAGACAAGACAAACGTTATATGGTACGTTTGAACGAGCTTATGTAATAGATTATGCGGGGTTTTTGAAAATGTGACAGAACCATTATAGAGATAGAAATGAGTTCAGAATTTGGAGCTAAAGTTGGCAAAGTCGTCACTTAGGCCTAGTTTTGTGGACACTGGCAAAGAGAGCAAAAGACAATCTAGTAGACTTAATTTCCAAAGAGCAACTACCGGACGTAGTATTCGTTGCCAAAAAGCAATGATTGAATAATGGAATGTGGGTAAGGAAAGGGAGAGAACAAAATTTCAAACCATTTCCAAATGAATGCTCTATTCTACAAAAAAAAAAAAAAAAAGCAAGAAGCAGTGAGGTTGTTTTAGTTCAACAGAAGATGCATCGCTGCAGTAGCAAGACCAAAAATACTGATCCATCAGCCCAAATATAAAAATCAATCAAAGGAAGATGTTAGAAGAGTAAGGCACCAAAACAATTTTTGGAAGATTCTTGTCTTAAAATACCAGAAAAGCCAAATGTGACCTATGTCCTATATGCCATTTTATCAAGCATTTGTCAATGCAAAAACATAAGCTTTATCTTCAAATGTTGGATTATACAGTAGCCAATAATTATGGTATATTCCAAACCTGTTCGTACTTGTGGAAAAACGCCTTATATTGCCTTCCAAGAACCTGATGAACTGTTGGTCCCGGTCTACGCTGGGTGTAAAATTGTGAGCAAATAAGCTCATTTTAGTTTATTTCATACAGACAACAGTCGGCTAAAATTAAATAAGAACACACTCTTACGCACACGATTTTACGCCTAATGTACTAGAATGGGCCAAAATTGCACGAATAATTTTAACATAGAGGCCTACCATATATTGAAAATTAAGTTGCTGTCGTTATTAACGTCATCATTTAATGTGGTAATTTCGTTGATCTGTTTGATCGAGACCACCTCATTGTCTTTGGTGTCTTCATAACACCAAAAATAAACGCTATTAATCCTTAATAGTGTCTATTGAGAAGTTCAAACTAAAAATAATCAAGAATTTTTAAAATATTGCCAGTGTAGAACGTGGTTTTAAACGAAATCCGTGTTATCAATGCTAGAATAATGTGATCTTGCTGCAACTTGAATTCAACAAGTGTTAGTTTTTTGTGCAGTACATCATATGAATAATGGTCTCAAAGTTTTAGAATAATTTCAATGCGCGCGATTACAGAAATCTCGTCAATCTTGTTCATTAGCTACGTTTTTGCATCTGCCTCCAGTTTAGATGCTATCGTGCGCCTTTTTATGATGAAAGAGGACTGCAAGCAAAATCAATGGGGTATCTAAAGTTAAGACAAGCGTATTAGATTAGATTTGGCGTAATTGACTCCATCCTTCTTGAGCCAGCCGTTTCAGAGATATTTTACTTCAAACTCTACGTAGGAACCTTCCTAATTAAAATTTCATTGGTAACCCTGACGTTTCAATGCAGTAGCCTAGCCCATAGAGGCCTATATTAACCTCTATATAGGTTGAAAGGCTTTTGTGGTTTAGTCTAACTGTGGCGTTGCCTTAGGATAGAACTAAAATGGCGTCAGAGAGGTTATCATTGTCAGCTAGGACTGCCAATAAAAATAATGACCAGAGATGCACTAGGTCATGTTTAAAGTAAAATATCTTTGTCTCGGCTGGGTGAAGGAGGATAGAGTCAACACCCATCTAATCAAATACGTTTGCTCTAATAAGTTTATCTAGCCCCAGTGAATTTACTTCAGTTCTCTTTTAAAAATGCCATGGGTTTTATAATGTGACATTTCGGAATAATGCTTTCATTCCACGTGAGCTTTATGCGTTTACCTGTTCCGAAATTATTTGCAAGCAGAAAAAATTTTATTAAAATTTTTGCAACGGTGCACTCATTACGATAAACTCTAAAATTAATGAAGTTGATAAAAGTCGCAGAATTCGCATTAGCAAAAGACTCATAGAACGTAGGACTCAAAGCAATTAACGAAAGACTTAATAACGGAAAGAGCATTTTGAATATTGGTAATACGCAGACTTATTAATTTATCACAGTGTTTAAGAATTTAGATCTTTTTTGAAATACTCTGGATTGTTTTGAGTCTGTGCTATAATTCAAAGCAGTTTTTGTGGTGTGATATGGCCCATAAAAATTTACTGAATAATTTTCTATTTATTACTTTCAATAACAAAGCCTATATACTTCGTTATTTAAAGTAATATATAAAAATTATTTCGTAATTTTTTGTAATTTTTTTAGTAAACTTTTACTGTGATTTAATAGTTGTATTTTGCACTAATTTTACTTGGTACATCATCGAGCACTGTTTCAGAAGATTGACTATCAACAATTTTCTATCACATGACTCACTTTGAAAAGACAAGCTGATACGCAAAATCTAGATCGCTTGTAAAGACAACGTCACTGCAACATGACGTCATTTTTGCTCTAATCGACCATTACGTTACTTAATGATTGATGACGCCATCAACTTAAAATGATTTTTTTCAAAAGCAGTACTATAAAGCCGTATTTAGTGGTGCAATGACTTTTGCAGTAAGAGTAAAAAATTAGTTTGAGGATACCAAAGTTTATTGCCATTGTTTTTGTTTTCAGTGGGCTCCCGAGAAACATTTTTGGGCAGTTTTTGCCCCTGCCGTTTTCAAATAAATAAGAGCAATTTTTTTCGAGCTTTCCTCTAAATTAGTTACTGTCAGGGAGATAGCCGAACCGAAAGTAACTGTTTTAACCATTTATGTGTTCAGCGTACTAACTGCAAGAATGTTTTTTAACAATTTTTACCGTTGCCCTATTCCAGGTGAAAAGGTCAGTTTTTGTGCCTCCCCCCCCCCTAAACGCGTTACTGTCAAGGGGTTAGCCGAACCTTAAGTTGCTGTCTTCGTCATTTTTGCGTTCAGTGGACCCCAACGGACGTTTTTTGAGCAACTTTTATCCATGCCGTCTTCCAGGTAAATAAAGGCAATTTTTGAGCCTCCCCCCTAAATTCGTTACTGTCAAGGGGTTAGCCGAACCTAAAGTTACTGTCTTTGCCATTTTTGTGTTCAGTGGACTCCAACGGACGTTTTTGAGCAATTTTTATCCATGCCGTCTTTGGGGTAAATAAAGGCCATTTTGACCCCCCATAAATTGGGTATTTGGGGGGTCTTAGCCGAACTTTTGACTTGCCAGTAAAACATTTTCTTAAAAGGTGAGTAAAGACGTGCATTTTAGGCGCATCAAACCTTCCGCCGTCTTTGGGGTAAATAAACCTTCTGGGCTGCCGGTCTATTACTGCCGGCCTCCATTTGTAATAGCTTTTGGTTTTAAATATACCTGGAACGTTTTTCGAAGAAGATGTTTTCATTCACAAACGGTGTATAATACGGCCAAAAGTATTTCACCCAGTAATACTTATACCGAAAAATTTTCTCAAAAAATCCTTTCATCTGCTCCAATCCCATTCTGGCTTTGGCCGCGATGAGGTTTTTCTTTCTGAACATTGTACGCTCTTTTAAAAAGTTCTAAAGGGCAAAACAACGCAATCTAATTTTTGGGTGCCACCTTCCCGGAAACCCCACAAATTTAACCCCCAGAAATCAATTTTTATGAAACTACACCTCTTTTAGCACCCCCGAAATTGAACCTTACAAAAAATAAATATTTTAAGGGCTTAAGCTTAAAAGCTAATTTTATAATCAGAAGAGACCAAAAATCTTGAGAGTTCCCCAAAAGTGCCAAAGCTTTTTTTGCAACAACCCTAATTGCATAATCTGTGTTCAACCCACACTCTGGTTGCATTGTTGCGTCCTAGATAGGGCGCTTTACGATGATTATCTCTGCTTGTGACTTCGAACAAGCAACAAATTTAGTGGCAAGAAATCGAAATTCACGGGACATTGGAAAACTAGAAACTCTGCAGCAGGTGCAAATTCCTCCAAGCACGAAGTAATTATCACAATGAAAGCGTGCGAAATGTCCAATAATTAGCGTCTAACGCTGTGCTGTGACAAGAGAATAAATATGCTATACAACAGCAATAAAAAATGCTGTAATTTTGAAATTGTTCTCATTACGTGGGAACAAAGGGATTTTTTAAAAATCACCATTTTAACATGCGTCTTTCGATTATAGGCTGGCAACTTGTAAGCTCCCATCTAGCTTTAAATACGAAATTCAAAAAGTAACTGCAGCAACGAATCAACTAAAAACAAATCAAAACAGCTCACTTTGCCAAAAGATGCTATTTATCCCCCAGTTTCTAAGTTTTGTGTGAATGTCAATTGTACTATAATTGGGAGCTGATGCATCGTCAGAGTAGCCTTCAGTGCCAACTTACGCACGTGATGCTTTAGAGATGACTGCTGTTTGGTTATTACTGGTGACAAGATACCAGAGGTGGAGTCGAGGACACAAGGCTCGAGGCCAAGGACAGCCTTTCCGAGGACAGACCCTCTCGAGGCCAAGGACAGAAATGCTCGTGGCGAAGGACACAGCCGCAAGTGTTCTCCAAAAAAAAAGTCTTCAAAAAAGTTTTTTAGATGATCTCCAATTCATAGGCGTACCCAGAATTTTTGATTGGGGGAGGTCTAAATCACATGCAATGAGGTCATCAAAAATTTTCCAAACAGGAAGTTTTTGTTGGACAAAGATATGAAAAGGTGGAAGATCTAAAATCGTTGCCTGTCGGCAGGTAACAGGATTTTGCAAAGAGAGAGGGATTAAACTAATACTTGAAAAGTGCAAATATCTAATTTTAAAAACGTGTTGAGAAAGCTAGTGTAACTCAAAGGTATCGCAGACGGGGGTATAGGGACGGGGCCCCCAGCCGCCGGAGGCTTTGTAACCGTTGGACGATTTTTTGTAACTTTTGGGGAAAAAAGCTACTTCAATGCCATTGAATCACATTTTGCAGGTGTTCAGTGCCATTTAAAAGCACTAGATTTTTGACACTTTAAAGCCAATTGAAAAAATTCAATTGTTTAATTCCCCTTTTATTAGCAACTTCAGTCCTAAATACGTTTAACATCTGGCATTTTGGAGTTAGATTTTAGTTGTAAGTGATTTGGTCCATGTAGGGGGAAGTAAGGCGCATATTCTCCTGCTACATTTTAGCAGTAAATAATAATCCACTCGAAGATTTTCCTTAGAGATTTTTGTTTTGTCATGAAAATAACCAGTTATAGGAGTACATGTTTGGTCAGGGGACCCAGGTCCCCTCAATTGAAGTTCAATGATTTGTTCAATCAGCATTTTCCATTGCTAATTTTTTTTAATGTATTTCGTGCGTAAAAACCGGCTAAGTTGGAGTTGAATTACTGAATTGTTATTGAAAAATGGTACAATAGATGATTAGTTTGGTTACGCCTACTAACCGTGTTATTGCCGGGCCGGATTTACGTCGCGTTGGGCCCCTGGCACTGTGGAGATTTTCGCAACATCTTTCTGCCGAATGTAGGTGAAGACCAAAAAAAGTCTTTCGATTTCAGCGTGGGGCCCTTAGCTGGTACTGCGCCATATTATGGTAGATCCGGCACTGATTAATCAGTAGGGTGGAGTGAAAAAAATTTTTTTTGGAAATTCAAAAAAGTGTAGTTTGAAAATCTTGGCAAATGGTCTAAAAATAGAAAAAAAAATCGACTTGAGCCAGTTGCCACCTACCATGGGCTGGCTACCCTCCCAAAAATTGGTCGCAGGGGTAAAATGGCCATAAAATCATGTTACTTGATAACCGCTAGTCGTAGAGACCTGATTTATAGCTCAAAAGTTGCAGAATCATCATGTTTCTTTGAGTGCTAAGAGGACTTTTTTGTCTATTTCAATCATAAAAAAGTTACAGTCAAAAAACTAGTTTTGGCAGGTGCAACATAGCTTTTTTTAAGGATTAGGTAGACGTAGGCTTACGTCTACTTAATCCTTACAAATTTTTAAAGATTTTTTTCTTTGTAGATAAGTAATTAGGTGCTTAGTACTATTAATGAAATAACTTGATAACCACCGTAGTTTATAGCTATGACAACCAGGCGAAGTGCAAGCAACGTTAAAGTTTTACATAGTGGATACACTTTCACTGGAAGTAAAAGCTTTCCATCCGGTATACTACCCACCAAATGTCAAGTGTTGGAGAGGATCATCCAATTCGAAAATTTTAGAACTTTGGACGTTGCAAATGATGTTGCTAAAGAAATACATGACAGATGGGTGTGGTGTAATGTTTATCTATTACATTACTTAACTATATCTAAAAAAGTACAGACACTGGTGGTAGCTTTCAGTAAACTTGATCGGTATCCCAAGAAAAAACGTGGAGCATCTTTTTTGGAAAAAGAAGCGGAGTTCTTGTCAGATATAGATAAGTTGTTCGACGTGAGTAGTATATGGTGCTCCGAATGCTTAGGGATTGCGGGGTTGTCCAAATTTCTCAAAATATGTTAATGCGGGGGGTAGTCTTAGCTCTAACCCTAGTCTTAACTCTAACCCTAGGAAGTTGTTTGAAAGTTGGTCTTGACCTAAGTACCGAACCACCGCAGGTGCCCGGCTTCAAGTGTAAAGACTCTTAGTGTTTTGCTTGAGTTCCGAACCACTGCAGGTGGTTTGCTTGGCTTTGGTTAAGGTCTAACCCTAATCTTAACTCTAAGTTTAGTCCTAGCTAGTTGTAATAATCGAACCCAAAACTTAGTCTTGACCCGAGTACCGAACCACCGCAGGTGCCTGGCTTCAAGTGTAAAGATCTTTAGTGTCTTACCTGAGTATCGAACCACCGGAGGTGATTTGTCAAACCACCGCAGGTGGTTTGCCTGGCTTCAAGTTCAAAGTAGTAGTCGGTTAAAAGTGAATAATCTGAGAAGGTAGTTTCTAAAAAGATTATCTAGTTGATGCTATGAAGTCTATTTTGTAGTTTGAGAATAAACTTCGGGTAACTTGAAACGTTTCCTGTCGCTGAATTTTCGCTGCCGTGTCGAAATCGTAACCGCTGTTTACATGGGCTAATCTATCCCAGGCGTAGCTGTGAATCACAACCTTTTGTTACTTTTTTTAGTCTTTGAATATGGAGCGAGCATGGCGCAACAGAACTTGTGTCTTAAATTCCAACCCAAATAGTAATTACCAAAGCAATAGTAGGACTCGCCTGAAAGTCGAATGCAAATAGTCTTCAAAGTTACTTGTATTTTAACGTTTTTTCTAAGTTCGAATCCAAATATCCTTAACATTTAGTTTTGCCTAAGATAAAACTCAAGTGTCTTTTTTTTTGCCTTTTCCACGATTCGAAATACTCAAAGAGATCGACCTCACACTTTCCCGCTTTAACTCGGTTGGTATTTTAAGTTATCTGATGGTATGCAATCTACGAAAACTGTCTTTTGTTAATTGCCCCAAGAGGATACCCAAACCTAGGCGCGAATTTTTCACACAGTTGTTTGCAAAGAGCTTAGTGATCTTTGGCTAGTTTCAAAGTACGTTACAAACATAGGTTATTCTTGAAAATCTCACCAAAACTCACAAGCATTTTCATCTTTGACTTACCCGAGGTTTGAACCACTGCAAGGTGTTTTTTCAAAGGAAAATCTAAAGTTCAATAATTCAATGAATATCTTGTGCAAGAGTCGAACCCAGATTATCAACGAGATTAGAGCGTAGCTCACCTGAAAATCAGTTTTCAGAAAAAAAAATTTATAGATTACTCGTATTTCAATTTAGGGTTTGACCCGAGTACCAACAAAGTCGCTATATTTTGGAAATTTTAAAGTTTTATAAACCGCATAGCTTTTATTATATTTAAGACTTCTTTTCAGCAAAAAGTTTATATTGCATCCGTCTGGAAGGTATAGCTTGCAAGCGAAATATAAAACACAAGGGACGTTACGTGTTTCCTTGACGCTTGTATAACCTAAAATTAAATCTACTCGACCGAGATTGAAAGTTTAAATCGCGGCAGAATAACTTGAATTTTACCGGTGTTATTGTACCTTGAAGTGTTGGATTTCACCTCAAAGAAGTAAAGTTGTATTTGACCAAAGTCACCTCATTACATACGTCCAGCATTTCATCCCAAAATCTATCGAGAATAAAAACTTCCAAAATCGCGGACGTGTTTAGTTTTACAGGGTTTAATGCATTGCAGATACCTTCAATTTTCACCCCGAACCGTAAATCTTTTTTTACCCAAGATTTACAGCCTGCATCACACTAAGCATTTTTTTATTCGCACTCTTAACTGGTATGTAAATTCACCTGTAGTCACACATTTTTCTTATTCTATCATCATGGGTGATTGCTGTGACTCCGTTGCACTACCCGTTAGTTCTACTACCTCAAGCAAAAATCCGAAGTTTCAATGTCTATTTCCCAGAAACGGGCATCTGAAAAAGTACGCTGACCGATTGGAAGCTTTTACCAAATCGATCAATTGGCCAAGTGGATGAATTAAAGCAACCTGTCGTGAATTTGCTGACGCTGGTTTTTACTACCTCGGTGATCGAGATAGAGTCAAGTGTTTTTACTGCAACGGTGGTTTAAAAAATTGGGAACCGACTGATGACCCTTTTCAGGAACATGCAAAATGGTATCCGTTGTGTGAATACATTCTAAAAAAGAGAGGGGTTGAATTTGTCAAAAACGAAGTTAAAAAATACCGTGATTTGAAACGTCCGATTATAACAAATCCCGCTTCAGTTCAACTCGTTGGCGATTTGATGAAATATCTGAAACCTCAACCAGAACTTCAGACTTCTCCGGCTTTTACTAATTCCAGAGAATTGAAAATGTGGCAATCAATAAACAATGAAATGGATCATGGAGAAAATGTGAGAATTCTGAAAACGCTAGGATTTGGGGAGGCAAAAATCAGACGCGTTTTAACTCGAAGATATGAAGAACACGACAATAATTTTTATAACTTTGAAGATTTTCTTCAAGCGTTGTTGGATGCCCCTGAAGATCGACAAATGACTCTGGCAGAAGCAAGAAAAATTGTGGAAGAAGAAGGAAAATGTAAAAGATGCAAGAAAGAAGAAAGGGATGTGGTCTTTAAACTGTGTAAACATTTGGGTGTTTGTTTTCAATGTAGCGAATTTCTCACTCGATGTAACATCTGTGACGTAAAAATCGATAAAAAAGTGAGAGTCTATCGATCTTAAATTACACCATCAATACTCAAACACGTTAACTGTTATGACCTATTCACTCTAAGTTTACTATGATGTTTTAATTGTGAAATTCAGAAAAAAAAAAGCAGAAATTCAACAGGAGGTGGCAGTAGACAGCTATCAGCTATGCTTCAAAATGGAAAACCTAACCTCGACGTTTTTTTTTGTATCTTCTCAACAACTACAATTCGCTGGTTATTAAAATGATGAAACTCGACATCTAACTTCCCAAGGTCACTAGCAACTTTTGTGACTGTTTATCCGCTGTGCGAAACCAACGAACAACGACTGGCGCGGCAAAGCGAATGAAACGCTGAAAAAACGCTCCCGAAAATCTAAGCGTTCTTTATTCAAAGTTGTGTTTTGTTTGCAGTGTTTTTATTGTAATAAATCAATATTGGTATATTTTTTGTGTTGAACAAGACGAAAAGGCGAGTTTTTATTATTTCTATTCACTCGATGAATCCCAAATTTGCGACATAAGTCTATTTTCAAGCGTTGCATAATTATAGGTAACTTGCTTCTCGCACGTCTGGGTTTCTTTATTTCTTCCACAATCCTTGTACAAAAAAATTTTGATCTTTGAAACCTTAAACTTTTGAGGTTAGAAGCTTGACGTACCTCAGACATCTCTGATTTCACCCGAAGGAGTAAAGCTACTGTATATTTGACCGGGGTTAAAAACTTTTACCATTACAGATATCTATTCAATTTCATTCAAAAAATAAATCTATTAAGATTAAAAATTTCCATTGCCGCAGAAGTTTTACAGGACTCGATGCGTAGCAGACACCTTCAATTTTTACCTGAGATTGAAAGCTGAAATCGCAGTACGTCTCTCAATTGTTCCCGAAGAAAAAAATCTAGTGTTGTTTTTAAACAATTTGATCGATATGATTTTACACCACTCCAAAACGAAGTCCCTACATTTTAATTGATACAATAATTTTACAAAATTTTTAATTTTTAAGTTGAAGTTGGAAGGTTTTGAATGTCTCTGATTGAATCATTTCTACAAAGACCAGCAAATTTCTCAAAAATTTTTAAGGTAAAAGCAGTATTCAGAATAAACAGACGATTTTCAATATTTTGATTAAATCACTCTGACATAAAGACAAAGTTTATAAAAAGTTAAAGTATCAAACGAGTTTTTTTGGATTAGTTTTTGTTGTACATTATAAAAAAATAAGAATTTTTAGTTAAAAGTTATCAAATTTTTGATTTGTTTGTATGAACCAGGCACTGCATTTGTCTAACCACACCAACACAGAGCACCGCTTCTTGAGTTCTTATCGCAAAATCAAGCTGGGCCACCGCAACGGGTTGACTGCCTGGTCGCAATGAGAAATTAGCGAAAAGTGTCTTTCCCAAGGACACAACAGCGCATTATCAGTTCGAGCCAGGGGTTAGCAACCTTTCGATCACTAGCCCGACGCTCTACCACTGAGCTATTGCCATCACCTTATCGAATAATACGGGAAAATCATCGTTAAAAAATTGTGATACTTCAATTATTGACACAAAACTGTAAGAATATTTCAAACTTGTGAGATTTTAAGTGAGTTTTCGGTTTTTTTAGATAAAATCTTTTATTCAAGTCAAAGAAATTGAACTTTAAATGTCTTTTTTGATCAAACTATTCTTATGTAAACAAGAAACTTATAAAAATTTAAGATTTTAGACCAACATTTTTCATTGTTACGTTACAGTTTTTGCTCACGACAGAGAAATTACAAGGACTGAAGAGAATTTATTGAATTTGTTCCCATAAAAAAACAATATTAATCGTAAAAAAGCAAAATTTTAGAGAATTATAAATTAATTGAATCATATTCATTTTTTAGTATACGATTACTTTTTTTCACAAATTTACCTCTACGTAAACACGATTACTCAAAAAACTCTCAAAATGTTGTTTAATACAAACAAATTGTATAACGTTGAAATATCTTTTAAACAAATTACCACAACCAAGAAAATCGTTATAATATTTAAGAATTTAGAAAATATTTGATTCAAAGTACATGTTTCAGGTAAATTTATAACCGAGATTATCAAAAGAGGTTTAATTTTGAACGATTCTCCGAAATAACTATAAAAAATATCGCTTTCAAATAAGACTTCAAGGTAAATTTTTTGAAATATTTTACAAAATTATCAACATGTTGAATATTCCAATAAAATATATGATGAGTGGAGTTTGAATTTAACCGATTCGAAAAAAGTCTTTGACAGCGTAGCTCAGAGTGAATATCATAACATAGTACTTGTCAAAAACTAAAGATTTAAGACCCTGCAGTCTGTTTCACCCGTAATCGTGATCATCAAGATGTCTTAATTTTAGACGAATTTTCGTTGTTTTTTTTTAACAAAAACGCTTATTCAAATCAAGAAAATGCAAGTATTTGAATTTCTTTGATCGAACATTTCTCATAAAAACATGAAAACAGTTAAAAATTTTACTATATTAGATAAAAAGTAATAACCATCATGAATTAAGAAACCCAAGATTTCGATCAAATTATCGGCACACAATGAAAAAAATTAATGAAAAGTTTAGGTTTTAGGCAAGCTTTTCAATTATGTCTGTTAAAATTTAAACTTAGGACAAATAAAGCGTTAAGTTTTAAAATATTTTAATGAATTTATTCCTGTAAAACAAGATAAAGTAATAAAAAACTCAACTTTGTGTAGACATTTAGATTAAAAATTCGTCCAACAGTATTCGTTTTAAGATTGAATTGTCGCTTGAATAAAAAAATTGTAAGATTTTGAGATATTTCCGCAAAAAACATTTTGACGCAAACAAGAAAATTGCAAAAACTGACGTGAATTTGAGACTACAAGACAAGGTTCGATAGCGAATAACACCAAAAAACTAGCAAAAGATCTTGTTTTAACTCAAGATAGAGTGTAGTTGTATAAAATTTTACGGTGTTTTACTAAAAAGATCAGTGTAAAACTAAAAAATTGTTAAAAAATTTAAGATGTTAGGTAAACGTTTTAGTTTCAAAGTACAAAAAAGTTCATTTTTACTGAAACTTTCAATTTAAAATGATGAAATGTAAGATTTTTTGCAAAGCTATTGTTACAACAACAAAAAAAGTTGTGGTTTATTGACTAAAATTAATAAACATTATCTATTTTGGTTAAATTTTATGGCATTTTAGTAAAAAATCAGTGTAAAACTAAAAAAAATTTAAAATGCTAGGTAAACGTTTTAGTTTCAAAGTACAAAAAAGATTATTTTTACTGAAACTTTCGATTTAAAATGACAAAACGTAACTTTTACAAAATTATCGCTACCACAACAAAAAAGTTGAAATTTCTTGCCTAAAATTAATAAACATTATCTATTTTGGTTAAATTTTATGGCATTTTAGTAAAAAATCAGTGTAAAACTAAAAAATTGTTAAAAAATTTAAGATGCTAGGTAAACGTTTTAGTTTCAAAGTACAAAAAAGTTCATTTTTACTGAAACTTTTAATTTAAAACGATGAAATGTAAGATTTTTTACAAAACTATTGCTACAACAACAAAAAAAAGTTGTGGTTTATTGACTAAAATTAATAAACATTATCTATTTTGGTTAAATTTTATGGCATTTTAGTAAAAAATCAGTGTAAAACTAAAAAATTATTAAAAAATTTGAAATGTCAGCTAAACGTTTTTTGTTTCAAGGTAGAAAAAAAATATTATTTTTAATTAAAGTTTCAATTTAAAATGAAGAAATGCAAGATTTTGAGTGTTGTTTTGCAAAACTATGGCTACGAAAACAAAGAAGTTTAGACTTTTTGAATAAAAATAATAAACATTATCTTCTTTAACTAAGCGATTACTAGACATTTTAATATTTTGGAACATTTTCTATCAAATTTAAGGTCTGAGAAAATTGCTTGGGTAAAAATTGTTAAAAATTACCGTTTTTTAAGGAAAACAAGCAATTCAAAACAAATAAAACCGAAAGAATTTATTTTTTCACAAAAAGACTTACTTTAAAACGCGGAAATCAGTAAAAAGTTGCTATGTTAAACAGATTTAATGCTATTTATGGTAAAAACTTCATTTAAGACAAAGGAATCATACAATTTTAAGATAGCTTTGACAAAATTATTTGTCACAAATGCAAGAAAGTTAATCAAAGGTTACGATTTATTAGAATGTTTTTGTTTAAAGTAGAAAAAATAGCTGTTTTTTACGTTAAAACAATTATACAAGTCTCAGAAACTTGAACTGAAACAATAACAACAATAATTAACTTTTCAGATTTTGCATATTTGTGTGTCTAGCGTCTAAAATACCGATACTTTGAAACTTACAGAAGGATGAACATGTTGCTTTTTAATGTCTTTGAACTTCGACTTTGTCTAACACGTTATCAAGTAAAAAATCAAATTTGAGCGACACATCCTTGCGGTGAAAACACATGATTTGCTCTAATATGTCCGTATTTTCCAAGCTATAGACGCTTGTTACTTGAAATTTCGTATCGTAAAATTTGCAAGAAGAACCCATTCTCGCATTTCTTTGCATTTGAGTTTCTGTGTCGCAATCATATAGTGGCGTAATTTTTTCCTAAGTCGAAGCTACGCGACTGTACAATTTGAGGTTTTGTAAAATCTTTCACCGCTTTGATTTGAAAATGTTTAATTGGAAGCACTTATTTTCAGAGCTGGGCAAGTCCGCAAGTTAGTCCGCAAGTCCGCAAATCCGCAATTGCGGACTAACGAAAAAAGTTGCGGACATGCGGACTTGCGGACTTTGGCAGTTTAAATTGCGGACTTGCGGTTGCGGACTATTTTTAATTTTAGTCCGCAATTCCGCAAGTTTTATACAAATATTGAAATTTCTTACTATTTTCGTAAAATATTCATGTTTTTACCCACTCAAACATGAGAAATCAACTTAATTTTTTTGAGTTCAAGTTCGGCAAAAATATCAAGTTATTCGAGTTCAGGCTGACATAAATACTAGGTCTGCTTTCCGACTTAATTGCTTTCTTTTTGTTGACATGCTGTTTGGTAACGTGAGAAGCGAATACATGCCGCGTTCTCATCTTTTATGCAAATAGTTGGTTGATTTTTTAGAACATTTTGGAAGCCCCTTTTGTGCTTGTTTTAAGAATCTTCTAGAACTGTCATTGTGGTAAATTTAATTGTATTGTCTTTAGACCTTTCATCTCATAATCTTTAAGTCTGCAACTAGTGTTCAAATTAGATAGTCTTCGACAGTACGAGTGATATGGTGTCTCAAATTTTCGTAGTTTAGTGTATCAAGTTAGATGTGTAGTAAGTTGGTTGCTGATGTTTCTATTTCTACAGTGAGACCTCGAAGCAGTTTTTTAGTAATATAGTCTAGTAAAGTCTAGCATAGTGTTAGTATAATCAATAGCGTAAATTTTGGTCTAGTAAATTTTAGTTAATTGATATTGATTTGGCTAGCTGATAATTGACTTCTTGTTTTGCCGTGCTTCTTTGGATAAATCAAATTTTTGGTTTTCCGTGAGGAATAACATTGTTATATTTATATCCAAAGTGTGGTATGACTGCAGAAATATGAAGGATACGGCGCGCGGCGAGACAGGCTATTACAAGCGGGTCTAACTTGATTCAAATTGGAGTCAACACTGTTTTCTCGAGTTCGGCAAAACAACCGACTTTTTTTGGGTTTAAGTTTGACTTTGCAGCCCCGGTTCAAACTATGGCTTTGTTGTTTTTTACCGTGAGTTTACAAAATTTGCCAATGAGATATCATTTTTTGTACTGGTAGCCAGTGCCGTCGCTACGGTGAGGCAAGGGGCGCCGTCCCCTCAAACGACTGCTTGTGCCCCCCGATTTTAGTTCATTTAGAATGCTTTTTTGGAGCATCGCGTAACGACAAGACAATAGGCAATAATTTACAAAGGAATAATAATTTTCAAACATGATTCTCGTTTGAAGTTTTCTCGATTGTTTGCAAAATTGCTGGCCACCAACTGCAGCACATAAATGTGACCCAATAATCCATCTTATTAACAAGCCTTTACGGATGTGTCGCGGAATAGGGATGTATGCCTACAGAAGCGTTACCGGTATTTCGTTGGTGATAATAACCTGAAACAATACGTAAAAACATTTCTTTAAAACACCTGCTGTTTTTTTTAGAGCACATTCAAGATTTATTTTAGTTCGCAGTCAGTGGCGCAATTCGGGGAAAGAGGCTAAGGGATCATTAACCCTCTTTGACCAAGTCATTTAGAAAATATAACCAAAAAAAGAATAAGCGTTTAAACGTGTTTTGGACTTGACCTAATGTATATAAGGACTCAAGAGGCTAGACAATTTAAGTCGTTCAATGACTTCTGAATTTTAGCAATTTACTGTAATTATTGATATGGTTTTAAAACGAGCGAAATGTGATTCAAATGGCGTTAAAATCGCTATTTTTGCCGCAAAATCGCGAAAATCACCCACCAGCTGAGCCCACTCTGTAACACGCTTGAGTAGCAACGGTTTGTTCAGCACGGGACCTAAATTAGACAATTTTTGTGCAAAAAACATTTACTTTTGCTTCAAGCACCCTCTCTTTTACTTAACAAAACCCTGGTTGCGCTTCTGGTTGCATTCACTCCTGCAGACAGATTTTTCAAGCGATTATACCGGCCGCATGCGAAACGAGCTAATAAACGTTGCCGGGCTTATATGTATCTTTTTTCAAAGTGAATACAAAATTGTAGCTTTAAAATATCAGTTTTTATGTGCAAAAGTTCAGTCCATTTTCGGCTAGGACCCTCTCACTTCCTTTGGTCTGGCGATGGCACTGCTGGTAGGGTGTGCTTATCTCATTCCTAGAGTATTTATTGAAACTAGGGACTAAAAATTTAGTAATACGATTAGTGATATGAATGTTTTTTGCCTTCTACTGCCTTTGCCTTTTCCTGCCTCGAAAAAAATTGTTTTCTTAAAATATATTGTTGCAAGCGGAAATGCGGATTGTGCTTTGCTATTTGATGGCTTCTTACTGTAATTCAATGGCTTTCAATCTCCAAATCCCTAGCTTCATTGTAGCATTTTTGAGGGTTCGCCGGAGGGTTGTGCATTATGCTTCCACGCAGTTTAGGCATTTACTGTATAAGCAGAAACGCAACCAGGAGGGCTGGGGGTTAAAAACCCTTAGCCAAGTCACTTAAAAACTTTAACCAAAATTACAGCGTTTGAATCTGTTTTGAGTTGGACCTGAAAGTAAGAGGGGCTGGGCTATTCAATTCTTAAGTTTGCCATTCGAAAAAGCAGCTCAATAACAAGTCATGTTGCGGTACATTTACCACAATCAACGATTGTGAGTAATTTCTTCTATTGCATGGAATGTATTCACCATACGTTTGCTATACTTCCCTCAAGTCACAACTTTTGACTTGTTTTTACCAATCAACTCTGAGCAGTTCACTTCGGGACGTGGTTGATTGCAAAACTTTTTCACTCGGTTCATAAAAAGTTGCGGACTTGCGGTGCGGACTTCAAATATTACGAAGTTGCGGACTTGCGGTGCGGACTTCAAGAATTACAAAGTTGCGGACTTGCGGTTGCGGACTTCAAAAATTATGAAGTTGCGGACTTGCGGTTGCGGATTCAAGAATCTCGAAAAGTCGTTGCGGACTTGCGGTTGCGGACTAAGCTTTTAAACGTCCAATTGCGGACTTGCGGTTGCGGATTAAGAAAATTGAAATTCGGTTGCGGATTTGCGGACTGCGGACTTAAAAAAAAACTTGCGGTGCCCAGCACTGCTTATTTTAATAATAAGGTTGGGTGTTTACCTTGTAGATAGTAGAATCTAAAGTCAAAAACACGCTGATTATTGGATAACAAAAAAGACAAAAAAGATTACAAAAAAGATTGATGCTGGTAGAGGAGGAAATTCTCTAAGGTTAGAAAGTGATCGAGACTGTCTAGCATCCGCGTTTCTTGGGCTGTTGGTAGCGCGGTTGTATTTCCTACATGCCTCAGCATACGTTAATTTTTTTTCGGTTTGATATTTAAGTACTTGAGCTTCTCGTAAATACTTGGGGCAGATTTTACTTGCAGCACTGTGGTTGCCATTGCAATTAGCACACTTCATTGCAATTACGTTTGTTACACTGCAAGAAGATGTGTTGTGTTCCTTGCCACATTTTGCACACCGTTCTTTGCCTCTACATTTTTCCGCAATGTGCCCGAAACGATTGCATTTAAAACAATGCAATGGCATCGGGATGTACTGTTTAACATTAGATTTTAAATATCCCAATTGAACCTGCAGGGGCAAGTCGGGACAATCAAAATGCAACAAAACTGTTTTAGTGTCAATCATTTTGCCTTCCGCGTCTTTAAATTTAAGTCGCTTGATATTATTCACCTGGAACTGTTTTAGACATTCCAGCAATTCATCATTCGTGATGTCAAGCGGTACATTATAAATAACCCCTCTTGCACCAAGAGGTTTGGTTGTAGATGCAATTATTGGGATAGAATTACCTGCAGAATCAGATAGAGCGTCCAGATCTAACAGTGTCTTAACCTGATTACTAGTCTTGCAAATTATCAACAAATTGCCGTTTCGAATTGGCTTGCAAGATTCATATTGCCCAATGGCTTTTCCTAAGCACCTATCGATTGTAATAGGGTTATAAGAGGCAAGAGGTCTACCTCCTTTGTCACCTAAATTTGCTTGCAAAATAACAGGCCGTAGCTGGGTAGTAGCTGCCTTTTTTTTGGAATTTGAAAGTTCGTCACTAGAGCTATTCGGGTATGACTTGTGCTTTTGCGATTTACGTTTCAAACCCTTTTTGTTCGTGACAACCGAAAAACCTGCAGCGTCAATGTACTCATTTTCAGATGCACTAGACAGCGGCATGCTGCCAAAGCCGTAGCGGGACAACAACCGAGATTAGTTGTTACGTAAGGTTGCACTATTACTCAAGCTAATATGGTTGAAAATTATTATAACGTAAAAGGTACCGCTACCTACAGTAACTTATATTGATTTTTTTTGTTTTTTACTTACCAACTTTTCAACGTTACTGAGAACGCAATGACAAACGCTGTAGCTAGAATCTACTCATAACTTAGAAGACCGTCAAATGATAGGAATTTGATCTGATGTAGAATTTTGCGAGAAGCGCAAAGTGCAGTAAAAAACATTGCAACTTTGCAAAATTTCTTGGCAACTTTTTTGAAAAATCACGTTTGTTGACGTGGTGCAGATGATAACGTAGGAAAAAAGCTCGTGATACTTCAAGAAAGCAGAGGGATTTGAGGTTCGATTATCACCTGCCGCCGCTGCCGGCATCTGCATAAACTAATCATATGCATTATGTAAACGCAAGGAATTATTGCAATTAAGCGTTGAACTATTTACCACTAATTTAAAATAATATTGCTGGCTGAAGAAATTTGAATCTGCTAAGAAGTTTGACTGTCAACATTGTCTGTACTACAGTATTTGCAGGCGAGTTCGAAATTTTATACCTTTGCTGATTACTCACGGAAGATTAAGTCCAGCAAATTAAAAATTGGACAGCAGTGCTTTGAAATTCATACTATCTTAATCCCAAATTTTGAGGCAACAGGTTTAGTTACTTTCTACATACTATCCTTTCAACGATACTAATCTACAGCACGCAAAACACTCGGAAGTATTAAGTAGTGTAATCAGAATCGTTTACATTGCAGTAATCAGTCGTACGGTAATAATCATTTTTTACATTCAGTAATAAAAAAAGCTATGTTATGTTTGACTATGGAGAGTTGGACACCTTTCAAAATAATTTCAATTTGTGCTCAATAAATTCGAGCAGTATCAACAGTACTGAAGTTTAGAGTATTAACATCGAATAAAAAGCAAAAAAACAAAACCAAACAAGAAAAAAGTATTAACAAGAAAGAAAAGCAAATATTAACAAGTAAATACCGGTATTAAAAAGTATTAAAAAGAAAAAGAACTGTAGGAAGTCGAATTGGTCAAAAAAATCATGCATAAATTAACTCCAAAGCAGCAAATGATAATTACTGAAGGTATATAAACAAGGCATTATTTTACCACATCAAAAATATAATTCTTTTTTGCATTAATAAAAGGAGTATGGTCCTTTCGACTTATTTTTTTCGTTTTCGGGAAGGAGATGCATTGGAGCGCCTTCGCGGAGTCGCAGTAGGATTTTTTGTTCTTCGTCGTTTAACTTCTCCATTTGATGGACCTTGTTGCACTGCGTGTGTTTGATTGATGGAGTCAAAATCAATTGTGATCGTTGTCTGTGCAGTTTCGTGCTGCCTGTATTTGACTTTGGCTGCTCTCAGCATCTTTTTCGATGCTTTTGTGTCTGGCTTATCCTTGCGCTTATCAGAGTAAAATATCACCTCTTTGATTCCTGATTGAATGATGAGTTTTGCACATTCGTTGCATGGAAACAAGCTCACGTATAATTTACACCCTTTCAGTGAAACACTGTTTTTATTGAGGATTGCATTCATTTCAGCATGACACACATATCCATGCTTTCTTTCATCCAGACGAAGATCTTTGTTTTTTGTCCACGGGAAGTCGTCATCATGGCATCCTTCTGGCATCCCGTTGTATCCAATCCCTACAATCCTCTTTTCATCATTTACTATGCAAGCTCCGACTTGGGTTACAGGATCTTTGCTTCTTTTACCAGATAAAAAGGCTATTCCCATGAAATAATCTTCCCAGTTCAAAACATTTTCCCTTTTTTTATCCATGATTTTCCGCCAGAATGAGTCAAAATTCTTGAAACCTTGTTTCGAAAACTTACTGATACATTAAAACTTGACAAGCTGCTAAAATGCACCGCAGAATAGCACTATGCTTATTAGCGTATTAGTTTTGAATCTTAAATATTACAAGTCAGACTGAAAGCAAATAAGAATGACTTTGAACGTTTTACTCTCTTAATATTTCACCTAATTTAAACACTTCAAGTGTGCTTTTTCAAATACAGCAAAGATATGTCAAATTCAATGGCGCAATCTCGGTATAAGACTAAAAGAGTTCCAGACCCCCTTAGCCAAGTCATTTATAAAATTTAACTCAAAAATGCAAGTTTATAAACGTTTTTAAACTGTTGACTAGTAAGTAAGGGGAGTGAAGTGGCTGAACAATTTATTTTCTCTAGTCTTGGCAATTTAAATTTGTCAAATAATGCCAAAAACGTAAAATATATCTAAATGACGTTAACTGTTTTTTTTTAATTAAAAAAAGCCCTTTAATTAAAAAAAATCATGCTCAGCGGCTGTAAATACTTTTGGAGATGCAGCAATTTGCTCAGCAGTACGTACACCGGCTGAATACATTTTTTAAAAAGAAAATTTTGACTCTTCGTTTGAGCCACTTCTCCTGCACCTTATTGTTCTGTCATTTTGATAAAGGTTTTCAACGTTTCAAAGACAACATGAACATAGAAAAAACTTTCAATGGGATTTTTGGTATCATTTCATTTGTTTACTGAAGGAATTTTAGGCTTTAAGTAAATAGCGAATGGTTGTTGTTTAAAGGTGAGGGTTTGGTCTAGTTTAAAATTTACAGCTGTTTACTGACGTATGCCACAAATAAAGTCCACAAAGCGATGTCACAAGGCTAATGATTCTCTTCAAGGGTATTGCTTTTTGAAACACAATCATTTGCTAGTTAATGCTTGAAACATTCTTCTGACACAAGTCATCCTTCAGCACGCATTGTTTGCATACTTCACAATTGAAAAGAGATATTTAATATGATTTCCAGCAAATTCATTGTTGGAAGCTTTTTAAACAAAACTCTTCGGCAAAAATCTCTGCCTAATATCGTAACTGAGGATATCGGTAAAGCATAGACTGATTGTTTCTTATCAGTGATGACCAAAAATCTGAAAACAATAATGCGGACTTTGCTGAAAGTCAAATTTTGAATTTTGCAGCACCTCAAATTGTTCAGAAAAGAGAAAAGCGTTTTTCTTCATTGCATACCAATTGTACTGTAAGTGCATCTTATAGTGGCTGTACAAGTGTGCAATTGTGCAATATACTCAGAATGCGCCTTCATGCAGTAGAAACCAATTAAGCAAATTTAAACACATTAGAAATATGAGCGAATTGCAGTTGTGTACAATACGTTTAAATGGGCTCACTTATCTTTATTGTTATGTTCTTCATGGTTCTTTTAACACAGAAAAGGACATGGCTATTTGTAAATAAAAAAGTTGTATTAACAATTATTTAAATTTCGGTATCTCCTGAACTTAGTCACCAATAAATACCTCTTGCTGAAGCATTTGAGTTCGTTGAAACTGATAATTTTTTTGCGAGAAAAAATTTACTTTTTACTTCTTGAGATGCGGCTGGGATTCCCGAAAGGTGAATTTACACAGAATTCGTTTTCCGTACACTTTTGTCCGTTTTTGTGCATTTTTTTCCGTGAAAAAATATATGTTCTTTTTCGTCCGCATTTTTACATGTTCATATTCGCACTAACCAGACTGCAACATACTGGACAAAAGCTTTCCAAAAAAAAATGTCTGTACAGGGGTTCAGCCCTATTTTGAAATATCGCTCTTATCCTTCGTACACAAAACTTTTGAACAAAATTTTTATCAATATGTAACAGATTAGGTATAGTGCGAATATGGACTAATAAAAAGCGCATGCTTTTTCACGGAGAAGCAAAAACGTAAAAAAACGGACAAAAACGGATACTGTGTAAATTCACTTAAAAAGTGTAGAACCCACTAAATTAGTTTTGATCATTGGATTCAAAGAATTTGGGGCCAAACAATTTGCTAGCTTTTGTTAGAGCTTATAGTATAGAGCTCAAATTGACTTTGTTCCTTTTTTCTCTTTCGTTTTTGTAAGACACTGATCTATTTACAATCGCGTGATGCTGATATAGCGTTAGTCGATTTGCTTCTCAAAAACTAATTCTTCTATCTCGGGAACCAATTTCAGCTTATTCCTTTAATAAGGACATCGATGACCGTTTCTTACAATTTTCTTTAAACCAAACGGAGTTGAAACTTCGTTTTTCTTGCTATTCGTTTAGAATCTTTTCCGACATACTTACAGCTTAATCGTTTGCTTGGACTTACTTGAATGAACTCGGTTTACTTTTCGTAAAAGGTTTTAGGACCTTCATGGATTGTGTTTTTTAAATAGTTTTAATTTTTATGTTTTTCTATGCAGAATTTTTTGCGTGTGTTTTTATTACAGTTAACAATAAAACGTATCTGTCTGTAGTTGCAATCTGTCTGCCTTCAAAAACTAAGAAAAATAAATTTTTTACAACCTACGTTTAGCGACAGGTATTGCTACTAATCAGAGGTGGAGTCGAGGACACAAGGCTCGAGGCCAAGGCCAAGGACACAAAAAAAATCCGAGGCCAAGGACAGCCTTTCCGAGGACAGACACTCTCGAGGCCAAGGACAGGAATGCTCGAGGCCAAGGCCAAGGACCAAGGACACAAGCGCAAGTGCTCTCCAAAAAAAAAAAAGGTCTTAACAAAAATTTTTCAAGCGATCTCCACGAAAAAACGTTTTCCCAACAATTTTTCAAGCGCTCCACAAAATTTTAACAAGTCAAAAAATAGTGCTGTCCTCGAGCCGAGGACAGGCCAATTTTAGAGGACTTGAGGCCTCGAGGCCAAGGCCAAGGACTTGACCTTCGAGGCCCAGGCCAAGGACTTCAAAATGTGTCCCCGAGGACGTTCTTGAGGCCAAGGTCGTCCTCGAGGACTCCACCTCTGCTACTAATCTCAGTCAAAATCAAATGAAAAGCTTGTGGTCAATAGGCCCTTTATTGATTTTTTAAAAACATAATTTTGAAATTAAACGAAAATAACTGAACTTCAGACGTCTTAGACAATTTTGCGCATAACTTATAATGCCGCTGGCTGCTACTTGACCTAAAGACCAAATGGTCCTTTCACAGCTAGTCATCGAATGCATTATTTTAGGTAGCCAAATCTATGTTGCATCATTGCTTGCTGTTTGGAGATTTATTGGTTTGTTATTCTTTAAAATAAAAAAATTGTTTTGAGGAAACGAAGAGTATTTTACGATAAAATCTTCTATCACATCAAATCTTTCATTATACTCGCCGTATTACGCCGAAGCGTGTAACGAGTTGGCGGGTCCCATCTCCACGTCATTGCGCCAGGGCAACACACATTCTTTCGAAAAAATGTCGCAGCGGTGGCGAACCGTTGGCAACACTGTGTCTGATTTGACCGACCCGAGATTTGAACATCAGACCTCCAGATCCGAGACGAACGCATTACCGTTCGACCACGAATTCGCAAGAATTAAAAATATGAAGAAAATAAGATTTTAAAAATGTTTTGAATTTTTTTATCATCAATTAAAATTCTCAACATTTGTAGCGAAAATGTGTTATTGTTTGTGAATTGCAATCTAACTTCAAACGTACCGAACGAAATCGTACTTTTTATTGTTTATAATTAATAGCTTCAGCAAATTATGACAGTTTACTTTGATTCTCTAGCGCTTTCTTGCTGTTTTACTCTTTTGTAAATATTTTTTTTCACAAAATAGTTTTTCTTATGTTCTTATTCTATTTTGTAGACTATTACTGCTTTCGATAACTTTGGCAAATGCTTTTTCTTTTTGTGCTATGTTTTCTGCCCCACTATTTTGTGAGGATTTTTCAAAGTTTAATACACTTCCGCGTATCTCGTATTTTTGTTGTTACTATTCTCCTGCAAATGTCACAGATGTTAAATTATTAATTTTTTGATACAAAGACTTATATTTTGTACCAACACAGCATTTAACAATACAACGCATAACTCATTTGATGGACCGTTACAATATAACCTTCTGCACCTGTTTCCTCTTGACTAAGGGCAATAATGATTAGCAATAGACAGTATCCAGCATTTTTGAGGCACTATCAAGCCTTTGATTAACAGCCTAAGACATCTGCTTTCGGAATCGACTTTCGTCTTTTATTCTTCGTCAGTATAGCTGGGACTGCAGGTATGAACATGAGCGTAGGAAGGAAAAGAATTGCAAATTAATCAGATCATAACAGAATATTAAAAGTTTTTTTTTGAAAATATTAAGTAATCACAATATTACAAGAGATATACTAGTTCAACTAAAATTATTTTTCCAGGGCAATAATTTAATTAAAAAATCTCGTTACCCACTTTGGCGTCCTACAACGAGTATAATGAAAGATTTGATAGTAGATTTTATTGTAAAATACTCTTCGTTTCTTCAAAACAATTCTTTATTTTAAAGAACAACAAAACAAAAATCTCCAAAAATCTAATTATAGAGATATATTGAATTATAGTATATCTCTTATAATATTGAGATTACTTAAAATTTTCTTCAAAAAAACTTTTTGTATTCTGTTGTGATGAGGTTAATTTGCAATTTTTTGCCTTTCTACGATTATGTTTATACCTGTAGTCTTAGCTATGCTGACTTGGAATAAAAGCCGAAAGTCAATTCCGAAGCACTATATCTTAGGTTTTTAATCAAAGGTTTGATTGTGCCTCTAAGACTCTAAATACTGTCTATAACTTATTAATCTTATCATTAATTTCTCTGTACATTGCTCGTAATAAAGACAATAAGTTTTGCTATTACCAAATTACTTCTAAATGAATTAATTGCTTTCTGGTTTATTGATTCGGTTGCATTTCGTTCATGTGAACTTTGGTGATTCGAATAACCGTTACACGTATTTGTTTGTAACCATGCAAGCAGATTTTCAAGTGTCTCTGAAAATGCTTCTGCTGAAACAAATTAAGTTAATTATACCTGGGACTTTACGTGTCTAATATTTGTTTTTTGGGATTGTAAATACTGTGGACGAACTTCTCCCAAGTCATTTTGTGTTTTGAGATGATCTAGCTCTAGCAAATGGTTGCTTCGGAATGGTCTAGGTAATGGTAGTGATTTGATCTCACTTTGGACCTACTGCGTAAAAAAGGCTGACGTGGCTTCGTCATTTTTGTTCCAAATTTACTTTTCAGTAATATTCCATTACGTTGTTGGAGTGGCCATTCTAATTAGCGATAGCTGTGTAAGGGATCTCAAAGATTAATTACGGACGATTTGCGAAGAGATAACGGATACATAGAACGTAAAAAAACATTAAACACCAAAAACTATAAAAATTGGTATTCGCAGCTTCCCTGCTTAATGTTCAGGATAAAAAAGAACAATGGAAGCCGCCACCGTGTGTGGTGGGCAGGCGCGCACGTGGCAGCTTCAGTGGCAAATTTAGGGTGGGGGGATGCATCCCCCACCAGCCTAAACATAACGTGCATATGAATAGTGTTAAACTTAATTGAAAAAAAGCAATCAGCAAATACTTGATAGGTCGTGTGACTGTAACATAATTTCTGAAGCCATGGGTGGGGGGAACAGGAGAATGTTATTTCTATAGCGAACTTTTTACAAAACAGAAATTAGTCTTTTGTAAGTTCGATTGATTTAAAAGCGCCAAATTAGCAAAATTCACAACTTGCACTTTTTCAGCGATAAAAGCATAGGAACACAATGGGAGTTCAGTTATAGCGCGTTTTTGCTCAAACTTCACGCAATACTAAAGGTGAATTTACACGGTATTCGTTTTTCGTCCGTTTTTGACCGTTATTTTACGTTTTTGCTTCTTCGGAAAAATTGTGCGCTTTTTCATCTGCATTTTTATAAGTCCATATCCGCACTAAGTAGATTGCTACATATAGATAAAAATTTGGTTCAAAAAATTTGTGTTAGAATGATAAGAGCGATATTTCAAAATAGAGCTGTACGCCTTGACAAAAAATTTTTTTCGGAAAACTTTTGTCCAGTATGTGACAGTCGGGTTAAAGCGTATATGGACTTATAAAAATGCGGATGAAAAAGCGCATACTTTTTCACTGAGAAGCAAAAACGTAAAAAAACGGACGAAAAACCAATACTGTGTAAATCCACCTTAACCGTAATGTGGTTTCGCACAAAAAATTTCTCGATTTGACAAAACATCAAAAAAATGTCTTCTGGAATGTACTTTTGTTGCATTGTTAGTTACGGTATGCTGAATGAACACTTGAACAGAAAAGATTTGGCAATAAGAATATCAAAGTCCGATGCAAATAGTTTTTACTCATTCTGTGTAGATGCAGATAATTATGCTGGCAAAAGTTTAATAACTGCAATTTTTGAAGCAGGAAAGACAAATGAACATTTTATTTTATTAATTTGAATTGCATCGATTAAATTAAAAAATTGATTACATGTATACATAACGTTTTTTAGATGGAACGAATCAAAAGTATGCCTTAGTTTGCGCGAGATCAAGAACAAAACATCCAAAATTTTGAGATTATACACAATTCCTGCTTATAAATTTTATCATCCCCCCGCTCATAATTTTCTGTATCTGCCACTGGGCAGCTTGGCTCGAAGCTCGAAAAGCCACTTCGCGACTCTTAGCCGAACCACCTTGATGATTAACGATGTACAACAATTACAATTTCAATTTCACAACGATAACCCAATATTGACTAACCTTTGATTTGTTAATAAATCACAGGGGAATGACGATAATAATAATGAGACTTAAGAAGTAGTGCAGCAAAATAATAGAGCAGATAAAATGTCATTAACTTTGTGACATGATCGCTCTAATGCCACGTCAGGCTCCCTTTAGTTTATTATCTATATTCTAGGTTCGGCAACGCCCAGTAACGTTATCTCTTTGTCGTATAAGTCCGCTTTACCAGCAGTTCGAACATTGTCACATACACACAAGCACGGTTTAGTTTGCTTTTGAGGTAGAAAAGCTACCGGAAAAGAAACGAAAAAGGAAGCAAACAGAGCAAGAATCAGAACTGAAACACGGTGCCAGAAAAATGGACATGTAAAGAAAATAATAAAAATTGTAAACTTCTCGCCCATAGACCAATTGGTCGTGCAGTAACGTGTGCCTTCTGGAAACTTTTGACGTAACTAGCGAGGGGGGCAGGGCGAATAATTCCAGACCTAGTATAAAAAAATGCACCCCCTCAAAAGCAATGACTTTCTGAAAAAGAGTCTTGACCTAAATTTGACGAAAAACACCGTTTTCTTGGTAAAGACTCCTTTTTGGTCTTCAACTAAATTCCTTCGAACAGTGTGCCCTCTAGATGCTTGCCCCTCCCCACCCAGGCACAAGCCTCCAGTTACGCCACTGCCTGGAACTGGAGGTCTAGGTTTCAAATACCGTCCAGGGTTAAAAATTAACGCTTGCCCGGTTGCCCGAGGCAAGGTGAAATCGTATCGGGCAAGTTATTTTTCGACTTGACTAGCCCGATGGGCAAGCTTACAAAATAGAGTGTATCAAACAACATCAAGCAAGATTAATGCGAGATGCAATTTAAGTCCGCTTTTGTTGGAATAAAATGTAAGTAGAGTAAGCTATTCCTTGTTTTATTTTTAGCTCAGTTTCGCAATCATCACAATGAACACTTTGTTTAATAGCACGCAAATTTTCGATACGCAGAAGCGCTTTGCAACTTTTTGGCACGAAGTGCACGTTTTCTGAGAAAGAATTTTCACGCTTGCCGCGTTAACCTCTGTTTCAAATATCACAAGTACAACTACACCTTGCGCTGCATTGCATGAAGACGACGTCAAGAATTTTGCATTTTTTGTTATGGTTGTTTTGAGGATGTTTTAGCTCCTATAACTTTTGCAAAAAATTTCGGCTTTCTAGCTGATGTAGTTTCCAAAATATTCGCGCTTAAAAATGCATTAGAATCAAAGGATGAATTTTTGCGTAATGCATTTGGAGAAAGCTATTTATTACGTCACCTTACCATAACAATCGCGCACAAAAACTTTTAACTCTCGAATTAGTGTAGACATGTTATGCAAATTCAGTGTTTTTTGCCAAGCAGTACATTTTACAAAATTTTTTCCTCAAATAAACAGCCTCAAAACTTATTGTGTTTATTATTTTTTTCGGGCAAGTTGAAAATTTCTCGGGCAAGTCGGCATTACATATCACTTGCCCGACGGGCAAGTTGTCAAAAAAGTTAATTTCGACCCCCTGCTGTCAGATCAAATCGGGCAGATCAGTTTTGCCATTTAATTACCGCAGATACTAAATTTCTTCGCAAGGAGCTCTACCGCTCCGACAGAATGAAGAGAAAATGGATCCCGCAAACTTGTCACACACTTTAGCGTACCGGTAATTCAGAGAGTATAATAATGAACGTTTGATTTTTTATAAGTGTAGTAAAGGTGCCATATATATTTTGAGCAGCATAAAGCTTTCTATAAATGCAAATTCTACATAAAAGCGATAACGCCAACGTTGCAAACGATGCAATAAAGCAAAACAAACGTAAAAGGAACAAAAAACACCATAGTATATTGCAAAGCCTTCAGTTCAGCTTGATGATCAACAGAGCAGCAGCATACTGATGAACTGTACCTTCGTTGAATTTTGTTGGCCAGACCAAACCAGATCTGGATTCCATTCTCGAATAAAAGAAAAACTAAGAGCCATTAAAAAACACGAATTTTGAAAACTGAAAATAACGTATAAAAGATTGATTGCCGAATCTTGGTTTATTCTTTCCAGGCCAAAAGTATTAAAGCGTTCAGAGCTTGAATCATTTTCTGTAGTTTATTGTTCTTTGCTTTGGTACCGCGTATCTTGCTTTGCTATCAGTTTTGGTTTATCCCGGAATTTTTGTTACCAAAATTCTAACACTATCCCCTTGTCGACAAGTTTTTGTTTTTATTGCTTTTATTGTTGTGACGTAATAATTAATTTTCGGATTTGAAACTAAAGGAAATTGTATCATTCATATTGATGCTATGTAGCTTCACTCGTAGCTCTTTATCGTATGCTCCTTATCTGATGGTGTTAGTCGTCGTGACCAACAAAACGTCAATAACAACAACAAGGCTTATATAAGCTTAATCGTTTACGTGCTAACGAAACGCCTATAAATCTAAAACTCTGGCCTCGCAAACGTTAAAATATATTAATTAAATTATTTTTAACAACAAGGCTTATGAGATCAAGCTTGCTGCAACTTCACCGGAACTGCGTCACATCAGGTTCGGTTTGTTTCATATAAGCTCCATAAAAGGATGTGTGAATATGAAACCTACAACGTAATTATTATCTAGATAGCGTTTTAAATTGAATTTGCCTTCACAGTCCAACATTTTGATAATACCAATTAAACTACACTGCCATGCCCACATCAGGTTCGGTTTATTTTATATACACACATAAAAGATGTGTGAATATGGAACCTTTACAACTTAATCATTATCAAAATAACGTTTCAAATTGAATTTGCCTTCACAATCTAATATTTTGATAACATCAATCAAACTATACAGTCATGCTGAAGGTATAACTGAGGAGTCGAACTCCTTCGTAATTATTAAAACCTACATCAGTCAATTGTCTGAACTAAAGAAAAACGATATTATTAAATGCAACAAGGGTTTAAAGGAGAGGGAGCTTGAAAGTTTTGGCGGCGAAAAATGTTTTTACTGCTTTTTTAATCTTTGCTGAGAAGCAAACAAAGAATGCTGGTTCTTTAGAAAGCGTAGCAGTTTCCTCTTCTGAAACCCTCTAGTGATTGCAAAAGTATGAAAGCATGTCAATGGAACAACTGGATCCACAACAGCCTAGAGAACGAGCTCTTCGTTTCCACCGTCGTTGAGACTGAAAGCGAAAGCCGCTTTGTTTGCTTCTACAAAAAAATAGTTAAATTATTACTTAATACAACAACTCCGAGATTTGTCTACCGCGGTAAAGTCAGTGATGTTGGTTAAATTCTTTCATTCCTCGCCAAACATTATATCGTTCATATTCAAAGATTTATCGGTAATATCTCACAGAGTAATAGGTAACGTTTTGCGACAATTACCGTGTCGTTCATATTACGCTAAGCAAAATATTAAGAAAAACAAGAAATTGTAACCTAAGGATGTATTATGGAAGTCATCTAAAAAAATGTTCAACCAAACATCAATTTTATGAAAAATATGTGTGTCATTGTTGTCAATGTTTTGATCACAATGTAAGTATCATACTAAGATTCACAGTGAAATCGGAGGTGCCCTCAGCAATCACATGTCACTAATGACGTCATTAAACTGTCATTTATCATCAATGACGCTACGGATGTGATTTACAAGTATCACTTTTCTCTTTGGGTTGCTTTACATGCAGGGTACAGATGCTTTGCCATTTGTGGCTGAACATCTTAGTTGGTGCTAAGATTTTTCGTTTTACGTGATTACTGCAGAAAAAACAGATTCGTGAATTTAATTGGCTAGACAGGTTATACGCTTTACCGATTTGTTTAAATTTCCAAAACTTGGACCACAAGCACCATTATAGCCATTAATATTTGTATCATGAATCAAGCTTGGAATTTGAAAAATATCTGCCGTTTTGAGCACTGAGCAGCGTTGGAAGCTAATCAATTTATTACCTATCAAAGAAGTATTCAGGTATGACTTTGATATTATCCGTCGAAACCGTATCTCTTCTGATGTTGCTTTCATTTTGCGCGGCATCATCATTCAGACCTGGAGAAGAAACTCAGATGATTTTTCGAATTTTGCAAAAAATGATGATTTTTCAATTTAACCGCTATTCTTTTGCAAGTTCTGATTCAAAACTTGCTATTACAACAGACATTAAAAATAATTGCAAAACTTTTACCATTACCAAGTGAAATTTTTGTCTTCAAAAAGCAATATTAGTGTAGCACAAAAGATTTTGTTTAAAATCTGCAATTTAAAAAGCGTATGAGAATTTCGTGAGGTAAAAGAAGATCTCGACAAAAAATATTGATTTGCGCGTGGTTTTCGGATGTTTTTTTACTTGTTAAGTTTTGCACTATGCACTTGTACGTTGCTGAGGATTTCGGTGTTTACGAATTGCAACGGTATTTAGTGACCCTGAAGGGGGCTCTTTAGACCTAACGTGCAGTAAATATGCCGCACAAGGTGACGGTGAAAACTTAAAAACCGTAATTGACAATTTTTGCGGCTTTGTAACAAAAATTTCTTTGAAATTGGATACTTATTGTGACGCGTTGGATTCGTGACAATAAATACGACACAATTGCAAATACGCGCGGACCGACAAAACTGAACAACAACCTTTGAGTTGGGTAAAATGGCAGCCCAAATATGGCGTCAGAAAAGTTAGAACATATTATTTTTCTGGTTTCAGTCACTGGGCTATGCGTTTTCTAAACTAGGTGACTCGTAATGAAATAATTAACAATTTGTTTGATGAAATTTCCGGACTTTTGCACTTTCAAATTTTAAACAAAATATGTTTTATCAAAAATATTTATCCAGTTTTGCCCAATGATAGCTAAGTTTTGCACGCGCCAAAAACAATTATGTATATGTGAAATTTGGATAAACACTGAAAATGCTACAGCTGTGGTGGATCGGTTATACTTTGAAGAAAATCCATTACACGTAATTTGTAAGTTTATTTAAACAATTAGTATTTAAACTGTAAACAAAGTTACGCAAAAACATGTGTCATAAAAATATTGTGAAGTTAAACGAACGTTTAAATGACCGTAACTTTATGCGTAGTTTTACCGCAAAATTTATATAAAATTTCTGACATCATTCTAAATCAGTTTATGTAAGATATTTTGATAAATTTTAACCAAATTTTTTAATCGGTTTTATCTGGAGCAGGTTTAAATTTTGTCAATGGGCCAACAATTTTGTTAGTATGGTTACTTGTATTACTTAAAGCTCGTTGAATACAGAAAAGAAAATTTTCCTTGCTTACGATGTAAATATTTTTGCATGGCTTTGATATTTTCACCTCCTGTTTTATACCGAGGCAATGCTTATTAGACCAATTTGCTCTTAAACGCTTAAATGCTCATATTTTTTGTTGATTGTTTGTTTTTTTCTTGTTAAAACTGCTGTTTGAAACGGACAAGCGGAAATAATTGCGAAAACAAACAATTATGCAATATTATTACCAGAGTGTGAATTGAACCCAGATCGTGGTAACCGAGGTCATTCTAAAAATGTTATCCTAAAATCGAATATCCTTCACTACCCTACCGGCCGTCTAAATTTGGACAGGAATTCGTGAGATAATGTATTTGTTGTTTTCTTTTTTCAAAATTTGCACACCCAAAAAAATTCAAATTTTTTTGCGCTTTGAAAGCAAGTATTTTAAACTTCAAGGTGGTGTCAGAGGTGAGTGATATGAAGATTACATAATTTTATTTTGGGTTAATCGAAAAAAAATGCGAAATTTCGGTCGCTGGAGTTCGATCCAATAATCATAAAATAATGAAAGGCTGTAGTACAATCCTGAACATTAAATAGCAAAAGGAACGGAATTTAAAAAAAAAAAAAAACAATCATAGAATTTGTACATACATGAGTTTGCAAATGCAAAAAAAACTGAAATTTTGTTACTGAATCACAAGTCAAATTTTTTAAATACCGTACAACTTAGCATATTATCATCAACGATCTGATTTCCCTACCGATATCTATGATACTAAAAGTTAACAAATATGTTTTCCTTGGCTGTTAAAGCATATTGGTTAATTTACAGCCAATATTTTATAACTAGAAAGCCAATTCTCTTGGATTGCATACAGGCACAACTAGTCATAAAGTCGTATAGCCTGAAATTTTTTTCGGTTTTTTACTTTCAACTGTTATGTTTTTCTAGTGAGTTTGATGCAAACTGTAATTCGGAAGCTTTTATCCAGAAAAAAACAGCAAAAAAACAAATTGCGAAACACAGTTGTTATGCAAATTAAAGAACAAAGCAAAAAAAACTTAATCGACAAAAGACTATGAGGCATATTAGAATTCGCAATAGATCAAAATATGCGCCAGTACCTTTCTATTAAATTCATTAGTGACAATGAATTCATTAGTAAAGCGAAATAATTAGGATTCATTTTAATCTTGCATTTTGCATTAACGCTTCAACTATCGATAATCGA
Organism: Trididemnum nubilum; assembly: GCA_963965965.1. Classification (NCBI taxonomy): domain Eukaryota; kingdom Metazoa; phylum Chordata; class Ascidiacea; order Aplousobranchia; family Didemnidae; genus Trididemnum; species Trididemnum nubilum. Next base: position 30,046,635 of record OZ014485.1, read on the forward strand.
ATTTGGAAAAATATAAAAATTTTAGAGATTGCCTACAGAGTTATTCCGTAAGTGACTTGATTATTGCAGAAGCTAGACTAAAGTTTTCTTTTTAATTGTTGCACTTCTGTAAGAATTACTTTATGAAATGCAAAATTTGAATTCTGAAATACGCAACTTAATCTAGAAAAATAGAGAAAATATGTAAGAATCTTGACAGAAGTCAACTTTTGACTACTCAAACAAACTTATCGTTTTTTTTGTTTTTGTTTACAAATTTGGACTCAATATTTTTTGCTTAAAATGTTGGTGGGCGTGTATAAAGAGTTGCAAAACAAACTTAAGAAAATAAAACCGAACATCTTCAGAGTCAACAAACCGTACTTACATCATGTTATGACGTCATATGTTTACAGAGAAGTAGACTTCATCGGGAACTCTCAGAACTTTTAACTGACGAGACCATTGATCAGTGGTCGAGTGGATAGAGCGTCTGCTACTAAAACAGTAGACGTGGGTTCGATTCCCGGTTGGGTCAAACCAAAGATTATAAAAATTGGTATTCACAGCTTCCTTGTTTGACGTTCAGCAATAAAAGAAACATTGCGAAGCCTCCACCGGGTGTGGCAAACAGGTTGGCACGTGGCAGCTTGACTTGAAGACCGCAAGGTTCCTTCGCTGTCTTCTGGCCAAGGCAACTTGGTGAATAAAATGTATTTACAATTACTTACATTTTAGCCAAAACGTTTTATTTCGGTGTTTGCGCTCTCATTACAGCCCCATTTCACTCTATTTTTGTGACTAAAATTTCAATGAATTGTGCTTTGTTTGCTTACTTGAATTTGGTTCCTTTGATTCGCAATTAAAGTAGCAAATAGGGTGCGATGAGTAAGATTGGGATCTGCAGTAGTTTTTTTGAGCTTGGAGGCAGGTCTTTGGTTTCCATATATCACTATCACACATGAATCGGAGCGTGTCCATCATTAGGCTACCACATCTTCGGAAACGGGAGATTTGCGAAGATATGTATCTTCTGCTACTTTTTACGCTTCTTGCTTGTGCTTGGCAAAACAGCAAGGCACATATCAACAGAATTGATTTTATTGCTCGAAACATCGTAGTCAAGAGATGATTTCAACAATTCGAGGTACCTTATTTTGCAATTTTTGCTGTAACTTTTTCAACTAACTCTAGAAGTTCATTGCTGCTCTTTTTATAATGAGTAAGATTGTTTACTGCCAACTTGGACGGCCGAAAAAAAAGTTGTGCGCATACTTCTTCGAGTGCTTCGAATAGTTTGTTAAAAATGTGAGGCGAAAATGACGTCATTTTCGCGAGCCTCTGCGCGGGCCGAACTGAGTCATTTTGCTGCAATAACCCACATTTTCTCTGAAAGGCTGATTTCTTTGAAAAAACGTCATCAATATCAAATTTAGTTCAAACCACAATTCTGCAGGGCTCTGTTTAAATCAACCGTGTTTTAAATAATATTTGTACACAATTGCTATTAATGTTTGTACAAAATAAGTTAATCTCCTTTGATTGATGGTATAAAGTATAGTACATTTGTTTGCTTTAGAATTATCCATTTCGAATAGTTTTGCTTAAATTTGGAGTTGATTGAAAAGAGGTGATATGAAATTGATGATAGAAAATTGCTTTTGGAGTTAATAGGATAGAATGTAGGAATTTTTTCGATTCCACGAAGAGTGGCTTAGCTATGGTTCCTGTGTTGCACTTTAAATACCAGTCAGAATGAAAAAAAAGAGAGAACTTTTTAATAGAAAATTTCAATTCAGTAAAAAAAAATTTACTTCAATAAAAAAATAGAATTTGTTGTAAGGTTTCGTTTTATAGGGAGTAAAAACGATTTTACGGTAAAATATATTGCTGTTTTAACAGAACTTCAGCAAATAATAGGAATTTGATTAAAAAATGACGATTTGCGGAAGACTTTTTATAATTAAAACATGTCCTATTGCGCCAAAAATCTAGTTACACAGCGTATATTATCTTGACTAAAACTCGATTTTGGATAACAAAATTAGTGAATTTATCTTGATTAATAGTATTTTTTTGAGGAATGAAATTGAATGCTTAAATGGATAAAAGCCGATTTCAGCTTTTGGAAGATCCATTCTCAGAATAAAAATGATAACAATAGGAAAATTGTAAATCCAGTTAGGATGGATTAGTCATTAGGTGATGTAGAAAGTTAATTGGAAAAACTGTACTTTGGATTTGAAATAATAATGTGCGAGACATTACTGAAATTCAGTGTTGCTGGTCTTTGTGTTGTTGAAAAACCAAGCACCTGCTGGTTGCGCTACTAGATGAGAATTAAATGATTGCTTGATGCGTCGGTGCGCGATTTGGATTTCGAAAATTTTGATTGCGAAATCATGTTGGAAATATAATGTCTTCAAAAGGATGTTTTTCCCATCAAAAAACATTCTTTCAAACAAAATCTTTCTTCTGTAGATCTAACGAGGATTCATTGTTTTTTGAATTTTTCTGAAAAAACTTAAAACATTGATTTTAAAACCAAGAACATGAAACGAGTTAGCAGATAAACAAACCAAGTCAACTGACCGCCATCAACTGACCGCCAAGAGTGGCGTTAGTCGGCGGTCAATAGGTTCGCGGTCAGTTGTCGTGGACCGGCAAATGAGGTATGAGGTCATAGGAATAAGACTGGGATCTACTCGTACAATTATTTTTTGAACTTCGGGTCAGATCTTCGGATCCCAACACACGTCAGGTAGCTCTTGCATTTCAAATAGTCCTACAATTTTATGGTTATTGTTTAATTTGGTGTCGTGCTCAACTAGCATACTTTAGCGCTGTATCGTGGTTTGAAAGAAATTGTTATGTTTTTGGAAAGAAACACAAAGATTAAACAAGTTAGCTAGTAACTTAAGTAAACTGAAGATATGAAAATGGCACTCGCTTTCTTTCTTTCTTAGCAAATCACTTCTTCTTTTCTTAGCAATCACTCGTTTCTTTCTTTCTTTGCAAAAAACAGGGTAAAAATACTGCAGGCAAACCGAAAAGCAATTTAAGCCAAAAAAAAACAAAAAAAACAATAATTATATTTTAGCAACAGCGCACCAGTACGAAATAATACACACGTAAAAGTTAGGTTTGAATCCCTAGTGCGCAACACCAAATAAATGAAAGGACTCTACAGAATAATGACTCAGCATAAAATCATTAAAGAACATGGTGTAAAGCATTTAGTTGGTTGATTATTTTCAATAGCGTTTGCAAAATTTTGAAATAGAAGACATTATAACATAGCTGAACAAAATTTGAAATTACGCTTCATAAGTTCCCTTAAAAACGATCATATGATTAATTGGTACAAAGCATAAAATGGGAAGGGGAATTTGAAGTTTTAACTTTCAAACCACAACAAAGAAGAGCAAACGTTGGTCAAGAATATTTGAGACTGTTCTCCAATTAGATTTTCTCTTTTAATCCTACTTGAGGAGCCACTCCTGCCCGTGTCTTTTGTTCGATTTGTACAAGAGCTTCGTTAAGGTCCGCGTGCAGTGTTACTTTTTTTAATTTGTTACTAGAAAACCTTATTTCGTAACATTCTGGAAAAATTCCTGCGAAGCGTTTTTGTATCTGCTGCATGAACCCTTGGCAGCAAGTAATCTTTGCGTGCCGCTAAAATTTCCGATTTTGATTGCCATTGTTTTGACTTTTTCTATTTTGGATTTTTTTATTTGTTACACTTTAGGCTTTTTGTAACTAACAGTTAAGATTTATTACGCAGAGACTTTGATGGGTATACACCAGTGTTGGGCACCGCAAATTTACACTCTATTCTGCAACCGCACACACCGCAAAATAGCAATGGGTGGTCCGCAACCGCAAATCCGCAAGTTTGCGGAACCTTTGCGGTAATTTTTTTGCACTTCCACAACTGCAACTGACTTTTGTCTTCCGCAAACTTGAACCGCAAACTTTGCTGTTCTTTTTCCTGGTTTGATAAATAGAGGAGACCTATAGCAGTAACAATGCTTCATATTTCCTATTAGACTTTAGATCTGTAATGAACACCTTAAGTTTTCTTGATTCATTTAATATCCTGTTTTTGTGAGTTATAATATACATGTCAGAAGCTTGGCGGGTGGAAATGCACGCCGGTGTATTATTTAAACAAAACTACAATCGGAGTTGGATTACGGCTGCGACTCAGGTGGTTGGAGTGGAGACTTGGAAGAGCGCGACATCATCTGCCAGTCACTTTCGTCGCTCGTTATAACTTCTAATTACAGTATATTCGTTGAGTTAAAAATCCTTAGTTGATTCACATGCTTGTTCTTGTCATACAGGATAAACAGACATGCACAAATCTTTATTGAGTTGCGGTACGTAAAAACTCTAGTCGCACAAAGCTGCGTTTTTGCGTTCTTGAAAATGATATTTTACATGCTAATAGGCCAGACCCGGCGCCACGGGGGGGCATACCGGGGCCGTGCCCCCCCAACTGACTGCTTGTGCCCCCCCAAACGAAAATTGTGCCCCCCCAAGCGAGGACTGTGCCCCGAAGAAATCCATAGGTTCGGGGCTTTGGAGCGCAAATTAAGGCCGAAATTAGTGATTTTGTGGACTTGAAATTAGAAAAATCACATCAAATCCCGATTTCGGCCGGAAAATACCCTGTAATTTCAGCGAAGACCTTTTTCTTTTTTTTTTTTTGGAGGTCACCTGTTTTCCGCCGGAAAAACCACTTGAATTTCCGAATTCGGCCGGAAAATCCCTTGATATTTCAGCGAAGATCTTTTTTTTTTTTGAGGTCACCTGTTTTTGGCCGGAAAATCCCTTTGAATTTTCGCACCACACCTTGTTCCTTTGATCCAGACAGGGATAAATTTCTTGTGCCCCCGTGCCCCTTTCGAATTCACACGAAATAGACTTCTCGTGCCCCCCCAAAATTTCTTTCTGCCCCCCCAGTCACGCTATCCTGGCGCCGGGCCTGTAATAGGCTACTATTTACTGCTTGAGTGACGAAATGGAGATCGGTTTTTTGTCAATGCCCCTTCCTGCTACTTCATCACGCATGTCAATTTGCAGATCACAATTTAAACGACTTAGTTCAAACGTCATAATTGTAGTTAGCGTTTTTCTTTTTTTTGCTACTATGTTGGAGCAAAAATTTTTTAAATTGTTTTGGAAAGTGTTCATAGAAGCAAACTTTTGCTCAGACGAAAATGTGCTAGATGTAAGAAGAGGAATACAAAAGTTCGGCTTTTTCTAGGTTTTATTTCAGTTGCAATACAGTCTTGATTAATGGTGACATGAAATTCTAATGCTTGAACTTCTGGTCGAACTTCGGATAAGAGCGGTCCTTTAAAAGTTTTCAAATTGCGTACAATCTAATTACGGCGCAGATATTAATTTTGATTAAAAACTCGCTCTTATTTTAAATTTTATGTTTCTATTTGGCGCTGAGCAGACAGCATCTAAGGGTAAGTACAAAAATAAAAAATTTGAGTTTTAAGTCTTAGTTATCGGCATGTAACGCAGTATCAATGGTCACTGTTAAATTAGAACTTATAGTTTCGACAGAGGCCAGTTTGCTGGTGGTGCCAAAAATCTACAAGATTGCTGTACGGTACGGTAGTAATTTATACGCCAAAAAGTTTGTCAATATGAATAACTTACTATGCAGTTAATGGATGCAGTTAATGGAGTTAATGCAGTTAATGGAGTAGCGCCCCAACTGCTCAGAAATTTATGCCATTTTCTGAAGAAAAAAAGGCTAAGCATTTTGACGCATCATTTGCATAATGCACAAATTTGGGATAATCAAAAATGCAGTTAATGCAGTTGTATGATGTATACATACATCATCAAATACCACAAGATTATCTAAAATACAGAAATTTTTTCCAGGATTCCAAAGCGGACAGCAATACTAATTTCCAAAAATCTTTAGAATTTCTTGAGCGGCAGCGCATGTATAAAGTCTAAAATATGCATTCCAAAAACACGATTAACGAAACTAAAAACTAAAAAGATAAAATTAAGATTGAAAATGTTGGTAGGCCTGCAGCGTATTATTCACTAGACGTGCTGGGCATGTCATCAACATCGTCTTGTTCAACCCCTTGCCACTTCAAAAAGCCTAAGTTTCCCTTAAGAAAAACAAGCCGTTGGAAGTTTCTTGACGCTAAGCTAGCTCGTTTCGCTGTAAGAATAGCACTAGTAGCAACCATGGAAAATAATCGTTCCACAGCAGCGGAACTTGGCAAGAGAGTGTTGTACTTTATAAATACATCCACCCAACTCTGTCGATACATTAAACGTAAAAACGTATGTTTTTGTAAATTGCAAAGAAACATCCCAGCGGTGTTGTTGCTTTGCGGATTTGCGATAGATTTCAATTTTTATTACCGCAAATCTGCAAATGTTTGCTGTAAGAAATCGTTTCGCAAATCAAAACTCTGAGTCCGCAATTTTCTGGTTTGTGGACCGATTTGCGGAAGTGCCCAGCAGGGCCGGCATGCACCGGAGCAAGAAGTAATTTTTGCATATCGCTAAACTTCTAATTTTTGTTATCATTGGTTTGGCTTTTTCTGTTTGGGCTTCTTTTGTATTGCTTTAATGCTTTTGTCACCGTTTATTTGGCCTGACTACAGTTTGAATACGCCAGAAGCGTAAACGGGTATACTAATACAGGTCCGAACCCAAAAAGTGATTTGAAGCCAAAGCCAGGCCCGAAAAAATGCGTACGGTCACAGTATAAATATCATACAGTAGGTTCACTCCAAGCAAAAACCATTATGACGTGCGTCCGCATTTTTTGAGAGCCGAGCAAAACTTTGGAGTCAAATTGACGTCATAATAGTTACATCGTGAGCGGATTCGAATTATGCCCAATGATAGCAATTGTTCTGAACTTTTATGAATTTTGTCTCCACCTCACGAAATTAACTCCTTCCCCTTTTTTTATGGCCCTAAATGTGGAAGGGCACCATTTTTCGCAGCCGTCATACTCCTGACGTAAGTTGACGTAGCTTTCGTTGTGCTTTTCGGATCGAAATGAATTTGGTACCAATAAATGCGTTTAAGCTCGGGCTTTGATTCGCTCCATTTGTTACGTCACTTGTGTATGACGTCACAAAGTTACAAGCGTAAATTTAACCTAAAATTGGAACTTTTCGTTCTTTCGGTAACTTTAGTCATGGGGGGTTTTGTTCGCGTTTGACACCCAACAGTTTTGTTTTGCCCGAAACTTGCTCTGTATCGTCAACTAGCTTTCCTGCATTTTTCGTTTTAATTGCTGAAGGATTTACGAAAATATCGTTGGTTGTTTGCAAGACATGGCAAACTATAACGATAAATGCAGCATTTAATAGCCTTTGTTCTTTAACTGATACAACTTAATTGTTACATCATTGTCATTAGTTAGCGACTTGATTGATGTCTTTTGATTTGAAACAGCATTTTTTGGTTCGAAACAGTATTTCTATTTCAGCTGCATAGAAATAATTCTATAATTTTAACTATTTTATTTCTCAAGTTTAAATATTCCATCGCTTGTATTTCGTTGTTGCGTGTACCAATTGCTGTTGTTCTCATGTTCTGTTAAATTGAAAGAATACTATTAAAACCAACTTTGTAGTAAAAAATTGATCTCTTTCTCGAAGAGTATAATTTCAACCTGGCTACACCAAATTCACTAAATCTTGTTCACACACACTGCTGCGATATAGCCGCAGTGCTTCGTAATTGATTTAATTCTTTAAAATGACTTCTGACATTTGGCAATTTAGTTCTTGCAAATGGCTCTAAAACTGTGCGAAGGTGGTATAGGTGGTGACACGATGCTCATCTTTGGCAAAGAAAGCTCATTTTTGCTCAAAATTTGAAAGAAAAAAATTACGAACATTCCAGCTTCAGCATAGAAAAAAATAATAATAAAGAACACAGGCTGGTACAACGGATTTGTAAACTATCAGCAGACTTTTTTAAGACTTTTTCTACATTGCTATTGTTGATTTGTCTAACATGAAGTCGCTAATTTTCAATACCAAAAAATAATATAATTTTCAACTAAGCAAGAATAAATTTATGCACTTTATTCTCCAACAAACTTGGGAACAAATAAGGCTGAAAATTGGTGAAAATTTAGGAACAGCCAGCTTCAACTTAAAAGCATTGACGTAACAATTAAGTTGTATCAGTTAAAGAACCAAGGCTATTAAGTGCTGCATTTATCGTTATAGTTTGCCATGTCTTGCAAACAACCAACGATATTTTCGTAAATCCTTCAGCAATTAAAACGAAAAATGCAGGAAAGCTAGTTGACGATACAGAGCAAGTTTCGGGCAAAACAAAACTGTTGGGTGTCAAACGCGAACAAAACCCCCCATGACTAAAGTTACCGAAAGAACGAAAAGTTCCAATTTTAGGTTATATTTACGCTTGTAACTTTGTGACGTCATACACAAGTGACGTAACAAATGGAGCGAATCAAAGCCCGAGCTTAAACGCATTTATTGGTACCAAATTCATTTCGATCCGAAAAGCACAACGAAAGCTACGTCAACTTACGTCAGGAGTATGACGGCTGTGAAAAATGGTGCCCTTCCACATTTAGGGCCATAAAAAAAGGGGAAGGAGTTAATTTCGTGAGGTGGAGACAAAATTCATAAAAGTTCAGAACAATTGCAATCATTGGGCATAATTCGAATCCGCTCACGATGTCACTATAATGACGTCAATTTGACTCCAAAGTTTTGCTCGGCTCTCAAAAAATACGGACACACGTCACAATTGAGTGAACCTACTGTATGATATTTATACTGTGGTACGGTTATATTGTTCGTTTTGTGGTTAAAGAAAACTGTACTTACCCTGCTGATCAATTGTGACGGAATAAGATTAGTTGTGTGATGTAATGGAACAGTGTTTAAACGAAGTCATCATTCAGGGTTGCAAGGTCATTTTAGTTACGCTCTTGCCGCATCTAAAAGGCTAAAACACAAGACAAGTACGCATGTTAAGTCCGAATTAAGCCCGACATTTTGCTAATCTCAAGCCCGAACCAACCCGAAAAGCCCGGCCCGACTTACTACTTTAGAATACGCAAAAGACGTTGATGGGTATAACTCTGGATAACTGAATAGTGCTCAACATTTTAGACTGGCTTATCGGGAAGTTGGAACTGACTTTCTTGCAGCAGTTAGAACTTAGAAGGCTCATTTGCCTTCTTCCTGCCGCTTCAGAGCATGCTGCACTTTGCAAGGCAAGTCAACGTTTACAAAGCTGGACTGCGGACATTGGACAGCAGTGTTTCAGACTGGCAGTTTTCATCCACAACTCGAACAATTACTGCAAAGCTGAGATGATCTAATCCACGCAAGTGATAGAAACAATTCATAACTTTTTTAACGACTTTATAGACAATCTTAAGCTGACCCTCCTGTACCGGTAGCATATTTCCGAAGTGTATATTTACTTTTACCACTTCAATTTGCTATCTTTCAAGCTGAAAATGCTTACCGAACCCTAACTCTAAGGGCCGGAATAGACGAGCAAGTTTTTTCTGCAATTTTACTACTCCAACAATTATCACTCCAGTTACACGCGAAGCTGTTTTTCTGCAAATTTACTTGCTGCAATGAAAAATTTTGGCGCCGGAAGGAATCATCTGCAAGAAATTAAAAGTTTCACTTACACCTCCGTGCAACAATTTTTTTTTCCTTAAAAATATTTCAGCAATTGTGTTGTGGATTTGGTCTGCAAGACCTTGAAAATCCATTTACACGTGGCGATTTTAACACTCTTGCAGACAGAGTCGGACTACTTGGCTATAATAATCTGAACTATCAGTAGGCATGTTTCCAAAAAGAAAAGCGGTAGCAGCAATAGTAGTTTAAAATGCTTTCAAAACGGAAAAAAAAACAAAAAAACTTAGATTGTATATACGATCCTAGCTTGCTCAAAATGACTCCGTCATAAGACAGGCGATTTTTAGCAAGGAGCGTTTAGCAATCATTTTTTGCATTCTTGCCACAGACAAGAAAATACCAAGCACAACTTCTGCAATATATTGTGCAAGTTGTGCTTTGCTTGAAATTTTTATTTTGAGAAAATGCAGAAGTCGCGTGCGGATTAATGCTATTCAAATTTGTTGCGGATTAATTGCGCTGCGCTTTCATATTTTTTTTTCAATACCGCAATTTTATACTTTTGACTTAATTTGGTTTATTTTGATCGTAATATTGCCAAATGTCGCCATTCTATTGCAAATTACTTACTCCTTTTCCGTCTAAAATCACTAAAACGCAAAAGTAGGTGTAGTTCTAGGCCTAAATCTTTCTAGGCCAAAAGTAATAAATTGTTCAGATGGTGAATCTTTTCCTGCAGTTTATCGTTCTTTACTCTAGTATTCTGATGCTTTAATATTATTTTAGTTTATACTGTAGTTTTTGTGACCAAAGTTTTAACACTATCCGCTTTTCTACAAGTTTGTTTTTATTGTTGTGATGTAATAATTTACTTTCCGATTTGAAACTTAAAAATAATCTAACAGTTCATATTGATGCTACGCAGCTTCAGTCGTAGGTCTTTATCGTATTCTCGTATTCTGATGATGTTGGTGGTGGTGGTACTACCCCACCCTCTCCGAGGGATGGGGGCGCGGAGGAACTCCGCAGAGACCCAACAGTCGGACCACACCCCAAGGTCTGGACCATAGGTCAAGAATAGAGAGAGAGCAGCCTAAGTTAGATTTACGAAGGGGTTCAGAGGCAGGACCAGGGGCGCCGAGAGCCGAACGAGGGCCCGGGGCCAGCTGAAATATGACGCATTTCCGGTTTGTGAACTGCAGTTTTGTCCAAATTATGATGTGATCTGCAAAAAAAAGGTCTTCACTAAAAATCTAACTGTTTTTTCGGTCAGAATTAGGTGATCTCCAAAAAAAAGGTCTTCACCGAAATTCTAACTGTTTTTTAGGTCAGAATTAGGCAATCTCCAAAAAAAAAAGTCTTTACCGAAATTTCGATGGGCCTCTTTCGAGCTCATGGGCCCTCCTGAGGTCCATACCCCCAAACTCCATGGGCCCCGGGGTCACTGTACCCCCCTGCCCTCCTCTCGGTGGCCCTGGGCAGGAAAGTCGAGGAGGAGATGATTGAGGTCCTGTAGAGAGTGTCCACTGGCATTACAAGCAGAATTCTCCTTCCGACTGATCCTGTGAAGATATGAAGATAAAAGAAGACTGTGGCCATGGCAGCGAAGACGGGAAAGCTTACAGCGAATAGGGCGAGAAAGGAGCAGTTCCTCCGAAGAGACTTTGGGAACTTGGTTATTTAGACAGGAGTGGGAGATGTGACATCTCCAATTGTGGTACTGGAAATAACGGATTTTGGCAAAGACTGTGGGGAGAGGGCATGGGATCGCGTCAGTGGGCAGGGACGCACCAGCTTTGGCAAGTAAATCCGCATTTACATTACCGGGGAGACCAGCGTGACCGGGGACCCAATGGAAGTTTAAAGTGGTGTTGTTGGAGAGGGAGGAGGCGAGGGGCCAAACATTCCAGAGGGACTCTGGCCAGAGATAAGAGGGGGCTGATGAAAGGATTGAGAGGGCCGATTGGGAGGATGATGTTGTCGTCATGACCAACGAAACATCAATAAAAGCCCCAAAGATTTTGAGATCAAGCATGCTGTGAGTATCAGAGGTGGAGTCCTCGAGGACACATTTTGAAGTCCTTGGCCTTAGCCTCGAAGCCTACAAATCTTCGAAAATACCCCTGTCCTCGGTCAAGGACAGCACTATTTTTTGAATCATAAAAATTTCGTGGGAAAACGCAAGAAATCTTGCGGAAAATTTGCGAAGACCTTTTTTTAGAGATCGCCTGAAAAAAATTTTCGATGACTTTTTTTTTTTGAGAACACTTGCGCTTGTGTCCTTGGTCGTTGGCCTCGAGCATTCCTGTCCTTGGCCTTGGCTTCGGATTTTTTTTGTGTCCTTGGCCTCGAGCCTTGTGTCTTCGACTCCACTTCTGGTGACTATGACTTTACCGGAAGAACGCCAGAATCAGTTTTATCACTAAAATGCGTAATTTACATTGTCTGTTTTACACTTAATTGCAGAACTTTGGTTGTGCTTTGACTTGGTATGAAAATCTCGTTCCGCAATAGCGGAAATGCGTTGCGCTTCTACTGAGTCAAAAAGCTTGTTGCGGGAAGTAGCGCTGCGCTTCTGAAAATATGATATTTAAAGTGCGCGTCTTGTTCTGCGCTTTTAATGGTTTAAATAGTCGTTGTGTTTTGTTGCGCTGCACATTTTGTAAAACTTTATTTGTGCCCGCTTCTGGAAAATAAATTTTTTTATCTACAGTATGTTTATTGAAAAGAAAAACGTTTTAGGTAATGTTGATAATAAAGTTCAGGCGGAATCTAACATAATTATCCACATTTCCATATGCATTTACAAAAATATTATGTGAAAATTTTGAGATGGAAACCAGCCCTGCCTGGCCTCTTTTTCTCTGGCTACTGCCTAGTATAACACACAAACAGTAATAGTCGCAAACAGGTTAACAACGAAGAGTCACGTTCACGTAAGCATTGTCCCCTAAACAAACCCAGCATTCATAGCATCACAAAAAAGTTGCTATTAAAGTGCGAACCGAGGTATTGTAAAAATGTAGACTAATAGAATTTATTGCATTTAAAAGGAACTGCTTTACACAAAATCGTTAAAATATTATTAACATCCAGTAATTTATTTATATACTATAGACAACGTAATACCGTACCTACATCTTTTTGCTCTTAAGCAGTGCTTTTTTTACTCGGTCTCTATATTCAGGTGTCAATACCTTCCAAACTGCAGGGCTAACATCAAATTCGCTTACCAACGCTTATATTTCATAATGCTGTCCAAATATAGCGATGCTGGTAATGTGCAGTAATTGTGCTGTATTTTACATTGTCTTGCAGCAAGACAATGCGATCAAGTCTAAAAGTGTCCTAGTAGATAGGCATAACAGTGTTAATAGCATTGTGACGTAGGCACGAGAAGTCAAAAAACTTGCAGCAAGTTGAAACGCGGCCGAAGTTATTTTAATGTTGCGGAAAGTTTTCCGAAATCTCGCTGGAAGCCATTCACACGTCGCAAAAAACCCTTCTGCAACGTTTCTGCAATCGTTGCACAGTATTCTTGCTAGACCATTTACACACAGAAAAAAGTTGCATCAACGCTTCTGCAAGCGTTCTTGCAGAAAAAACCTGATCGTCTATTTCGGCCCTAATGCATGGTTTTGCAGAAAAAGAACGAAAGAACGCAAAAGGAATCAAACTCGAAGCGAGACTTGTCAAATGTGCGCTTTATCCACCTAGTCAAAAAAAACGACACATTCAAGTAGTCAAAACTCAAAATGTCGCATAAATTTCGAGATAAAGAGAAAAAGGCGATAGATTGTAAATGCAAGAGTATACTTTGTAAAAATGCGTACCGTTAGTTCAAAAACTTCAAAATGCAGTATAAAATCGGTCGCTTTTTGAGTGGATGCATGTGCTGTATCAAAATTTTCTCTTTTTTCCGGTCAAACAAAGCAAAATCCAGATTGCTAGTGTAATCTCAGTAAAGTTGATTGTGTTTAGAACACAATAAAAATGTTTTAGTAAAAGGATCTCAAGTGCTCTTAACGCAGTACCGCGATCCGTCACCGCGTTTGCCAAGATGTTTTTTCACTCTTTTGCTTCAATTTATCGACGGCTTTAGAAGAAAGAAACAGTTTCGAAAAACTTGAGCCTTGGTCGCTGTTATTTTAACTTTAAGCACTTTCTTTTATCTAGAGTATTTTGTTTGATTCTGCATCACATATAATCGAGAAAAAAGACACAGCTTGTAAAAGTAATAACTACAAAAATTGCAGTGACTTGGAAACTCCAGTTGTTACGCAGAAAGCTAACTAAGTCGTAAGATCAGCCACTAGTTTTCGATTTCAGTCTCTAAACTAGATTATAAGAACAAATTTTATTTTGTTGCTTTGAGTGAAAATGGGCAAAAGTTCATAAAAGTAAACGTAAGAATTTTATAAGTCGCCTTAACGCCTTGGCTACTTCAATAAAATAACGGACAGACAGGCCTGTTAAGCTAGACAATTTCATTTGAGTAAACACAAAATTAATCCTATCTGCTACAGAAGCATAATTACAGTTCTTCGTATCGCGTCACCAAATTTCGCTCTTGGTCGGCGAAGTTTCTTTCGCGATGGTTCGAGGCAATCAAAATTTCTTTTGTAACTCGTTGAAGAAAGGAGAGGGCAGATCAGCAGCAAGTGGTTTAAGGTCTTGTTCTTTGTAACCTCTGCTTTTAATAGCGATGTTTTTCAATCTTTGGTACTAAAGGTTTAACCATCAAGACTCGGCAACTGTGGGGTAACCAGAAGGGGTCACTTAAAAAATTTAACCACAAAATGCAAGCGTTTAGACGTGTTTTAGACTTGACCTGAAAGTAAAAAGGGACTGTAGGGGCTATAGGCAATTCAGTACTTGAACTGGCTAGGCAATTTAATACTTGAACTTAGTAATTATTTCTTTTGAATGACTCTAAAGCGTACGAAATGTGTTCCAAATGGCGTTAAAAAGGCTATTTTTCCTAAAAATTACAAAATTCGCTTAGTGGCTGGAGGTTTCGGCAGTGGCGGATTTAGGGGGGGATGCATCCCCCCCACCAGCCTAAAAGTAACGATTTTGGCCGAAAAATCAGCCTCTGTTTCGAATAATTCGGCTCCATTTCGGGATGCATCCCCCCCCACCGACCTAAACGTAACTAATCCGGCGAAAAATCAGTCTCAATTTTGGTGAAGACCTTTTTTTTTTTTTTTTGGAGACCACCTGAATTTGGGCGAAAAAAACGTTTGAATTTCCGATTTCGGCCGAAAAATCATTCTCAATTTTGGTGAAGACATCCGAATTTTTGAGGTTTTGTGCTTCAAATCCCCCCCCACCAAAATTTTCTGGATCCGCCACTGGGTTTCGGCCCTAGAACCCTGTCTGTGATACGCTTGAGTTGTACCAATTTGCTTAGCACACCGCGCAATTGAGATATTTTTGAGCAAAAAAATTTTTAACTTTTAGTTCAACCCCCCACCAGCCTTAGCAAAATTGTGGTTGCGGATCTGCGCGGTAGCTCCAGTTTTGGACCTCTTTCTTACAGTGTCTTACACTGTGTGAGTTTTTCTTTAATCTTCCATTTAAAAACTATACTGTTAATAGTATGCATTCATAAGCTCTGAATGAGAAAAATTGACCTAAAGCGAACCTGAAGCGATTGCATATTGCAGAATGAGGATAAAGTTACGGTGGTATGCAAATTTTAAGAACAAATCCAGGATTTTTAGTTTAAATATTGAGGATTATAGTTCAAAAACTTTGGCAACATAATTATTCTGGATAGGATGTCGATGTAAGAAAAAAAATTTCATAAGAAAACTTGAAAAATTAAGTGAGTTTTACAGTAGCATGCTCTTATGATTGACTTGCTTATTTTCAGATGTAAAATTAAAACTCTCAACTGCGAGGCAATATAGGTTGTTTATACTGTAGAAAAATGTAGATTTTTTGAGCATTGTGGAATGTTTTTGCTGCTATGGAGCAGATTCACTGAAATCGCTAATAAAACCATGCGGATTAGTCTTTTTGTTCTACAGGTATATCAATCGAATATTAATATTTTACTATTTGCCGTTATTCCTCGCAGTTTTGGTTAGCTGCTAACGATAGTAAATACGACGGTGAAAAGACCATTATTTTGAAAGCTCGTACTTTTGGGGCGACATTTTTTTGCGCTTTTGGCCTGCGCAATTATTTTCTGGTTTCTTGAATTTTTTGCTGATTCGCGTATTTTAAGAGAATTAACTCCATTGGCAACAGTTGTTGTTCGAATATGTCTATTGTGATTCGGAACCATGATCTCCTGTTCAGATACACTACCGGTACATATTCTTGTTGTGGAATCATAACCAATGCACTAAAACCCGAACACTCGAAAAATCTTTTTGTTTTGAAGCAGTGCGCCGTGTTAGATAAGCATATACAACACTGTAACGGCAAATATTTGCTTTTTAGCTGTCAAGAACTGTTTTGTGGTTTCTTTTGAACTTTTGCCTTTCAATTTTGGTTCAAAGATTTGAAACATCATTTCATGATTTCACATCTTGAATTTGAATATGATCAAAAATTGCGCTTGTTTTTCTAAATCGTATCATTATAGCTCTTATTTTTATATTGTTTGGTGTCAGTCTTTTCCCTTTGGGTTTAGGTTAAGGAATGAAATCTGAACTGTTTTATTTTTAGATTTTCATTCTTCGACAATGCGTCCATGCGAATACACCCCATCCAGACGAATTGAAGAAAGGTATAAAGTCGACTTTTTAATGCCGTTTACAATAACTTTTAGTTGATTAGGATGTTATTGGAAAATAATTCGGTGAGACCCGAAAGCACCTGATTCTTATTTACTTCGCCAAACTTTCTACGCAATATGATACAACACTGCAAGCATTTGACGATACCGTTTGGACAGAATACCGTCTAAGGGTTTAAAAGTCATGTAGCCACCCATTAAAAAAATTAAATAATTTATATAGCTGATAAGGAGTATTTTATTTTCATGCGCTTTGTTGACATAATTTCTTGTTGAAATGAGTTTGATTAAAGGAAACTTTGATAAAAAGGACATGTTGAGGATTTATTTTAAGCTAGATGTTTTCAATGATTTTAATTTTTGAATTGTAAATACTGTACGATTCCCGTACCAATATGTATCAAGTTTTATAGTATTATAGGCAGTGTTAAAAAGGTATTCAAGTCGAAAAATTTTTGCTCGGTTTTCTCTTAAAGAATTTTGACAGATCTGAAGACTAAATATACCAAATTTGAGCTTTCTACCACTACCGTTCCCAAGATGTGACAATTTAGATTTCCCTTAGAACGGCTTTGTCCCTTTAGAAATTTTGCCTGGGTTGCCAATTACAAACAAAATTTCAAAAAGTTACTGCATTTGTGACTCTCGATAAGGGTTGTCGGGAATGTTGCTGTCAAGACAAACCAAAGCGTCAGAATGGTAAATTAGCTGCTGTTCTAGTAAATTTAAGTCAACTTTCCAAAGGTTAATCTTCCGTTATAATACTGGAAAAATGGCAGCACTAAAGTAAGAGGAAAACTGTTAACTTTGAACTGCAATATTTCGAAAACGGCAAGACGTAGAAAGCTCAAATTAGGTGAGAATGCATTTTAGGCTTTAGTCAACATTTTGGTCAACAGTGAAAAACTTGACCTGAACGCCCCTTTAACACAGTCTGATTGAAAAAGAAATTGATCGCATTTTGTTTAGACTTTCTGGCGCATTTTGAAATAGCAAGTTAATTGTTTAACAAAGAATTTACGTCATTTACCTCTCTTAAGACTTGTTGAAACTGCTTAAGCATCATAGATAAATTAAGGTGCTTTGTAAAACAACGAGTTAGTCACAGAAAACCTTACGTTTTGGGTCTCGAGCCACAAGTTTGTTGCTCAATTTTTACCAATTTCAAAACAGATTTGCTATGCTGTTGTTGTTGCAAACTGCCGCTTATACTGTATTTTAATCTACCTTCAGTTTCAGTGGTTGTATGATAATTTACGTGCTCCTGGTTAATAAAGACAAGATCTTAATTTTTACGTTTGTGATGCAGCGTAGTTTGCAATCGCTTCGCTCTCGAGCTCGTTAAAGTGCTGACTAAATAATAAGTGGGATTGACCAACTTCACCAAGCTCTTTTTTCAGTTTTGCAAGATTTTATTCGCGTGAAAGGAATGCAGATGGGTAAGCTTTCAAAATTGTGTCAAATCATACTATAGCATTTCACCTCTTTTGGGTGATTCTCGTAATCCAAACATTTTTGCATGAATGTTCGCGTTTAAAATAATGTTCTCATTGGTCTTTATTTTTAGCAAAAACTTGCAAACAGAATTTTAACAATTTAGCAAAAAATTTGCATAAATGTTCGCATTTAAAATAATGTTTTCATTGGTCTTTATTTTTAGCAAAAACTTGCAAACAGAATCCAAAAGGGATGCCCCCTAAAAAAATGATTGGACGGACGCAGTGTGTCAATTGAAATCAATAAAAAGTTTCCTTTTTTTGCTAAAATACGGTACTGGTTGAAGCCGCCTGCTCTTGTGGATGAGAGTATGGTGTAGCCGAAATGTTACACCACGAGTCCCTGGCAGGAAAACTATGTGAGAAAAAGGTTATTAATATTTCCACATCGCTCTAAATAAAGGGAATCCGATCAGGCATTCACTATTGTAGTGCTGGGGACGCGTTTATGGTGATAGGATTTTCTTTGTTTTTCCACACAAGATGGCTAGAGCAACCATTGCAGCTGGGTACCCATTAATCGCTTTTACGACTAGCTGAGTGGGCAGCTTTACTATTATTCCTCGCATGAAGCACGGAGAAACAGCCAAATCATATTTTTTACACCTACGGCTTTTTTTTCTTTTTAACCATCAAAATACTGTTCCTTAAGTCTTTATCAATACAATACAAATTTATTTCATTACTTAGTAACATTACGAAGTAGAAATCAATTGGCATATTTGTTTAAAAAGGCGACATATTTGTTTAAAAATGCGAAAGACCTTACGGTCTTCGAGTCAAGCAAACACCCTTTCGTCATAGAGGCAATTCTTGCCAGTATCATCGATGTTGTTTATTACTTTGTCCAAATGAGTGGTGACATTATCTTCTCTTAGCTTCTCTGCGTGATCACCTCATAATATTTTACCTTTTTCTTATCCTTTGCCTTCTCACTTGTAATTGCAATAACTTCTAACGTATTAACATCAGTTCTCCATGCGTGTCTATACCATTTGCCTATGCTAGCTTATTTTTAGTATCATGCTCATAAATCGCCATTCCTTTCGTTTTCAAGTGTCGAGTGCATAGTCAGCGTCTCTGTTTTGAGCTTTGACGAGCTGAGATTCAGTTCATGACGTTGCGTCTTGTATTTTCTGATCCATCTTATCCTTTAACTCTGTCCGTTGCCATATTTCCAGTGTGGCTTCTCAGAAATGGCTGCTGACCTAATCGCCTCACTGTCCCTTCGCAGCCACTCTGACGCGACATGACAAGGATAATTTTATTTCGCTTCATCTGTGCTTATTTTTTGTTGTGGCGCGTCAATAAATAAACTTTAAAACTTTGGTTGTAGTTTAATCTACTCTTTGGTAAGCTTTTTCATATCATAAACTTTGGCGAAGTGGGGTTTCCACAGCAGCCCTGCTTCAAGCAAATGCGGAAATTCATAAGATACAACTGAGCAGTGAACACCTACTGACTTGACCATGCTCTCAAAAGTTTGCACCATTCAAGATCTGTACGAATACAACAGCGCAGCGAAGGAAACAGTGGAACTTTTTGTAAAAGCTCGATTATCATCATCATTAATTTTTTCTTTTTAGTAGCAAAAGTTGTTTTTTCTAGACGAATACAACTTTTGGTGGGCTCCGATCAGTTTCAAGGAATGCGCGGAAAAGTGCATTTACGAGAAGGCAATATTCTGCAAAAGTTTTAGTTACTGTGAGGAGGGAGAAGCATGTTCAACGTATGAACATGATCGACAAACTGCTCCTCCTGAGTTCTACAATCGGCCAGGGGTCCTCTCCGTTGTGTCAGGTGATCCCTACCAGGATTTTGAGTGGGATTATTACGAAAGAAAGTCTGAAAAATATAGAAAGATGGAAAAACAGGTTGGTTCAGCAATGGATAAAAGGTTTTTATGGTATAGTGGTAAGTTTACGGTACTTTTTTTCTTTTTGAGAACTCTATCTCATTTTTTGTCATGCGCGTGAAAATTACTTACAATTTTTACCGTCTTTGTCAAGTTGGCTTGTTCAAATGACTATTCAAGCAGCAGTCACTCGTCATTTATCAACAGCTCATGAGATGAGAGGAGGTTTTACAGAGAAGCTATGAATACCAGGTTGCAATTTTTGAGTTACTCGTCACAAACTGTCGGTAGTGGCGTACAGTCAGAATATTTTAAAGAGGGGGTTAGAAATTACATTAAATTGAAGAAAAACAAAGATCTCTGCCTCAGAAAAGCAGAAATTCTGAAACTTGCTTGATTCAAGTACAAAACAAAGGTCTTCAGCCTACAGCGCTAGCCATGGTTTTATGCCCTTCCCCCAACTTCCGGTCACTTTTGTGCTGCGCAAAACTTTTCATTGTTATTTACCAGTAGGACTCTTGAACGTTTAAACCTGTTTTTTTTTTAGCTAAAAAGTCTTTTATGTAGGTCAATTGGTTAAAGAATTTAACTGCAATCAGTGTTGAAGAAGCCAGTGAAGTTTTGACTGATATTACTGGCTTCGTGAAGCCTGCAAGTGACGCAGATGAAGAAGAGAGCGAAAGCAATGCGACAGCGCTACCGAGCGAACTGGAAATAGCGGGAAAATCACTAATGGTAAATGTAACACTGATTCTTGTATTTTTCGAAAAACCGTATATCAAAGCATACCAAAGTTATTGTTTTGCACTGCAATAAAGGGAATAATATACATATAGACCACCTTCAAGCAACAAGTTTCGACGCTATGTTGCGAGTTTCTATGGGCTAAACAAACTTTTAAGGATCTTATCTAAAAGAGGTTTCGATGTTTCATTCGTACATTCGTTTCAACTTTCTCATTCATATCCTTGAGCTATCTTTGAAGGGTCGGAGGTTACATTAGGGGTGTTTTTATAGAGTGTGAACTCTGTGTGAACCAAACTTTTGTGTTATTTACAGCTGATAATGGACCTAAATCCTATCGCTAACGCGTCACTCAAAGTCGCTAAAGAGTTTGCAGACGTGGTGGTGAATGTGAGCAGCGCTCTCGCTGATTCATCACATGCTACAGCTTGGAAAATTGCGCAACGCGTAAGTACAGAATTGCTAGTATTTTTTTATTTCAAAATAATCCTCAAAACGTACAATGTTACGTTATCTTTTTAATGTTGTTTTTAATATTACATTCTCTTTTTAATGTTTTTAATTTTCTTCCTAGTGTTTGATTGGGGTTTTTATGACAAACGTTTGAACTTTGAGCAAAGTTTCAATGTTTTTTTTCGTTATTCCATCAAACATTAGACATTGGTTTACGTTTTGCTCCTGAGTGTTCATCGGATAGACTCCCACTTCAAAATTTTGGATCATTTGAAGAACTAAAAACAGGATATTTTTTTACGTATTTATACTTTATTCAGAACTTACGCAGCGTACTATTGTGGTAAATTGCTTAAGTGATGTCATATATGCTAGCGCAATGCGGTTGAACTAAGTGCAGTGCCAGTTTGATATGGTGGAGAATCTTCTTTCTGGTGACCTTGTTGTCGGACTTTAATCGGAGTAATCTGAGAAGAGGGTGCGATGGCAAGAGCAAAAATTGCCCTCGTGTGTGGTTTGAAGGTTCGGGTGGGCTGCCAGAATAGGCTATGTGTGAATTCAGATGCTAATGAGACACTAGCCTGATAGGAAAGCAGATATGTGAATGAAGTGCTATCTCACAGTTGTGAAAAATTCATTTACACTTTCGCTTCAATCGAATCTCTACCCACGCTGAAAAAGGCAAAAAATCGCAATTTTTTTTAGACGCGGAAAAAGTTTTTTAAACTCATTCTATTCTAATCTGTATCAGATACTGCAAAAGTTTTTTTTATCCCAGTATTTCTTTGAACGATATCTATTGTTCTGCGTTGTTTTTATTTCAAATTTTGAATTGAACTTTTCTTGGAGTTTCACTGTAATAGCTGATATATTAGAAAGTAGTTTGGACTGAAGCTTAAGAGTTGAGAATGAAGCTTGTCATTAGTCTTTTTTTAGACTTTTGATATTGGCTAATGTTAAGAATGCAGCTTAACAAAATGCAGCTTAAACAAAAGGCATTTTATGCTCGAATGGCACAAAAATTAGGTTACGTCAGGGTTAAGGGTAAAACAGATCTCCTTTCAAGCTAACACCATGATCTCCCACAAGATGTCACTAAAGATCAATGCTCATCTCTCGAACAAACCACACTGTCGTTGATGAGCTGGATCTTATGAGCTACATTTATAAGAAAGTAACCTGAAACGTCGAGTCGTTGGCCTCCTCTACTCCCTAAAAAAAAACTGCCTTATTTTCTGTGCATATTTTGCTGTAGTATCGGGAATTTTTTTCGTGTAAAAAGCCAGCGCCATATTGTTTGATGCTCAGTGGTTTGTTTGGTTTGAACTTGGTTTTAATATCACCAGGAACTCGATAATTACAAAGACTCAGTGGACCCTAATAGGCGACAAGCAGCAGTATCTCAAATTCCTTGCCATGACTATGACTTCTTATACATTGGCGAAACAAAACGCAGTTTTTCCATCCGCAAAAAAGAACACTTAGCAGACATTCGGCATCTACGATTCGATAAGTCAGCACTAACTAAGCATGTTTTTGACAACGAACATTCCATGGATTGGGCCAAGGCTAAAATTCTAGATTTCGAACTTGACTTCGCAAAACGCCGGTTTATCGAGTCGTATTTTATTAACCAAATCCCTAACACTATGAATGATAAGCAAAATGACAAATTCCCTAGCATTTATTCGGCTACTCTACTTCAAACCACATGACGTAATATTATTGTTTTTCACGCTCCGCCAATTTGTCAGTTTTTCTTCTTCTCTTCTTTCATTATACTCGCTGTACTACGCCGGAGCGTGTAACGAGTTGGCGGGGCCCATCTCCGCGTCATTGCGCCCGGGCAACACAGCTCCATTCGAAGAAATGTCGCAGCGGTGGCGTGCCGTTGGCAACACTGTGTCCGATTTGACCGGTCCGAGATTTGAACCTCAGACCTCCCGCTCCAGAGACGAACGCGTTACCGCTCGACCAACTGGCCGCTTGTCAGTTTTTTGTTATGATTTTTGTGTTAGCGTATGATTCATTTGTGACGTAATTTTCGCATCTATCGTGTGCTTGTTTTTAACTTTTCATTCTAGCCCTGACGAAGATAGGTAGTACATGCCAGGAGCATAGCCTATCGAAACGTTGGCAAAAAAGTTTTCTGCCCCACCGGTTGAACTATTAAACTTGATTTAATT
Organism: Trididemnum nubilum; assembly: GCA_963965965.1. NCBI lineage: Eukaryota > Metazoa > Chordata > Ascidiacea > Aplousobranchia > Didemnidae > Trididemnum > Trididemnum nubilum. The sequence goes on from OZ014485.1 coordinate 30,069,752, forward strand.
TGGTTTTAATAGGTTTAATTATTATCAGCTTACACGAAATCAAAGGAAACTGTTATTAGAACATGTTGTTTGCACAGTACTTTACAATTGAGAGTAGTGCGTAAGTAGTCTTTTGATGTATGCAAACTATCAATTCGATTTTGTTGATGTCTGAAAATTTTAGCAGTGACTTGATGTCACCAAATTTATCATTTTTTAAAAATATGTACTGTAGTAGGTTTCAGACTGACTTTTTTAAGTTTAGCTGAGCACGCTATTGTACTTCTAATCAACTAATCATCTTGATAAATGATAAACTAACGACCATTACAAATCTGCCAAATTATTCTCTTTTTCTAAATCTGCGTAGCAGTTTGAACTCTTATTTGCCATTTAAATTTTTTGCTCCAGTAGCTAATACGACTTTCTGTCAGCAAATGATGTTTTAATCTTATTTTTGCTTGTTTTAAGGTTGCAAAAAAACAAGAGAGTTTCATTCATTCCGACAAGATTAATTTTATTATTTGCTGCGAAAAAATTAAAATCAAACGCACAATATCAAAAATAGCATACAACAAAATAGATACAAACCAAATCAAACGCAAACTAAATAAATAATAACTTACGATGCAAAAACACACACAAAGCTCATTTCACCCTTTTCCCGCCAAATTGCGTTTTGTTTTCGTGCATTTGGGTGAATTACATTTATTTGTGTGTATGATTTTTGAGTTCTTCTATGAGCTGGATCGATGCTGCTCACATGAAATCTTAAAGGAGGGACCAAAAATTAAATAAGTTATGTTTTTAAACACTCTTAGCATTATCCTAATACTTTTGATTACGATTTCGCGATGTTTTTGGTATTCACCACAGCAATATTTTCAGAAAAAATATCGCACAATTTTTTATAATTGCCACCAGCGCCCAACTTTTTTCAAAGGGCAACATATTGTAGTATAACAGCGAGTGCTTGATTTAACTAACCAAACGTGTTTTTTGAACTGCTTTCAGCAAGATCTAATTTGAAAAATTTTAAGACCTGTAATAAAAAAGTGATATTTTCAAATTCGGGTACCAAAATCAATTGATATTACATCTGAAGCAACAGCAATTTTTGAAAAAAATATTTTGGTGCTTTCTTAACGCCGTCTTTTAAGCTGACTACATCTGAATTTAAACATTTTTTCTTTACCATTTTAACTTTGCTCAAGTTTTAATTGCATAGTTGCAATGAAGACTTGTTTCGTTTTACGTCTTTAAAGAAGGCAAGATGGCGGCCAACCTGGATCAGCAAAAGAGGTATTTTGAAGTGTATGGAAATGATATCGAATATTTTCATTATAAAATCGCAATCATAATACGGATTTTTTCAACAACAATTGAGACGATTCAGAGGTAGCATAGATGGGAGCACTAGGGAGAGTACGCAAATATTTTTCGTGCACAGAATGCAGTTATTGTGGCTCGTAAATTGCGACAACATACCGACAACTTAATGCAACTGTTTTAGCTTAATTATTTAATGGGATTAAATCATCCGACCTAATATCTTATTTTTCGATAACTAAAATCAAAACGTAATTTTTTAATTTTTTTTGTATTCAGTTAGGTGCTACCGTTTTCAAAATATTTATTGAATGGTCAAAAGCATCTCCCCAGCATTAAAAGTTTCTTGACTAGTGACAACCCAGATTCTAGTCGTACAATAACTGTTTTATGTAATAAAACTTTCTAATTTTATGATTCGGAAATTTCTAGAACTTAAATTCTACTTTAGCCTATTCAGTTACTGCACACAAATGTAGTGGTAACTGACTTGCTTGCAATTAGCGGTGAAGGGACCAAATCAGAGTTGCCGGGAAGCTTTCAAGTGGAGATCCTTTTTTGTAATTAGGTGAATATTTTGATACCTACACCACCAAATTGAGAACAAAAAAATTGAAAATTATATTTTGATTTAAGCTTTCGCAGATAACAGAATTAGCTGTAAGTTTAACGCTTTTAAATTACCAGTTTGGTTATAAATTGTGTATACGTTACTGCTTTTTCAGGTTATAACAATTTTTAATGGCGTTTCAAACAAAAAACCAGGTACTAAGAACTTTTCTCATAAAAACACATCTCAACTGAATAAAAACTACCATGAAATATTGCGCTATGAAAACATGATATCATAAACCACCATGAATACTATAAAATATGAATTAATAACCATGAAATATTAAAAATTACTACAAAACTATCACAAAATGCAGGCACAAAGCATTCTAAAACTCTTAGCTTTATCGTAGTTTCACCTAGCACCAATATTAATCGACAAGAATTTTTCACTTTTTTCTTTCGTCAGATAAAATTCTGATGAAAATCATGTAATAAAACAGAAAAACATTGAAACACGCGTTGATAAAACTGAAAAGTTTATGCTTAACGAGCGTAACGCAAAAAATAAAATTTAAAGGATTCTTTAATGACACTGAATAAAAATGTTATCGGTTTCCAAAAAATTGAACTTAAAAAAACTGTTAGTACGCATCTGGTCTTTCGGAGACTCGAATTCGAAATGGATGAGGTTTTAAGGCCAAGCCAAAATGAACCGGCCATGGCATGCAAGGTTCAATGCCAGACTGATATGGTTTTACATCTAGCCGTCTTACAATGGTACACAGAAAAATAAATAGTTGATGGCGTGATAGTTGATATCCCAAACACCTTCTTTTTCCCGCTCCCCAAGTAAACAGGTTTACTGTGGAATCCGATTTTATCCCCAGCGATCCATCTTCTTTTTCAATTAGAAACCTTTCTGGATTAAATTCTTCCGGATTGCTCCATTTTTCCGGATCTCTATGAGCCTGAAAAATAAATAATTTTAATCGTAAGTGAAGGCAATCGTCAGGATACCCTGATAGCAGCTTAAAATACCTTTTTAAAACAACTGTAATTATCCCTAGAAAAGCTTAAGAAGGTGAAAAAGTTTTCTGTTGAATATGATAGAAAACTTTTCGAAATGACAAGATTTTTAATCGGCTTCGGATGTTTAAATTTCTGGATGCAAGCTCGATATCACAATAAATTTACCACGCTTCATTTACGCACATGGATTTGGAAAACCGCAAATAACTAAAAAAAATTAATTTTTGTTTCCATACACAGCTAAAAATGTGTCGAAGTTTAAATTGCGTATGCGGAGCTGAGCTTCGTTTACTACGACGGCTCTACCCCATTTACTACTACGACTACTACACCGTTTACAACGAATTAAAGCGAAAATTTTGTTGCTGTCAGCATAAAACATTTGATTTCCGAACTGGCAATCAGTCGTTTAGTTGTTATGTTCTTGGAAGAGGTACTTACCGCTTATAACTTACTTCCCTTTAGAGCCATTAAGCAGTTTACCCATTATTGTGGTATCCAGCCTGGCATAAGTCCAGCAAACAGAACCCAAAAACGGTTTCTACGTTGGGTGGTTAGGCAGGTGCAGAAACGCAGGTTTACACGCATCAATGAATGATGGGTTTCACATACCTGCCAAGCATTGAAGTAGACTGTTACTCCTGCTGGAATGATACAGTTGTTGAATTCGACCTGCTGCGTCGTGCGATGAGGAAGTAGCATGGGGGATGGTGAACAGTGTCTCATCATTTCGTACAACCAAGCCATTACGTAAGGGCACTTGCTGCTGTGAAGTCGGTACGACGGTGCGTCATCTGGCCGGATTACGCGATCGATTTCTTCGCGCATCTTCAATATAATATATCGCGGTCAATTTCTAAGCGCATTTAAAAAAAACAGGGCGGAAATTTTTAATTTACAACATCATATTGCAGAGTCAACAAACTGTTTATACTAAAATGGTTATCGTTAATGAAAATTGTTGTAATAATTTAATTATGATACCATAGTGCATGTCACATACAAAAAATGAAAGTTTTAAATTTAAACTCCTACATGCTTTTTCACTCGCAACCGGTATCATCAGTTATCGAAAACTTTTTTTGAATTAGTTCAAATCAAGCACCACTCATTGTAATGTAATTATAATGTTTTTGACGTTTTCTACAGCCAGAATATTGATGCCTGATCGTTTGCGTGCTTTCTGATCAAGGGCGTCGGCAGAAAAATTTTCAGGGGGGGGGCAATAAAAATAGAGCCAGTATTAACCACTAAAAATGAAAGAATTTTTGTAATTTGGAAGGTTAAAGAGAGAGTGTGTAAAAATCCAGGGGGCCATGACCCTCCCCTGCCCCCCTTGCCGAGCCCATGTTTCTGATGGTCTAAATTTGCTTCATATAGGCTGTAAACGCGAATCCTGTGGGGAACAACTTTTTCGTATTGCTTGTTTCAAAGTAGTCGCCGTTCTGGGGGCTCATCCGTGTAAACTTCCGCGCTGGTAATCTATATTGGCCAGAAAGCAAACAAACGATTAAATAAAGACCGATGTGCTATAGAAGATACGGCAAAGTAAAGCACATTTATTATACAAAAAAGTAACATATAGAGCTATACATTCACCTTCGTTTGCGTATCGGGATACACGGCCATGTAAAGAAAGAACCAGTGTATCAGTGAGAACAATGTGTCATAACCAGCTCCAAAAATGTCTCCAATAGTATATGTGATTCTCTTCTTTAATTCTTGTTCTGTTTCTTTGTCTTCCACGCACATAGGATCAAACACAGTTCCTGGGTATGAACTCCTTTCGTAATGACTTCCATTTTCACTTGAAACTTGACCGTTACCGTTTGGTGTTCCTTGACCGTGACGTGTACCATAACCATTACAATAAGCTCCTTTATTGATTGGATTTTTGGACATGCCATTCTGCACCACAATGGGTATTTCGTTATTGTTGCGCCTCTCTTTTTCGCTTTCATTGTAGAGGCAGTCGACTAAGTCGCGCATGTACTCGTCGTCATAGGTTTTCCAATGGCTCTGTAGCATTGAAGTGATAAACGTCCAATATTTTCCCGAATAAACTTTCAGTTTCTATAAACAAAACAAAAAATTGAAGTCATTGTCATCCTTTCGTTTCAAGTAAACATGAGCTTTCTTCCTACTACTTTAGCCACTAGCCCGGCAGGTCTACCCCGCAAGCAAGTGCCAGCTGGTTCTACCAGCAAAGTTTCAAATGTCACAAATGACGAATCACAATTTAGTGCATCTAGCTATTGCAGTCCTCTGATGTTCATATCCTTCTCCAGCACCTCTTAAGCTTATACTACTGCACGAGTACTAACATTTATAGAGCAAGAAAAGTATAGCTCATGGTGTAGAAAAACGCAAAAAGACATTTTGATACACTACAACATTGTTCGAACTGAGGAGGGAGATGAAGTAAATAGGTGAAGTTAGTCAAGAAAAACTGGGTTACTGACGAATGTGGTAAGATGAATTATGGACATGTTTAAAGTGACTGTCACATGTTTACTGTTTAGGGTAACTGTTGTCTCGAAGACCTAGCGGTCCCTTCGCAGTCACCCTGTCACTACTATTGATTTATCATTTGAATAATGACATGTGGTTGTCTGAATATGCTTTGGTTAATGACGAAATAAGTAAATTGAAATTTAATATTAAATGAGTTGCCACTATCTAAGTTTACAAACTTTCGCTGGGATTAGATATGCAACTGATTGCTTTTGGTGTTGCTTTATCAGTGTTTCAAAGCTACAATTTCGTCAATCTTCTATTAAAATAATTTGAGCACACATAAATTACCAGCTTTAACATCTAGTTACAAACGGCATCAATGAAGTTGCAAACAGATTAGCAAAGTTGGAGTGAAAAAGTGCACGCGCGAACCTCATCCACTTATACGTACTTTAAACGACTTAGCCACAATAGGAAAGTGCTGCAGGAATGGCCAGAAATTCACTGGCTGACTAGCTGCCATGGCTTCATCAAAATTCCGATTAATTGCGAGCAGTTGAAGCAATTTCGGGTCATTACTATTAAAGTTTTGTCCGAAACAGACCTGACATATAGCACTGCTGGCATGAGTTAGGACAGTGTCTCTTGGATTTAAAGCACCATCCTGAAAGCAAAAATGTAGATTTATTAAAAAGATAACAGCTATTTCTAATCGCACATTTCTTTAAACCCAATTTCACGATCTTTCAAACATTGCAGACAGTTAAGTTTTTGTGCCATGGAAATATATTGTATGGAGCGGCCAAGTGAAATATCGAAATTTATGTGGTGTTAAGTTTGGTCGGCCAAGCTGAGGAGCTGCGTCCTGACCTAATTCGTTGAACGGCTAAGGTTTTCGACAAAGGCAGCTGAGGATCTAGCTACTCCTTGAACTAAATCGTTATCCGTTGGGGTTCCCAACTCTAGACACCCGTACGATGAAACTACTCTTTGACCCAAATCGTAGGTTTGTTGAGAATCCCAATCCAATAAGTACTACTCCAAACAGTACAGAAGCAAAGTTTTTACATCACTTATCAGAACACAACCGTTTGCTAATACGATCCCGCGTTTTTACAGAGTTCAATCTTGTTCCAATCTTCCCAGATCAATGCACATTTACGTTTTCACATTGCACAAGGTTCCGGCCGACTTCATTCAACCCACTTTAGACTTCACTACTGAAGTGTTTTAACAATTCACTACTTTTGCAAGAACTTTTCTATCAATAAAGACTAACGAAAAATGCTTCTAAACTTAGGATACGTTTACAGTACATCATATCCTGTAATCTCATTTCCCATAGATTGTGATTGGGCTACGTAAACTAAGGAAAATGTGCTGTGAAGTAACGGTTCCGAGTGCTGGTAATGTGCCTTTTGTGAGCAAAATTTTTAAGAGACAAAATGCAATTTTTGCCAATGATATTAACACGAGCTGAAAGTAGAAGAAGATTTTCATTTGACTGAGTAGATAGAGTGTGTGCTATTGGTACCGTACACTCTAGTTCGATTCCCGTTCGGGTCAAACCAATTACTACAAAAATTGGTTTCGCAGGATCCCTGCTTGACGTTCAGCAATAAAAAGGACAGTGTGAAGACTCCACACAGTGTGTGGTAGACAGGTGGGCAGGTGGCAGGTTTACTGAAAGACCGCAAGATCCCTTTGCTGTCTCCCGCCAAGGAAACTTAGTGAATAAAGATGTTCCTACAAAATAATTCACGCTTTTATCTGAACTTTGAGAAAAGTTAATGATGGTTTCTGATAAAGTATCGGTCCTCCCCTATTGCTCCACTAGTATTTGTAGTTTGCGTCTTTCAAAAAAATAGTCCGACAAGAAATGCACATACGCACAGTACGGGCAGTAACGTATCCATCACAGAAACTTTTACGATTAGAATCAGCGCATTATGTAGGTGGGAAAAAGGCACAAAATTTGATAAAATATCGTGCAACATCGACTCGGGGAGTCTAAGCCTTGTAAGATAACAATGGCAATTATAACAACGGTGTTTTTTCGATTGGCTATTTTTTCGGGTTTTTTAATTCAATGCCGTTCGACCACAGTCTCTTACTTGTTGTTTTGCTTTTTCTAGTAGTCCATCTACCAGATGATTTGCATGCTCGTAACTACTTGATTCCATCACTGACCTCTTTGATGGGTCTTTTCCTGTTGTGTACAAACTAACAGCTGCCTTTGCCGCCATTTTTTGATGATCCCAAATAGGGCTGAAAAAAGATAAAATATTCACATTTCTGCTAACTAATGTTGTTGATCGGGCTAATTGTATTAGCAGTTTTATTTCTTAAACTAAAGCAATTAGAAAACATTATGCTTTGCATATTGTATTGTAAACTCGCCTAGTTTTCAATTGCATAGTCACATGTTACGTCTGTATTTTTTCCAGTGAATAATATCGATTGGCTGCAAGATGACTAAAAAGTTTTTAGACCAAATACGTAATGCTGCGTAAAAGTTTTTGAGTTTGCCAATGGGAGGCTACGGACAAAAAATAGTAAAACAGAATTTTCTGCTTTACTTTGGCCTGTCTGAGTTTATTTGTTTATTATTAAAAGTTATGAAATATTTTCCCGCTTTAACTTGGTCAGATGCGTTGACAATGGCTGAAGTTGCAAAGAAAGATGTACAAAAATTTTTGATTTAAAAATGGATGATGTTGTTGTCGGAAAAAGTTCACCCTTGCCTTCGCCTGCCCCTATTTTACAATACATGCAACTCCTCTATGTCTATGAATAATAGTTCACAGCAGCTATACACGCTTTCGTGATTAAGATATAATACATCTAGCAAAAGAAATACAAATCGCACGCGATAGAAACTGAAACACTGGTTGATCTTACATTTCTCACGCCATGGCATAATGCGGGATGTTCCTACCTATACAGTACATCACGCTATAGCAAGACAATAGATAATTAACTACAGTCTTGCGTGCAAAGCCGAAGCTAAGGCTAAATGAAAAATAAGGATATTCCCCCTTCGTACGGAAAACACATGTATGATCCTGACAAAAAAGCTAATTGTTGCGTGCAAAACCTACTGTAGGTATGGTCCAAAGCATACAGGATTAAGAATCAGGAAATGATAAAACTTGGTAAACTATTTACGTAAGATATTATCTATTTTCAGTTACTACGTATTCATTTTCTATTTTTCATGAATTAGCACAAATTTTGCAATTATTATTGTTATTTTTTACTTTTTTTTTTCAAATTTCGTGAGTGTCTAATTACTCCATACTTCTCAACCGTTGTTAAAATTCGGCACGCTAATCCTTTTATGTCAGATGCTGAATCAGAGAGTCAATTGCAATATAGAAACTAAGACAATCTTTCATGAAGTTATTGGGTTATCTCCAAGCACGCGCATTATTTATTCTACGTAAATGTACGCCAAAGTACGTAATTGCGTGAGCATATCAACTTAGCGATTGTTACTTATGCAAAAAACATGGAATATTGCATTTTTAAAGGAAAAATTAAGTTTAAATTTGGCCGGGTTTTACTATTCCTTATAAGAAGACTTTGCAATGCTTGCGTATGATTCAAAAAAGTGAGAAAACTTTCGCATGTATATCTGGTTACATGCACAACCCATGTGCAGCACAGAATCAAATTAATCAAATATTTTCATTATACTCGCTATATGGCTGCGAAGCGTGCTGAAACGAGTTAACGGGGCCCATCTTCGCGTCATTGCTTCTGGGGCCAACATACAGTATCTCCTTTCGAAGGAATGTCGCAGCGGTGGCAAGTCGTTGGCAACACTGTATCGACTTGATCGGCCCGAGATTACAACCTCAGACCTCACATTTCAGAGACGAACGCGCGACACAATATAGCACTATATAAATAATTTGTGGGTGGCCAGTTTGACTTGTCAGGAAATTAAATCAACACCCAAGACCTCCATTTATCATTTGATCAAATGGAGGTCAAATTACGATAAAAATTTTTCTATTAATGCTCAATACGTCACAATTCGTAAAACAAGTAGGCGTTTATTATTAGATTTATTTTCGAAGTACTTGCACGCAAAGATTGAAGGTCATTAATTAGTAGCGTTAATAAGCTATTAAACATTGCGTTTAACCTTGTTATTTCTCAATCAAAGTCTTCGCAAGACACTTTGGCACACTATTGCCGTTAACTAAGGCGCCGCTCCTCTGTTTCATTTCCTCCGTCTAATTGATGTCAAATATGACACGCGATGCCGAAATAGCAAGCCTGTACTATTGTCATTCTAACATCAATCTTCATTTTACTTTTGAAATTTTGTTTACAAGAATAGCTTACGAGAAATCAGTATTTTCGCACATTTAAAAACTAAATTTCAGTATACTTATGTCTTTTCAACGATGCAATACTTTTTGCAAAAACTTTAGATGGCCAATATTAATAGTGTTTTATAAACCTAAATATTTTTGCGGTATTATTTTTCAGTTAACAATTTTTCCTACTGAAATCCGTTTTCTGAACAATATTTTCAGCATAAAAAAAACAAACTTATTTTTGTTCTTTATTTGTCGTTTACAACATTCTACAAGCTGCCAACACCGAATTGGAATTGTCAATTGAACCTATTAGCTGTAACTGATTATTGGTACTTTGTACTAGCAATTTTTGATCCAAAAAATACCTTGCAAGTAACGATATTTTTGACAAGTAATGCATACATAATCTGTTAGTTCTATTTAACCACAAAGTATTTGCTCTTACCTATAATCGGAAAATGTCAGACTAAAACCCTCGCTAATCAGTTTGGAGGTTTCCAAGTTTGGACGACCTGCAAACGCGTTGGACTTCAGCAATGCTTTTCTGTTAGAAAAAGAGTAATTGAGTTATTGGAGTGCAAAATACTGTATCTCAAAACCGGTAGCGTTATCGGTGTATTTTACCGTTTTGTTATCCAAAAGGGCCATCAGTTTAGATATACATTGTGATTACTGGTTAGCAGGATTAATAATTTACTGCTGACGCGATACATAGACACCGATCAGTGGTCGAGTGGAAAGAGCGTCTGCTACTGAAGCGGTAGACTCGGGTTCAATTCCCGGTTGGGTCAAACCAAAGACTATGAAAATTGGTATTCACAGCTTCCCTGCTTGACGTTCAGCAACTAAAGGGACAGTGTGAAGCCTCCATCGTGTGTGGTAGACAGGTGGGCAGGTGGTAGCTAGACTCGAAGACCAAAAGGTCCCTTCGCTGTCTCCTGTCCAAGGCAACTTGGTGAATAAAATGTAATTATAATTACAATTACAAAAATTACTCGCTACATGCAAGTGGCGCTCTCAGGGGGGCCAAAGAGGCTGAAGTATTAATAACTATCCAGTCCATTAAAACCGCGGTTTTCGGTATTTCACGAACCCGTATTTTTCATACAACAATAATGCAAATTACCGCAGTTGTACACGGTGATATTTCATTTGGCATGGGCACAAACTATTAATCCGTAAACACGGTTTGATATGGGTATACTATTAAAAGAAAGAGCCATCTAACGAGTGTTGGTATTTATAACTATTTGCAAATAATTTACAAGTTTATTATTTATAATTTAACTTACGGAGATATTGGATGAGTTTCCGTTTTTCGTGATAGTCACTTTGTTTGGGGCCATTTTACAAGGCAAACTTGAGCGAAAATTTCAAGTGTTAAACTACTTATAAAAATTTGAAGGCGATCCTAACAAAACTAAAACTTACAAACACGGCAATTGAGTTGATTAAATCCGGCTTTAAACCTTAAAGGCTTACCAAATATTACTCTTTTAAATTCGTAGTAGCATTTTAAATCTGCGCTTATAACGGGCTTCGGTTCGTGAATATTTTCAAATACGGCTCTTAATTTCTTTTTTTGACTTATTTCTCAACCGTTTTACATAAAGCTTTGCAATGATGTTCATGAAAAAATCAACACTATTTTATTGTAAAAGATATCGCGGTTGTTACAAAAACTTTTATAAGGTACTAATATTTGTGATACAAGCTTTTGTGATGTAATTGCCAATATTGATGCTGAAATGGAGTCGAAAGAATTTCATCTACAACAGTGCAAATCCTTATACAAAAATGTAGACTAAAACTCGGTGTGATTTGTTGTGAAATTAAACTTTTTTTATTGGACCGTATAAACCAAAAGCTGCAATTTTGAAACGAAAGTTGGTCAAGATTTCAATAAATCACAAGTATCAATTCGTGATTACTATTTTTAGTTCAAATTTAATCAAGAAATTCATTAAATTTTAATTTAATGGGGTAGAAGCATCCAGCCAATTCCGATAGTTTACAATAGTTGAAACTGAAATATAATTTTTAAATTCTTTTGCTCTCATTTTTAAGATGCGGTTACAAAGATATTCAACATATACAAAGAGATATCTCCCGTTAAAAGTTTTTGGAAACCCTGAGTTTGTTGTCCCAGCGTCAATTTCCAGAAAAGCAGAGGATTTTTACCAAAACCGGATAGGTCATGTGATGTAACTGGAAGGGTAAATATTATTTAGTGTTTCTTTTTTTTCTCAAAGTTCGGGCGGAGAAAACAGATTCAGAATATCTTTGCAACTGCAGCCCCAAAATGAGAACAAAACATTTCAAAAAGTATATATCGATTTTAGCTATTACAAACTACTAAAATTGGCTGGGTGCTTCTTCAACCCCTTTAGTATTGTAGTATTATTTGATTCGATTAAATAAAATGATTTCGATTAAATTATTATTAGATGCAGCTGAAAGCTCATTGTTTGTATCATGATGTTAAATTGCTCCAAAACGTAACGGATACCGGAATTCAGTGAGGCCATTTTTTTTAAGGTTTCGGAATTCAACTTTGGATTTAATAATATTGGGAAGCGAATGGTAAAAGTCATTATGGTTTCGCAAAGTTGTTTACTTAAGTACATTTTTGCTTGAATGAGGGTTAGGGCAAGACAGCTTTGAGGTTTGTAAAATATTTTAAAAACTGTCCTTCCCGCACGATTTAATATTGGAGTGGTGTGCTGCAGAGTTGTAACGTAGTGGATGCATTCTGCGTCAGAGTTGTAAACGGGCCGACTAGTTCAGGTCTGAACCCGAAAATTTAAGCCCGAACCTGAACACTAATTTGAAGCCCAAATCATGCCCGCAAAAACCCGAAAGCTAAGTTAGGTCTGAAAAATATAGCAATGTTGCCAAGATAGTTTGATTATATTTTTGTGCACCTAAGACAAAAAGCACGTCTCAGGCCCGAATTAAGCCCAAAATTTTGTCAACTTTAGGCCCGAACCCGACCCGAAATGCCCGGCCCGAATTACAACTCTGGTGTGTAGACGGTATATCGATTAGAGAAAAATAGAAGAGCCCGGTTGAAACCAAAACAACAGCGGAAAATTAATATAATTGCAAAGCAATAATATGATACGTACTACCACATTTTTTTACCATTATGCGGATTTAAACCTTTCAAACTTATTTCCAGAGTTTTGCCCATAAATATATTATATCTAAATACGTTTAGCGAAAAGCTTTGCAATTCTGCGAAATCAAAAGTCAATCAAATCACATTTAATTATGATCTACAAAAGCGTCTTCAAAATGTTTTTATGCTGACAAATCACGCAAGTTCTCGTGGGAAAACAATAACCTTCTAACGAAAAAGTCATTAATTTCTTAGTGATAACTTCGTTTATTTAAAACATGCAGTCATATTTCAAAACTTGAAGCTAATTTCGAAGCATATTTCAATTTTTTTCCCAAAAAGTCGTGATTTTCGTTGTTGGGCAAAATTACTGTTTGCGCGTTAAGGTCTGCTGTTTTCACACTAACTGCGGTTGATAGAAGCCAGCAACTTATACCATGCCGCATGGAAAAAAAGTTAGGAAGCCTTGTTTCACCGAAAATTTCTATTTACTTTTTTAACAATTCTGATTGAAATCTAACCCAAATGCGAATGCCTTCCCTAAAACTAACCCTAAATCGAACCCTCAGCCAAACGAACTCTTATCTTGATTGTTAAAAAAGCAATTAAAAACGTATAGATGAACATTCCCCATTTTCGTTTTACTCTCTTTTAGTAAAAAATTTTCGGTAAAACAGTCACTCCCAAAAAGTTATTGCATGAGCATTGAGCAAGCGTGTGATATTGCTATCGTTTGATATTTGAATTTGTCAGCCATTTCGGAAACGTTTTTTTCTATTTTTATTCATTTTTTCGCGGATTTCCTCATGCAGGTTTGATTTTCTAGCTAAATATGGGCTCAAAATACTTTCTGGATTGATATTTTGGTTGAACTTCAGATTACTTATTAAATGGTGATATATTCTTGGTAAAGGTTTCAAATCGTGTCTCTTTCTTCTGAACGTGAGCAACCATTTATAATATCACGTCAAGTTCATTTGCTTATATTGTGATGATTTATGAAATGGTCGTCTGACTTCATTAACTAATCTTTCTAAAAACTAGAACTAAATGCGAAGTAACATATGTATGCCGAAAAATAAACTTTTCTCAATATTTCCAAATCAAGTGAAAATAACTTTCTACCGAATATGATGTCAAATTTTTTGCGAGAGTAAACTTAAGTTATTCCAAATATTAAAATCTTGATTTTTAATTAGAGATCAAAGCAAATCCAAACTAGTGTCAATTCTGCACGCGATTTGATGTATTTTCACATTTACGGTGGTCATCATCCGGTATTGACCTAGCTCCGACCTCTAGTTGTAGCTAGCGATATGTTTTTACCATAAACACGCCAAATAGTTGACCAGTCAACGACCTTCTAAGTAATACATCTTCGCTATTACGGTTTTACAGCAGAAACAAAATTTAGTTTTGCGCCATCGCAAAAAATAATGTTTTACGTTGAAACTGAGGTTTTGCGCTTGCAGAAAAATCATCCTTTTTCTGTTATATTTGTAAATGGTGAGGTTGGTATTTTTGAAGTTGGCATTCTTCTTCAAAATCAAAAACTACACGATTTCAACTTAGTTTATATCATTTCTCTATGTTTATATCAGAAACTCGGTACCAAATTCTCCGTTTTGTTGTGTGTAAAACCATCTCGAACTAGTAATAGTGAGCTACTGATGTACACTACAGGGGGTCTACTTAAATTTTGATCTTTTTAACGAGTTTTCCAGAAATCCAAGCCAAGTTTTGAGTTTGAATAAGTCGTTTTGCTTTGCCTTCTTTTTGCATTATTATCACCTTAAACTTCTATTATGATGTAACCGTGTAGTCGTAGAACAAACAAAATAAAGTTGAAGAAAAAAATTGGACTGTAGGAACAGCTTCTCTGAAAAATTAAAAAAATTTTGTACTGTTTCCATTAGAATTAAAGATAGTTACTTGATATTTTCCGTTCCAGATATAACCAAAACTTCTTGAAAGCCCATTTTTATGCGGTACATCGATCCGAATTCTTTTGTCCATTTTGTTAGAGCCAAGTGAGGGAGGGATCCCATTCTTAGTAGGTGTCCAACGACAGGAAACCCAATAGGCGAAGGCAGTTGTCGAAAGTGAATGGTGCCATTGCGTCCTGATAAAATAAACATTAATTGTTGAAAATTAGAGTTTTCAGTTAAACATATAAACCTTTAGCTTTTTTTTTTACCTCACATTTATATTTGCAATAAACGCGTTCATCTCCGGAACGGGAGGTCTGCGATTGGAATTTGGAACCGGTCAAATTCGACAGTGTTGCCAACGGCTCGCCACAAAAAAAAAGCTGTGTTGCCCGGGCGCAATAATGCGGAGATGGGCCCAGCAAACTCAATAAACGCTTCGGCGTAATACAGCAAGTATAACGAAAGATTTGATTTGAATAGTATCAAGACTTTTTGGATATCAAAAAAACACAAAAAAACATGAACACAAACAATGGACCACCACTTGAGACAGCACTTGTTTAACAAGCCAGGTTTTTTGCAAAACTACGAGCGTTCAAGACCGGTGTTTTGAAAAATATCAGTTTGGTGGAAAAGCTGTTAAGAATTGTTCTATTTGTTTCAGTTACATTGCCAAAAAAAATGTGTTATTGAATCGAAAATGCGTACGATTTCAATTTCGGTCCACTTAAGCGCAAACCAAACCTGAAAGCTGATAGGAAATCAATATTTATAGATTGGTTATTATTGACTGAACTGTACTTCAGAAAACATGGCAGATTCATTACTCAAATTCAAACCAGGCACTTGTAGTTGACATGTTTGAATGTACCGGAAATAATTTACAGCCTCATAATCAATTGAAACACACTCGTACATGCTGCAATTACTGTTTATTGAATATGGCGTGAGAGAAAGTTGCTCAGTACCGCCTTGAATAATTCTTTACGGTTAGGGTTGACTGGCTTTTTTGCTGAATTGAAGTGCCGTCTGTATCAGACAGTTTAATTAATTGTATTTCAAACTCTCTAACTGAAAATCGCCATTTTGTGCAGCTTTTTCTGCTTACCGAAGATGTTGAAAATATTTTTTGGATGTTCACATTTTCTTTGACTTTTAAGAATTGGTTTCAAAGAATCATTCAAAACAGCTAAATGATCAAATTTCGCAGTAAAACCGTTTTTTAGTCAGTCTTTATGAAACTATGCTGCCTAAAATCTATTAAATGAAGAAAAATTAGTTATCTTTGAACTTTCTGAATGATATTTTACATTCATCAGCAATGGCTCAAAGGTAAAAATAAAAATGGACTTTGGATCATGTCATTGTTGTTTCCACGCAATACTTGGCATGGCAACTTTTGAGTTACAAAAATAGGCTATTTTGACGTTTTTGATGCTATTTATCTGTAACTTAAAGAAATAGTATGTGCAAGAAACTAAAAATACATTAAAATATTTTAGTGGAAGGGGGTTGCTTTGTGCTTAGTGCCATTAATGGTTGCGAAATACAACTTAATTCCTGTAGGCATTAAAGTTGAACTTGCCTCCATTAATCCAAAGCAGGTCGCACATTTTGAACCTAGAAAGCATGGTCTTTGATGATTCATTTACTGGTCTCGAGTCTTGCGGATTACAATTTCCCGGGAAACTTGACAAGACAAAAACCAAAGATTTTTGACAGAGGCTGCTGTTATGTTACGTAAGAATAAGAAAATCTCTATCCTAGCCCTAACCCCAACCCTAAACCTAACCCAAACTCTTACTATAGCTCTAACCCTAACGTTAATCCTAACCCAAACCCTAACGATAATTAAAAAAAAAAAGAGTAAATAAACAAATGAGCCCTTACTCTTTGCTTTCTTATACCCTTTATGGGCGTAACAGAGTAGATGAGCCAGCATCTATCTTACATAAGCACAACGCGCTTCCAAAAATTATTTAAACCAAAATACTCTATGTATATACTGAAGACTAGTGCAATTTTCTACAACGTAAACTATTTCGCAATATCTTTGGGAAATTGAGAACTTTTGGTAAAACAACTTTCAGGGCTAAACTCTTCTTCTCACAGAATCTCAGCAAAAGAATGAACAGTAGACAGTAAGTTATACTATGAACTCGAAGCAGCTATTTGCTTTGGTTTTTTAAATGCTTTAGTGCCCAATCAAGTTCTTAATTCTACTAATACTCACACATTTTAAAAATTCTAAATACTCACCCCATAAAGACTCTAAATGAAGAGGGAGTGACTATTTCAAGGAAAATTTTAAAGTTACGAAGAGGACACAAAATAACAAATATTTTATCTGCTCATTTCAATTGCATTTAGGGATTAAGATTTGTGTTTGAGCTAGGGTATGGGTTGGGGTTAGATTTGGTAATAGTCAGAACCTAAATTGTAAAATTTTGTATGGGGGGACGCTTTTGCAGCCTTGACCAAACGCATTTGGCATGCGAATGTACTTTAGTGAAAATTACGTAATTCTGTCGCCGAAATTGAATGAACACCAAAAAAAAGATCTTTGCCGGAAATTGAAGTGTTTTTTCGCCAAAATTAGATGAAAACTAAAAAAAAAAGGTCTACGTCGGCAATTGAAGTGTTTTTTTTTTTTGGCCAAAATTAGATGAAGACCAAAAAAAAAGGTCTTCGCCGGAAATTGAAGTGGTTTTTCGTCAAAATTAGGTGAAGAATTAGATCTTTTTCGTCGATCATCCAGCGTTCAAATCTCGATGGGTGGACATCTAAATCTCGATGGGGGGACGCAAAATCTCGATGGGGGGACGCTAATTCTCGATGGGGGGTCGCGTGCCTCCTACAATTTAAGTATTGACAGTAGTGTTAGAGTTGGGCTTTGAGTTTGGGTTGAATTTTGAGTCAGAATTAATACAAAAAAATTGATAAAAATTTCCGTGAAATAAAGCCCTCCAACGACAAAACTACCAGTTGGAAGCATTATTTCATCAATCGATAGACATTTCAAAGATTTTAAATACCAGATTAATAGTTAATCGTTCTTATTTATAGCTATATCCGATAATTTGTTGACTTCTTTTAAGTCGCAATTAATTCCGTTAAGTTTCTCTTTACTACTTTAAACCTAGCTCTTTTGACCTTTTGGCTACGTTAATTATATCTTACTACGGTGGTATCTTTAAGTAAGCAAACCCTCTCACTATTTTTAGTTTATCAGCTAAATTAGTAGTGTATGTCTATGTTAATATTTCTACCTCAATACGGAATAATTCTCTAAAGCGATTTCGAAGATTAACCGGTCAAGTAATGCTGCAAAAATTCAGTACATTAAACGTTTAAAACTTTTTGAGATATTTAAATGATTTTAAGGTTAGCTATCTCAAATCATTCTTGATTGTATTAACGTCGGAAAAAATTTAGATGTTTATTTTCAACAGTTGCCTGCGAGTAACGATTGCGTGCAGTCAGCGGAATTTCGTCCAGTTCTGGGTTTTGTTTATTCGGGATATTGTTCATTCGGTATTTGTACAAATCGGGATTTTGTCCACTTCAGGATTTAGTGCAATTCACGGATTTTTTGGGGGGGATTTTGTCAGTAAACAGCTATGTGCATGACTGTTAGGCGCAGCATCGGTAATGCGCTGAGGTGTTTGTGCGTTTGAAATTTATATGGTTATGCGCTGAGTCGGTTGTTTTTGAAATGCTAATTACGTTTGTTAAATGATAATTCTAACCTATGCTCCAAACCGTCCAAGGTTCAATTAAGTCTGCACTTGGCGTAGAAACGTAAAAGCTGATCAGATAAAAGCAAATCACTACATGGATTTGATACGCCCGGCGTGCCGGTTTAACAGCGATCATTTTACCAGCGTAAAATTTTAAAATAAATCAATAAACAAGGAAACGTTAGAGTACTTTCACAATTGCACGCCAAATCTAGACTGGATCTAAGCGTCGCCGTCGTAACATATAACAGCGCGTTTAAACCGGGCGTAAAGCAACCCAACCACTCGCGAAAGTTGCTCTGGCCAGGTCAAAACGCGCATGAACTTGTAGCCCCAAACAGTCTAGCACGAAAATTGTTCGCAAAAAAGTCTTGCGTGGTTTTTCATTACAATTCTATTCTCTACTCTACATGTTACTTACTCTTCCTGGAATCGCTTTTTTTCGAATTGTTCGAATATCTGTAGGTGACCAAGAGAAACACAAAAAAGATTATGAAAGTACAAAGCAGCACCGTTGGACTACATGAGGTCGTTTCAAATATTCCTTCAGAAACGTCACTATTATCCATTTTACAACAATCTGAAAATCTGTACACGCAAAAAATACAGTTTATATTCGGCCTAATAGTGGCAACGCATTATGCAGAAAAGATATTAATTGCGGGATTTCAAAGCAATTGCGGGATTTCAATGCTGTATCTTTATGTAGCAACAAATAGCACCAGTATAGTGGTGCTGATTGACATCGTTATCAACTGTCTTGGACTAACTTTTTCGTTGCAATCCAATTTACAAGTCTTGCGATTCGTTTAAAACAGATGTGGACAAGCACTGTTTCGACTGCAAGTCCAAATCAGCAACTCTCAGTGCTGTTTGTCAGTAATCAACGCTTTAAAAATAATTTTAAAATGTCGCTTTTAGGGCATGCGCTCTATAAATATTTAATTATTTATGAGTGGCATAAGTGATTCGTTTGCATATCCTCTCATATCTGCATTTTATTACACTGTTTTATCATATACACACTTAAAATTTAAAACTTTTAAATATTGGTTCTATGCCACTCGAGTTTAAAGGCGATGTGCCTATAAATGTATACCACGCCCATATTAAGTCGTTCAAGGGTTAGTTTTCATCTCCATCAGTTGTAATGCAAGATCTTATTCCTAAATATTGCAACTTAGCTGCACAGAACAGCAACAGGCTTTAATGTTGTTATCTGGTAAAATAAAGCGGCAATCATCAAAAAGCATTGATGGCATATCTAATGCTCATATTACATCACCAACAGCCTGGAAGTTGCCATATTGCCTTCCTTCTTGAACCACAATTAGAAGTACCTTTTGATGTACAGCAGAATAGCCTTAATTAGCTGGCAATCTTGCAATGTTTTGCAAGAACATACAACTTTTGCATTCTTCTGCCTTCAGCCCTGCATATGCTTGTCAACATGACAAATAACTCAATCTGCATCTTTCAGTTTGCAAGATTGGTTTGGTGATGCGTGGCAAGAACTATTGCATCATAGTATCATATTTTTAACTCTCTTGCCATCTCACCATGCACCTAGAATGTCTTTTGGGTATATTGCTTGCTGGTATACTTTCCTGTTTGCTATTTCTACTTTGAACAACACTACACTAATACGGGCATGGTTTATTTTATAAATGCAGCTTTCATCCTAAATTTTAATACGTAGATTGTAGTACGATATACAACTATCGAAATTACAGTAGTTGGAAAACAAATTTTGCAAACTAATAAATTGACCAGTTTTTGTTCGAGCACACAAATTTTTATGAATCAAAAGACCCAAATAATCACTTCGGGACTGCGAATGCGAAAACCTACAATTCAAACAAGCCTAGTACCCGATCAAGACTATATTAATATTGCAGCTATCACTAGCTGCTCCCTTTCATGAGGCATATTTCGGCATACTTGACCCGGGTATTTGTTTGATCTGACCGCCACTACGCAAATAGAATACTCATTTGCTAATTCCAAGGAGAATAAAGAAAGATTGAAGATCACAAACTTGATCCTTTGCGTTTAACTTTACTATCACAATTCATTTTAATTTTTACTAATTTTGCAAATTAAGAAAAAGGTTTGTTGAAACTACAAAGTTTTTATTATAATTTGGAGCAGAAAAACGATATGATGTGAAAACTCCGACTAAAAAAACAGAGCCAAGATAAAATGAAACATTCTATTTACGGAAAGTTTCGACTTGCACTTAAGTCATAAGTTGCACTTAAGTCATAAATGCAAGTCGAAACGTCTCGGAAATAGATTTTATCTTGGCTCTTTTGTTTTTGTCAAAGTTTTTCTATTGTACGTTACTACAAAACGTCGTAACAATTTAGGTCTCGCGTTGTTCCCACATTTATGAAAAAATTCAAAAATTAAAAGAGGCTAGCAATGAGACGTGAATTGCATACAAAGCATTTTGAAACTGTCGAATTCACTGGCCTTGATTTAAGCTCTGACGACGCTACCTATTTTAATCAAGGATTTTTGTTCTTGACAAAAATTATATATGTTGCAATTTTGATAATTCGCACACATGACAAAAAAAAGTTAAAAAAGTACGTAGAAAAGAATGCGCTGAAAAATTTAAATTTACTAGTGGTAGCAAGCAGTTGTTCTATGATTCCGATTCCCGTTGACTAATATTATGAAGAGATGTAAGCAAAACTAAACATCCAGTACCACTGCATAAATTTCCAAATGTCTATCTTTGATTTACAAATGTTACGTTCAGTACAACTTTAGGGGTAACTTATTTTCCAATTTATAAATACATTTGGCAAAATTACAAATTTAAAACTTATTGTACTTGAAGCTTGCAAACTGAAAATGTTTATAACAAGTCTTTATTTTGGTGCAAACGTATATATTCACATCATTGGAATGTTTAACACTTATTTTAGCAAATGCATTAAAATCAAAAGCTTGAGTACTGCGTATACGTTTTTAGGTTTGTCATTTAAGTACATTTTTGTGTCTCGTTAAAGCTTGCGCAACTTGAGTCTGCTAACACACTGAGTAATGAGTATGCAAAAGAGCTTTATGTTGCTTTTAACTGAAAATTTTTGGCTCTTCTTGCAGCTTTATTCTCTGCTGAAAAACTTAGTTAGGAAGCTTGGCCACTACATATTTGGTTCAGTGACTTATTTCCTGAATTTTGAGCTTTCGAACTCGAGAAATTTTTTTTCAGACATGTCTAAAAACTCGACAAAATTGATCAATTTTTTGGTGTCAAAGCACTTAGTTTGCAATGTTCTAACTTTCTGGTATAAATCATGAGGTTTTAGCTTGAAAACATTTTTGTGTACTTTATGTTTATCTTCCGGCGCCTTATCAATCATTAATAGTTTTGCTGCTCATTTCATTCTGTCAAAACTGAAATTGAAATATGATAGGCAAATGAACACCTTTAAATGACTTTTCTCTGTTCTAATTGCTTTTTTCTATTGGCTACGCTCAATACGCTAGCAGCATTACAGCATTCGCATGTCGCCTTCCCTACTTTTTTCTCAACACTACCGAGCACTTCTACTACAGCAAACCGCAATCAATCGAAGTTCGAGTTGCAACATCATAATGACCTGCATTCTTCATCTTCTAAATTATTAATGTCGGTCCCGGCGGTCATGTGCGCGGCTAAATAAGCTATCAGCACCAGTCACGCGACAATTAGTGACCCCGACTTCGAAGGTCGTCGCCGTATAGTTAGTTCTACTTTTATGAACCGATGTTGGATCTTACTACGATTTTGTAAGCTCATGCACGAGTCAGCTTGCACGTTTCCTTCCAGTGCAAAATTCTCGGCAGAAAATATCAATATTGTAAAAGTTAATTCTTAGTTCCACGTTGTGAGTGCAATACTGATCTTACTCGTCTATATACTTGATACTACTCTATTGAAACTTCTCAAGACTTTAAGAAAGAACAATTATATTTCCCTTTTACTTTTTTTGTATTCTCACAAAATCAGCTCACTGCGTTGCGATTTTTATGTAAATTTTTTGATCAAATAACACTACAATTCCATTGCGTTTTTTTGTTATTATATCAATTTATCGCGCTGTTGGTAAAATCGCCAATTAAGGTTTTTAGAACTCTTAATGTGATATTTAAGAAAATTTTCCTAGCTGTGTTTTCGCTATGTTTTGATTCTAGAGGTAATTCTGCATTTTTTTGAAGGACGACTTTTCATTTTGTTGAAACGGCTTTTTGTAAATGGACAACGTAACAACTTACAACCAAAAATGTATAGGCTTCTGGCAGCTTTGTTGTGATATCTACTGGTGTACAGTAGATATAAAACTTCTGCTGCAGTCGTGTCAAAAACTTTTACACACATAAGTAGAACAATGTGAACAATGACTAACATAGATTGACAAACAAAATCTTTCTGTTTGTAACACAGTTTTATCCAGTGCAGGCGACACTAAGCAGTTTGTGAATAAGAACTTGTTTTGTTTTTTTTTCCGACAATTACATTACACAGTATTTTAGAAAATTTCGCCGTATATGCAGTTTGTGCTGCATTTTTTTTCAATTTTTCAATAAAACCTAAAGAATTTTTGCTGTTTTAGGTATTAATTTAGAGTAGAAACAAGAATCAAATAACTGCACTGTCATTAGTAATAACTTTTTTTGTTATTGTTACATCATCATCGTTAATTAAACACACATAAACATAAAAATGATAACTTCGAATTTAAGACAAGCTTTTTATTGTAGAATACCACCTATCCTTCCATTCATGCAGGAAAACAACGGCAGGAAATGTTAACCGGGGTTACGCGTAAGATTGCATCTTTTTGCCACAAAATGAAAATGTGAATCAGTTTGATATCCTGTTTTGGTTGTAATTTTTCAATTCAACAGTCCGTTGTCGATGTTTATTGTGATGATTCTACCTTTTATTTGCGTGTCAACGCTCGATATAGGAAGCAAAAGGGCATTAAAACTGCAGTTCTGTAAAGTTTGCTGCAAATTAAACTTTTGGCCAGTAACTTGTTTACGTAATTGAGCAGTTGCGGCCAACTAGTTGGATATTAATTGCCATGTGTTTCACTACACGTGAATTGATACCGTATAATCAGCAAAATTATGTCATAACAATTTAATACTACCTTGTCACGAAAGAGTCTAATGAATCCCACGAAGCCTTAATTTTGTGATATGTTAATTACGGCCTCTGTGATAGTTTTGGACTCTAAGTTCAATTTAATAATTACTAACTGAGATGCTCGTACGTAATCAAAATATTTTCGATTTCAAAAATTCTAGGTGTATTAATTCAGCAGCTGTAAGTTAACCTGTCTTGAAATTTATAATCATTCTGCAGAATTGACGCTGCATTCTACAACCGCAATTCGCCTATCGACTTGCAGCTTTAGTATAATGCGGTTTTTCATCTATTTTCGTAGTCTCTTTTCAGCGTCTAATATATTCAATCTGACTTTGGATTTTGGTTTGAAATGCATTTTATTAGAGTAATTTTATTAGATTAACTTCATTTTTGGTCGTTTGTACAATTGACAGTTTCGATTGCCTCTAGGAACTTGAAAACTGATTAGCATAATTGCGATACACTTCCTAAACACACAAAATCTAATTACCTTGAAGTTAATTAATTGTCAAAATTACCTTGCGTTAAATGGGCATCAAACGTTAATTTAACCCATTTATTGTATGTCAAGCAAAATTTTACATTTTTTTGACATTTTTCAACTAATTTCAAAATTCTGCCACTTTTAGATCGAAAAATATTTGTATTTAGTTTTTCCGCTATCTGTTGAAATCCTTTCATTTTAAAAATAATTTTTGAAGTACTGATTCGTGACTGCTCCTGTTGCCATGATTTGGACCGCTAGCTTAAACGTTATCCAGTAGGCTTATCACTATTATAGCTTTTACCACCATTAGCAGCCTACCATAACCAGTAGATTTTAAACAACTAGCCTAGCCTAACTGTTTTTTTAGACAAGGTTTTACGCTTAGAATAGCAACAAACAACTACTAAACTAACGTGCTGTAATTAATCAGTAGCCTACACTAGCCTACCAGCCTAGGTCTATTTTTTTGTTTTTGTCCGAGCGCAGCAAATCACATATGTTTTTGCTAAAAGTAGCAAATTCAAACTAATAACTGTATATTTACATTTGAAAAGCAATTTACCTCATCAAGGTCACAGCAGAAACCTGGCAGAAGCCCATTCTACACTGAGATCTACAATCTGACAAAGCTCGTTTAAGATCACCGATGCAAATTTGATGTTGTCATGTTGCCACAGCCGAATTTTTTCCCGTAAAGTCAAAATCTTTCCCCTTAAAGCTGTTTAACGTCAAACATTGAAAAAACGGAACAAAAACGTTGGTTACGAATTAATTTTCACCTATGTAGTACTAAAATTCAAAAGTTGGACTCAACGCCCCTTTAAGTAAAATCAAACATATTTTTCAAACTTAGAAAAATTATAGTGACGTTAAAATGTCTCGTACATTTCCTAGATAAGGTTTTGCTAGTTTATTTACTTTGATATATGTTTTCAATCTTGGCAACTTTCTAATTTTTTGAAATATAAATACCGCTAATTGGAAAAATGTGTCTACGAGTATTTGGCAATGAAAAAAATCCACTAAATTCGATTAAAAGCTATGCAATCGTGGGGAGAATAGCTTATCTATGCTGATGTTTGGATCTAGTCGTTTGCTTCATCGTGTGCGCAATTGTTAATGTACTGATGACACGAAAAAAACTACATTTTTTCCAATGCATCGAAAAAGCTTTTTTTTTATTTGCGCGCAATTGACGTATCGGTTAAGAAATAGTTTACAAACGCATAAAATCGTCTTTGGGAGCTTGCGAGCTTGGTATATTTTTTGTCGAACCATTGTTTTTTGAGACGATTAAGTGACCGGATTAGGTTACTGAATTACATTGAGAAACGTATTAATCGCCTTTCGAAATGCCTATGTTCAATTAGAGTATGAAAATGAATAGTTTAGAAAGGATAAAGTTTTATAAATTTCTTTGATGGCAGTTCTTTGGATAGATTTTAAATTTTTCCAATATTAAATTACATATCGTTATTATTGCCAAGTAGAAAACAATTATTACCTAAAAAAAAAACATGATTTAACTGCACGTATTATCCTCAAGAACATGTTTTGGCAAGAAATTCCTTAGGTCTTGTTTTAAGGTTGTTGTTGCTGTGATAGGTTACTATGCAAGTTCGAGGCCATACCCTACTAAAACCTACTAAAACTTGATAGGCTAAGAAACGACTGTCCAAAACACTTAAAACATAAGATTTGCTAAATACCAGGACTTTTAATGGCCAATTTGATTGATTGCAGATTTCAAGCCATGTCCGTTTTATTATTTCCTTTATCACGCATTTAAAATTGCTAAACTTCTAGCTATAGTTCGCATAAACATTATTAATTTTAGATTATATAACACTTTATACTCAATTTTAAAAGTTGGTTTATCATAATTAAATCTTCTGCATAACGAAGGCCATTGAGAGAAATTACGAGCCGGGATCTTGTGGAACAGGATGAAGAGGTAATTTCTTTGCAGACGAACAGCTATTTTGTCAATTCGGCATTATATTGAAGATCAAATAGACCAAAAAATAGAGTCTTCACCGGTTCTGGCACCCTTTTTCTTCTAAATTTTAGGTGGAGACCAAATAAAAGCTAGGTCTTCGTCGAATTTCGACCTGTTTTTCTCCCGATTCAGTCCTAATTGACTGTTATTTCTCATTCCTAGCACTTCTAAGTACTTAAAATAGATCAATATTCACACCGTCCGGCCTTCCTAAATCAGGACGAGTCCCCAAAATTTCAAGGCCTGGATACTTTTACCCCCCTCTAAATGGCCTTATGCATAATCAATTATGTAAAATCATGCAGCACAGAAGCTTACCCCATTACCAAAATACGGTGTTTTATGGAGCAATTTGTTTGTAAAGCGATTACTTGGCACAGCGTTCTTTGACCAGGACTGAGCTAAAGCGCGACAATCGATATTATCAAAATCGAATTTAAGTTTATTTGTTTGTCTTAAGATATAAACAAAAAATAAAAACTACAGTGTACATTAGAACACAGATATTTCAAATTTTTTTGAAAAATTTGATATCTCTGCTTATCATTAGAACACTAAACAAAAACATCATTGACTGGTCAGAAGCAAAAAAAAACAAACAAAAACAAAAGCAAAATGGGGGTATAAAAGCAAAACAACAAAAATTGGCCGATACGAATATATTTATCTAACCAGAAAACCGGAAATTAACGATTGGAAAATAGTAAGCAAAAAATTTACTCAAAAATGTGAAAATTAAACGGACAAAATTTTTTTTGTGTTGCGTTTCTTTGAATTCGAAGAACATTATCAGCTAGTTGAGGAATAAGTGTATTTTTAATGGTTATTCTATGTCTCATATTGCAATTTGTCTCGTGTACTAGGCACTGTTAGCACTGTTGGGCGTGACTAGGTTATTGGGTTTCATTAACATTCTTTTATACGGTATCGCAATTTAAGAAAATATTTCTTTTTTTTTTTTGGTGAAAATTGCATCCAGCAACTTAAAAATGATGCACAAATCTGAAATTTTGCATCAAAAAAACTTGTGCTTTTTAAAATTTTGTCAATTGCAAAAGTCATCACTTCTCATAAGAATGTTATTGTTTTTAATTTAAAAGCTTGTTCGTGCGCCGATATGTGTCAAAAAGTTTGTTCTTTACTAGAAAAACAATCAATTTTATGGATTAGTTTTGTTTCGAAATATCTGCATTGGGTTTTGTGTTTTTGCACTTAATGGGACTTCCGTTTTGTTGAATATCGCGTGCAGTCTCTGCTAGGTCGTAATGATATTTTTGTCTGCCTCTGTACGATAAAAGCGTCTCGATTACAAAAGCTTGGGATTACTGCCAATAAATTTAATTTTTGGCGTGGTTCAACTTTTAAGAGGTCACTCAAATTTGTTTTATTGCAAAATTTGTTGAAAAAAACAAAATTTTTATTCAAATTTCAATAATTTTTTTCAAAATTGATTGTGTTTGTAAACAATAGATGAGCCATAACTTCTTGGTGACCTTTTTGTGTGATTCGGTATAATACTTCAGTAGTCACATAATCTATTTATAAATAGAACATTGCTCATAATCTTTTAATTAAAAATAGCAGCTATTGGAAAAAACAGGCCTGCCAATTTCTGCCGTTTTCGTTTTCCATTTGAGAATGACTTTGCTTTCTTTTAGCGTAAGGGTAGTTTGATTTCAAGTTTTATAATTGATTTCATGTGAGACTTCCACGCTCAAAGTGAAATCGTAAGCAACTTTAACTGAGTACCTCAAAAAACGATTTTGTGTGTGAAAACAATTTGTGCAAGGTTGCTAATCTTGCTCTTAATTTGTATGAATATGCAAATAAAGCACATTTCGATATGAACAACATGTAACTATTCCTTTTAATATCTCTTATTTAGAGCAAGTTTTTTATTCCGTTTAAAATCGGGAAAGCAAAAAACGCTAGCCCAACAACAGACGTTTTTTTTTCTGGGGTCGTTTTTAGGCCAATAAGCAACATGATAAATATTCACTATAAACAATAAAATCAAAAACATATCATATTAAGGACAATCATTTTTATTCACTCTTATGATAAAATCTAACGCGTTTTGAAAAAAACAACAACAAAAACTAAGTTATAAACTAATAAAACAAATTGAAAGCAAGGAAGTTTATGCTTTATGCATGGTCAAAACTCAAAAGACAAAGTGTCTATAAGCGTAAACTAATCAATACTTCAGGAGAAATTACCGGTTTTTTGCTGCATTCCAGGGTATACTGTATTATGCAAACTTGGGAGCTATTAATATCTTACCAGCAAGCAACGTCCCAAGAAATGTATTGTGGCTAAAGCCCCTCTCCATCGATCAGGCCTCTTAGAAAATTTGACCCAAATGTGCATGCTTTTAAACGTATTTTGAACTTGACCAGAAAAAAGAGAAGGGGCGAAGGAGTTAAGTAATTTTATTCCGCTGCCAAATGGCTTCCAAGACTTATCAATTAGTTGTTTTAAATGACTTTACAAACGTGCAAAATGTCACACAAATGGCGCTAAAATGACTATTTTTTCGAAAACCTACAAAAATCACTGCGCGCCCGGGGCTGAAAGTTTTCTAGACCCCTATAGCCTTCGGCGGCCAGAGAGCGGATCTCCGATCCACGTCTGCGAAATGCAGGCAGACAAATTTTAGATTTAAGTTTAACTCTAACCCCCAACTCCGCCATAAAAAAGTACTTATTACGCGCCTGTATCTATATTTATCAAAAAACTACTAGTTTCAAATTCAATTGTTGACACTGCAATAAATAACCATTTCCCTTTCTGTAAGAATTTGCCTTGCAGAAAACAGCATAGGGAATTAAGATACAAAAACTTAGTTTTGCATGATGAATCAATAGCAAAGTTGCTAGTATGATCTGTACAAAAATAGTTTTCAGTTCTGATCTGACCCAAATGGCCTTATTAGAAGTAATTAATTATATTATTTGTAACGGCGCTGTCAAAAACGGCGTTGATTTGATACTTTGAGGTTAAATCGCGTGTGAAGACTTTATTACCATTACTTGCAAAAAAACTTGATTTTTGAATTATTATTTTTGAATTACAGCGACTTTCAAACTTATGGGGTATCCAGATATATCCTTATCGACAAGCTATGTAGAAATTTTACACGATTGCCCTATTTTTAAAGGATATTAACAGCAGACGAGAATGCCTGAAAAAAACGGTAGTTTTTTTGCTCATCACAAAATGTACAGTACACTGCAGGTTACCGTAAGTCACAAAAATATGCTTCAAAAACAAAAGAAATTTTATTGGTTTTTCAAATTCTTTGATGGTGTAAGATGAATAATTTTTGCATTTTTTTGTATAAGCTATATAACCGACATCAGTAAGGTCATTTCTGTAACAGAAACTGCATCTCATCTGCTGGTGGTAATTATTCATGATCACTGCAGTCCATAGTGCAGAAATGGGCTTCCTATAATCAATTGTTAGCTAGTATCATTTATTAATGCGTGGTTTTGCAGATACACAACATGCAAGTCATTCGAGGTTGATTTTGAAAATGGTAACTTAGCGACTACGAAGTTAGTTTGTTTACCTTATTACATCATCTTCAGCCAAGTATGGTGATAAAGACTTTTTCTACTTGGCCGCATTTACTCTTAACCTTCGAAACCAACTTATTATGGGCTTTTTGAGATAATGTGCAAAGAACTGCTGTACATGTACAAATACATTATAATTATAAGCCTACAATGTTTTAATTGAAAATATATTATTTCTATTTGTGGATTACATACCACGAGATAATCATCTCTGCTCGTTTTTGTTTTTTTTTGTTTCTGGTGGTTTTTAGAATTACATTTAAAGATAGGATATAGACAGGTTGCAGTTTGTAAAAAAAAATTACCAGATTACACTTTCTGGTAAAATAGGCCTTTCATTAGTTGCTGTCCGTTTGTAATCAACAAAAAAAAGCAATTTTTACTGCCGTGGATTATGAATACTTTTTTCGATATAGACAAAGAACGAACGGAATTTCGGGAAACAATGTAGTACATTGTTGTTAGTCTATACATCGTAATATGGGACGATCATGTTGCGTTATGACTTATGAAGTTATGAAAGCTCGTTGATCGTCGAAAACAAGGTTAATTGTTTTCTTACCGCCACGTGCGCTCTTGCGTGCAAGCTAGGTCACGTGATAAACGCACTCTTCGGCCGCAAACATTTCGAGATTTTCTTTTTTTCATTCGCACGCGATCGCAAGTCGCAACAGACTAACGGATAACTAACCAGCCATTTCTCGTTTGTACACTGGACCGCAATTAATTCCGTTTCCAACTATTTGCCTCCGAGACATAAAGCTGTCAAAAATTGCTCGTACATTTTGACGCAACGAAATAAGTACTTTTGATTTGTCATCACATGCCATTAGTAGACTGAAGTAAGTAAGCCTCGACTCGAAAAAAAAACTAGTTTTTTGTTGTTTTTGTTATTTGATGGAGCAGAACGTCGACCTGCTCGACTTTTGATCAAAAATCACATTTGCATTGAATGTTTTTTTTTTTTTAATATAAAATCAGCTTATGGTTAATAGTGTTAACGAATAACGAATTGTTATAACTACAGCTCTACAAAACTTACTGTTGGGATTTTAAGGTCGGCGAATCTGTTGTAAATTGTTAATAAAAGTCGTTAAAATCAAATCGCTTAAGTATCTAATCAGCCTGTTTTGCCTTTTTATTCATATGAAGATGTGTGTTTATCCAGCTCCAGCAAAACTTTCTCTCTGATCTGCTGACTGCTCTACGAGCACGTTTTAATTTAAAACCGACGAAATTTGGATTATGGTTGTTTACAGGGATTGCGATTTCACGTCTATACGCCCGTTATCATATTCAAAACTACAAAATTCCAGAATGCCTGTACGTTTTTACTCTTAGCACGATTAGGATTTTATTTTGCGTGCTTTTACTCGTCCTACCCTTCGTCATTCTTTCTTCAGACACATCCTTGGAAAATTTTGACGCAAACTTTTTCAATAACAAAGTAATAAATTAATATGGAAGTGTACCATTTTCACAATTTTCATCTCCACAAAGACGTGTAGCTTAAAAGAATGCATATTTGGCTTTTTGTGCCACTCTAATTCTACATCCAAAAGACCATTTTGCAAGCCAACGATCAACAACCATTTTGGATGGTCTTGCCCGAAAAGGCTACCTGAATACTGCTTTTTACCATAATTTTAATGAAATCAAATCTTTCACTATACTCTCTGTATTACGCCGAAGAGTTGAACAAGTTTGCGGGGCTCATCTCCGCGTTATTGCGCCCGGGCAACACAGCTGCTCCTTTCGAAGAAATGTTGCAGCGGTGGCTAGTTTGACCGCCCAGATATGAACCCCAGACCTCCCGGAATCAAAATCAAATGACTGCTACTTGTCTGTAATCAGAATTATTTTGTCATTTTTGAACTGAAAGCTGAAGATTTAACTACCACTGATGATGTATGACTAGAGTAATCCCTGACCTAAACAATTTATTCTGTGTTCGTATAGATAGACAACGTTATCGATTGGTTATCCTTAGACATAAATCTGTCATTCTGAGTCAGACTTGTTTAATCGCACCAACACAACAGGGTTCAACTTGCAAGTCTATTGCCAAGCCGTGCTACCACGATAGGCCAACAAACTTTGGTACAACGGAAAACAAGCATTTGCTATTTTTTGTCAGGATACCACCACAAAACACCAGTTCAGAAATCGACTCGGGAGGCAATGGTGTTTTGATTATTTGCTCTAACCTTTATCGGCTGGGTTTAGACGTCTCGAATTCGTGTTATTTGGAAAGAAGTTCGATGTTTGTTTGTGTTTGTATCGTAAGCTTAATCTGAGCTTTCTTAATCTTTCATTGGTTAATCAAAAAAAGCTTGAGTTTCACCGTTAATTTGCTTTCTAACTCCGTAACCTTTACAGAAATAAAACTCTCCCAGATAATGAATATGCTTCGCAACTTTGCTAATCACATGTCAAGTTCAGCTATCGCGTAAAAAAACGCGAAAAACGCGCCGGTCGTTTGTGAAGGGTGGGTGAATGGGCGTTTACGGTCTTCTTTTTGACAATGATAATCTAAGTGGATAATGTTCATCTTCTATTGTGTCTAAAAATAGTCTGTCCTTGAATTCTTCGCAATGTTTTGCGTAGCCAAGGCCCAAACTAACTTTGAAAACTATGTATGGGTTTCAGCAGCAAAGGATAAAGCTCTATGAACTTGTCCAAGTTCATTTGCCACCACCTCGGATTCAACACTTAGATTGCCTTATCTTCACAATGCATCAGTTACTATATGTGAGAAAGGCACGCAAAATACTATTCTAAAATTTGTCACGATGAAACAAAACCATGTATAGGCCTACTTGTACTTGCATATATGCAACATTGAAGACCATAAAGTATTTTCTGAATTTGTTGCTAAATTTATACATGTTTACAAAGCTTTTGTTGCTTTTGCTGAATACCTGTCAAAAAACGTAGCAATAGGAATTTCAAACCCCTTCGAATACGGTACTACAAAAAAGTCGAGCACCATGTTTACCTATTATTGCAAATGGCGAAGTTTCGAGTAGTTTTTGATGCCCTTGTCAACTGAAAAGATCAAAGCACTACATTATTATCATTCGATAATATGTATGTAAATAATGGTGCTAGCATAATAATATCCTGCTTACCTACTGCTCATAAATAATGATCAAAAGTATATTTTTGGAATTTTTGTTTGAATAAGTGACGGATTAAGCTTTAGCAAACATCAAATATTTGCTTGATGTAAAAATCAGTTAAAATCTTTGTGAATTTTGCTGGTTGAGCGATAGTTCTGGCGCAGAATTTTAACACCAGAGAATATAAAAAGCCAAAAGCGGTGATTAGATTTTGGATGTTGGAAACATTCGCAATTTTTTAGCCTGGTTTGACCTTTCGTTATATCGGTATGGTTGTACTTTTGGGCAGACGTGGAGTCCTCGAGAATACTTTTTGAAGTCCTTGGCCTTAGCCTCGAAGCTCAAGTCCTTGGCTTGGGCTTCGAAGCATGCAAGTCCTCGAAAATGGCTTGTCCTCGGCTCGAGGACAGCATTATTTTTTGATGGGTTGAAAAGAAAAATAACCTAACAAAAGTAACCAAAACTTCTAGCCTGTCAATTCGTTTCTTTTACTTATTTGAAAAATACTATTATGTGATAGCCAAGTCATAGTAAATCTTATTTTAAATGGATTTGTGTGAAAGCTCTAATCGGATAATGAGTAGGCAAAATAAAGGCAGTGTACTGCAGAATAGTTCTTTTTATTTCTGCTAATACTTCCGGTGGGGGTGATACAAACTGCAAAGCACTAAAACCATCCAGGGCCAAAACAAGGGATCCAGGGGTCCATACACACAAGTTTGAGTTGCTTATGGTAAAACGTGACCGTGCCTATCTGAGTGTGGATTCAGAAGAAAGTACGTGCGTGACAATGAAATGCAATACAGTTACAAGGGACAGCCTATTATACTAAATATGTTAAGACATCCTTGATATCTCGAAAACGCCAACTCAAATCACTGGCAAGCGGTCTGGGGTCAAAGCCATATTCGCTGAACGATTTTTGTGTTCAAAATCGCCGTTAGTAATTCCAAGTAATAATTAAATTATTGCATTAGAAAATACACTGCATGAAGATTTATTAAAAAAAACGAGTGTGAAATTAAATATAACTACAGTATAATTGTTCGAATGCATGAAAAGATACGCGCTGCACTTAATCAATTTTTCAAACAACGTCATGAAGATGAAAAGGCGAAGCTCCCGCTAAAAATATGGACATTTTCAGAAAAATTTATTGATTTATTATTTTCACGTTTCTACAATTGTGGACCATTTGAAGGGACCACGGGGCATAGGTCTCCAATGCCTTCTTTCTTAATACGGCCCTGTTGGGATCCTCAAGTTATACTTTTTTGCATTTAAATACCCTATGTTAAATTTTACGAAGTGTCTTTTGGCGGCCGAAACATACGCTCTCATTCATTGGAACGACCGACGCTCGCGTCGCATGTTCCTTTGGTTTTACTCGGCCATTTTCCGACTAACGAGTGCGAAATTTCAAACTTTTTCTTATAACTCGAGAACGGTTGGGTCTAGCTACATGAAATTTTGACAGCAGTTTGCGATTAATGAGTTGTATGTTTGTACACAATTTCGAGGCAATAGGTCACGTGACTTTGGTTTTAGAACCCGAAAACCGCCCCGCAAGTTTGGCGTAAAAAGCGGTCTCAGTCAAAAACGGCTTAAGTACTGCAAAAAATATTTTATATGGTTATATGTCTCAAGATACCCTTTCATCCCAAACAACCCACTTTTGGCTGCAATGAGGTTTATTTCTTTTTTTTTCCTTTTTTTTCTTCCTAAATTTTGTACGCTCCTCTTCTCCTAAACCACAACACATCGAAATCTAATTTTTGTGTAAAGTTGTTGAGCTGCAAATTCAATTTTTTCTCCCGAAATTTTTTGGGGCAACTCCTCCGGGAACTCCATCAAAATGGGGCCCCAAAAATCCATTTTTTGAACGGCTCAAGCTAGGGTGCTAGTTTTTTTTGATATCAGTAGATATTTAACAGACAAATATTTTGACATAGTTTGGGGGTGCCACCCCACCGGGGACCCCCAAATGGACCCCCCAAAAATCAATTTTTTGAATGGCTCAAGCTAGAGTTCTACTTTTTTTTTTATATCAGTAGATATTTAACAGACAAATATTTTGACATAGTTTGGGGATGCCATCCCCGGGGATCCCCCCAAATGGACCCCCCAAAAATCAATTTTTTGAACGGCTTAACTTAGAGTGCCAGTGTTTTATGATATTAGCAGATATTTAACAGACAAATATTTTGACATAGTTTGGGGGTGCCATCCCCCCGGGGACCCCCCTAATGGACCCCCCCAAAAATCAATTTTTTGAATAGCTCAACTTGGGTGCCAGTCTGTTTTGATATCAGCAGATATTTAACAAACAAATATTTTGACATAGTTTGGGGGTGCAACCCCCCAAATGGACCCCCAAAAATCAATTTTTGAACGACTCAAGCTAGGGTGCCAGTGTTTTATGATATCAGGAGATATTTAACTGACAAATATTTTGACTCCACTTTTCTGGAGGTTCCATAATCAGATATTTTTGAATAATTGCTGATTTTACGGTAGACAAAAAGTACTATTGAGCGTCACAGCATTAGCTATGCGTCGGTCGTTCACTGGGTTTGCTGGCAAACTCCCATCTAGTTGATATAGGCATTAGATGCGACAGAGTAGAGAGAGCTATCATCGGCACAGAAGCGAAAAAAAAGATTGGCTTAAAATTAGGATTGGGAAAATGTGGGAAAACTAAAATTTTTCTAATTTTACTTTCGCAGTATTTTTTTTTTTTTCAAATCGTTTTAAAAATCTAATTGTTGCTTAATGTTTAAAAGTGACAAAAATTGCTATTTTTTTTAATCACTAAAATTGTTCAACGGGGCATGGGAATTTTGCTCTCGCCCATCAGAATCTCGTTTTTTTTTCCCAAATACATCAGCTTGCAAATCTCGTATACAGTACCCCAATTCAATTTAAAGACATAAATTTACAGTATTTCGCAATACTTTTAGATAATAATATCATAATCGCTGTGTAATTTTAAAAAACAATGATAATAGCTTCTTTAAAAAGTTCTTTGAAAAGAAGTCGTTTAACCAAACAATTTGTGGTTGAGAAACTAGAACCACTAAAAAAGTAGGGATTGATAATCAGTGGACGTTTGCTACAGGGCCCTAACTGATGAAGTTAAGGCCTTAAAATTGACCAGTTCCAAGTTTAGAATTTAATTATTTCCATTCACTTGTTACGGCTTTAATTGTTTAATTACCATCATACCGCTGCGAAACGTATTTAACATTGCTGCTCATTCGTAAAACTTCAAAATGACATTCATTATTTTTAGAAACTGCTATTTTTGAATTATCATCAAAAAATTAACGACATGCAATATCTTTCGCGCTTCAGAATAATGAAAAATTTGCCGACCAATACTTTAGAAAACTTGTGTCCTCGGTCTTTGGCCTTCGCCTCGACCATTCCTGTCCTTGGCCCCGAGAGGATCTGTCCTCGAAGAGTCATTCCTTGGCCTTGGTCTCGGATTTTTTTTAGTCTTTGGCCTTGTTCTCGAGCGTTGGGTCCTCGACTCTACTTCTGCTTTTGGGTTTGATCTTGCTTCGAGCCTGTACTTACTTAGTCGGTTAACATTATGAACTCTTACATTAATGAATTGGCAATAGAGCTTTGTTTGTGTAGGCCTATATAATAAAAGGATAAAAAGCCAAGTACGTGTGTTGCGAATAATCTTATTAAACAAGTCCTTGAACTTTGATGAGCCATCTTAGTTGGTTATTATTGCAGCGGAGCTTGCGTGTAGTCTCACCACAGCTGTGCGGTCTGCAACATATAACCTTTGCGGTAGAAATCTTTCATTGAAACTTTCGACTTCTGATAAATATTTGGTTGCGGTAATGATCATAGTCTTATGAAAATCTTAAAATTGACTACGGCAGTGATTGGTGACATTGTCGAATTCTATCAAGATTAAACTCATTAAGATAAGGTGGAACTCATCAAAATGAAGGGGGCAGTCTTACAGCCTATGATATTTATTGTTTTATGTTAGCAATTACATTGGTTGTATTAGGAAAAACTATCGGGACACTTCACTCTCACAAAAATTGACTTGTTTCCCATTGTAGTGACAGCTTGCCTACGTCAAACTCAAAAAAGAATGAGCAACTTCACCTACCAACGTATTACGAAAGGAATTTTTTTTGTATGGAGAAAGCGTTTAGTTTCAGCGTCCCGCCATTCCATTTCTATTTCAATATTTTTCGAGATAGCAAAGACGTGTTCACCAGTAATCGTAAATTTTTAAGGTTGCAACTAACTGGTTTTAAATGTTCTAAATAAAATGGTTGGCTGGAAAATTAAGAAAAAATTGGTCTTTTTGCATTCTGACGGAGTGAATAATTCAGCTATTAGTTTAGCTCTACACGTAGACGTTTACTGCTTTGTTTCCAAATCATACTAATTTCATTACATCTATTCAAAGTTATAAAGCAATTTTATTCAGTGGTAGTCGATTTTCGTGCCAATCCCGTCTGTTTTAGAAAAATCTCACCTTTTCTCTTTTATCAAAATGTTATTAAGGAAAATATAAAAGATATTGATTGTGTTCTATTCATGCGTTTGTTGATTCAATAAACGTTCTTCTATGAACTAAATGCCTATCTCAAGCATGGATCAGCAGATAAATTTACTCGTCACCTCGTAATGTTTGAAGGACCTTTCACTTGCAGAAGTTAAATGTTATTACCGCAACACTACTGCACGGCTCAAATTTCGTCTTAAACTTTACCAACTGCCAAATAAAACGAGCTTAAGTCTCTAAATCTGATAAATTTGATTAGCTAAAGCTAACATTGAGTCTTAATTTTACGAACTTTGATTGACATAGAGTCATTTCAGCCGAGTATGAAGTAGGCAAGTTTTATTGGGTTTAATATCCAAATACTGTTCTATAAAGCTGATTTTACCAAACATTCGTATTTTTTGCGCACATGCGCAAAACTTTTTGTGGTCCTATTAAAGCACATTTTACTCACTTTTAAACGCTTTCAAGTTGGATGGTGTGAACAACTGAGCGTGCATAATTTAGCACGCGTATTTTTACTCGGTGTGCTGAAGCGTGTTTTGTACTTAGTCTTGCATAAAAATTTTTATGCGCATGTAATTTATGCTTTAAAAGCCCACAAAATTTTCTATGCGCACGCATAAAAATATGCCTGTTTTTTAAAAACAACGTGACTAGATTGATTCAAAGTCGTACTAACGGTTCTTTGCTTGGTGCTGGCAAAATAGTAATATGACAATAAATCCCGCTGCACTTCATGTTTCAAATGAAACTAATTTTCGCTGGAATTACCTTACAAAATAGGTCCGAAGATTAAGTTTGCAAAGTATTTGGGTGCTGGCCTTGTAACAACCACCCGTTTCGCGAAAAAAATTGATGCAATAAACAAGAGAGCATTTTGTAGCGTGTTTTTAACTTTTAAGTAGAGAAAAGAATTTGAGCGAGTAATTTTGCAAAACCGCATAACGTCTTTGATTGGTGATTTCTAGTTATACCATGTTATACAGTATGGTTACAATTTTCGGGTATCAATCTTTTTGATTGGTAAACAAAATTCCATCCTTTTTTAAGCCTCATAAATAACACAGATAACACGGTCAACTATCCCGCAACAAAATTTACGAGTTACTATATAGCGATTATGTTGGAAACTCTCTAAAAAGAAAATGTTGGTGCATGGGGGTACATTCTATTTGTAAAAGATATTTTCGACTGAGTTGAAAAACGAAAAACGGTTTGTGGGGGGTTTAGATTAATTTTCTTGGTGATTTTGTTCAATTCCACGGTTTTACTTTGTGTGTACTAAAAACACTATTTTTGGGGGCAGTTTTACAAAAATTGCTGATTTCTTTTTCCAAAAAACATTCCTCCAAGCTTAAGAGCAAGGAACGTGCAAATGGATAGAAGCAGATATTGCAAAGGCTGAAATATTCAAACTACAAACAAACAAGAACATGCAACGTTTTAAACACGTGTACAACATTTACCAGAGGTCACTATAGCTGACATATTATGGTTAAATGCTAAGCGTAAGTGATTGTCTTAGGTCTTCTTTCTGTTTGGTTAACTACTTTACAAAACAAGGTCCATATAATATTCTTTAGCTAAAAATTAGAAATAAATCTTTACTTTTGTGCATTGCACTCATTATCACAACTTAACTATATTCTGTTATTTGTTGCTAACTGTCTTTCACTTTTAACAAATGCTCTTGCCGTAATCCTGGTGGTTTTTGTTGTTTTGCTATAGTTACTCTAACGCTGACCGTTTATACGTTAAGTAGCACACTTGAATTAGGACTCTTTTGCCTCTAGCACTTAAAGCTGCTTAGTAAATCGTTTATCTACATCCGGCTAATTATTCTGCCCACAGAACCTCAACCTTATATACAGAATAAGCAACATCATCAGCTGCAATGTAGGCGGGGAAAAAAGAAGGACGAGATGGTATTGTTTCCGCAAAAGATTATTGTAGAGGGTTAAAGATGATTTTTACCCTATATGTCTTAATTTCTACATAATAATTATTTTTGCATTGCCAATTACGAACAGTGCATTTCAATGCCATGGCTTTGTTTTTTGTCTTCATACGTTTGTTTACGCTGAGAGAAACAGCAATTATTTTACTGTACAAAATTTTTATTTATTTTCGGTTTATCTTGTTGGGTAATGGTTACCGGTTCTACAGTATAGCAAGAATTGATATTTTGAAAATTGACATTTTGACAAGCGGTGCGCTTTGGGCCGGCATGTATAAAAAATGAAAGCAAAATAGAAAGGTGTAAATGAGAAAAAAAAAGGTGTTAATTATGCATTAACGTTTTACATTCATAAGCGATTAGAGATCTCACAGTTTTTTTTGTTTTTTGGAGGGGAGGGGTATTGTAGCTTTTAATCAAATCAATAAAAGCAACGTTAATTCGCTTTTTGGTTATTTATTGCGATTTGGCTTGATGCAGTTTTGCCTGTTGCAGCAGTTGGTATTAGCTCTTTGACGATGTGATATCAACTTATAAAAATATGGCGCCATCCATCAATTCATAAATATTGGAACCCTTTCCAAAATGGCTTTCTTGCATGACAATCATGTCAAATCGTGGTTGGATAATTTCAAAATGTCGCTGGTCTGCATCAGTTAATCGCAAATTTTCTTAAAAAATCGTAGAAAATTCCAATTTGGGCCAGCGTTATCCGATTTACAGACATAAACGGAAATCTTAGTCTGAACTTTATTTCTGATTACAGTAACTTTTAGCTGTAATTAGAAATCCAACTAAAGTTTGCTGCAGGAATGCAAATCAAATTTGTCACGTAAACATTAATTTTTGCATTTTAAAAGAGGAGTATTTACCATTAATTGCAATGAAAAGTCCCTTAATCCAGAAAATTTAAAACAATACGCAAATAGGCGGAAAAAACAAACCTAAACATTTTTAAACGACTTTACATCAGAGTATTTCATCTTCATCTTACAACGATGTGTCGCGTTGCTATAGCTTCAAAAAACTTCTTGTTAGTATGTTGGTGGATGCGATTTTGATACACACGCAAAAGATACACTACTAGATTTTTAACCATTTTCTGTATTTTGAATATCGATGGGACGTCTTCAGTTTATTAAAAGCAAGTTTGTAGCAATTGTAACTCATTAGCACACTCAGGTGGAATGTTTTATCATCAGATGTTTATTTTTGGCTCTAATAACAGGATCTGAGCAGCGAGCAATATTTTGAGCAGTTTTTTAAACTCTAGAATCCTCTTGACCTAAGGTTTACTCTTAATGCTTCTTATTGAGGATTTATGTTTCTAAAAATATAGTTCATTAGCCAAAGGTAGTCCATACGCAATGATGAATGCCAAGCAGAGAAGCTTTGAAAATCAGTTTTAAATTAAGTCGAAAATTAAATGAACCACCGTAGGAGTTGAACTACATGTCTGCATCGATAGCCGGCTTATCCACAAAAATATCAGCCTAGTACAGCTGCTGTATCAACGAATATCTCTTCTCATCAGTTAGTCTTAAACTGTTTGCCTTGAACCCTGGGAATCGAGCCCGA
Source organism: Trididemnum nubilum (assembly GCA_963965965.1). NCBI lineage: Eukaryota > Metazoa > Chordata > Ascidiacea > Aplousobranchia > Didemnidae > Trididemnum > Trididemnum nubilum. The sequence continues at coordinate 30,110,646 of OZ014485.1, forward strand.
ATCAACCATTGATAAACCATATGCTCTTTCTGATATCAGGTCTATATTAATAAACTTTTACAAATATACATGTTATTATTGAAAATCTTGAGTAATTTTGTAGTAATTATGTATTTTTAAAATAAATTGTGGAAAAAGCAGCAACACAATGGCCATAAACAGTACTAATCAAAAGTTTTCACTTGTATGCATATTTTGATTTTATTTCCTATATCATCACTGTACGTCAATTCAAACTGTTAATAGGTTTTGAAAAAAAATCTTTGGCTTGTTTTTTATATTTGTAGCATTTCACCAAAATATATAATTTACGATTGAAATGCCAACAAGTTAAAAAAATACGTCATTTTTAATCAAGGCTCTTCATTTGGGGTTGAATTTTAAGGTCTTTATGACACAAATAAATTATTAACAACCGTTATAATATTTGTCCCAAAATTTCCTGCCAAATCTGTAAATGTTTTGCAAACCATTTGCAAACATTACAGTATATTTCAAATGTATATAATATAAACATGTCATTTGGGCTCGTAAGTAAATGAATAAACTAACCTCGCAGTTTTAACCATTGCAGTTCGCACCATAAGTTTTGAGTATTTTCGAAACATTAATCGACTCGAAAGTTGGAATATAGCTGTGTTGGTTTGGCGTTCACCGGACATATTAGATTAACCCGAAACATTTGAATCTTTCGATAAAGATCGAACAATCCTGCTTGGTCTTGTTTCTGTTATTAGCTTCGTGTATTTGTGATGTTTCGTGATTCATATCGACTAGAATTGCCAGAAAAATGATAGCGAGCAGCGAGCTTGAGCTAACAAGCTCGTGTGACTAACGAAACGTTCCAAAATAAATAAAGTACGCTCATAAAATCAGCCTAACTTATTCTTCTTTTTGCGCGATTGTTTTAATCTAATTAAATGACTCTATAAAGCAGAAAATATTAATAACTGCTGTGCTGGATGTAAATAAATGAAAAGGCAATTACATTCACTGGTACTCGCATGTTTCAAATTAGTAAATTTTGGATTTTAGCTTATTGTAACATATGACATGCTTTAATGAATTACAGATTAACTTTAAATTATTTGCATTTATTTTTTACATTTTTTGAAATTATAAATAAACAGAAAGTTTTTATCGGTTTGTTAGAAATTAAATTTTATTGGAAATAATAAAAAAATACTACCCATACACACACGTAGTACTCGTCAAGCATCATCCGAATTAAATCTTTTCGAGCCCAGATACAAATCTCAAAAATTACAAAAAAGTTTTAAATATCTGGTAGTCAAGATATGGAACTCCGCACCACAAGACATAAATAATTACCCTTTAATCGATTCAAAATAAAGTACAAAAATATTTACTCTCCAAATATAAATGAATATATTTTAAGCACTAAAACGAGTTATTAATTAAAATAAATCACAGCGGTTGATAACGTTTTCAAAGAATATAAATTTTAACTATTCTAAATTAAAACAGCAAACTCAGTAATTGATTTAAAATTATTAGATGGCTGCTCGACTCGACGACCAATAGGTCCTTCGCAACTTCGTGCTACATTTCATTTTTAACTAATGTTTGTGTTAGTCCGAATTATTTTGAAGCGCAAAATAAACCTATCTATCTGTCCATCTGTCCATCTGCCCATCTGCCCATCTGCCCATCTGCCGGTACTACTAATAATGATAAAATTAAACCCGCTCTACATGTAGCCACAATTTCAACATCATCAACGATTTGGCTTTGCGTAAAATTTTTCATCAAGCAGAAAGTCGCATTTTAAAAAATTCTTTTTTTCGTGTCTCGCTTCTACCATTTTGCAAAATTTTCACTTTTACAATCCAGCTCCCTGGCCATCTTTCCCTCTTTTTTAATTCGCTGAAATTTGTGGATTTTTTTGGGGGGAGGGAGGTATCATTCTAAATTCCAATTATCTTTAGCACAGTATTATGTATTAAAAACAATAAACCGAGAAGTTAAACGTATAAGATAGTGCATAAACATATTTATAAGTACAATCATGGTTATTTTAGGCTTGTTGCTACCGATCGACAAGAACTTGATTGTTCCTCCAAACTCTGCACACTGTTTATTGCTTACCAATACAATGTATATATTAGGATCCTTCCTCACCTGGTAGCTCTTCGATTGTGACGTCAGCAGAGCAGCTTACTCGTCGAATGAGCAAGAAGCTTTTTGAAGCTCACAGCTCTACTTCGGGAATATTATCTGAAGCAAAAGGAATAGGTAAGGATGATTTTCAACAAAGATTTAGAACGAGTTTTGTTTAGTTTCACGTGTAGATGTGCAGAGAAAACCTTAACATTATTTTTGATACCAGCCAGAGCTGTGTAGAGTAAAATGACCAAAAATTGCTGCTTTGATGAAGTATCTTTCCAGAGACTAGGGCACTGGTCGGAAGACTTCTTTGCTCTCCTCTTTTCCCACGTAGTAGCCTAAGGAGGCCGTTTGCGATGAAGTTGCTTAATTAGGCATATATTTTTGTATTCCGCTCTTTCGGTGTGCCGGATTACTTGCCACGTCCATCGCTTCTGAGTGAACATAATAGTTCTGTTGTAGGAACTCGAAAGTTAGCCTATAAGCATGAACCAACATGTATTGTCTTGTCACATCTTTTTTGGCTGAATTTGTTTCAATACTTTGTTCTAGTAGCGTAGCCAGGGGGGGAGGGGCGGGAGGGGGGGCTGCAGCCCTCCCCATTGGCCTGAAAAGTATGCAAAATAGAACGTTTCTGGTGCTTTTGAGGCCGATTTTTGCTCTAAAAGTGAAAACAGCCCCCCAAACGGGATTGGGGAGCAGAAGTTGTGAAGGACTTGCTGTTGTTTGGACCAGAAAAGTGGAGTTTTTTGTTTGTGGAACGCACCTAAAGTTGGTCAGGAAAAGTGACTGAATTTTGGTGAAGGCCTTTTTTTTGAGATCACCTGACTTCCGCCGGAAAAACCGTTTCAATTATGGTGAAGAACTTTTTTTGGGAGATCACCTGATTTTGACAAAAAAAACGCCTCAATCTGATGGAAATTTGGGTCAAGTTTGTTTGCTGTTGTTTTCACCTCTCAAAAAAGCCCCCCCCCGCTTTGCGAAATCTGGCTACGCGCCTGCTTTGTACCAGCTTTTTGCAAGCTACGCTACATAACGCTTGTTTCCAATGTGCGTGTTTAGGTGCTTAGCCTTTAAATTTGCCAAAAACTAAAAATTAAAAAAAATTGATAAAACTTTGTTTGCTGGGTGGTCAAAAATTTAAATTTTGCACAACTAAATCTTCTTGTGGTATTATAATTTTGATTTAAGCGGCTTAGACTTTTGTTTTATATAAGCTTCAAAATATTTCTAAAACCATAAAAATCCCAGTAATAGCTTCATGGTATAAAGTCAACTGTCGAAATGCTAAGTTTAGCAATTAAAATCATTAAAATGCAGTATACTCACATGAATATTGCACGTGTTTCTGTGTTTATTGGCAAGATTGTTTGTTTTCGCTCGTTAATCATAAAAATGCTATTAGCGGTTTATTTTTCAGTTATCATAGGCCTAGTATCAGGGCCAGATTTACATCACGTGAGCCTGCCAGAACTTAGTTTTTTCTGTTTTCCCACCAAAAATAGGTGAAGACAAAGAAAAGTCTTACCATCAGAGCTTCGGGCTCTAAAGCGTTTTCCAACCAAATGTAGGCCAAAACCAAAAAAAGTCCTACCACCAGAGCGCGGAGCCCCTGGCACTGTGCCATATGTGAATTCGGCCCAGCCTAATACGGTAGAGGATGATCGGAACCACCCAAAGTTTTTCAACTGAATTGGCAGCGTTTTTGCTTGACGCTTTTTGCTTTTAGTTTGTTTTTTCAAAGGGCGTAAGTAGAGTAAAGCTTCCGCCCAAATTAAAATCGGATTCAAAAGTTGCAGGGCAATGGCTTGGTTTCCTGCCGTTGCGAATTCTGCAAATGCGTGTAAACAACTGTGACTAAACAATGTCTTGTATTGTTTATGAATTTGTGTTCGTCCAGTTTTTTTCAAAAATTGTAGATAATAACTTGACATGAGATTGCTTTGTCAACGCACATGCGTTATCTTCTGGCCGAGACTGCTCAGCAAATAAATATCAATCTACGACATAGGGGTGCAGACAAAAGGGCCAAGGGACATAAAGACGAAGAGACGTAAAGTCACGTAAATCTGTAAACTGCACTAATACTTTCGTGCTTCGGAAATAATTGTGTAATCAAAGAAACGAACGTGATTAATGAGTATTTTATTTAAGTTTTAAAAGTTAAGTTTTGAAAAAACTTTTTTGAATTTGCTTCCTGCCTTCTGTTTTCAATTATCATACAAAGCACTACCCTTAACTGTTTTTAGGTCGCCGTACACTAATCTTGAACAAGCATTTAAAAAGAAATGTATGTTTATTTTTAATGAGTTTATTTGCTTTACGTAACACGTCAGCGGTTGTTTTTAAGCGCAATCATTAAACTGTTTTTGAACGCAGTCATTTAACGGTTGTACGTAATCTGTTAAGCAAACAATTATAATTAGTCTTTTGCCCTGCTGCAAAACAAAATCAAATCAAATCTTTCATTTTCTCACTCTATTACGCCGGAGGCATGTAAGCACGAAAATGTTCCCGTAGTTTGCAGATTCAAGTCTCTGCGCGTTTATGTCCCTGCATCTTATGTCCTGCGATCTTTTGTCTGCGCCCTTATGTCGGGTTTCAAATAAATATTGATGCAGCAATCTTAATGATTTAGTACAATTGTTATTTTGGGGGGATTAGACGCATAGATTAGCTCTGACATCATCAATTTTTTTTCAGCTGTGTGGCTGGACGTAGCCTCCTCTACATCGCCATTGAACGATATTGCTTCATACCTGCAGAGCTTGGATAATCAGAATAAACCTGCCGGCAATAACTCTGGCAAGAATCTTGATGAACGCTTTCTCTCTGACAAAGAAACTTATGTGTTTCCAAACAATCACATCCAGTCGCCAACTCTTGGAAATTCGCCTAATAAGAGCGAAGTCGCTCAAGGTTGGTAAATTGTCGTAGAAAATGATGCAGTTAAAGTAATATCACTAGATTCTAAAATACGAATATACTGTCTTTTTTTGCACGATTTTCGTATGCATAGACTATAGACACTATGCGTTTATCCATAACCACGGTGAACATCAACTCAGATGCATCCATTTTTGGATTCAGTTGCAAGTTGTTTACCAATCTATATACCTCAGTACTGTTAGACTCTTTGGCAACAGGGTTGTGTTTTCTAAACGTATCTGGCAAAACTGCATTTAGCAACCTGTTTTTTCATTTCGAAATCTAAAATTTTGTTGTTGTAAACATTAATGTTTACGTTTCAGATGGAGAAGACGGCGAAGAAACCGATTATTTTCAAGACATCATAATTTTGCCGCGTGCTGCTTTGGGGGATAAGGCTGTGGTGACTAATGTTCGCTACAAGAACTTGAAAGAGGCCATGCCTACTAGGTTTACTGGAGACAGGTATAGGTTTTACGGTTGAAATCTTCATTCATCAACTATCTGCACTACGTTTAGGTAGAGATCAATCCACGACGTAACTTATACTTCACTCTTAACACAACTTTTTACGATGAGATTTAAATTGGCGACGGTCGTTGCTTGCACAATATTCAATTCAACTGTACTGTATAGTCCTAAAAGTGGATCCGAGTTTTCTTGCCCTGGTATTCAAGAAGCGCCATAACTATACAACGGCTTATTTTCAAGTTTTGAAACAATAGTGACTATATTTTCAATACCATCTTTGAAAAACAGCTTCTAATGCAATAAAGTTTTCCTAGCACAAGAATATTAAGATATCTCTGCTGATCTAATTCAAGTTTTTTTGTTGGCATGAATGGAAATTTTTTTTTTTTCAAGTGCATTATCAATTTTAACTACTCAATTTTAATTCTGGCACCGTTCGACTTGGCGGGGGCCCATCAATGCATGAGCTAGCAACACCGCTCCTTTTGAAGAAATGTTGCAGCGGTGGCTAACAGTTAGCAACACTGTATCCTATTGACAGTGGGGCAGTAAATGAGCGCAGTGCAAAAGCATCTAGCTCCCCTACCACCAGTAGCGTAGCCAGGGGGGGCGGGGGGGGCTCGAGCCCCCCTCATTGGCTTGTGAAGTATGCAAAATCGCACGTTTTTTGTGCTATTGAGGCCGATTTTTTGTCAAAAATTGAAAATAGCCCCCCCCCTATAGGAACACAGCCCCCCTCAAACGTTTAAAATACGGATTTCGGCCGAAAACTCAGTCTCAGGAAACTGATTCATGAACAATGAAAATTCGGGTCAAGGGCGTTTGCACTTTTCTCACTCTTTCAAAATAGCCCCCCCCCCCCTTTTCCAAATCCTGGCTACGCGCCTGCCTACCACATTAAAAAAATTATGTTTTTTCTAAGTTCTTGGATAATATCAGAGGAGAAAAAATAATACAAATAAATGAAGAAACAAACACGAAAAAGAACAAAAAAAAAATCATGTTTAAGGGCATTTAGAATAATGTTTAAAACTCTTAAGTCTTACCAAGTTACTCAAGTTACATCAAATGTTCGAAAGTTACGTTCATGTTTTTCAGCAAATACACGTCAAATTCGTTTTTGAAAAGTACAAACGTATTAAACAGTGCTGTATTGACCACGAGCATCTTTCCTCGTCCATTAAACATGATATTTGAAAACGAACCAGTTACAATCCTATTCAAGCACGTTCATGCACCAAAGATGGAGAATTTGGATCAAGCTGCCGCCACTAATAAAACCTCCAGTAATGCGACTTCCACAATCGAAACTTTGCCGAGTCCAACGCATCAAGAAGAACCGCACAATGAAGAAAACATGTTTTGCGTTTATTGGGAAGAAGGAACAGAGTAAGTGAGCTTGTTTAATGGGTCAAACCACAGGGCAGAGGCTATATTAATTGGTATTCATAGCTCTTCTACGCGACGTTTAGCAATACAAGGGCAAGTGTGAAGACTCAACCGTGTATGGCAGACAGGCGACCACTGCAGGTGACAGCTTGAGTCATACACATCGTGGTAACTTGGTAAAAAACGATGTAATTGAAATTATTTTCCTTTTTATTATGATGGGGTCCCCCCTGGGTTTGATTTGCTTGCAGCAAGGTATGGCGAACAACCTTCGATAATCTGCACGTTTGCCTGTTTGTTTTTTGTTAAATTTCTAAACGTTTCTGTCTCACTAATAAAATCGTATCTTTGCGCAGGCAGTGAAACATAGTCGTAGATTGTTTCTTCCCCTGAAAAATAGTTTTGAAATTTTAAAACCAACAAATAATTGCACCTTTGCGCAAGTTTGATAATAAACATTCAAGAAAAAGAGTGTTTTGTCTATATAAAGCGAGTTTTGTTTGTACAGGTGGCATTTTTCAATTAATTGTCTGGCATATTTCAGCAATGTCATGAACAGATGTTGATTTAAAGTAGGTAGATTTACAGGTTAACAAAAAAATACAAATGTCGATTTTTGTCGGTCTTGGCTTTTTATAATCTAAATTGTTGAAAAAACTTATAATAACTTTTAGGCAAAATTTCAGCTTAACGCTAAATATTATGCATTATTTGTGGCCTTCTTTAACATGGCAAAAACAGACAAAAACCACAATAATGTTTGAAAAGGTTGCAACAATCTACGGCATCCTCTTTTGAAGCTTAAGAGGATGTTAAGATAATGAACAACAATGTACGATTAAAAAGTCGTACCTTGTTGCCAGAAAATTATCACCATTATCGAAACTAGAGTTTTCATCGATATAGTGGATTATAAAGCATGTAATATCCACATTCCACTTGATCATCTTCTCAATCTTCTGCGTATTAATCTAACTAATGAAACTTCTATTGCATTGTTGATTTAAGCTTCGGAAATGGCCCGTCTGCTGGGTTCCCTCAGCGCATAATCATGCACCAGTCTAATGATACCGATAGGTGGTACCAAACCCTGTTCTGGTTCTTTAGCAGAGAATTACTCTTGGCATCAATAACTACAAATCGCGCGATGTGCGCCTAATCCAGACTCTGGTAGATCTTACTTACATAAGTCGTCATTGAATGGCAACTTCAAAGAATACTTGAATCGAAAATTACTCGTAATTCAATTGTTTCAAGTATTTTTACAAGTGAATTCTTTGCAGTGAGGACGATGGAGGGGTGTGGTCGAAAGAAGGATGCTCATTGGTTGATTTCAATCAAACTCACACGGTGTGCAACTGTACGCATCTCACGAGCTTTGCTGTACTTTTACAGGTAACGACAATGTTGTTCGAGCGGTAACGCATTCATTTTTGAAGGGGGAAATCTAAGCTTTAAATCTTGGGCCAGTCAAATCGGACACAATGTTTGCCAACGAATCGCCACTGCTGGACATTTTTTCGAAAGAAGCTGAGTTTAATCGCTTGCGTGCTTCGGGGCTGAAGGATTAAATAATTAAACATTAAAACTATGGCCTGCAAACATCAAAACATCAAACGCTGAGTTGACCAAGCGCAATGACACGAAGATGAGTCATGCGAACTCGTTACACGCTGCGGCATATTCCAGCTAGTAAAATGAAAATTTGATTTGACGCTTTTTCCGGAATATAGACAGTATAAATAGCCGTCCACTCTGTGGTAGTAAGAGACAGCTGAATTAGTATTGCTTGGTTGGGTAGTATTTGGGCATCGGGGCAAACATTTTTAATAACAATGTGGAAATGCGAAATGGTTGTTTCTCTCTCATGTTCTCGTTTTTATTCCAGAATCCTCTTCTACGATATTTAGTTGCACCATGTTCTCATCCATCTGAAAGCTGAAGAGCTTAACAGAACCAAACCGAAGTTCGATCTTGTTTATAATTTGATGTCATTTCAGATAGTGGATTACAATACTGATGACGAACACACTAGATTACACTTGCAAGTTTTGGGAATTATTTCCAAAGTTGGGTGTATTCTTTCTCTGCTGGGAGTCACAGTTATGTGCGCTGCTTTTGTCAAGCTAAAGTAAGAATTATTAATTATTTCAAACATGAATTTTGAAACTGTTGAAATAAATTGCTCTCTTGTCTTTCGTTTCCTTTTTGTAGAATAAAGTTTCCTTTTTGGCAAGCCATTTTTGTAAGAATTTGTAATTGCTTGATGTTTAGCTTGACATAGTATATGTGGTGATAAGAAGAAAAATTCTTTTATCTTACTATTGCAAATATCTGGAAATGCTTAACGTAGTGAACTTTCCCGCGTTTGATGCCAAGGGTCTGGGGGCAAAGCCCCCAGCCGCAGGAGACACGGGGGTCTGGGGGCGGAGCCCCCAGCGTTCGAAAATTTTTTCATTTTTTAGCAAAAATAACATCATTTTAGGGCTATTTTAGTAGAAAATAATGCTTTTAAAACTGGCACAAAAATTGGCAGTGCAACTGGTAGCACAACTGGTTGCATTAATGGGCTATGTGGGAGGTGGCTAATGATAGCACTGTAGTTCTCTTGTATACATGCTGGTAAATCATAAAATCTTATTATTCAATAAAACTCACACAGAGTAGTCTATTTCGTCTATATTTTAAAAAGAAAAATAATTGGGGGGGTGGGGGCTAATGAAAAGATATTTGAGAGAAGTGATTGGTAATTAACTAAAACTGAATAGCCCCCCTTATTCCTGAGTTTATAATATATTTATTGATAAAATCTATGTTTGGCATTTTTACACTAGCGATCAAATTTCATTGTTTATTTTTGGGCATTTTTTAAAAGTTTTTATTGATTTGAGACTTTAATTTTTGACGATTTAGCCCCCCCCCTGAATATTTGCTTCAAAAGTTGCTTTAAAACACTTTTTAGTCCATTTCAGCGCAAAAAACAGTCTTAGTAGAGCTAAAAATGTGGTATTTTTCTAATTCTACGTTTTGGTTGACAGGCCAATGGGGGGGGGGGCATAACCCCCCCTGGCTACGCTACTGCTTGTTTAGATGCTGGTAAATTATAAAATCGAATAGTTCGATAAAGCTCACACGAAATAATATATTTCGTATACAGTTTATAGAGAAAAATAATTGGGGGGGCTAATGAAAAGAGATTTGAGAGAAATGACTGGTAATTAACTAATACTGAAAGCCCCCCCCCCCTATTCCTTAGTTTATAGTATATTTGTTGATTACACCTATATTTAGCATTTTTACACTTGCGATCAAATTTGATTGCTTATTTTTGACCATTTTTTAAAGTTTTCATTTGTTTATTAGTTTCATTTTTGAAAAATTAGCCCCCCCTGAATATATGTTGCAAAAGATGTTTTATATTACTATTTAGTCCACTCCAGTGCATAAAACAGTCTCAAAAGTGCTAAAAACGTAGTGTTTTTCTCATTCTGCATTTTGGTCGACATGCCAATGAGGGGGGCTATAGCCCCCCCCCGCCCCCCTCCCTGGCTACGCTACTGCTCTCACGTACGCAAGATCAATCGCAATGGAAAACTCTTATTTCACTGTTTAAAGTATCCTAATTATTTTCTCGGCTGTCCTGCCTCCGGGCCTATACGTAAGCCTCTTTTTCGCTCTTCTCTCTATAAATTCAACCAATGATCGAAAGCTCGAGGTGTAGTCCTACTGTTAGTTCTCCGAGTAGTTTCTCCGCGCCGCCATCCTTCGGAAGGGGTCAGGCATCACCACCATAATCTCCTTCAAATCAAAACACCTCTCTCAACAAAAACAAAAGAATGGTTATGCTGTTTTTTTTTAATTCAATTATATTTGCAGAATGCATACTGACAACATGAAGATCCACTTTAATCTTGGCTTAGCGGTTGGATTTGCAGACCTTACTTTCCTATTTGAAGAACTGGCGGAGGGGTCAAAGTCAGGCTGCGTCATAGTAACTATCCTACTTTATTACTTTAACATGACTGTCTTGGCTTGGATGTTTGTTGAAGGTGAGAAATAAACTGAAATCAATTTATTTTAAAACATGTCAAATGCATGGCATGTAAACATAACATTTTTTAATAGTTACATAAAGGAATTTTTTTGAAAACTGTTCCAAAAATTTAGTGGAGGTAAAATACCAGATAACCTTTTTACACTTTTTATTTATAGTTGAATAACTTCTTAGGTTTTCACTTGTACTCTCAAGTGGTGGTCGTGTTCGTGTCAATTCGTCGTCGCGTCAAATATTATGTGGTGGCTGGCTGGGGAATCCCCGCACTCATTCTTGCAATCTCAATGGGAATTCTCAACTCTCAAATCGGCATGCATGAAACGTAAGTCGAGTAACACGGGGAAATTGTCACTATATAACTTTTTGCAGCTTGTTTCCAGCTAGGCGATTATTTTTACTTTAACTATTGTCAGTCTGGTTCACAGAAGCGCCACGCTTGTCATTTTTTCGGTACTTAACACCAGAAGTCGCCTACCATTCCAAAGACTTCTATCTGAGTTAGTTAGCAACTTAATATTTTGCTAATAATTGTCTTTGTTTCATATTAAGTTGTGGGTGAGCAACTAACAGAGCAAGGAATTGATTATTTTTCTTTTTTATGTTTAGTAGTCTGGTGCTTTTCAAGAACCCCTTGTTGAGATTGCGCGTTTTCTGAAACACCCAGTGATCTGACGCCAAATGTGATATTTTTGTTAACTTTCAGGTGCTGGCTTTCTCCTGCAGACAGCTCTATTTGGGCGTTTGCTGCTCCCGCTTTAGTTGTGATTGTGGTCAACATGATCGTACTGATTGCTGTTGTCCGAGTCATCATCAGAATCCAGCCAGGAAAATCAGGTCACTTGAAAGTCTCAAAGCTGAGGTAAAGCAATTTTGAATTGCTGTAGCTTGTTTTAATTTTAATCGCTTCCGTACTTTCTTGCTAAAAGCTAGGCTACCAGCGCTGAAGGCTCAGGAAGTGTCACCAGAATGTCTTTATCACAAGATCAGCTGCTGTGCTGTGGGAGAGCTAAACGTAAGGCTATGCAATTCTTTTTTCTTTTTTATGAGCAACCGAATACACTAATACTATGCACTTCTACAGCCAGCTAACCAAGTCAAGTCAGGTTTATTTTACCTTATGTTAAAAGTAGGCAGGCATGAATTAAGCAGCGAAAGACCATGCGGTCATTTACGTCAACTGCACGAAATACTTAAACTCTAATAAAGAGTCTGTGCTTAAACAGTTACAGGCGTAAGCTTAAGCTTGGCAAAAAACTAACTCAAACAAAACAGTGTTTTGAACTGAGCAACTTTTTCATAAAAAAAAAAAGTTATACGTTGTTAAAAAAGTTGTCCGTTTTAACCAGGATCCATGGTTTTAAGACTGAAAAAATGCTTCAGTTATTAAACAAAAAATCTAGTTAACAGTTTTTTAAAAATCTTGCTACATAATTTTAAGCTTTTCATAGATTTGTTTTACCAGCCCGAGCATGGCTCGAAATTACTACGTACTAAACATGTGATAGATAGCGACAATATGTACTTTGTTTTAGAAATGCTGTGAAAGGAAGCATCTTTCTCTTCCCTCTTTTGGGTACTACTTGGTTGTTTGGCCTCTTGTCTTTGAGCAAAGAAACCCTGCTATTTCAGTATCTGTTCGCTATAACCAACTCACTGCAAGGATTTTTTCTCTTCATATTCCACTGCATGTGCAACTCAGAGGTACCACTTAGGAAATCAGAGTATAGTTGTTGGCCTCGTTACTAAAATTTTCCACGCTACTTCTTGTTTTTTTTTTGCATGCTTTAGTTATTGAAACCACAAATCAACGACGCAAAAACTTGATCAACTCGTTGCTTGGAATTGCACTTCGCTTCTTAGCAACCGATCAATGGTCAAGTGGATAAAGCGTCTGCTACTGAAACGATAGACTCGTGGTTCAATTCCCAGTCAGATCGAACCAAATACTATAAAAATTGGTTATCACAGCCTACCTGCTTGACATTCAGCTTGACAAGGAACTGTGTGAGGCCTCCACCGTGTGTATTAGGCTTAGAGGTGGGCAGCGCAAGTCATAGAAGTTGTGCCGCAAGCGTTTCCGCAAACCCAAAAAGATAATTGCGCCGCAAGCGCAACCGCTGGGCAAGCGCAAGTATGATGTTTTAAAATGTATAATTTTAATTGACTCACTGCTCAAACTCAGTAAGTTACGGTACGAAAACAATATTCAAAACAAATTATGCATGCTACCAAATTAGTACACAAAAAATTATTGATTTCCTTTAAAAAATACAATCATTTGAAAATGCGCATCGCTTAACCTCTTCGGGCGAAGAACATTTCTATAATTAACGAAAAAACTTACTCTCAACACTCGCACTCAAGGTTCTGCGGTGTTAAAAAATTCCACTATTAAAGCCTGCATGAGGTGGTAAGCGAACGACTTAGTAGTCACTGTTTTTTTTCTATTGGCTCTTCAAGGAAATCCTTTACAAGCTTCGATATACATTTTATGCTTCTGGAGCAACTAGCATCACTTTCTGACAAATGGAGCACGCTAAAAACTCATCCTGTTTTTGTTTTAAGAAATTGAACCATCTAAGTATTACTTATAAGAGCTTTACCAATGCTGTCACTCCTGGTTGCAATATCTTTCAAGTTTTCCCCGACTAGCAAAAAAGTTGTAATCAATAGTTTTCGTTGTTTTTTGTTTTTGAATTACGGTAAAAAAGGACTGCCACGAGTAACGCGGTTAATGCCCAAAGCAGAGTTGTAAACGGGCCGATTAGTTCAGGCCCGAACCCGGGCCGAACCCGAAAATATAAGCCCGAACCCGGCCCGAACCCGAAAACTAATTTGAAGCACAAATCATGCCCGAAAAAAACCCGAAAGTTAAGTTAGTTCTGAAAAATTTAGCAATATTGCCAAATTATTTTCATTACATGTTTGTGCTTCTAAGACAAAAAGCACGTCTTAGGCCCGAATTAAGCCCGAAATTTTTGCCAACTTTAGGCCCGAACCCGACCTGAAAAGCCCGGCCCGACTTACAACTCTGGCCCAAGGCAAATTTAAGATTGTTTAAAAACGGCTTGCGTATTTCTAAAAAAACAACTACAAAAACAACTTTTCTGTCTAAAATTTGATTTTACAACCATTTTTTTTAACTTACTCGGTTGGATTTTTTTTTTTTTTTTGAAAAATCGGCAAAAATGTTTTAGAGAGAAACGTTTCAGCGAAAAATGACTCTTGCTGTAAATCCAATAGAAGTATTGCAAGCAGTAGACGAACAGAATTTCTCAAGACGAAGCTTTTATGAACCTACCTCGTCATAAGCGTCGCCAGGGGGAGGGCAAAACCACCCGAGCCCCAATTGAAATGCCACCAACGATAAAAATAATAACTACAAAGCGTTATGTTTTTTCAGTTTCAGTTTTTTCAGCATTTTCGCGTACAACAGTATACGTGTACAACAGACTAATATTAACCACCAGGTAGGTGGCCTGGGCCACCTCAAATCAAATTCTTGCCATCCAATTTAAATGTATAACCGTGTTCATGACAAAACAAAAATTTCCCAAGGCAGTACTTAAATTGTAAAATTTTGTATGGGGGGACGCTTTTGCAGCCTTGACCAATTTTTAAAAAAGTTTAGTAGAAATTATGTATTTCTGTCGCGGAAATTGAATGAAGACCAAAAACAAGGAAAAGGTCTTCGTCGGAAATCGAAGTCATTTTTTCCCGAAATCAGGTGAAGACCAAAAAAAAAGGTCTTCGCCGCAATTTGCGACCATTTTCGGCAAAAAATTTGTAGGATCTTTTAGTCCTGGCTGGCTATTTTCGCTCTGGTCTTCTAGCGCTCAACTCTCGGTGGGAGGACGCCTAAATCTCGATGGGGGAGACGCTAAATCTCGATGGGGGGACGCTAACTCTCGATGGGGTACGCATCACCCCGCGTCCCCCCTACAATTTAAGTACTGTCCCAAGGCAAATATTTGATTGATCAATCACTGCTAAAATTATTGCTGGAGACAATGCACTTTGCTTCTCCGACCTGGGCCAAATCACTAACAAAATTTAACCCCCAAATTCAAGATTTTAAACGTGCTTTGACTCGATCTGTAAGTAAAGGAAAGACTCACAAATTTGAGTTTCAATTGACTTTCAATTCTTAAAAATTTAGTTATTTTAAATCGCTCCAAAAACGTGCGAAATGTGATCCAAATGGCATTAAAATAGCTACGTTTTTCCAAAAAAAAATTCCAAAAAATTGCCCAGCGGCGGTCCCCAGACCCCCATCTGTGATACGTTTGGACTAGTTTGCTCTCCACAACGTAGACTATTTTGGAAATCTTTTTAACTTAGGTTCAAGTCCTTTTTCTTTAAAAAAAAACCAGGTTACACGCCAACCCAGACACCGGCTTCTGATCCTCCATTCTACGGTATCTTTGTCCCATAAAAAGCCCCTCTCTTCGAAAAATTTTGATGACGTCATTACGTGTGATTTGCGGTTTGGCCTGTTCCCCCAATCAAAAATCCTGGCTCCGCCTATGTACCTCGTCAATGTTTTTTTGTTAACTTTAATCACACTTGATTGAAAAACAATCATTCATAATCGTATTTGACTTGCGCTTGCGCGATTGCGCTCAAAATTGCTAAAATACTTGCGGCTCAAGCGTCAGCGCAATCGCTTAAAAATAATTGCGCCGCAAGCTTGCGGCGCAAGTGTCCACCTCTGATCAGACAAGTGGCCAGGTGGTAGTCTAATTCGCTTTTTGCTGTCTCCTGGCCAAAGCAGCTTAATAAATAAAGACATAAATACAATTTTTTAGCCGTGCAAAGTTCACTTTTCTGCTTTCTTGTAATGACTCTTCCCTCTTCGTTATAAAATGTAGAGTAGCTTTTCGAATTTGCTTTGTAAAAAAATAGCAGCGTGCAGCTCAAAAGTTTCAGTCACACCCAGTGGGGGATCCAGAATATTTTGGTGAGGGGATGATAAAATTTATACGCACAAATTGTGTATAATCTCAAAATTTAGGATGTTTGGGATTAATGTTCTTGACCAAGCGCATACTTATTGGGCATATTTTTGTTTAGGCGCGTAGCCAGAAATCTGCAGTGGGGGCTGTTACGAGGGTGTGGGAGCAGAGCCCCAAGTCGCGTGCAGTCGCTGTAATTTTTTGGCAAAAAAAAAACTACTTTTAGGCTTATTTTGACAAAAATAAGCTACTTTTAGGCTTATTTTGACAAAAAATAGTGCTATTAAAACGGGGCGTAAATCAGCAGTGCAAGAACATGATCATACTAGTTGCATCTATGGGCTATGTGGGAGGTAGCTATTGCTAGAATGGTAACTCATAAAATCATATGGCCTACCGGAAGTTCAATAAAACTCTCAAGCAATTACCTCTTTCGTCTATCTTTTATAGAGAAAGATATAATAAGGGGAAGCTAATGAAAAGAAGTTTGAGAGAAGTGATTGGTAATAATTAACTACAGTACAGTAATACTGAATAGTCCCCTCCCTTATTCTACAACTTATACATTTTTCGATGATACCTAGGCCTATGTTAAGCATTTTTGAATTCGCGATCAAAAGTCTATACCAATTTTTGGCATTTTTCAATTTTTTTTTCTGATTTAAAAGTTTTTTTGTTTTTTTCTTTGACAAATTAGTCCCCCTTAAATAAACACTTTAAACAATGCTTTAAAGTGTTTAAACCATTAAATCACCAGACTTATGCTTTAAATCATGGAGTCTATTTCAGTGCAAAATACAGTCACAGAAGTGCTAAAAACGTGGTATTTTTATTATTCTGCATTTTGGTCGGCAGATCAATGGGAGGGGGGCTAGCCCCCTGCACCTTTCTGGCTACGCTACTGTTTTTGATCTGTCCCATCCAAAAAAACGTCATATATAATAAATTTTTTGATATATTCTACGCAATTCAAATTAATAAAATAAAATGCTCTTTCGTCTTTTTTGCTTCAAAAGTCGCATTTGTTAAACTTTGGCCAACATAATTATCCGCATCTACACAGAATGAGTAAAAACTATGTGCATCGCACCCTGATACTCCTATTGCCAAAAGTCTATTCTGTTCAAGTGTAAAGTTCATTCAACATAACGTAACTAACAATGTAACAAAACTACATTCCAGAAGACATTTTATTTGATGTTTTGTCAAAGCGACACATTTTTCGTGCGACACCGCGCTACTTGTATTGCATGAGTTTTGAGCGAAAACGCGCTATAATTAAACTCCTGGTGTGTTCCTATGCCTTTATCGCTGAAAAATGCAAATTGCAAATTTTGCTAATTTGGCGCCTTTAAATCAATCGGGCCTGTAAAAGACTAATTTCTGTTTTGTAAAGTGTTTGCTGTGCAAATAGCATTTTTCTTCCCCCCATGGCTTTAGAAATTATATCACAGTCACACTGCCTATCAAGTATTCACTGATTGCTTTTTTTCAAATAAGTTTAATATTAAACATATGCACGTTATGTTTTGGCTGGTGGGGAGGATGCATCCCCCCACCCTCCTCCCCTAAATCCGCCACTGGTCACACGACCGTTTTTTTCTTTTTTTTTGGTTTTAGGTGCGGGAAGATGCTCGTCGTCATAAGTGGTTCCGTTCGACTGAATCATCGATATCGTCATCAAGTCCCCCTTTTCTTTCGAACGCATTCAACTTGAACGTTGCCAGCGGGTTGAAGCGCTTCAGAAACAGCATCAGTTTTGATGTACCCTCGTTTCCTTCAGGAGGAACAGATGAGCAGAGTGAAGATGAAAACAAACCGAAAAAAACGCATTCGTTATTTTCTAAGGTAGGTCAATAAATCGAATTACGGATCGAAAAAAAGTAGAAAGCTACAGTAACAGTGAGAGAAATAATTGCTGCTTGTTAATTTAAGTTTCGATCATTTTGCTGCCTCTCACTGGAATGAAAGACATGCCAATTTATTTCGATTGAAAATTTGTTGTGCTAAGAAATATCTCCAATATAAACTGCATCGTCTTGTCAAACTAAGGCTGCGTTTACACGTAGCCGTTTTTGCAATCAGGAATGAAACTTTAGCCAAATGTAAATGAGTTTTTGCGTCTTGAAACTCGGTTTCGCATCTTTCTTTTTCGAGCGGTTTTCGTGCCTGAGTTTCGTGCCTTAAATTGATGATTTCAGTTAGTTTCTTCATTGAGAAAAAATAAATAAATAAATAAATAAATAAATAAAAGCATTTCACCAGTGAGATGTTGTGAAGAGGCCTTGTATTGAAAAACTTATTTAGCTTGGTTAACAGCTACCAATTGCTTTCTCTGCATCTAAGGTCAAATCAATTTGTTCTGACAAGAAACCCATGCAACAGATGACAACAATTAATAACCCTGAAAACTTTTTTTAAATTTCACTAAATGGGACTGCAAAAATCACTTTTCTGGATACCAATCTATCCCGTCTCTTTTAATGATAAGTACCGTAGGGCCATGTTACAACAGTTTTTTGGGAACGCTCAAATAATAAAGGTCATATTACGTCAATGTCTCCAAAGAAAGTATTCCCAGCACCCACTGCTGATTCTTCAAAAACATGCCTCAATAAGAAAATGTCCTAAGTTATAATTTTCAACATAATGCGACACTGCAGTCAAATTTTAACTATTAAGGGCTGTAAGTTTGGCCTGCATCAAAGGTTATATCTTGTGGAAGTTTTTCTTATCATTTTAAAGTGCTTTGGTGTATTATTTGATCATTTTCATAGTTCCAAATTCATCACTTTTACAATAAATTAATTAACCGTATCATTTTAGATGTTTGCTTTGAGACTGCCTACAACCATTGCTGAGAAGGAAGACAAATATGAAGCGCATAGCGAGGAAGGTTCGTCGACCCCTGAACCAGTTCAATTTAACGAGGGCGCACAAGAGTCCGAGGAAGACATCTTGCCTCTGCCAGGAATGCCAACAAAACACGATACATATGAGAATCTGCAGAGGCTTAATACGACCCTTGCTGAAGATGCTCAAGTATGTGGTGTCATTCAGTTATTGCTCTAGTCAACTTTAAGGTTATTCGTATTTGTTCAATGAAGTCCAACACAGTGGAAGAAATACTGTACTCACTAAATAAGAGTCAGGGCAAAGTACTAAATAAAATCTCTAAAATTATAGACTAAAGCAACGACTGTTTTCCCAAAACCAGCTCCTCAGTTGGTCAGATTTTTGTTCACATAGAATCAGGATCTTACTTCTTTCAATTTGAACAAGGACCTGACCACCTGAAAATCCGTTTTCGACAAAATAGACGATGTTTTGGGTTCAGATTTTCATGGATTGCTCAATTTTCACTTAATAACGATATGTTAAATAAATTGCCTACTACTAGTGAGCTTACTTTAGAGTACCTTCTATGGTTTGGATAAGCGAAAATTGCCTACCATTACACAATATTTTTGTTGAGGTGGATCTCCCGTAATAAAAGTAACAAAAGCAGTTGTACAGTCTAACATTCCGCTAAACAACCGTGGTTCGGGCCACAACAGCAAGGCAATTAATCCTCCAGAACGCCTTTTTTGTGACTTAAATGATGTTGGGTTCTAGCTATCTCACCCTGTGACGCTATAATTTTTGATTCAATTTACTGAGTATAATTCAATTTTGTAGCGATAATCCGGTACGATATTTCAGATTTTTTTTTTTTTTTTTGTTTCGAAGGCACTTTGAATATTCGCTGCAACTATCTAGCACCATCTAACGTTAATCATTATTGATGTTTTTGATGTGATTTGACCTATTCGACTGTATTGACAAACTATCAAAGAGAGCATTTGGGTGACACTAACATGCATTGCGTAGATCACTAGCCCCTACACCGGATATTTGCCTTTTATGCAAATCATTTTCAGAGTTATTGTGTTCCAAACATTGGTCTAATGCCATTGTTTTTTGTTTCATCTACATAAACTGACGGGCTTCTTTATTTTTTCGTTTGAGCTTTTCTAGTCCTCTCAATTGAAGATTTTAAACTAATTGAGACTCTTAAAACACATTCTAAAACTCGTCTATTGTAGGAGGCTAAAAAAAGAAGCCCCTACCTACATACCTTTTACTTGAAGTTGTGTTCCTACATCAGGAAAACTCTAATAAACAAAGTAAATATCGCATAAGGTAATTATAACTGCAATGCTGTAAGACAATAAAAGCACGTATCTTTTGTAGTAGTTACGGTATATAGCAGGGGTGCTTAAAGTTTTTGAGAGATTGGTCATATTACACTTTTTCTGAGCTTTAGCGGACCGCAAAATTCTCATAAAATGTTTGAATAATTTTAATCCCGAATCAGGTGTGCTACCAAGATTCCGCAAAAGGGGAGAAGCTTGAACCAAACTTTAAAACACTTTAGTTATTTTTTGCAGTGTGCTGAGCAAACTAGTGCAACTCAAGCGTATTACAAAAGGGAGACTGGAGGCTTCGCCCCCAGTCGCTGGGCAGTTTTTTTGATTTTTTTTTTTGGTAAAAAATAGCCATTTTAGCGCCGTTTGAATTTCATTTTGATCGTTTTTAGAGCCATTTCAAAGAGCTGAATGTCTTAAAATTCGGAAATCGCTTGAAAGAAAAGCTGTTCAGTAGTACCTCTTTTACTTACAATTCAAGTCCAAAATAAATTTAAGCGCTTTCATTTTGGGATTAAATGTTTTAAGGACTTAACTAAAGAGGGGGCTGAAGTCCCTGAAGCTGAAGCAGGGACAGTGGCGCAACCAACTCCCGTGGTTGCGCCGCTGTCCCCAAAACTGCTCAATCAAGTTTTGCATTATTCTACCAGCTATACATGAATAACAATCCTGTTCATTACACCGCATCACCATCATACTTACGATTTTTCTGAGATGTAGCTTGAACCAAAAGCTAACATTTATATTCGCTATGCCGAAGTTTGTGCAGTATTTAGCACCCACCGTTTTGAATAACCTGCTGCCTGTTGAAAACGTATCATGGAAGACATCTGGGGCAGATCCCTTTGCCGCTGCGTTGAACGATTTTTGCAATTTCATACAAAAAACTAGTCATTTTAACCTCATTTGAAAGAAATTTTGCAGCTGTTTAGAACAACCTCAAAGCATCGAATTGCTAATCCAATTCACACCCCCCCCCCCACACACTAATAGGTCTGGTCCAAAATACGTTCAAAAGCTAGCATGTTTGGCTAAAAACTCGAAATTACACTACTAATAAAATAATAATAAACTCGTCTGTTTCCCAATAGTTGCACTAGTGAACACATTTTGGGCGAACTATGAAGTACAGCTGCAACCCTTCGTTTTGTAATGCAAACTGCAGAGCGATGAAAATATATAGGGGGAAGCAAAAAAGTTAGATCGTAGTTTATGTTTTAATATGTAGTGGCCGACGAAATGCGATTTTGCTACTTAATAATATATTCGTAATGGCGCTGTTAACCAAATAACATTCACGATTCACAAGACACATTTTTTGAAAAAATTAACGTCAACAAATTTGACAAAAATAATATTTTAGTAAAAAACTTTGGAGTATCGAAAGAAACTTATAGTAACATTCAAGACCAGAGGTGGTCAGTAACGAAGTAGTTCTACTTAAGTAGACTACTTAAGTAGTATTTTCGGTAACGAGCGACTTACTTAAGTATTTTTCATTTCTGATACTTCTACTTTTACTTCAAGTAAAATCCTCTCGAAGTAACGCTACTTGAGTAGTAATGACTTTTATGTAAAGTAGAAGTAAACACCTAGCCATTATTCCACCTCACAACGTGTACAATAACGAAGTAAACATTATTCCACCTCACAAAGTGTACAATAAGTACGTATCGAGTTTGTTTTACTGTACAGTACTACGAAACTTATTGAATAGTTACGCCGATTCATTTACAGGTTATCTGGGGTAGTGTGTTTTTGCGGTACATCAAATACCAGGTGTTGACTCAGTCTCACTAAAAAAAACAACATACCGAACCCTGATTAGCATGGTACAGTAGACAAACTAGACATGTGCATTACTCCTGGTTCATACGAAAAAGATTAGCGGTTAACGGCGTTGCGTTTGCTGCGGCCCGTCTGGGGTTCAATTCCCTAGCCGGTTAACGAACAGTGTTGCTAACGACTCGCCATCGCTGCGACATTTCTTCTCAAGCTGTGTTGTCCAGGCGCGGAGATGAGCCCAGAGTCCCTACTAAATTGTATTCGTAACACGCTTCGGTGTAATTTCAAAAGAATAATAAAACTTTGATTTTTTGATATGCTACCGTAAGTATGGCTTTGCTTGAACACTGATCGTAAGCGTCACAACAGCAAACCTTCAAAGAATAAACAAACACGTGAAATTCGAAATTACTTTCTACTTTCATTACTTAAGTAGAATTAATTTTGACTACTTTCCTACTTTTACTTAAGTGGAAATGCTTCGCCATACTTCTACTTTTACTTGAAAGGCATTTTTGAGTAAGTAACAATACTTCTACTTAAGTAGATTTTTCGACTACTTTGTCCACCTCTGTTCAAGACCAGCCGCAGGCAGCTCTTTGGGCAGTTGTGGTATATAGGACTACAATGCCGTCTATCGCCAGGTAAAGCAAAATATCGCACGTGGGACGCCATTAGAGCCTGCTATCATAAATAGCTGTTTAATTTGACTGGTGCTTCGCAGCATCCTGCTACAATTACTTTTTACTTTTGTTTGTCTGAAGTGATTTGTGCAAACGTCATAGTGAACCTTTACGTCCGTCTTACACGATTTCACAAGCTTCTCAACTTTCTTATTTTTATTCACTTCACTTCTGTAGTCTGCATACATCGTACACCATAATTAGAGATGGGCAAGATTACCACCTTTTGGTGATCTTGAAGATCAAGATCGTGATGTTGAAGATCACTTTACTTTTAGTACTCAGAGAGAGATAGTGGTGATGATGGGTGGGGGGTAAGCTATAAATGTTAAATGCTGTATCAGTATTGACTATCAATGGGCAATGGCAGTGTTGATTTCGCTAATAACGTAAGACATTTGACACTCACAAACTTTTCATAGCTTTTTTACTAGTTTAAATAATCACGAAAACCCTTGTAGGTTGCTTTTGTAAAGCAATAACGAAATTCAAGAACAAAATCAAATCAAAAATATCAAATCTTCATTATACTCGCTTAAATACCCTTTATGGGTGCCGCGAGTTTGCGAGGCCCATCTCCGCTTCAAAGCGCCACGGGCACACAATTCAACGTCGTAACAGTGGCGCGCCATTGCCAACTTGTGTTAGATTTGATCGACGCGGGAATCGAACCCGATCTCCCGCGCAAGATTCGCCACTGAAGCCAGACGCGTCTGCCACTCGGCCATCCCGCCGGTCAAGAACAAAATCCTTTTTCATGACATTGTATATTTTATGACATTGCAGATCGTATACAGTAAACTAAAAGAATTTTTTAGACTCCATTTCGCTCCTTCCATTAAACTCCTCTCCAGTTTAGCCACTGGCCTCGGCGATGCTTACCCTACGCGACATTTAAAAATGAAAGTGATCTTGATCTTCAGATTCTTGATCTTCAGACCTTTCGGTCCTTCGCTGTCTCCTCACCAAGTGACTAAATATCGCTTTGACTCTGCAAGTTTGTGTGTTTGGTTTTAAAGGAATTGCATATTTCGATGCTTTGGTGATAGACCTAGAGGAAGTTGCAGTTTTATTCTTGTGATATGACGTCACTTGGTAAATAAATAAATATGATGATGAAGATCGTAGACAGTAAACTAAAAGAATTTTTTAGACTCCATTTCGCTCCTTCCATTAAACTCCTCTCCAGTTTAGCCACTGGCCTCGGCGATGCTAACCCTACGCGACATTTAAAAATGAAAGTGATCTTGATCTTCAAACATGATCTTAAAGATCAAGATCAGCTCATTAAAATAATGTGATCTTGAAGATCAAGATCGTGCCCATCTCTAACCATAATTCATCAACCTTGAGTCGAAAAACAACAAATGTAGAATTGTAGATAGAATAATCAACTCAAAGAAAATAACAATTCCGCCAGCCACCAACTCAAATATCGACCGCCGAATAGATTTGTGACTAGCGTAAAATGCATACGGTAATTTAATTCGATATCGTAGCGATTCACGAAGAATCACTTAATTGACCGATTGAAACTGCAACCAGAAGCGAAATGTTATTTTTCTATTGTTTTGACTGCTCGTCAATCATGGCAACTACGCAGTTTAACATGTTTTATTTCAGAATCAATTGGATCAATTGCTGGTGGATCAAATCATCCAAAACGCGCTAAAGGATATGTTCAAGGACTGCAAAAGTGAAGAGAAAGGGAAAGAAGAGAAAACCTCCATAGAACCACTCGTTAGCGACAAAGATGAAAAGGAGAAGAAGATGCAAATGAGTTACGACTCGGGTCTTAACAGCATTGAAAATGAATCAATGTTGGACGAGGAAGATGAAATCTGGATGCAATCAAAAAATGGAGAAGAGATAAAAGACTCAGAGAAAAACCCTGAAAGTCAAATGGAAGACACTGTAACTCCTGTTAACTAATATTCTTGTTTGAAAAATAACCATTAAACCTCAATAGTCGGCACATACTAGTAACAGCAAACACCTATAATTGCCTAATAGCTCTGCGATTTGTTCGTAGTCGCACGATACCAATGATGCTGCCTCGAATTCAGTAATTGGCCCATCAGTACTACCTTTGTTACAGGGCTGCCACATGAATATTAGAGGTGGAATCAAGGACACAAAGCTCAAGGCCAAGGACCAAAAAAAAAATCCGAGGCCAAGGACCAAGGACACAACGCGGAAGTGATCTCCAAAAACAAAAAGATCCTCGCTCCAAAAATTTCAGGCGTTCTCAAAAAAAAAGTTTTCCCTCAAAAAATTCGTTACTTTTCTGTAAAATTCAAGCGTTCTCCAGAAAAAAAATGTCTTCAAAAATTTTTTCGCAAGCTCTCTGGCGTTGTCCATGACGAAACAAAATTGGTCATAACCTTGGCCCATTTTTAACAAGTCAAAAAATAGTGCTGTCCTCGAGCCGAGGACAGGGCATTTTCGAGAACTTGCAGCCTTCGAGGCCAAGGACTTGACCTTCAAAGCCAAGAACTTCAAATTGTGTCCTCGAGGATTCCACCTCTGATGAATATAAAATTTTTCAACATATTATGCTGAAAATTGGGAACTGCTGGTGCTTCTTATCCAAGTTGGCGAGGCCCCTTCAGTGTCTCGGTCAGGGGTCGGCAACCTTTTCCACTTAAAGGGCCATTTTAATCGATTTTCGATGAAACAAAAATCCTTGGAGCCGCAAAACTATCTTCACAATAAAAGAAAAACAACACTGTCATATGTTGCATTCATAAAACCAGTTATAATGCAATCAGATTTAATGTATAAGTTTAGAGGAGAGCACTTCATGCTTGGAAAATCATTTGGGTCGGTTTTGAGACGTTTCCAATTTTACTCCAATTGTGACTCTGAGAAAGATCGACCTTCAGACGGGCTAACTCTTTTAGGTAACACATGAACTAAAACAGCATAATTAGGCGATCAACCAGAATTTTGCTAACTGGGAGGGGGCTTGAACCAACTCCTGGAATATCTAAATTCGAAAAACATCACATTTAAGAGGAGTGCTCAGCAAATCGGTGTAACTCAAGCATATCATAAACGGGGGTTTGGGGGCGAAGCCTCCAACCGCTGGGCGATTTTTCAGCAAAATGGCCATTTTAGAGCCATTTGGATGACATTTCGCACGATTATAGAAGCATTTGAAAGCACTGAATTGCTCAACGTAAAAATCACATGAAAGAATAAATTGTCCAGTCCTTTTAGTCTCTCCTTACCTAAGGCCAAGTCCGAAACATCTTTAATCGCTTGTATTCGTGAGTAAATGTTCTAAGCGACTTAGCTAAGGGGAGGGGGCTAAAGCCCCCTTAGCTCCTCTGGTTGTGCCACTGAGCAGAATGAATAAATCACAAACTTAATTAAGCGTTCGCTACAGCAGCAATTAAATTTTAATAGTTTTATTTTTTTACACTCAAAAGTAAGTTACTCTTCATTTTCTACCAGTCACAAAAAGCCGCAACATAAGGACCAAAGAGCCGCAGGTTGCCGACTCCTGGTTTAGGTGAAGCGCAGAAAACGCCCACAGCGCATTTTCTAAAACTTAACCTCTAAATTCGAAAGATTTTCCACCTAGGATTGTGGAAGCCCTGTTCAAGGTGCTCTTATTTTAACTTGCAAACACATATGAGCTTAACAGAACGACACTGCAAAAATGCCTGAACTGAAACCGTGAAAGTGACAGCGTGCCTATTTGTATATATACAGTCGGTTCACATTGAGACTTACTGTCAAACTGTGTGTTTAATCGTGCGTAGATTTACGAAGGTATAGAAAACTGTGAATAAAATTAGTGACAATGGGTAATTTTTTGGTAAGAAACGTAAATTAAAAAAATTGAAGAGTAATCAAGATACATATAAAACGGCCAGTGTTCCCTCTAAGCTGTGCGCGCGCACACAGGTTTCAGAGACTGCGTACAATGATGAATTTACAGCGAACAAATCTATTTTTGCACTCTGCAATAAAGTTTTCGGGCACTAAAACCGCTCCAATTCTGGGTGAAGACCTTTTTTGTTTGGTCTTCACCTAATTTACCTAAGTCATTTCCAAAAATCTGCGCACACTGATTACAAAAAATTAGAGGGAACATTGAAAACGGCAGTTCAAATTAAGCATTTACTCAAAAACGTAAATTCAAAATGACTGCTTTGGCACAAAATAAGAAACAATATACCTCAATCACGCAGTTTCCGTTAATGCAGCAGTTACTGGGTCAATCTCTACCGCCTTTTTGCGAGTTGGAAACATCATTATATCAGATTTAACTGGTCTTTTAAATCAGATCTCTTCTTACGATGGCCAAAGTTCAAGCGCTCTGTCGCTCGTTCTGTTGCTGAGCGCCAGGGTTGTCCATGGATGAGAACCAAGAACAAGTTCCAGCCGGAATTTGCCTTTTTTTCGAACCGCAACGGTTTGGAATCAATTTTTTCATTTACCGGAACAAGAATTCCCAAATCTCAGATTAATTTTGTTCATGAAAGGTTTTTTGCAGTAAATCGCGCAGTTGATAAAGGTAAAAGTTTATATTTGAAATAGTGTGTATTTTCAAACTACCTACATTTTTAAATGGGTTACATGCCAATATGGTATCGATATTTTGATCAAGGTTTGTTATTTTATAGGCACAATTTTTTTAGTTAGGAATTTTGGAATGTTTTTGTTAAATTTAGGAACAGGAACAAAAGCCATTGGGAACGGAATGGAATAGGAACAAAGATTTAGTGTTCCGGACAACTCTGCTGAGCGCTACGTCGGTAAATAATAGATCAAATACAATTCGCTGTAATGCGCGCGCACTTTACTGCAAATAAAAATTTTATTCGACGTTAATGAAGATATTTAACTACAGTGATGTTTTCGACGTATGCGGTACGAGCCACCAGAATAGTGACTGCTCAAAACAAGCGAAAAAGACCTAAATAGCGGCAGTAGTCAACTTTTTCGCATTGCATGTTGTAAGCAAGGGAGTCGCCGTTCCGGTGGCTCTAAGTATACTTTTTAAGCTGTAAGCCACATAACAAGCAGCCGATTGCGCTGGGCTGACAATTTTACGGCGTCAAACAATAATTGCCCTAATAGAGCGGCTGAAGCCGCAAAAGTGAGATCTTTACACGAAAATATTTTACCTACCAGCTCTTCCATTGCCGAAATAACTGTCGGCCAGTACTAGAGTCTCGCTTAGACCTGGTCCACACTTGAGACTCGAAGAAAATTTCAAGCGTATTCAAAAGACATTACCACACACGAAGCAGATCTGCTACGCAAACATCCAATTTTATATTTTACAATTATCTAGATGTAACCGAACAAATCCAAATTTCGCTTCTATATCAGTAGATAGTTTTGATTGAGCGCTGAGCGGACAAGGAAAACCAATACACTCAAAATAAACATTTCCATCATAAACAGATTTCGTAGCATTACTAAAACTTTAATAAATGTGGTTTCAGTTCAATCTTTAAAACAAACTCAGCGATTTTCTATGCCGTATTGCTCATTTTAATGCTAACGGGAAAGATACCGGTAACTAATCAATATGAGTTAAACAAGGTTATTT
The DNA here is from genome assembly GCA_963965965.1 of Trididemnum nubilum. Classification (NCBI taxonomy): domain Eukaryota; kingdom Metazoa; phylum Chordata; class Ascidiacea; order Aplousobranchia; family Didemnidae; genus Trididemnum; species Trididemnum nubilum. Next base: position 30,138,797 of record OZ014485.1, read on the forward strand.
AATCGTCATTGACGTAGAAATGTACGTGCACGATGGCTTTCAAAACCCAAAAGACAATAAAAAATAAAAAAGCCACAAAGCTTCCTTTCAGACAGCTTACTCCTATCAATCGGCAGAGCATGAAGTAGACGAAAATGTAAAACAATGTGCGGTAATGAGCGAATACACGCAAGCTAAAATGTGCCTTTCTCATTTGCCAATTTTTCACTTTCACAGATGGAGACGAGTCATACGCAGGTCTAAGGAAGCTTTTTGCTAAATGGCCAACAACATTTCGTTCGGCACACAGTTCCTCCATTTTGCTACCGTATTTCGCATTGACAGATGTTGAAATTCGATGCAAGAAACGAACCAAAAAAGTATTCTCGAACGTTCTGATTGGTTGCATCTCCGGATAGCTGTTAGGATAGATGGGCAGTTTTTTGATGTTGTTGACTACTTCGTAGCGACCCAAATCAGACAAAACTGCTTTGCCTTCTTCATCAAATGCAATGTCAGGTGCATCAGGACCAAAAGGATTTTCTAAGTGCTTATGCTCGTGTGGATTCATATTTAAGTCGGCAAGAGACAGATCAAACATTGATGCGAGCATCTGCATTGAATCTTCTATTTGTTGCTTCGACTTTTTCCAGTTAGTGTTGAGTGACGTGTCGCTCCCTACGTCAGTAAGAGCTTGCAAACCAATCATATTAAGAACTTTGATTGAGAAATCAACTTTGTGTGGGGCAGTGTATCTCTTCACTGTACCTAAAGCTTGCTTGCAAACAATCAAAAGTTGGTTTACAGTCCGTCGCATTTCTTCAGACGTAATCAAACAAGGAGGAGGTGATGCAGACGCATCATAGCGGCTTAGGACAGTAAAACTACCACCAGCAGGGAATGAAAACATTGATTGTTTCTCTGTACCATACATGGCAATTTCAGCCTCCTCAATCATTTGAAACAAATTTGGCTGGTCGAAAATTTTAGCAACTCGATACAGCAGTAAGGAATTGGCCTGCTTGCTGATATCCATTCTCAAAAAACGGTTGATTGCGTTGTAAAAAAGCTGATTGTAAAAGGAAAGATTTGAATTGATAAAATGGTACCAAACGTTCGCTATCTCCCGGTCAACACTCAGTCTCACTTCTGTATCCGAATAACGCCACGGTTGAATGTAGCTCAGCCATGTTTCCAGCACCACGCGAAAACTGCTGTTCAGAGGCCAAACTTTGAAGCAGTATGCTAGAAAGCTGAACAGTCTAGGCTGCAAGCTGTTATACAGGATGTTTTGCTTGAATACGTCCATAGAAGTATCGTTATAGCGGGAGTTATTCAAAGAAGAATTGGTGGCATTGTTAAAGTAATGTATGTGTTTAACCAATTGCCTAATCGCTCGAATTAAGTCTTCAGATGGCGGGGCCACTGTGTGTTTCTGGTCGCGTCTAATCACGCAATATCCGAGCCAAAATTCCACTAAAATATGCACAATCAAATCTGACCGCCACATTTCATTTCTGGGCCCACCTAAGGGCGGCGTTGGTTTCACAGAAGCTTTGCGTAACAATGAGTTAACTGGAAGATGCAAAAAACCAGCACCAGCTTGAGTATATGTTGCTGGTATGTGCATTGTTTGCAGTGCAGCCCCATCTAGAGGAAGAAAATAAGAAAGATATTCTTCCACCAAACGGTAGTACAGATTTTCCTCCGCAGAAGGAGGAAGTTGGTGGTAACTGTAGAGTGTCATTGGTGGGTGATGAGGGGAAGGTGACCTCACCATACAGTTTGCAAAGTGGTAAAAATAAAATTCAAATGCAGAGATGCGAAGACAAGGTTGGCCAGAAGGCAAGTTTTGGGAGGGACTGAACTGGCTAGGTCCCAACTGACTGGCATTGAAAGTTGCTGCAGCCGAATACATTCTTGTGGCAGCAGTCGAGTGCTCGCCAGGCAAATGAACAAAGTTTGGAGGCAACAAAGAACACGGAAAATCATAACGGAAAAGCATGCTTTCGGTTTGTAGTTTTTGCAACAAGCGAAACATGGCTCCTCTACAACCCAGGAATTCTATCATTGCATTATATTCTCCAGCTTGGTGACGAGGATTCGCAGTCAATACTCCCCAACCGGCGCGATTTACGCCAAAAATGTGATGTATGATAGTTACAAAGTTATTGTGCAAAACTTTTGACCCGCAGTCATCGATCAATTTCGTTAATTCACGACATCTCTCGACCACCGACGATTTAGCCAGTGCTATGTCAAAGTAAGTGTTTGCGGAATGATTCAAAGACATATTTCAAAAGTTAAGTAATACCTTAACATAAAAGGTATGTCTGAAAAAACAAAAGCAGTTAACGCAATAAATCACAATAAATGTCATTCGTAGCGCTTTTTAAGCTACTCTTAAAATTTGATATGTCTAGCGGGACTACTTTGTAATAAACATTTAAAAATTTTAATGGGCCGATTCGGCATGGTCTCCGCAATGCGGCCAACAATATTTTGTTATCTTAAATTCATATTATCACATCCATTAGATTTAGTTTGTTTAGCTTTTGTTGTTAATGGGAGGTGTCAACATAATTGGTGGAAGCCTATAGTATGAGTTCCTCAACTTTTTTCATATTATATTTCTACCAATCTTGAAAATTTTATTTGTCTAACTCGAGTTGTTAAAAATACTGAAGGACCTGTTTGAGGAAGACTCCCCAATTGTTCGCCTGAAATTAGTCATAATTTATTTACATATTCCAATTTTTTCTTTCTTTTTTATTTACCTGTTACGAAAGTTTCATGCGTCTAGCTTGAATGGTTGAAAAGTTTGAATTTTGGTGACCCAGCTAAAGGGGGACCTATTTTGTCATATTTTATCTTTTCTTCCTTTTTGCCAACCCTGAAAATTTCATGTGCCTAGCGTGTGTGCTAAAAAAGTTTAAATTTAGGCGGCCCAGTTTAAGGTAGACCCATCCCCTAGTTGGTACTCCAATATTGTTTCAAATTTCTTCTTTCTGTTATATCTACTCACCTCAAAAATTTCATGTGTTTAGCTGAATGGGATAAAAAGCTTGAATTTTGGAGGGCCCGTTTGGGGAAAACCCCCATCATGGTACCCCTAATTTTTGTTATGATTAGTTTATTTCTAATATCTACCCATTCTGGAAATTTGGTCCATCTAGCTCTAACGCTTTAAAAGTTTAAAATTTTGGAGAACACAATTAAGCGGGATTTCCCCAACCTAGCACCCCCAATTGCAGTCGCACACTAGTCCTACCTGACATCGTCAATCGCTCAAACTTTGAATACAGTGCGTCTAGTGGTTTAAAAGTAGATAGCAGCAGAAAAAAAAAAAAAAAAAAAAAAAAACGATGCAAAACAAGAAAAACAGTTTTTAAGTTAGGGTAAGCGAACATAACCAAAAGAAAGGTGGTTGATAGCGTGCTCAAAAACCACAAACCATTTTTCATCAACTTACGGTAATTACAGAGATATATCGGTTCAAACTCATTAACTTTTTACCCATTTTCGGCCTGTAAAATATTTGTCACGTGACTGGGGGCCCCCAAACTCGGTTTGCATAAAGCATTAACAGGCACCCACATTGTGTCCAAATTTCACCTTTGCACGTCAAGTGATTTTGGAATTATAAACGAATTAATAACTTTCTAAGCCACAAAATTGCCGTTTTTTATGTTTTTTTGTGTCTCAATTCACGATCACGTGACCTAGGATCTCCGAAATTGGCACTCATGATGCTTTCATTAATTTTTATAATTTCAAAATTTCAACTTTCTAGGTTTTACTGTTTGCTAATTAAAAGCAAAATCTATCCTCATCTGCCAAAATTCGCAAACAAAAACAAAGGTACTATCCGCTAGCTCGAAGTCTGAATAATCAGAACGAGCCAAAATTTAGAGAGGTGAATACCACAGAGCAACACATGATGGAACATAAAAGGTCGGAAACCCAGCATAGGACTAAGCATGAGCGAAAACAGACTATACAAATTGCAATTTTCAATCAACCAAATTTGGTTTTAATTGAGATTTAAATTACTACATTACATGCATGATGAACTCACAATTCTACTTGAAGCAATTTCTTTGTTTTACAAACCAAGCGTTTCTTGCTAGAGGAATAATAAAATTTTTTCATTGATTGCAATGCGTTGCAATTGAGAGCACTTGCAAGACAAGATTAAAAACTAAATAACCGTGCGACAAATCTTCAAAGTGAATTGAAAAATGCACTATTCATCAACAATATTAAACATTTTGTTACTGGTCTTCGTACACCAGTGTCACATAGCGAAAAACTTTGCAGTGTTCCTACTAAGCCAATTTTTGTTAGCGAATCAGCAGTACAGACACATAATATCTGGCAATAGGATAAACATAGCTTCAGAAAAGTCCACAAATTAAAGAAATTTGACTCTTAGTATACTTTAATAAAGGATCGGTATAAAATTTAGGCCATACATATGTATTTTTACAGCTTTGGGTACAATTCTTTTGAAAAATTTGGGCATGCGCAGCCCCACAGGTTAGTCAAAAAGTTGAATCTTAAGTTATTGATATTCAACTAAAGCACATGTAGTGTTGATTCTTCATGCTAGTGGTTCAACACCAAACTTAAGAAGCGAAAAACATTTTCATTTGTGATTTAAATTATCTCATTAATGTGTATAAATTGTAGTTCTATAAAGCCAATCACTTCTTTAGTAAAAATGTATGCTGCTAAGCTGATGCTTGGCATGTAAGTGTAAAGTCATTAAACTTCATGTTTAGACTTTACTGACCAGTTCCAACGAGTATTCTTTTTGCTTGCAGCCCAGAGCTTCAGGTTGAGATTGGGCTGGTTGTATAGAAATGCTGGAAGCTTTTGTAGAAGCTTAAAAAACTAAAATTTGGTCTGACCCAAGACATGTATTTTGACTTTGGTTACCAAAATCATATATCGCTATTGAACACCATACAGTGCAAACTAGATTGATCGTTCATCAATAAGAAGTTATCAGTGAAAACTCTTCAATACAAACAATTATTCTAAAATTTGTCTGCTAATCCCAAGATTCTTTGTTGGTCTGATTCAGCAGAATTATCATCTTTATCACCAATGCTTCCAGCATATTCACGAATTACCGACCTTATACTTTTGATAGAACCTCCTCGCATGTTCAAAATTTGCAGAACACGCTGTTTGATTTGAGGTGTTCCAGATGCACAAATGTCCACAATAATGTAGTCAATGTGCTGCAAGGTAAACAGACCAGCGTCAAGTCGACGCAAGTAAAATTCTGCTTCTAAGTTATCAATATCTTCTCCTTCTGCAAGCAGCTTTGCCTTTTCTTGATCAAGGCGATTATCAACATGTTGTACTCGATCATAATACTTAAAATGTAACTCCATTAGTCGCTCTATTTTGGCAAATTCATTCTCAGTAAATTTGGCCAATAATCTCTGTCTCTGAGATCCCCTTAAATTATGAAGCATAGCAGCTATGATTGATACAGAATGTTCCTCATGGTCTTTAGTTCCCATTCCTCCTTTCTTGCTTTTCTTAGGAGGTTTCATAAACAAAGGAAATAGAGTTCTTAATCCCAAAATATCTACAAACTTTGAACAATTGCTGCTACCATCATTTCCACTCATTGCATGATCAAGAACTCTCAATGCACTATTTCTGGACATTTTCTTTTCACGTAACATCAGATTCATTAGTTGAAGTCCTTCACCATTTAAAAACTTTTCTCTATTAGGAGCAAAAAGAAGAGCAGAACAGAGACAATTGAAGAGGTTTTCCATTAGCTCTATCTCCTCTGCACTTCCAGGATTGTGTCGTTTAAATGTAGCTAGCTGCTGGAGAAGAACATCAATCCCATCCATTTCACCCATTAGCTTTCGTGTTTCATCATGCCCTTGCAGAAGAATAGATAGAACTTCAGAACAATACAATTTGTTACTATCAAATGGTACTTTCAGCTTTAGTCTCTTCAATAACCAAGGAAGTAAACTTTGCTGAGCTACAGAGGGTCCTAGATCAGGTTTCAGCTCCAATGTATTTTCAATGACGCCAAGAGAATTGTGAACACCTGTTGCCTCTTCTCTAACAGATTCATCCAATCTTTCAAGATTTTGCACTATCAATGCAACAGCTTGGCCATCTACCAAAGCATCAACTAACACTTCGGCACCTTCTTCATTCTCAGTCATTGCGTCAACATCCGTAAGCTCTTGTAAAAGATCAACCACAGCTATTGCAATGTCTGAATTTGCGTGGTTGAGCAGCGCAAGTAACGAATTTACAGCTCTCAGTTCAACCAAATAATGATATTGTTCAGGCATTGTGGCAAGAGTTTTCATCTCACCAATAACATCATTTAAGTCAAGTTCAGATTCCATGAATTTCTCTGGTGCATCAGGAAACTTAATTCTCATTTCTTGATTTTTTAGAACCTTTTTCTCAAACGATAAAATCAGTTTTTTAACACGCTGATCATCGTATTCTTCGACTTCAGCTACATCTCCACCTTGCTTTTCTTGCATTTTTTGTTCCCACATTTCCAGTAATTTCATTTGCCTTTCTTCTTCAGTATCATCCTGCACAACTTCAGATTTTGCTGGTGTTGGTTCAGTTACAGAACCAGTAGTAGAAGATACATTCACAGCACGCTTAACACCAGAACTAACAGCAGCTCCTGCATCTAGTTGAAGTCTGGTTGCTTTTTTTTTGGGACGTTCTTGTCCTATTTTTTGCTTAGCATTACTGAAAAAAGTGTCCAGTTCATTTTCAATGTTTTCATCAGCAAAACCTCTTGACTTGTGTTTTTTCTTGATAGGTTGTGAAGCAGCATTATCATCAGCATCAAGCTCTCTTTTAGCATTTACATTTGGTTTAAATGATAACAATTCACCAATATCCATTATAAACAACTTGTGGCAATACCTACTGAAGTAATTAACAGCATATCACTAAGTAGTTTATTTAGAGCATAACGGTCGGAGTTTCTGCTTAATCTAAGAACAAAAACGATTGCCAATATAGAACTAAGCATAACAATTTATTAGACGCGTTTCGCTTTAACTTAAAGCATCATCAGTAGAATGAATTTGCAAAGTAAGAAGCACGAATTTATATACAATAGCCACCCATCAATTCAGGTGGCCACGGCACGGCTTAAGATTTGTCATAATTGAATAAAAGAGCGACAGGTCATAGGTTTAAACACACAAGAAAACACAGCGGAATAGCGACGTCATTTTAAACAACAATTTAAAACAATTAAGCATTGAAAAGATACAGGGGCAAAGATTGATTGTCGACATTCAGTTGCGGTTCTGTTTTGGAAATATGTAGAGTTTCTTTGATCCGTAATTTAGTTACGTGATTACTTCTGTCCAAAATTTTGGGTGAGTCAAAATTAATTACGTGGTTGGGATTATTGAGCAAATGTTTGCAAACTTCAGAATCTTCACACGTGCGATGTTCATTGAGGCGAGTAATTAGGTTCCGTTTGGTTTGGCCAATATAATTTTGACCACAACTACAAGTTAATTGATACACAACACCTGACGAATGTAATAACGATTGACGATCTTTATACGGAAATAGTTTGCCAATGGTAAAGTTACGATGAGACATTATCAATTTGATATCATACGGGCATAAAAATTCACGAATTTCTTTTTCAATTTGCATAGAAATACGATCAATAAACTGCAATTTAAAAAAGACGCAATGCTTCGTAGACTGTTGTTGGTTAGGGTGGAGTTTGGCATCCGGTTTTTGATTTCTGTTTATGTTTCTGTTTTTTTGATTTCTGAAGTTTGCAAACATTTGCTCAATAATCCCAACCACGTAATTAATTTTGACTCACCCAAAATTTTGGACAGAAGTAATCACGTAACTAAATTACGGATCAAAGAAACTCTACATATTTCCAAAACAGAACCGCAACTGAATGTCGACAATCAATCTTTGCCCCTGTATCTTTTCAATGCTTAATTGTTTTAAATTGTTGTTTAAAATGACGTCGCTATTCCGCTGTGTTTTCTTGTGTGTTTAAACCTATGACCTGTCGCTCTTTCATTCAATTATGACAAATCTTAAGCCGTGCCGTGGCCACCTGAATTGATGGGTGGCTATTGTATATAAATTCGTGCTTCTTACTTTGCAAATTCATTCTACTGATGATGCTTTAAGTTAAAGCGAAACGCGTCTAATAAATTGTTATGCTTAGTTCTATATTGGCAATCGTTTTTGTTCTTAGTTTATTTAGCAGGATACAAGTAGACAAGTGCAATCAGGGGCACACCCAGAAATTTTTAAAGGGGGTTCAAAACCAAATCAAATTTCTCATTATACCCACTGTATTAGGCCGAAGCATGTAACGAGTCTGCAAGGCCCATCTCATTATACGACCAGTTTGCGGGGCGTCATTGCACTCAAGCAACACCACTCCATTTGAAGAAATATTGCAGCAGTAGCAAGCCACAGGCAACAATGTGTCTGATTTGACAAGCCCAAGCTCTGAACCTCATACCTCCTACTCCAAACACGAAAGCGTTACCGCTTGACCAACTCAAGTAGCTAATTTATTATTTGACCATTAATAAAACTATTATGCAGTCACACTAGGTTTTTTGGTACTAGTTGTATCTTGTTGTAACATTGTTTTTTCAGAAATGCAGGAATTACGATTTTGAAAGTTGCTGGTTATGAAAATTGGGTGTGAGAGAACAAGCTACCTGCAGCTGGGCAATTCTTGCAATTTTTCAGCAAAAAATAGCCATTTTAACGCCATTTGTATGACATTCTGCACATTTTTAAAGCATTTAAAAAAGCTACAGTAGATTATTAAGATTTGGAAAAATATTGGAAAGAACTTATTTTGCTCAGTTCAATCAGACCCACACACTTGCTGGTCGAGTCTAAAATTCGTTTAAAAGCTGAAAAATTGCGTATTTGGCTTAAATCTTTAAGTAACTTGGCTAAGGAGGTAGCCCCATTCCTCTTAGCCTCCTTTGGTTGCATCACTGATTAAAGCATATTCTATTATTTTGTTTCATAATGATTAATAAAAATCAAAAAGCTGAGTTTGTTGTAAAAAAAAACTGTAGCTGCAATCGAGTAATGTAAAAGTACAAAAGTCTACACCTACTGTAGTTCCGTAGCTCATTGCAGTTGCTAAACAAGTTCATTAATATTACTTCGCCATCAGTCAAAGTGTGTTTTAACCAATTATAAAAGCTTCAACTTTTCAAGATCACTCCACACCATCCCCACTGAACACTGTTCACACATGATCTTTAGTCTTTACTAGGTGTAAAATAGTACTGGTTTATGTCCAGTAGGGTGGTCCTTACTTCAAAATTTTAGAAAACTATACGGGAATTGGGTTAAAATTGTTCATTTTCGATAAAAAACTGTACATGCAAAATCTCTCGGTGAAAAATTAAAGTTTACAGGTTGCACATGAACTGCAAAAATTTGAGATTATTCATACACTACAATATATACAATTATACATCACGAGACGAGCATGGCCCTATCAGAACAGCTCTAACAGATGTAACCCTTGCATAGAAAAAAAAGTAGCGACATTACACGCAAATCCAGTTAACACTCTCAAACCAAACTTGTATCAAAATGTCGACACAAAGCTAAATACAAACCAAGAAAACATCAGCCTGATGAAACCACAGTTAATGCAAATCGGTTGATAACTGTGATGTAAAATGCTGCTTTGTATCTTGCACAGTGTTTCAGTTTTAGCAGTGTTTTTCACTATGTTTGACATGCACGCATCAGCAGCATTTGATTAGAATGCTCAGCCTCCACAGTTTATGCTCACAGTGTTTTGTACCAGCCGTGCTCCGCACCATCGACTCTGGTTAAGGCCCCTGGCAGGTGCGTACCACAGTTAATCCTAGTGGGATAGCTTGGGCTCACGCCCGCCAAAGTGCTTCTGGTGCAAGGAAAGAGAGACGTGGGCGGTGTACTGCGGTCTTTTACCATTTTTGTTTTTGCTTAGTTTTCATCCGACCTGACAAACCAATTTGGGGGGAAACGACCTCAAGTGAGTTTTTCTAATATTTAACTGAACTTCCTATACTGCTAACTGGGGGCCCATGTCCACTGCACACTTTAGAAACTGGGAAGACAGTGTACTAGTCAATTATGCATCACATATTTTTTTCATAATTATGTCTTCTCTAGTCGGAAGTTGTTTGCCGCAATAAGAATGGCCGAAATTATTTAAGTTGTCAAGTATTCATTTCTGGATAAATTTCAAACCTCCTACTCTACAAAACAATATTGTGTTACTCAAATTCTTGGAGAGTTATTAAATTTGTTAATATACTTAGCGAATTTTTAGGTCTACCACAAGAAATCAAAAGATGACGTGAAAGATTTATTTGATGTGGATAGTACAAATGCTCTGAGTCTAATCTATACACGTAGACCCTCATGACAAAGGTACTAAAATTTTCTTTTGGCTCAGATAGGAATGTTAGAAAATAGAATCAATGAGAATAGTCGATATAGGAGCAGCAACCGGCAAGTTCAAAATAATAAACTGAGCAAAGAATTAGAAAGATCACCTTTAGAAATAAAAAAAAAAAAATAGCCCGTAATATTCTGAACATACCCTATTTTTTAAAAAAGTTTCAATTAATAACTTGCACCACTTTTAATCTTATTGAAATTTATTCTCACAAGTTGATCATCTGCCAATCATCACCTCTGGCATCTGCTCAAGATTGCTCTATTCCTAATGGGACCAGTTAGTCTCAAGCAAATGGCATCGTTTGAGCCTGTATTCCCTCTAACTTTATGGCTAATCGGCGAGTGCCCAAATTTTTTTTAAACCATTGTGCCCAAAGCTCCAAAAAGATGTTTATGTGCCCTAAATTTTGTACCAATCCAGTATTAAAGTATATCAAATGTCAAATTTCCATAAATTTGTCAAATTTTCTAAAGATAAATTTATTGCCAAAACTTATTTCCCCTTGCTCCAACAAATCGGCTTAGTGGGAACACTGGTTTGAGCATTAGAAGAATGGGAATTGGCTGAGAAAGTTTTTGCTACAGGGTAATATGTTTTTTGGCATGAATGTCTCAAACACTTAAAGTAAGAATCAGGTGCTTGCATCTCCATTAAAGCAAAACTTGAACAAAATCAGAAATTGGTTTGGGGCACCAGTACTGATTATGGCGCCCTTAAGTTATGCTCACCATAATCAGTTTCCTACATGCCAGAACTGCATGGTAAACTGATTATGGTGAGCGTAGACCAAAGCATCCTTTCTTGTATCTGCACTAAACTTGCCAAAATATAGAAAATATCTTAGACTTGCAAAAAATCTGGAAAAATCACATTGACAAGAGAATTGGGGCAACTGTAATGAAACAAATTCTCTGGTCGGCTTTGGTACATGTCTAAGAAACTATCGGTTTAAGTGTTTTTAAACCAGAGGTGCGTGATGACATGAAGTGACGAATGGTTGCAGTTCTTTACAAAGATGAAAACTTTACCAAGCCAGAAACCACCATTAAGAAACATCAATTGGAAAAACTGGTTTGCTGATTTAACATAATTAATTGGCTTTTTTCAAAAAATGAAAATGGATCAAAAATTTTTATTGATTTTGATTCTTGGAATGAATTATCAGGCTCATTGATGACAGTCAGAAAGTTGGTTCAAGAAATCCAAGTGCCGAATGCTACTATACAGGAATATGTCTGGCTAATTGAAAAATGTGAAAAAGATCAGCTTCAATTCCATGTGCATTTTACCACAAAGCATACTGTAGGCATGGTTTTTGCTAGGTGAGAAGAAAGAGAGTATAGTGGTTACTTGGCAACATGCAATAAGTTGGGTTACATCCACAATATTACTGCTTTTGAACAGCTAACAATATGTAAACAGTGAAACCCTTATCTTTGCAAAATTGGCTATTTATGAAAAACTTTACTCAGGGTTGCCACAGAAACTTCAAAATTAAATTCCAGGACTTTCCAGGACTATTTTAGGTCATTTTCCAGGACTTTTCCAGGACTGTTTAAGATTTTTTTTACAGGTCTTTAAATTCAATTTTGACTACTTTGCTACTTCTTTCATGCACCTACTTTTTTGTACTTGTAATTGACAAAAATTTTGATGTAATGCGTTTGCATTCCTAGTACTGAATACTAGCCAGATGCAAAGCCAGAAATTTGCAATGGGAGGTCTGTGCTTTTGGGTTGAGGGCAGAGTCTCCGGCAGCCGGAAACCATTGGGGGGTCTAGAGGCAAAGCCCCAAATCCTCAAAGATTTTGCAATTTTTTTGCAATAATAACTCAATTTTAGGCCTAGCTTGGTAAACATTATTTCTAATAAAATGTGAAACTGAAATTAGCACAGCAAAAACATGCTTAAACTGGTTGCACAAATGGGCTGCAGTATTGTGGGTGATGGCTAGAGCTCATTCAGTATGACTCTATCAGGCCTATACCCAAATATTAACTTACTAACCATCAAATTTTGTCACTATTCTTCACTTAACTAGACGCTAAAAGCTTCACTAATCCTCCTCTAAACAAAGACTATTGAAAAACATAATTCATACTCAGCAAATACAACCCAAGGTCACTTGTGCTTGCTCTAAAAAATAAACAGTTTAAGGCAATTGCGCTATGCCGATATTTTATCAACAATACATAGTTAATACAATAAACTGGCTTGGCCCTGATATCGGCCGATACAATATCGGCTGACCGATATATCGGTTGTGCTCTGGTAATGGGTAATGGTAAAACTTCAGTGCTAGCTTTATTTCCAGCCAATAAACCATAAAACTATATCATTTGAAAAATACACAGCTTATTTGCATGCCATCGTGCAAACAAAAAAAAAACGCTATTCTAGTCCTAACCTTAACCCAAACTGGAACCCTAGTTCTAATTAAACCCAATGTTAATCCTAACCTAAACTTAAAACCTAAACCCCAAACTAACCATTAATGACAATAATTCAAAAATAAGAGTATTTGAGCAAATGAGCACTCACTCTTGCTCTCTTATTCTCTCTAAGCAGAGCTTATTTGCACGCTAAAGAGTAAATAGGCACTTCCTTTGAAAAAACTCACAAATATTAAACCAAATCAACTGTATTTTGCAGATAAAGATATAATTTGGGAGGGAGGAGCTAATGAAACAAAATTTAACAGAATCGATAGGTAACTGACAGAATTAAATACTGAATAGACCCCTTATAACTTTTTTCAAAGCCTACGTTAAGCATTTTGCATCAAGCAATCAAATTGATTGTTAATTTTGAGCTATTTTTAGTTAGTTTTTACTGGTTTGATTTTTGACCAATATTAGCCCTTCCCCGAAATCTGTTCCAAAAGTGGCTTTAAATTACTTTAGTGCCTGTATTACTACAAAAAACTGCCTCAGAAGTACAGTATAGTGCGAAAAAAGTCATATTTTTTTTAGAGTGCATTTTGGTCAACGAGTCAAAGGGGGGCCTATAGCCCTCGACGCTACTGCTACTAGATCCATAAATTTACTCTTCCTAATAATATTTAATACTTTATGCATACTCCAAAGCAAATTTTGGCATTTTCTTGGTCGAGTGGCATTGCGTTCGTCTCTGGAGTGGGAGGTCTGAAGTTCAAATCTTGGAGAAGTCAAATCGGGCACAGTGTTGCCAACAGCTCACCACCGCTGCAACATTTCATCAAAAGGAGCTATGTTGCCTGGGTGTAATGACGTGGAGATGGGCCCCACCAACTCGTTGCACGTTTCAGCATATTTTAGCAAGTACAATAAAAGATTTGATTTGATTTAAGAAAGAAGTTCTCATTTGCACTCTAGCGTACTAGTAAGAACTGCTTAAAAAGAATAAGAGAAAAGCAGAGGAATGGGCGCTAATATTAACGTTAGAGTTACAGCTAGGGTTACAGCTTGGGTTAGATTTAGGGTTGAGTTAGAGCAAGAATAGCAATTTTTTTGTTTGTGCGCAAGCATACAAATAAACTCTGTCTTTTAACAATACAATACAATAAATTAACAATTAACAACAACAAAACAAACTTCACAATGCAAATTATTTCAACAATGGCTTAGTACAATTACCAGATTACAAGGTACCGTACCAGGTATTATAAAAAACAACTTCACATTCTGTCCAGGTAAATCACGGAAAAACTTTTTAAACATTTTCCAGGACTTAAAAACAAAATTCAAGGACTTTCCAGGACAGCAAAAAAATCCAGAACCTTTTCAGGATGTGACAGCCCTGTTTACTGTCTTTATGCAACCTCTGAATGCTTTTCTATATCGAAGATTTTTCACACACGATGGTTTCAGCCTAAAAGGAACACATTTACTTCGATTCCCATAATAATTTTAATTGCTTAATGTTTGCTATGTATTTAAGGACCATCCTAACGTCCAGCATATCCTTTATTTTATCCCAACCAAAATTTCAATATGCCTGAAATGGCGAATTGAATAAACAAAGTATAGGGCATATGCTTACAATATTAAGCCCAGTTTAGGGTGAGTCTTTAACGATTTGTGATTGCTTCAACTTGAATTTTGACATTCTTGAATACTTATGTACAATAAAAATTTTGAGTTTAAATGTAATTCTGTTGTGGTTTTCATCTTTAAACAGCAAATTTGATTCCTTTTTTTTTTTTTTTTTTTGCTAAACTGTATTTGGTTTAATCGTTTTTTTTACATGAGGGTAATTTTTTTCACTATATGGCTG